>OZ007591.1:98851999-100076687 GCA_963931845.1 Maratus michaelseni
TTTTCGGTTCGTTTATATTTTCATCTTTAACCAAATAAATTAGTCTATCTGGGGGAACCCCTTTATTTACTCTATCTGATCTTCTTGGTTCGGTTTGGTTTAGTTCAGATTCATTCTGATTATCATTTTCATTTGAAATTTCGATTTTTATCAGATTTGGGTTTTCCGATTTTTTGTTTTCGGCATTAGTGTTTTCATCTAAATTTAGTTCTAGCCGTTTTTCTTTATTTGAATTTATCGGATAGTTTTCTAAGAACTTCACCGTTCTGGCTATAGTGATATCTTTGCCGCTCGTATAGATACGATATCCTTTGGAATAATTATCGTATCCCACGAAGATCCCTTCTACTGCTTTATTATCTAATTTCTGTCTTTTTTGCTTGTTAATATATGCATAAGCTTTGCAGCCAAAGACTCTTAAATATTTTAGATTTGGTCTTCTGTTTGTCCATAATTCATATGGAGTTTTTTCGTTGGCTTTAGTCGGCAGTCGATTTTGTAGGTGATTTGCGGTGCATATCGCCTCTCCCCAGAAATGTAATGGTAAATTAGAGTCACTTAACAATGTTCTTGTCATTTCAATTAATGATCTATTCTTTCGTTCAGCAATACCATTCTGGCTGGGAGAATATGGTACTGTTAGCTGTCGCTTAATTCCATTTTCTTTTAGAAAATTATCAATATTAGAATTTTTAAATTCTTTGCCATTATCAGTTCTGAGTTCTGTAGGCTTTTTGCCAAACTTATTGTTGACCAGTGCAACATATTCCTTTAATTTTTCAAATACCTCACTTTTATTTTGTAGTAGATAAATTATAGTAAATCTAGAGTAATCGTCTATGAAGGTTAAAAAGTAATTTTTTCCCCCTATTGTTGGAGTTTGAATAGGACCACAAACGTCAAAGTGCACTAATTGCAGAATTTTATTTGCTCTCAATTCCGTTTTCTTTGGGTAAGGTGCGTCAGTTAATTTTGCTTTAATGCAAGGCTCACATTCGGTACTATGGGAACAATTATTTATGTTTATTCCGCATGCTAATTCCTTCGTCATTAATTCTTTAATCGACGCGACATTTTTATGTCCTAATCTTCTATGCCACAGTTCTATGCAATTTTTATTTTTGCAATTAGTTATCATGTTTACGAAATTTTCATCTGTGTTTATGTTTGTTTGCTGAATTTCATACAGATTATTTTTTCTTATCCCTTCTAAGCGTATTGATCCTTCATATTCTAGAAAACATTGATTATTTTCAAATGTAATTTTGCATCCGTTTTTCGTAGCTTTAGCTACCGAAAATAAATTTGTTTCAATTTCCGGTACTAGTAGAACATCTTTTAATGTTATTTCATGTGTTCTACCGTCGGATGTTATTGTGATAATATTTACATTACCTGAACCATAGGATTTTAATTTATTGCCGTTGGCAATTACGACGTTGGTATGTTCTTTATTTGTAAATTCATAAAATAAATTTTCATTATTTGAAATATGGGAGGATGAGCCAGAATCGATAATCCATGCGTTATTTTTCGATTTGTTCGTTAAAAATGCGCAATTTTTCTTTTCTTCGGTTCCGAAATAAGCTGTGCTTTTTTCTTTCGGTTTATTTGAGTCCGCGCTTCTTAAATTATTTTCGTCTTTTTGAAAGACTAGCGAAGAAGAGAAATGTTTTTTGTTGTTTTGTTTAAAATTATTTGTTTTATGTTTGTTATGCCAGCAATTAACTGTGTTGTGATTTTTTAGTCTACAAATCGTGCAGTATTTTTCTTCTTTTTTAAAACCTGTGGTTTTAAATTTTCTTTCAGCTCTAAAGGCTTTGTTCGAATTATCACTGTTATTAGAATGCTCGTTTCTTTTATTAAATTCGTCTGTTAATTTACTCTTTATAAATTCTGGAGTTAATTCGTCTTCCTGTCTGGCTTCTAATGCGGTTATGAGGGTGTCGTATGAAGGAGGTAAAGAGCAGATCAATAATGCTGAAATATGATTTGCTTTAATTTCTTCGCCTATGGCTGATAACTTATCAATAATTTCTAATATCTTTGTTATATGAGTTATCATGTTGCCTCCTTCTGATAATTTCGTTCTGTAAAGTCTCCTGAGGAGAAAGAGTTTGCTAGAGAGATTTGATCTCTCATGGATGTTTTTAAGCGTGTTCCATGTGTCCCGTGCATTCTGTAAATGCTTAATATGGATGATTTGATTATCCTCAATACTTAAATTAATCAAGGCTCTTGCCTTTCTATCTTTCTTCGACCATTCCGGGGTTATTGGATTAGGTGGGTCGTCTGTGACAACTTCAAAGAGCTCTTCTCTTATCAAGAGCATCTCCACCTTGAATTTCCAGTTTGCATAGTTACTGGAATTTAATTTTTCAATTATACTTCCTTCTTTGAAGGTTGCCATTTTTCTATTTTAGAATATATCTAAAATTAATTAATTTCTTTTAAGTATTCGAGGATTCTAGGACACTTTTTTTATTTTTATTTTTATTTTTTATATACTTTAGAATTTTTCACGTCTCAGAATCTTTGTTAGTGTTATTTTCTCGGTAGTCAGTAATTTTGCGCTTTCTAAAGCAATATAAATTATAAATTCAACTTTCGGAACAAAAGATAGGTAAGATATTTGCTTACCTCTATTTTTCAGCAATCGTCCTCACTGTACCGCTAGGCCATGATCGCCAGCAATCGTCCTCACTATACAAATCCTTGGTATGTAGGATATCCATGTAACTGATTAAGTAATGTTAAAATATTATTAATTAATAAAACATATTCATAATACTGTTAAATTATTTAATTTACATAGCTTACATTTAATAGTTACATAAAATTTAGTTTTAAACATTATTTCAATTTAAGTTTAAGGGAAAACGACATAATGTCCGTTTCCATCGCGAATTAAAAAGAATCTGTTAAAGTTCTATAAAGCAGAGATGCAACAGTCTTAGTCCTTATATAGTGACATCATTTTTAAGTTCTTTCATTGGATGGTAATGACGTAAAGTCAATTTACGTCACTAATACGTATTTTAGTCTTTCACTTCCTTGTTCAGAGCACGTGCTGTAAAAACCTCTTCATCTTGCATCAGGCACTTTCATTTCCTGTTTGAAATTCTAGATAATTACTTTTTATCGGGATGAGTTTTTAAATGATGTAAATAAACTGTCATAGAAATTAATTCCGGATATTAATCTTTTGACATATTACCAACAAAAACAATATTTTCTGTTTATATTATCTGTTAAAATATCCGATGTTTGTTTATGGTGTAAACAAATAATTTTCTTTTAAATTTTTAAATTTTTACAAAGCTTTCTTTTCTCCAAAATTGTCTGAACTAATCAAATTTTGTATCCGGTATAACGCTACTCTCATATAAAGGCACCCTATTCTTGTGACGTTTTTATTTCAAAATTCATTAATTTTACTACCTGTAACTATTTAAAAATTTATAATGGCAGCATTCTTCCATTTGTTTATTGGGCGTTTCAAAATTCATGCTTAAAAATTATTTTATAAGCCATAATATATCAGGCAATTAAGATATAGTTTTCAAACAAATTGCATTTGAAAGTAAATTTTTTTTCCTCTATACCGGTGTAAAAATTGAAAATGTGCTATGTTTAGAAATTAAAAAAATTGCAATAGCAAAAATCACAAAACCGAAATTTCATCGTCAGCTGTTGCCATTCGCAAAATGGCGTATGCGTTACGCACGGACAAGTTTGCCCTTTATAATATAGATATGATAACTTTAAATATGTGTGATGAAATTAAACTAAATCTGTAGTTTTTTAAATAAAAATTATAATTCAATGAACGTTTTAGCAACTTCTTTATATTTAAAAAGAAAATAGAGTTTGAAAATATCTATCCCATACTACACGGATTATATATCCCCTTGTTTTGCCATAATTTCTCATCCGACATTGTATTGCATTGTATCCATAGGAGAAATGCTGGAATCACTGTAATAGAAAAGGAAGTTAGCGCTCCGTTCTATAATGAAGCTCAGTGCGTAAAGCTACTATAGAACCCAAGATAGCCGAACAAAGTGCTTCAAAATATACTCATGCGCTCAGTTTGTTGAGTCCATGAGTGTTTTATACGCTTATTTTGTTTGACTTTTCAATAACATTGAAGAAAGCAATTTTGATACTGGTGAGAAGTTGTTATAATCAATTTTTACCGTGCTTCTCGGGATAGCATAACTACAACACAATACACTAACCACAAAATATAATGAGATAAAATTTAAATTACATTTAATTAATAAGAAAGACTAATGGTAACATACCATCAGCATAAGGTAAAGCTAGGAGAGTCTGCGCACAATTCAAAAGAATAAGAATAAAAAATCTAAATATTAATTTTTTGCTAAACTATCCATGAATAATTTTTACTTCATTTGTTTTTTATGCATTTGTACTGCTATTTCGTTGTTATGTTGCAATTTAATAGAACAGTTGTAATAAAACCAAGAAAGTTATTTTGCGCAATTTGTCCTTACAGGGTTGGTGTGATTGCGCACATGGATAAGAGAGATTGTTACTAATAATCCCTACAATTAAATTGTTAACAATAATAATTATACTTAAATGACATTGTTTTAAGGTATTTGTGAACAAATATTATTGTATTAGGAGTGAATGTTTCAACTTAATGATTAAAGAATCAGAAAAAGGAAATAATTATAAAAACGATTAAAAAATTTTAATTAAAGGAAAAAAAATTAAAGCATCAGAAAAAGCAAGTCCAGATAAGATTACAAAATAACATAAAGTTACTTGATAACACGTTTAACTTAAAATTAGTCCATTTTCATTTTTCATTTTTTATGCAAATTTACCAATAAGCTGCGTAATCTCTCCTAGCTTGGAAACTATTGGGAACAATGCGCCATCTCTCCTAAGTAGCAGATGCGCAAACTCTCCAATTTCGGTTGAAGAGATTGCGCGGCCTTTTATTTAAACATGGCCCCTACTAAAACGAACCATTGATGACAATTGCCAGGCTTCAATTGTCAGCATGCCTTCTTCTGAGCAAAGATAACTCATAAAGTCTTAGCTGCTCTGTGACAATAAGTAAACCCTGCCTGATTATGACCTGACTCCACCATAGCTCTAGAATAGATTGATATTCTTACAAACTTTCTCAAAACATTTGCGAGCAAGATAGTGTCTGAAATTAAGCAAATATCCAAGGATTTTAAATGGCTGTATATTCCATCTGACTACAACTTGGCATATATATGTTTTTCGAGCAATATGTGAGAATCTTTGCAGTAGATGAACTTTGGTGACAGGAGCCACACTTTTCAACATTAGACTATAAAAATTCATATAATTTTACCGATAAAATGTAATTAAACGAACTTGCATCTCCTTCTAAATTAGCATTGACTCTTTATGTATTAATTACAATTCTTTGATAATTTGTTTGATTTTACAAATAATTTCCATAAGCTAATAATGATTCCAGCTTTATTCTTAGATTCCTTAGATATTGTAAAAGTCGAGGCAAACAGAGAGGCTTTCTCTTTCCTGATGTGTACAGAAGAGCAGAATTTTTCTTTAATTAACACGCTCAGGTAAATTATTTCATTTCTGAGATTTCTTCTATAAAAATCGCGATCTCCAGTTCCTCATTCAAGTAAGCTCAATTTTCTTAATCCTTTTCTAGATAATGAGTGTTTAATTAGAGTGGATTTTTGACTCACCCGTGCTAACTTGAATTACGATAAGAAATACCCAATAATAATTCCAGGAGGTAAAATATTATTTAACTTGTAATTCAATGTTATCACATATGATATTTTCATGTGGGACAACAGGCCTTACTAAATTCTGTTCACTAAAATATTAGCCCCTCAGTAACAGAACTATTCCACGAAATGTTGTCCATGAATATGTCAAAATCTCCAAAATATAACTTATCATTGCCAATCAGTTGATGGGGGATTTTCTTCTTCACAGTGTTATCCTTAGCTCTCCAGTTTTAAATTTCATAATGGTTGAGATACACGCCTCAAGGAGTATTTCAAGAAGATCAATATCCAAAGTTAGTCTATCGCCTATTATACAGTGTGCCCGCTAAAGTCCGTTGTTACTCCAATAATTTCTGAACGGCAGGAGCTATAGTCATAAAAGTGAGGTCTAGGTATAGTAATGTTATCCTGCGCTACGCAAGGAAACCCCTTACAGTGCCACCTGGCGGCTAAATTTGTAGTTAGCGTTCTTATTTAAAAAAGGTAAGAGATACGGGAAAAAAAGTCAATTACAAAGTTGTTCAGCATCATCGATTTAGTAAGAGAAGACACCTTCCGTGAATTAATGTTCAAAGTACAAGGCGTAAAATGCATATTTATTTGGTTCGAAACTCCCAAAATTGTAACGCAACATAATGCGGAAGAAAAGAGAAAAGGTCACAGTCCAGCGTTTCTGTTGTCAGTAGATATACAGTATCCATCTTTACATAAATAATTCTTAATATCACATACCGTGAAAAAGTATTTTTTTTCATTTTGTATAAATGGTGGGGATACATGAAACAGCGAGAGTGTGCAACCCCTCCACCAACATTGCAGGAATTTCGAAACCATATTACGGATGCTTGTGCCAGCGTGTCACCTACCATGTTCTATAATGTGCAGCGGGAAGTGGAATCCCATGTCCAGATGTGTGTTATTGCTGAAGGACACCCTTTTGAGTATCACTGATAGATGAGCCTGATTTCCTATAAGTGCAGTTTTGTACAATGTGATCAAACACATCAGCGCTTTGTGCTTTTCATTTGTATCATTTTTGTGAGCAAGATGTTTCTTTGTAATAAATCGATGACGCTGAACAAATTTGTAATTGACTTTTTTCCCGTATTTCGTACCGTTTTTGAAATAAAAACGCTAACTCCAAATTTGGCCACCAGTTTGCACTGTAAGTGGTTTCCTTGCGTAGCGCATGACAACTTTACTATACCTAGACCCCACTTTTATGACTATAGCTCTTGCCGTTCAGAAATTATTGGGGTGACAACGGACTTTAGTGGGCACACTGTAGATAACATTATTACCTCTTAAAGGTTAAAAAGGCTCTAAAAATTCTGAAAGGTGTTATACATTATTTTATCATTTAATTGTCAATTAATTGTGATTGCATTTTGTCTAATAATTTGTATTATGGTGTTTATTGCAAATAATTAATATTATATATAATTTGGCAATATTTGAAATGTATGCAATATTTAAACGCCGGACGGGATGTTTCATACGTGTAATTTCTGTTAAGTGCACTGTTAAAAATAAATCTGTTAATTCACGGTAAAACTACTAACCGCAAAGTGTCCGGACTTTTTCCGTTCCGTTAGTAGATTTTCCGTTTTGAAAGATAACAGAAGGAAAATCTCCGTTTGAAGAAACGGTAACTTTCCGTTCTGAATGACCACGATTTTACAAAAATTACCTTTCTGTTTGCGCTGCCCTCTGTTGACTATAACAGGAGTATTTAATATTTGATATACTTCAAGAATATTTTCTGGCTGACCTTGGGGTTTGAACTAGGGACGATGTCGCCTTGAGCCAAGTGTTTTACCGCAAGACCAGTGGGCCCTTGCTAGAGTAAGCGTTTGAAACGATGATAAGGGACTTCTTCCAATCGCGGCATGGAACTTAAACAATATGTGGTTTAAAAACCTGGTAATTTTGAAATTAATTGGGGGGATATTTTGTTATAAGATTATGACTGAAAACTTTAGTATTAATAGAGGATTAAAACATGAATTATATATATTCGTAATTTGATTTTTAGATACAAAATATGAATATTATATTGTGAATTAAATTTGATAAGGTATGTTTGCTTTTTTAAGAAAATCGGTTTTTTTCAACTATTATATATTTTTTAAATGTGATAGGTTAGAATATATTTTCAGTGAGAATGCTTTTTATAACTTAAAAAACAAATTGCGAATGATTTCAAAGAAATGAGAAAAAAATTATTTGTTGTTTTTTTAAATTCGAAAGCAATATTTTTGTTTGTTGCTTTTTTTAGTAAAATCGATATTTTTTTCACTTAATTTAACTATTATATATATATATTGTTTAGAATATATTTTAAGTGTGAATATTTTTTATAACTTTAAAAAAATCAATTTCTAATAATTTTAAAAGCATGGAAAATTAATTGTTGCTTTTCTAAATTCGAAAGAACTATTTTGTTCTTTTAAATAAACTCAAAATTTTAATTGATTGAATTTTTAGTGTTTTTTTTTTTTTTTTTTTTTTTTTTTTTTTTGTGCTGCAACATGTCAGTTTTTTAAACATTGAAAATTCATACACAGCAGATAACGGAATATCTCCGTTGGCCACTTTCTTCTCCGTGTGTTCCGTTGTTTTCAGGAAATATGAGGAATTTTTCTGTTTTTAAAGGAAAAAGCTCTTTTGTCGTGAAAAGGAACTTTTTCTGTGAAATTCAGGAAAAAAGTACCCGTGAATTTCAAATTATTTTTAACAGTGTGGTGGAACATTACGCTCCGCAAAGCTATATGGGATCCCACTTGTTGTAACCCTTTTGCCGCGAAAAAAGAGTGAAGTCGACACTGTGGCAGAAACACGCACAAATTCAAATCTTTAATAAAATATTTAAAAATGTATGTTTATACAGTCCGCTTGTAATTAATTTTACGCAGCCACGGCAGAAAATAAAATACAATACTCTTTTTTAAAAGAAAGTCTAAACTTTGACATGTCCTGTGAGATTAACAAACTTTTGCGCTTTACCCCACTGGTATGATCAACTATTAATAAAAATATGATCTAACTAAAAATGGGAATCTAGTCCTATATATAAAAGAATATTATGGTACAGGGATAAGTGCAGAACACGTGCGGAAAATTACATTAAATTCTTTCTAAATTTTGTGTTCAAGAAGCAATTAATAATAAAGTTTGCGGTGTTCCCCTAATTTTCTCTACATTATTAAGCCCACAGAGCAATTTATTTTTTTATTACATAGTTTTCACACATTTAAGGAGTCTTTTACCTTTTAATCGCGACGAAAATCGAGAAAAACAAACAAAGTTTGAGTGTATTTTCAAAACCTTTATATGTATAAACATAAAGTATTTGATTATTAATTAAATAGATTGTGCTTTTTAATATAATACTATTAGAAACTGACTAATATTTTACTGAATTTGAGCATTGTTGAAAATAAAGTTGCTCTTTTTTTTTACTCCGTAAGTCATTGAGCGCATGATATCTTGAGGACGTATGCATGGATTGTTATGAAATTTGATTTAGATAATAAGCGCATATGTGTGTTTAAAATGATCTACTTTTAAATATTTACAATGATAAGATTTTTAATTATGACTCCTTTTATTCATTAAAAAACGTAAAATTTTGAAATTTTTTACAAAATATTTTTTTTACATGTTTAATGAAATAATTTTGACCTAAGATTAGATCATTTTTAAAATACATATGTGCTTATTATCTATATCACATTTCACAACAATCCAGTCATACGTTCTCAAGATATCATGCGCGCAATGACTTAAGGAATAAAAAAAAAAGCAACTTTATTTTCAACAATGCTCAAATTCTGTAAAAGACTATTCATTTTCTAATGGTATTACATTAAAAAGTGCAATCTTCTTAATCAACAGTCAAAATTTCATGCTTATACATAAAAAAAGTTTTGAAGATACACTAATTCAAAATTTGAAAGTTTTTGTTGATTTTCGGCGAGTTTAAAAGGTACAAGACCCCTTAAAATAGTGGATAAGAATATTTTGTGGGAATACTATGTGATTTTGAATAGTTCTGTATCTTTTGCGAGAAAGAGAAAAATAAAATCTATTATTTTCAAGATTGGGTACTACTCTATTATCCCGTCGACGCCTTTTCATAACAAAAAACTATCGCCAAACTGTAATGCCAAATAAATGGGAGAACGTTGCCATTGGAATATCAAAATAAATAAATAAATAAAATTTAAGAATTTAAGGGCACAATTGTTATTTTAATTAATGAAATAACTAATAAATCAGTAAAACATAATGAAAAATACACGCAAATGTCGAATTAAAACCACTTGATGACATAACAAACACGTGAAATGCTTCTGACATCAAATAAATGGGACTGCATTTTTGGTGTTTAATCTTACAGTTTGGCGATAGTTTTTTGTTATGAAAAGTGGCCGACGGGATAATAGAGTAGTACTCAAGATTGTTTTAGCTTTACAATTTCCATGCGGTAAGTAGTTATTGAAATTGTACGGAAATTCACATATTCTAAAAAAAGAAAGAGTAAATACTAATTCCACGGGCGTTCGTACATTTTTGAAACAATAAGCATTCTGCCCGTGATTTCCAGCCGCTAGAAATGCGGGTAATGAAAATGAAAAGAATAGGGCATGTGTGCTGCGGACAAATCTTTTATATATATATTAAGATACCAACAAATTACATGTTTAGGATGTTATTTGCGTTTTACATGCGATGAGATTCAGCTTTTTTCATATGTGTAAAAATATAACTAACCATTGTTAAGTAAATTTTAGTCTAATTTGAAGCTTTCCGACCGTTAATAGAAATGGAAAATATGCAAAATTAAAGCATAATTAAGTTAGTTAAATAATGTAATCAAAATTTATTTTTATATGTATCAAAGCTTAAATTTATATTCTAATTAAAACTTAAACTAAAACTTAAATGTAATCTTATCAAGAAAACGTGCGCAAACAACATAAAATTGAGTTTTAATGTGAAAACGTATTTTTATTCATATCTAATATTTACTTGCATTTTATAATTGCATTTTATAATTGCATTTTATAATTGCATTTTATAATTTTCCTTCGTGCACTTATTGTCTATTAAGAGAAAAATAAAGCCGTAAATTAGGATAGAAGAATGGGATTCACGTGCATTAAGCGACAAAGCTTAACTAAAGACAACTACAATCAAATTTAATTTTTAACATTTCTCCTTTATTTTACCTTTGTAGCCGTACTTTGTAACATAACAACGTCAAATTTACAAAGGAAATGATATTGCGTGTAAATAATTTTGGCGGAAATGGTGTAAAAATACAGTTATGCAACTAAAGTTATAAGAAATTTTTTTTACCAGGAGTAAAACAATATTGTTTTTAGTTTTATGTTTAGGGCAAAAATGGTTTCATAAAAGTGTCTCGTATTATTTAATTTATTTAATTTTTTTATCATTTCATTTCAGTGCATAAAATATATGTTTGAGAAGAAAACTCTTATATGACGATATTAATTTAGATAGAATTGAATTAGGAAAATCCTAAACCGATTCAGTGTAATCACAACTGTGATTAATGATATTGATTAACGAGGTTTAAGCTGTCCTATCTAAATCCGGAAATGCGAATAATCAGTTAAATGTAAATTCCAATCCCAAAATGGTCAGCACGCGTTTTAGCCCAATCTGTGGTCTCTTGTGACATTAATTCCCCCATATGCTCGCAGGAGTAGGTTTCATGTCATAATTAGTTAGACAATGTGTTCGATAATCCTTTGAATTAGTTGTTTGCATATTACTGTTTCCCCAAATAATCAAATTTTATAGTATGTTTCTAAGATTGGGGCACATTTTGCATTACGTTACTGTGACGAAAAGAAGACTCGCGCAGTTCCGTGGTTTGCAGGAGGTCTGCGAAATGAGAAACTTTGGCTGATAATGAGGGGTTCGATACCAGCGAGGTTTGGTTGGCAAGGTTTTTTGGATTTTCTTTGTACGAGAAAGATAATTGCAGTCAAAAATAGTCATCACTCTTTTTGAAATATGGACAAAACTGGGAGATGCTTAACAAAATCCCTCCCTCCCAGTAATGAAACAGAGCTTGATTTTGTTCACATGAGTCGGGTATCAGACTTTTTCTTAATATTTTCATTTACAGTTTGAGTTACGGTCACCGATTTGCAAAATTCACTTAAAAAACGAGTTTTAAAGTTTTATCTTATAATATAAAATACGTATTATTATTTAATATGTGTATAATATGTATTATAATATAATACGGTACGATACTTATTATCTTTTTACTTGCATAGAATCATCTAATCCAACACTCTAAAATAGCCTCTTTTCAGTTGATAAAGATTCTAAAACTGCGATTTTGTTTCTGCGTTTTTTTAGAAAGTTATGACTAGAGAGAAAACCCCTTAAGACCATTTTGAGATATATTGGTAATTAGCTGAATTTTGAACTTCAGAAAGTTGAATCTAGAAGTTTCGGACAAGTTTTCCAACTTCTTTGAACACGAAAGCAGTGAATAAAATTTCAAAAGTTCCTATTTTAATTACGATTGCCTAAGCTGTAAGACGAATTTTCACGATCTTGAAAAAATGTACGCTGTTAAAAATTTGCAGCAAATGTCCAGTCATTCGTCAGTTTTTATAGATAATGGTTGCTTAAACGTAATTTTGATCGATAATGACCAATGAGGACACTTCATACATTGTCAGATAACTGGTATTTACGAAAACGGTTGAATGACTGGTCAGTGTGCTGCAAATGTGTAACAGTGTATGGCATGACATAAGATTCAATTTATCGTTTAGATTTTTCAAGCAAGTCATTAACTAGTGCAAATTTTGTGTGCGATGACTGGATAAACTTCTTCCATGTTGTAAGATGTAGCTCAAGTTTACATATATTGAAATTAAAACTTTTGAGCATTTCAATTCCCTTCATCTACATAACACATAGCTATTTTTAATTTTCTGGTGTGTAAGTAGAATCCTGAAACATGTTTTTCAATTTCACTATGATACCCTTAAAAAGTTTTTATTCCTACGTATGCAACATAACTTTATATAAGGATTGCAAAATCACAAAATGAAAGCATTCTTGTTAACTTAACCACTTTGCTGCAACATGAGAGTGCATTATTTTGTAATTAAAACTCACAAAATCGATGTGGTATTATTTTTATAGTTCTAAAAATATTAAGTAATTCATTTAGCAGGATTAATACCCGTTTCTAATAAATTTATAAAAAAAAATCTGTAAAACATAGCAAAGCGCTATATCTTCTTACTGCCAGTAAATGAATCGAATGATTCGGAAATGTTTTCATACTTTTAGATAGTTTGACGCAATTTATCCATGAAAGTGAGCTTGTTTGGGATTTACTTTTAGATAACTTTGTTATTTATTATTCTTTGCTTTTAAAAAAATAATAATAATCTGTATGAAAAGTTACAAGAATGAATACTCTTTAACACTTTACATTTTTCATTTAAATCTTTACACAATTTTCAGCTTTTTAATGAATTATAATTAAATATAATGAAGGGATTTCTTTTTGTTGCGCAGGTAATAACTATTTCTACATTGTAAACAAATTTATTCAAGAAACATTTACCATATAAGATCGACTTCTGTATAAAGAGCATATGAAACACACACAATGGTGAAAACGTATATATATTATAAAGCAGAAACATGACCGTGAATAACGTCGATGTTATACTTACGGTGGCAACAGCCTGACCAATAAATTTCGTTTTTACTACAGTTTTTTAACATCTACATATTGCACAAATTTAAGTTTTACATCGTCGAAAAGGCAAAAAAAAAATGTTCAATTGCAATTTTTTTTTTTTTAATCTGTCTTTCAATTATCTGAATTTTTATGGTTAGTGAAAAATATAAAAAATACAAGCATGATTTTTTAAATTATATCTCTGTCGTGTGCATTCCCGTTATGGAAGATTAACCGTTTGCACTTAAAACAAAATAAATAGTTTAGAATTTGTTGTAGGATATTATTCCACAACGAAATAAAACATCATTAACAAGTAAATAAATAATTTAAATAAAACACAAATTTAGCAGACATGTACTCGAACTATGCGCTTGAACATTGAAATAATTAAAATTACAAGAAAGAAAAATAATGTGTCAAGAATAGATTATGAAACACTTTCCAACATTTTCAGAATACTATAAGAAAATTTCACAGTATAATATGGTGAAAGATAATGTCAAAGAAAACAGCTTGGAAAACTCCTAACACATTTTAAAACCTACTGTCAGCAATTACTGTCCGGAAAATTCTCCGAACTCTTTTGTGCAGTCCTGTATAGGATCTATAGATTTGTATACGTACTACATAGTATTCTAAAATGTACTTCCGTTAAGAAACGCATAGCACATTTTAAAATTTCCCTACAGAAAATTACGCCAATAAACTAAATGTACTCGAGATCTTTTGTGCAGCCCTGTATAGGATCTATAGAATTTATATACTTCAAGTAATATGCAACAAATGAGTTAAATTTAAAAACGCATACCACAACTGAAAACACGCTTCCGGCAACCGTTATTCAATTATTATAGATAGACAGTACTGTAAGAGAATTGTTTTACGTGTCCCTGTAACTGTACGATAAATGCAATGCCACTTTATTCTATAGTAATTATCTTGCAGTGTACATCTGTGATATATATAAATTTCAATATGCTTTAAATAATATTTCAATATGTTATCAAGGTACACCGCAAACTATTTTTCCTCATAGACCGTAATGTAACATAATACTTTTGAGTGTCCCTCTAAATGAATTATAAATGCTACACTCTACAATTTCAAACCCCAATAACATATATAAATTGCATGGCAATCCGAGTATGTAATAAATTGTGTACAGTACAGTGTGTAAATTTCATGCGAGTTAGAGCACAGAGAGACAGACAGACGGCAGGCAGATGGACAAGCCGAATTCATAAAAAAAAATTTTATTCTCTTGGAATGTGTAAAATACTGCTGTAAATAACGAAATTTTTGGTGATTTTTTGTTTATTAATCCATGGCTTTCGGCTAATACGAAAGTACCGTTTTTAATAAAATTCAAAACTTTTTCATATCAAAATGCTTTCTCGTGTTCTTTGTGTTCTAATCTAATAAAATATCAAATTAAAAAAAATTGCGTTTTTGATTAAAAGTTATTTTTTCCTATGTTCTGTAACATGTAGGTTGGATTCCTTAATAAAATATTCTCTGTTTTTTTTTTTTTTTTTTTTTTTTTTTTTAAAGTTATGGTAAATTCCAAAATATATAATAAATTTCTTTTAGCAAGATTTTTTTTTTTCAGAAATTTCCTTTGGGATAAAATTTATTTTTCTAATCTATTTTTTATAAGGTTTTAACAATTTATTGTAAACAATTCCTCCTAAAGGTAGTTTTTTTTTTTAGGAAATCCATATTTCTTTTACAACTGCGGTAATATTTCGGAAAGTTTAAAGTTTTGAAAACTAAAATGCAGTTATGAAAGCAATGAATATTTTTAACCAAAAATTTCTTTAATTCTGCATACGAAATTCTGTAATACTGACTTTAAACTTACCTAACCTATTTCATATGCGAGTAAAAAAATAAATCAGACAGAAAGGTTAGTAAAAAGAAATACAGTGTTCAGAGAACACAAGTGGATGTCATAAATATTAAAGAAATACTTTTCGTAGATATTCAGTAAATGCTCAAGCTGCAGAAATTTATTGTAAAAAACTAGTATATTAATATATTAAAAAAAATATTTTGTTAATTTTTTTTTTCGAAATATTATTTTTTAAAGACCCCGTCAAAGAGCAATTTACAGTAATTATATCTCTATTATTGACATTTATTCAGTTCTTTAATTTTATTTATATAAGTTTAAGTAAAAATATAATAATGTTAAGGTTTACGAAAATAAAAGTTAGAAATAAATGTTTTGACGAAAAATCCTTTTTATTGCATCTTAACATGTTAAATTCGTTCCGATTATTGACAAACTTCGAATAGCAATGAAACAGTCGATTAAAAATTCAATTTTGCTGTATTTATAGATTTAAATAAAAACAATTTAAGAAATCAAATTCTTTCGCATAAATGAACAAACAATTTATTTTACCTTCAGATGTTATTTAAATATAAAAAAAATGTTCTTTAAATATAAAATATTTAATGTAATTGCTTTTGACAAACATACTATATTAAACAGAGATTTCAATATTAAAGTTTACAAAAGTAAAAAGTCAATTTAAATACATTTTATTTCGTTC
Source organism: Maratus michaelseni (assembly GCA_963931845.1). Classification (NCBI taxonomy): domain Eukaryota; kingdom Metazoa; phylum Arthropoda; class Arachnida; order Araneae; family Salticidae; genus Maratus; species Maratus michaelseni. Next base: position 98,868,091 of record OZ007591.1, read on the forward strand.
AATAAATATTTTAAGCAAACGTAGCTAAATGAAATGACACAAAAGTTTTATTTCTTTTATATTATTTATAGCTACATGTATGCAAACATAAATATTTGCTTACGTAGTTTTATTATTAGATGGCTTTTAGCATTAAATATTGCGTGCATCATGAATAATATTTTTTTACAAAAAATTGATGAATGAAATGTTGTTAAGAATACAGATAAAAAAGAATAATTTATACGTAACCCAATGTAGACAAAGACTGCAATTTTCTCGCAACTTAAAAAAAAATCTCTCATTTAAAGAAATATAAGTAAATTACAGGGTGAGTACAAATGATGGACGATTTTTTCAGTTACAAATGTTCGATGTGTGGCCCTCTTGTTACATGGCATACGTCCAATCTGTAATCCAGTTCTTTCCAAACATTTTGTAGCATCACTCTGTCAATGGTTCTGAATGCTGCACAAATGCGTTCTTTAAGTTCTGGCAGTGTTAAATGTGCATTGGTGGTACATAAACAATGTCTTTGACGTAACCCCACAAAAAGAATTCACATGGTGTTAGTCTGGGGATCTTGGTAGCCATGTGATTAAGGGCGTATGCCGTGTAACAAGAGAGTCACATATCGAACATTTGTAACTGAAAATAACTTGGTATATTTCTCTTTAAATTCATGTATCACTTATTGTAATATGTGCAGTAGTTTCGAAAATATAATTTTTTTAAATCGGGTCCATCATTTGTACTCACCCTGTATTTAGTGCTTTAACTCACTTCGACATAATCAAGAAATGTTAAAAGCTTTTAAAAAATTGTATGTTAATTTGAAACATAGTTTGTAAAAATAAGTGCCTATAAAAGACGAACTCATTTAAATATTATTAATGTGTTTGTCTAAATGTACTAGGTGTAATAATGCATGCTTAAAATATAATGGTTTGATTTTATTAAAGGAGACATTTTTCGTTCGTCTAAAACATTTATTTTTGCAAGAACTAGATTTCAAAACCTTATCGTTACGTGTGATCAGACAATAACATGCATATATAACACATATATACATACACATAATTACCTTGGAGATAAAAGAAAATGGGAGTAAAGTAATTTTTTTTTCAAATTTTAAAACATGAGATTTTGTATTTCTTTGCGAGAAGTTGTATTTAAAACAACTAGCAATCTTCGCCATATTTTTAAATAGTGTGGACATTTACCGAGAATATCCTTCCGCATTGCTGAAACGATACGAACGCCTTTGTGCTATAATATTTTCTAATTTCTTACACGGAATTTGGGCTAATAAGGACTTTAGATGATCACTTATAGTAAGATTCGGTAAAGGACGATAGAACGATATACAATATACTAAAACCATCCCAGAAAAAATTCTAACTAACAAATCCGTAGAACTATTTTAAAAATCTAGTGTTTTCTAATATGATTCACCTGATTATAGAAATTTTCCTGATATTTCAAGAAACGTAGAGCGATATATTATATACTAAAACCTTCCCCGTTATAATCTATATAACAGTACAACCCCTATCAAAATCCATTTAACAAAATCATTTAAAAAGGGTTGAACTTTCATAAATAGACTCCTCAGACACATAATTCAATAACCAAACAACGTAGAACGATTCTATATACTAAAAACTTTCCCTGAAAAATTATCTAACTAACAGTCCAATTCCCATCAAAATCCATTAAAAAACGGCTATTTTTCATAATCGGGTTTATCATTATTATAGAAATTTCACCTATATTTTCTGTTTCGTCACATTATATTATAATGATGAAAAGATGTCCTCGCATTTTATCGACAGTTTGAATTTATTCCGTTGCTGTAATAACCCGTGTATTTTTAGAAATTATCATTTGTAATGCTAGAATTTTGAGGTTTTGGCGGCAAAGACATCGCCAAGTTAAAAAAATTAAGCAATATCTCACGAAATATCTGACATAGAAGAACTTACATGGTACCATTCGATTCAGCATATAAAATACATTAAAATGTGTTATCATTTGTCACATAAATATAATAGCTGATTTTTAAGGTTTGTTCCTTTTTTTCATTACCCTCTTAGGGATGAAGTTTTTGAAAATCCTTTCTCACTGCGCCTCTACATCCCAAGAAGTATTTTCCCACCAATTTTCATGTTTCTAGTCTCAGTAGTTTGGGCTGTGCGTTGATGATATTCCCATTCAGAACTTTCTTTTATATATATAGATAACCAAGCTCACAAGTCATTTTACATAAATATGCTTCTTTCGAAAATAAACGTAATAAAACGCAAAAGAAATTAAAGTATACAAATAATTTAATTTCTAGCAAAACCTGTTTATCTCATGAATGGAAAATAATCGTAAGGAACTCTATCCTTACTGGGAAAATTAAATCAACTGGGAGAAAATTTTAAATACTTTGAACGAATGAGTTTGATTAAAAACAGAAACTCAATGCATTTAGATTCTTATTATTATACTCTTTGTAAATAATTTTATCTGAAATTTCTCTTCACTAAAAATTCGTCTTCCTAAAACAAGCTTTAATGATTATGTTTTTCATAAATCGTACGTACACTGTTAAAAATTTCTGTAAAAATACAGAAAAAACCCGAGACTATATGTAAATTTACACTAGTTCTCCGTTAAATGCATTTGATCGAGTTTCTCGGTCATCATTTTACAGACAATTCCCTTTTCTTATATTAGATCCCCTGTAGGGATTTCCGTGTCTTTATTTAAAGATATTTTTATATTTTTTATAAACTGTAATTCAAAATACACACATTTAAAATTCTTTTACAATTTTATTAAAAATATTAAAGAAAAAAATTTGGTTTAAAAATTGTTTTATTAAAAATTAGAATATTTTAGAAAGGAGAAATTCATCTCTGTGGAATTAGCGGGAATTTTTATCTACTATCACTTTGATCAAAAGATGGAAAAAGAGTGTTGTTATTTAAAGAATAAATTTTTATTTCAATCTGGTTTTACAATTTAGGTAAGATAATTTTCAAATATTATTTTAGTCTATTTTATAATTTGTGTTAATATTTATAAAGAATTATAATATATTATTATTAGGAATCGTAGAATTTTAATGATATATGCGTTATAAAAGTATACCAACCTTCTAAAAACATAAATATTACAAAAAACAAATAATAATAAATTAATTAATGAAGTTTAATCTTCTAAATTTAAATATATGAAAATATTAAAAGTCAAATTTTTTCATAACTTATATGCTTTAAATTTATTTTTATTTTATTTACTACTAAAAAAAATCCTTTCCAAAAAATAATCGCGCAGTATGAGAAAAAAAAAATACTGTGTTAACACTTCGAAAATTTCTCGAAAACATTATTAAATTTGCTGAAAATAATACATTAAAATTCTTTCATTAAAAAAAAAGAAAGAAAGATGGCAGCATCAAATATTAGTTAAATTTATTTAAAGACTAGAAAAATAAAAGCTCTTTTAAGTTCCTATACTTATATAGACTAATCATCACATTAAACAAAATCGTTGAAAAGTGATGGTAAACTTTGCAAGTACAATGATTTTTTTCCGACTAAATCAACTTGGCACAAAACAGCAACTGTCCAAATGGTATCATGGTTAGGAACCCTGTCCTCCTCTCAGATGACCCGGGTTCGAATGAGGGCTGTGGTCGAAGCGATTCTTGTAAAGTCTTGCGTTACGACGATTAGAATTCATTCAAGTAATTCTAACAGTATCCATAAATGGCGTAGAATCGGCGTTTTCTGTAATTTTTTTTATTTTTTATAAATAATAATAAAGATTTTTTTAAACAGAAACATTTACGGTAGACTCTGTAAATTTACCGAATAATTTCTATGTTATTTAACAGAATCTCTGTTTTCTAATCTCTGTAATTTTACATAAGACGTAAGATAACAGATTACCAGTAGATTCCCCGTAATTTCACCGAAAAAAATTTAACAGTGTAAAAGCATCGTATGTAATTATATGTATGATCTCATATTTAAGATATCTGTACTTTTAAAACAAGAAAAGAAAATATATTAATAAACATCAAATACATACCAACAAAAGCTTTGAAGTCTAGCACAGTTAGAATTTAAGCAAAAAAGAAATTTTAAGTGAATTTCTCAAACTTTGAAAAATAAAATTTAAATTCAAACAAGAATATATTTAAATATTTGATAACACTATTTTAAAATATTCTAAAGGAATACGCATTAAATCATTAAAAATCAATCCCATTTTATTTTTAAATTATGTAAACAAATTTTTCATTCCGTGTGCTATTAAATAAAGAGAAAATTAATATATCGCTTTATTTTCATTTTCTTCCAGCGTATTTTAGGTAGCTTTCTATACAAAAAAGTATAAAGCTACCTATTGCAGCCGTTCGGAGGAAAGCAGTTCCGGAAAATTTCGATATATTTTCACCGATCATGACCCCCAGACCCCAAAACCACCCTCCGTTCAAATGTTGATTTATATATATATAATATTCTTTTCAACAATTAGCTTGTTAAAATATTGATTTTTATATGATACCATAATTTAGCCTAATTGGCTCACAAATCACTTTGATTAACTTCTGTTTGAAATACATAGTTATTATAGCTGCATTGCGCTTTTAATGGTGTATTTAATAATAATTTAATAATAATAATATTAGTATTACTATTATTTCCTGGTATCATTTGTTTATCTATTGAATTTTCAAGGGCATCTTTATAAAATCTTATTCAGGTTCTAATGATTTTTTTTTTTTTTTTTTTTTTTTTTTTTTTTTTACCAACATTAATTTTGTACTGACTTATGACTGCTAGGGGTTTTTATATTGTTGTCTTTTGATGTTAGTTTGCTTAATGGGACTTTATGTATATATGTAAATAGTTTTATTATATAGCTTTATTATATTTAATCAAGTATTAAACAGTCAATCTTAATATTTTTTTATTTTATTTTTTTTTTTTTTTTATGGTTATTCAAGTAATATTAAGATTGATTCATAACAATTTTTTTTTTAAATATGTTATAGATATATTTAATATGTATTTCTTGCAATTTTTATTGCTATCAAACAAATATGGCAGTTATTAGTAAAATGTTAGATACTGGCAATTTAGGCCTTGGTGGATCCAGGACTAATGCTCGGTACAGGAAGATTATTAGGGATCTTCCTGGATCGTTATCAGATAACCTATTCTATTGTCCCAAGCCTGTACTATGTTTTCGAGAGTGTGAATCTAAGCGTTGTCTTACATGTCCATTAGCTGATAAGTCACAGATTTCAAATAATAACAATCTTAATTTGGTAAAATTTTGCAAAGCATACAATGTAATCTATTCATTGAAATGCAATTCGTGTAACATGGAATATATTGGACAGATTAGCTATGTGGTATTCTGTATACACAGTATCATTGATTATCTCTTTGGAGATTTAAGTAGAATAGAACTTGATATGTTTTTTGAAATTCATAGATATTATAATTATATATATATATATATATATATCTCCATATATATATATATATATCTGACCTATGTCATACGATAACGCTCGTATTTATAAATCGATTTTGATGAAACTAATTGTGTGTATTAAGGTCACCAATGTCTCGACCGAGTTCGTTGGCCAGCTTGGTCCGCCATTTTGTTTCAAGATGGCGGCCATTTAAAAATTTAAAACTAAAATAAATCTACAAAAAAGTTAAAAATTCAAATTTATTTTTTAATTACGTGTTAGGCCTTGATACAAGTATTCCAGAGCATTTTTTGGTTTACATTTATCTTAAAAAATGGCTGAGATAGAGCAGTTTGAAATTCTAGGGTGGCTGACATTTTGAAACAAGACAGCACATTACAAAAATTTTCATTGTTGTAATAATTTTTTCAATCATACGCATAAAACTATATATTCATATCCGTTAGCGCCAAATTCTCGCCAAACTTGGCGACATTTGGCGAAATATCGCCAAATTTGGCGACCAAAATAAGTCTTCATAAATGAAGCCAATTTGGCTATTGCTCAATAATTTGGCGAATTTCTTATTCAGATTCAGTATTAACGAATCCTTTGTAAACATTTTCTTTGCATTTTAACTTGCTGTTTTCGTGTAACATTAGCTAAAATTTTAAAACGAAGATATAGGAAAGCTACCTTTTCCTCCCGGTACAGGCCGGAAGGACTTTTTTTATACAGTTGTGTACATGTGGTTGCAGGTGATATCGTGAAATAAAGCTGAAACAATGTTTTTCAAGAGATCATATATTAAAATCAAACCATTATGATTTTTAGGAGTAATATTTTTTTGGTTAGAAAAAATATTTTTCTCCGTCATTTCTAGTAGCAAACCACCATTTGTTATACCGAAGTCCTAAATCGCGCCAATCTTGCATTCATTGTAAATACGTTACAAAAGATGAAGATATTTATAATAGAGTTTCTATTAAATTTATTTTTTAATGGTTAAGACTCTTTTCGTATTCATAATGTACATTTAATTTAATTGTTTTAAAATTATATTTTAAATATAATTAGTCAGTGCGTCCCATTCCCGGCTTATTTAAATCTACGTCTTTCTATTGTTAGAGATAACGACATTTTTAAAATGTATCCTCCTACACTTCATTTCTCGCAGATGTACTTTTAAAGTATATATATATATATATATATATATATATATTCCTTTTCAATCTACCCCTCTACATATCACACATGAAATGTAACCGTTTGCTGATATCTCTGTGATTTTATACTTAAGGCAATAATGTGAAGATGCGCAGCTGCGCTCTCTTCCTTTTTCTCCTTCAAAAATATACATTTGTGCAAAATGTTTCATGAGTGCGTCTTTCAAATAAGGTAAAGCTAGGAGAGACTGCGCACAGTTCAACAAATAATAATAAAATATCTAAATATTAATTTTTTGCTAAACTATCCATAAATAATTTTGACTTCATTTGTTTTTTATGCAATTCCATTGCTATTTTGCTATTTTGTTGTTATTCTGTAATTTAATAGAATAGTTGTAATAAAACCAAGAAAGCTATTTTGCGCAATCTGTTCTTACAGGGTTGATGTGATTGTGCACATGGGTAGGAGATATTGTTATTAATAATAACTACAATTAAATTGTTAACAATAATAATTACAATTAAATGACATTGTTGTAATGTTTTTGTGAATAATTGTTATTGTATCAGGTGTGAATATTTCAACCTAGTGATTGAAGAATCAGGAAAAGTAAAGAATTTCAAGAAGAATTGAAATATTTTAATTAAAGAAAAAAATCAAAGAATCATAAACAAAACAAGGCTAGATAAGATTACAAAGTAACATTAAGTTAGTTGATGACACGTTTAACTTAAAATTAGTCTACATTTTCATTTCACAGTTTCAAAGTTTTCTTATTTGCAGACCGAAGTTGTCGTCGTCCACAATCGATGCACTTATTGTTGTAAATGGTGCAGCTTTCGTGCAACCACCTGCCACAATTAATACATTGAATCCAGTCACTGGTCGATGTTGTCTCCTGGTACAATTCCAGACATTCAGTACACTCATCCTCATTGCCAAGTATTTTTTAGCAAATTAAGTTATTGCCAAATTTAGTTTCGATAATTATATGTTTTTCAAAAATTATTTCAAAATTGATTCCTTTATATGTTTTACAAGTAAATTGTAATTCATGCAAATTTACCAATAACTGCATAATCTCTCCTAGCATGAAAACAAATGGGAATAATGCGCCATCTCTCCTAAGTAGCAGATGTGCAATCGCTCCAATTTCGGTAGGGCAGATTGTGCGGCCTTTTATTTAAACATGGCCGCTTCTAAAACGAACCGGCGGTGTTCGCATCGTTATTCTAGGTTAGTAGCTTATAAGAAATCGTTTAAGTTTAAAATATTTTGTAATACTGACATTATATAGAAATTCTGACGAATAATTATGAAAATTCAAGCACTTACTTTGAGAAAACAAAACAAAATTGCAATGCCTATCCTAGACGCTCGAAACAATGAACGTGCACATTCAAATAGATACTCCACTACTGCTGTTGTACAACTACCTGGAATCGCTGCTCGCATAATCTACTCCTTCTACCCAATCCTCTTTGTGCGCAATCTCTCCGACCGCGCAATCTCTCCTGGCTTTACCTTATGTCTACAGATATATCATACATTTTACTCTGAGCAGATGTATTGATTAATGCTTTGAGATATTTTTCTGTTTCCATGAAGCTATCTTTTAACCTTATGCCGTTGTTTTGGGACGCAATCTTTCATATAAATTATCTTTGATTATTTTCTAACATCTACGCGATTCTGTATCTCTCTGAAGATTTATCGCCAAGCCTGAAAATATACAAAGAAGATTCGGCACAAACCTCAAGACAAAACGATGTAATATCTTCAACGGAATTTGAATTTCATTCTGGATCTGTACTCGACCTGGCAATGTAATTTCTCAAGTATAGCTTTGCAGGGGTCCCTCCCTTCGCCACGTACTGCTAACTTTGACATACTTCCATTAAACATCTTTAAGCCACTTTGGAGCTTTCTTCATAGTCTTTTCTCATTACAAAGTTTATTGCTGCCACAACTTTAAATGTACGCATCTATGTGAGAAAGTTTCCTTTTAAATATCTGTAATAACTTTAGCTACCTCCTGTGATGAAAGAATCTTCTTCATAATATTGGTTAATAATAACTGTACATTAGAAATGTTTGCAATGAAATACCACTAATAGAGAAAAATTGACTTTACAGTGGTAGTATTGGAAACGAAATGACGAAATACTCTTATTAGACAATTGTTCAATATTGGAAAAAATATACATCCCACTGTCGAGGCAATATTTCCTACCAATATTGTAAATAATGTCAAAGATATAGCCAAGGTTACAGATATTTCAACAAATGTCCGTCTAATGTTTGATGATATATTTATTTATCTTTCTGTTAAAGCCATTCCTAGAAAAATATATTTTACGCTGCTCAAAAACGGGAAACTTTCTGACCTGTCCAAATATTCCATGTAACATGTACAATTGTACGAGTTGAAACAAGGATGGATTTAATTGTGCGCCAATATACGCTCGCCAAAATATGCCAAATGGCTTTGAAACTGCAACAATGAAACATTTTAAAGGCTAAAATGTAGAAAATAAATATTAAATAAAAAATAAAAAGTGTAATGTTTTAAAAGTATATACGCTTTTATCAATGAATTGTTTTACTATTAATTAATTTACGGTTATATGTTGAGAAGTCAATTTAGAAATCTTAAAAAGACTATTTAAATAATGTTTCATTTTTTCCTTCCTGTTTCTATATCTTAAAAAAGAAACAGAGCAAAAATTATATATGTTTTCAATAAATTCACTTGCTTGTTCTTTCTACCAGGAGTAAAAAAAACGCCCATCTCAAATTAATGTATTGTAACATCCAAAAATTGGGGAAAACACGAAATGCAGTCATCAAATTAGGCGTGATTTATAAGAAAAACATTGAATGCTTATAAAAAGAGTGGTTTTTTTACTACTTTCAGTTGTATGCTTATTTTATGTAATTGATGTTTTAACCTATAACCAAGTATTTGATGTGGCCAATAGTAGATGATAGAATATTCATCCTCTAATGGCGAGAAAAGTTTCGAATCCAGAGCCAGGAAAGGCGATAAAAAGCGGGCATGGTAATATTCAATTCAAATACCTGTTTTGTGTAAATATGCATTAGTGTAGGTGTTATTTTTTATTTTTTATTTTTAAATTTTATACTATTGCTATTGTTCATATTTATTTCTAAAAACAGAAAGTTCCCGTCTTGAAAACGGAGGAATTTATAAACGGAGAAAAAATGGAAAATAGGTGTCAACTTTGCTGCCAGTAAATTTCCTTTTTTTCATGATTTTTTTTTTTGTGTTTGATGTGTACTTAGCCTTACACTCTTTTTAAATGTTTGAAACAATATATAAATTTATTTTCAATAAAATGCAAATTTACCGCGCGGGTTTTCTTGTTTCATTTTACATTATATGAAGTTTATAAATAATGAATGTTTCATTTTCATGTATTTTTAAATAAAAATTACCATATAATGAAACTGTCACTAAGTTGCTTAAATAACAACTACATACTTTACAGAACTTTATAATTTTAACTCATTTCATATTCTAAGAGTAAGTCTTTTCATATTAAAGTTGTTACAGATAGCAGGTAGTTTACACAGAATAAAAAAGCCAAATGATTCAATCTACATATAGCATTAACTATTATATTTTGCATTTAAAATGGGGTGTGCGTTAGCGTTTGCCATTGTTTATGTTATGAGAATTGTTCCTGTTTCTCTCTATAAAATAATAATAACAACTGCATGGGGATATAAAAAGGTCAAGGTGAGAGTTTAAAAAATATGTAAAGAAAGAAGAAAATTTAAACTAAGACGTGCAAAATTATTTAAACTAATTTAATAAAACGGAAAAACAAAAAAGAATATATATTCGTATTAAAATGTAGAATCATATATTAAATGCATGTGAAAATAACTCAAATGACATATAAATATTAATAAACACTCTTTCATGAATGTACTTTGCCTAAAATAAAAGTTTATTGTTCTAATATAACATGGAATGTAATATACTTTTAAGCTCTTTAAGTATACAGCTGTAAAAAAATAGCAATATATAAAAGAGAAAAATTACTTTATAATGGTGAATTTTGCAGTGCTGTCTGGTGTCAAAATAAAAATTCGCATCGGTAAACGTGGCATATATAATAATAATAATAAAGGCATGCTCATTTCGCTCATAACAGACGATATAAATCATTTAACTGAAATAATAACAACTAATTGCATCCGTCGAAATTTTATGCAACAGAATATATTAAATACAAATGTTACAATTTAAGCTTATGAATAAAAGAATAATGTAATGAAAAAAGAAAGTGACTCTGCAAATTTAAAGCATGATATTCACACAAACATACTCAAAACTTTGCACATGAACACCAGATTCTATTGAAGTCTTGATCTGAGTATTAAAAATGAAGACAATTACGTCATTTAGCTTTGTAAAAATTGAAATTTTGTGTTTGAAAATGCACGTTTTAAAAATAATATCATTTTCATAAGAAGGCGATTTACCTTTTAATTTCAGAGTATGTGGAATAAAAAACTTTGAAAATAAAATCAGTTTCATAAAAATATATAGGAAAATATTACCATAAGAGTCATTTAACCAACTGTTTTAAAATTTCATTAAATATTTATTATAATTAAATGGAAATGATGTAATTTTCAGAAATATTTTATTTTGTGCGTACCAAGGAAGTAAATAAATAGCAGAAATTATTTCTATTTAAATGCAAGAATAAGGGTCAGTGAATATGACGCCATACTACAGCGCCTAGAATATACAGCGTGTCCACGTATAACCTGACCGACCTTTATTTTCGCAACCGTTGGTCCTAGATGCATACTTCCAATTACAAAAATGGTTTAAATAAGGTAAAGAATTACTTTTAACGTGATTTGGGTCAAGAAAAACATTTATTAAAAAAATACGAAAGTTAAATTTTTATACGGTCCCCCGGTCCTATAAGTGATATTTAATAAAAATTTACTGTGACACTAACAAGTACGACAAAGAAAGTCCCATTCATCTAACATTAAAATTGACCGAGTTCTGAAACTTTGAAATGCATGACTTATACCACTTTTTTGCATCTAAAAAGAGATGATTTCGGCCATGCTTTCAGGGGTCGTATGTAAAGTACTTAAACTTATTTCAAGGTATCTGCGCTTTGAAATAAATCGTACAACTATCACGATTGAGTTAATTTTTATTAGTTAAGTTTCAGATTAATTAAAATAATTGTATTTTAACATATGTTTTATTTTGAAAGGATTTGAGGCTATGATTTCTTTTAACAAAAATATGTTATTTTCATAAGGTTTTATTTAACTTGCAACGATCGTCTTTCCAGTTTAAAATTTGTCCTCGAAGTTTAATTCACTTTCAAATGTCCGATCGAAGTTATGTTTTACATACTGACTTAAATCCGATGGCAATGTAATATTATTATGATTTTCGACGCTTACTATCTTATACATACGTATATTAGAGGATAACACAAAAAAAATTCGGATAGATTATCGTCAACAATTTTAAGAAAGAGTTTTAGATTAGATAACATAAACCTGCGATGGTTGTGTTTTTTAAATTTTAAAATTACGTTTTATGTATTTTTTAACGTTGAATAAAAAAAAAATTACCTTCACTTTTAACCATCATATCATGATTTTTCGCAAATCGTAAATTCCAAGGTTAAAAAACAGCAAAAAATCTGATATTATAAAATAGATGTAAGACTTTTTTATCTTTCAGTTTAATTTTATTTAATTCAACAGTTTATTCAAATTTTTGGCTTATACTGGGTTTCTTGCAGCTAAACAGTTCAGGGGTCCGATGAGGTTGAGAGAGGAGGGGAGATCAATTTTAACTTTGAGCTTTTTAACTTTGAAATTTGCGATTAGAGAAAATTCCTAACGTGAGGGTTTAAAATGAAGGTCATTTTCGGATTCAGCACTAAATAATCCATAAGAATCAATTTTCAAAAGATAAAAATCATGGCACAACCCAAAATTTGAAAGACAGTGTAATATAACAGCATTTTAAAATCTGTATCATTTTGTAAAGAATTGAGGCTGTTGTTTTTCATCTTTTTATTTAACAAAAATTCTGTTATTTTTATCCTCTTATATGTAGAGTACAAATTGTATATTTTGCATTAATATGTCAGAATGATTATAGATTTCACAATTATGTTAGATTGCAATGTTAATTTTTCTTTCAACTATTTTTTTTTATATATCTGACGATTATTTATATTTCTACTACATTTGTGAATGACCCCTATTTCGCAGCAAAAAATATACTCCAACTTTAAACAGCTATTATTCGGTCAATTTTAATGTTAGAGGAATGGGACTTTTTTTGTCGTACTTGTTAGTGTCACAGTAAATTTTTACTAAATATCACTTATAGGACCGCGGGACCGTATAAAAATTTAACTTTCGTAATTTTTTAATAAATGTTTATCTTAACCCAAATCACCTTAAAAGTAATTCTTTACCTTATTTAAACCATTTTTGTAATTGGAAGTATGCATCTAGGACCAACGGTTGCGAAAATAAAGGTCGGTCAGGTTATACGTGGACACGCTGTATACTGACACAAGATTAGTAAAATACTTTATATTCATGGAGGAAAATTCATCTTTTGTTTTCCAAATGACGTCATTTTCTCCATCGGAAACATTTCGTTTTTCATATTAGTTCTTATGGTAGATTATTATTTACTATTATTTTATTTGCATAGATTACTTAATATTATTTCTCAACAAATAATCTGTATTCTACTCTTCTGTGATTACTGCATAATTGAACGCAATCATTTTACTAGGCTTAATTTTTATGAAAAACCATTGATATTCTTCTTTTAAATATGACGACATTTACACTGATGGAATTCCGCTTCGGATTGGTGGAATGTGATAGGGCAAATTAATCTTATGTTGTAAAGATAAAATCTTAACCCAATTGGCATCATTTAAAAGAAATTTCATAAAAAACCTTTTAAATTAAAATTAAAATATAAAATAGGGAATATTTTAAAAAGTAGCTAGTGCGGGCACATCTGCAAATGAACAGCTTTCATTTAAAAAAATAATTATCAAAATTAATTCAGTAGAAAGGTCAGGGCAGATGACTAAAAAAATAGTCTTTTGTTTTAAATATATAATTTTTTTTTTACATTGTAAAACTAGTTATAGTACGAACGTACCTCACTTGTAACTTTTAACGTACAATTTTCAACTTGTTTTTTCATATTACTTATGCCATGTTTACATATGCTATTTTTTTTTCGACACCAGACAGAGCTGTAAATTCACCATGCAGATCTTGCTTTGCGAATGATTACCTCCATGGTTAGTATTTCTGTGACTCACGATGAATGAATATTTTGTTTATTTACTTTAATGGATTGAAAAATCAGGCTTTGACCTAATTTTCACTGAAGTTATCTCAGAATCTATACATTTTTTAATGTAACTCATCTCTGAAGCAAACAATTTTTTTGAACGATCTTTCTGAAAATTTAACTTTTACGCAATTTAATTCGAAAATCTAATTTTGAATAAAAATGGCCACTTGGCATATGGAAAAATATGTGGTTAGCCCATATTTGTTTTCCTCAGTCACATGACTTACGCTTTTATCATATAGATTACGTATGATAAGATTTAATAAAATAAAGAAAACTAATATTAATATTTATTATTTTTTTTTTAAGTTTTGATTCGATTTTCATAAGATTTGAAGTGACTCGACAAAATTCTGCAACGATTATATATATTAAATGTCAACCCATTCGGTTGGGTAGTTTTTGCGCAGTTATATGCGGACAGACGGCCAGACACACAGAAAGACAGAAAGACAGACGGACAGACAGACGGACAGGCAGACGGACTAGACGATTACTATAGGTGCTACGTATTTATATAATTACGAACGCACCTAAAAACAGAAAATTAAAAAACAATTAAAAAATAAAGAGTGTGATAATAATTTTTAAAAAAACACACTCTTGTTAATCAACAGTTCCAATAAAGTATGTTTATGCGATGGTGCTTTTTTCCTTTCTCGTTCTCATATTCTAAAAGAAAAAAAAAAGATATTTTTTACTGAATTCACTAGCTCGCGTTTTCTATCATGCGTAAAAAAATGTGGAGAACTTTCCTAATCGAGTTCGGTGCCTACGCCAAATTATTGTATTGAAACGGAATTTTGTGGGAAAAATCATAAAATGCAGTCTAAAAATTAGGCGCGATTTTCACTATAGACATTAACCGCTTATAAAAATGTATATATATATATATTTTTTTTTAAACAATTTTTATTTTTATATTTATTTTACAGTGTACACAGATTTACAGTCGTGCAAAAGAAAAAGATATCTATCACTTACTAATACAGCCAGAGATCATCGTTTACACATGTTATTAATATTAAATGATTAGTAATAACCTCAACTAATTTAAAGCAATACTTAAATTATGATTTAGGGATCGTCTACATATTGCAATTCTAACAAACTTCAGAAATACCAATACATTTCTGCATTCCATTCTGTATATTATTACAATCTGGTTGTTTTCCACAGTTAAATTTTAATATTTGAAGTTTCAAAGTGATTGTAAAATAGTCTTTATTTAATTTCATTGAAAATTTAGTCAATTGCTATATTGCGTTGCAAATATCGATTATCTTCATAAATACTACATTAGCTTCCCAGAAGTCTATTTACAAAAAAATATAAAAACAATAATATTAATAATAAATTATTAATAAAATTCATAACATTTATTCTTGCATTAACTAAAAAAATATATATAAATAATAAAAAAGTATAATGTTGAAATAGAAATGCAAAAATTAAATATAAATTCGCGTGTGGTGGAAAAACGTAGCCCTTGTGTATTTTTTTTTTCATTTAATTTAAGAAAAGGTACATTAAATTGAATCAAAAATCATATATCCCCGAAAAAATGTTTTTTTGTATTTGTTATTTCTTTTTCTGTGGTTATTTTTAAATTGAAAATTTAACCTTCCTTATTTTATTTTCTCTGATGTACACTTATTCTCTAAACCAGGTATACTTTATATTTTATAAAATATGTAAACCTAATTCCAGGATTTGGATTGTTACATTAAATATAAGATTACTTTCATTTAAATTTTGACATTTCCTTGTTGCTTTCTACTACTAACATTAAGGGAAAATACAAGTATTTGAAAGACGTAAAGTATTTTAAATATCAAATCTTGTTTCATTTTAAATGTTGCCCTCTTTCAGAAGCTTCAAAATAATCTCTCCAGTTTCTGTTTTTAAAATAATATATTCACGCGTATTCTTACTTCGTAACAACGCAGAAAGAATTATTTAAGGCGAAAGTAATCCATTTTCAATTTTTGGATTAACTTCATGACTTCCATGTAGTAAAAGTGTTGGCGAACTACTTGTGAAATTCACATGCTGTAAAGTGAAATTTTTACTTTTAATTCTGTTCGTAAATTGTTAGAAAAATAAATATTTTACCTCTGAAAAGTGTAGCCTCATAATAACTCACAAAGTACGGAGCATAAGAATGCAAAATTAAATCCACATTTTCCTTATGCAATTGCATTTCCTCATTGAAATGAAAGAAATTGCATGATTTGCCAATTATTATCACTTTATTTGATACTAGCAAGCTACGCCCGCTACGCTGGTCAATTTCTCTTAACGAACTTCTAATCAAACAAAATATTGACATTTTATAATTCACTCTTATATTTTAACAGAATAATAAGGCTACTATATTTTGTGACTCGTGCCAATATACATGTCAGGACACGTCGCCCTTATCATTATCTTTTTACGCATGAAGGTTTTGCTATGATACTCCATTGTGGAATTTGGTAATTTTTGAAATTCAACATTTGAAAAACGGCATAATCATTAAATTTGTAATTTATATCAAGAAAAATACAATTTTTTATCTTTCAAACGCAGTTTGTCTAACAATTTTCTGACAAATACTTTTCGAGCTATTATTTTTTTTTTTTCAGTAACTTCAAATCTTTCATTTTCCGAAATTAATCTGTGGCAACGATTAGCGAAAAACGCAGTCGTCGACAACGCATAGCTTTTTATTAAAGAGGCTGTTGGAGCAGGGATTGTCACCATCAATTTGCCACCATCACTTTTGAAATCGGTTCTGTAGTTCCAGAGATTCCAAAGACATTGTAATTTAGAATGATTTTACAACGCTTTTCGCTCATTTCACCCTTTTAAATTTTTAATTTTTTTTTATTATTCTCAGAGAGCATTTACATTTTATAAGTAACTACAATGCCAAATTTCAAATTTCTAGCTCCTTCAGTATAAAAAAGTCGCAATTTTCGAACATTTTTCGCTCCTGCACTCCATTGGGGTTAGTGGCACCGACATAAAATATAGGCTATGTTGGAGTAGGGATTATGTCACGATCAATTTGCCACCATTACTTTTTAAATCGGTTCTGTAGTTACAGAGATTCCATAGAAATTGTAATTTAGAATGTCTTTAGAACGCTTTTCGCGTATTTCACACTTTTAAATTTCGAATTTTTTAAAAATTTGTTCTTAGAGAGCATTTACATCTTATAAGTAACTACAATGACAAATTTCAGATTTCTAGCTTCTTCAGTATAAAAAAGACGCAATTTTAGCAAATTTTTCGCTCCTGCACCCCATTGGGGTTAGTGGCACCGACATAAAATATAGCCTATGTTGGAGCAGGGGTTGTCACCATCAATTTGCCTCCATCACTTTTGAAATCAGTTCTATAGTTCCAGAGATTCCACAGAAATTGCAATTTAGAATGATTTTAGAACGCTTTTCGCTCATTTCACCCTTTTAAATTTCATTTTTTTAAATTTGTTCTTAGAGAGCATTTACATCTTATAAGTAGCTACAATGCCAAATTTCAAATTTCTAGCTCCTTCAGTATACAAAAAATCGCAATTTTAGAACATTTTTCGCTTTTGCACCCCCCCCCCCCTGGGCTTAGTGACGCCGACATAAAATATAGCCTATGTTGGAGCAGGGGTTGTCACCATCAATTTGCCACCATCACTTTTGAAATCGGTTCCGTAGTTCCAGAGATTACCCCCTACAAACAAACAATCTTTACTCCTTTATAATATTAGTATAGATGGGGACTTATCTGATATATTTAATGTATGCTTTAATCCGCCAAGTACCAGATTTTAATTTTTTACAAACGTTCTTAATTTTGCATGACTGGAACCAGAAATTTTCTATTAAATGTAGCTTCCTCACGCAATTTCATTATTTCACTTAATTTAGGAAGTTTAAATAATAACTTTTCTTCTAGTTCGAAAGACGAAAAACTTCAAAACAAATAAAAATGGGGTACAAAAAACCCCAGTGGTACTAGGAGGTACTAGTATAATGGAAGACTAAGACATACTTGAAAAAATGTATGAAAGTCTTATTGAAAATGTTGCATACATACCAACCGCTGGCCTTTTTTTTTCAAACCAGAAGTTTATTAAGTGAAAGAATGTAAGTAGATTTCAAATGACTACCACATAGAAACAAGACACCTTTAGTTAATCAAATTTCTCAATTTTAAATAAGTTATTTTTTGTTTAAAAAAGCCGGAGGTTGACAAGTTTGTAACAAGTACGTAAATCGTAAAAGTTCAAGACATGTTCCAAAATAAATTGACAAATGCATTTCCCAAAGCACATCTTTACGCCACAGTATCATCTCGTTATTCAAAAGATTTAGCTAATTTTTTTACCTTTATTTAGCAGAGCAATGACATATCACTGTAGTAAAATATATATATTTTTAATTTTGTGACTTCCGACCAGATTTTAGGAAAAAAAAAAAAAAAAAGAAACTTTATAAGCCTACACTTTATAAGCCTACCATTATTGTCAACTAATTCCTGTTTACAAGAAACAAACTAAGCGCAAGTTAGTATGGCAAAGTTCTTTAATGTGGACTGTTAAATTTTGATGAAAACTTCTATTTTGCCCATATGTTGCTTCTCTTATAAAAGCAGGTAATCTAGTACAATCGAAATAATCATATTTTCTCAACTTACAACATAGTAAAATTTGCAACAATAGCGTGTATTTTTTCTGATCTCAAATATAATGAGACGCTTTTATAAATAAATGCACAGCGTAAACGAGCTGAAGAGCAATATAAAAAAGGGATTAATTATACACCAAATAAAAACTCTTAGAATATAACTATTAAGTTCTATGCTAACGTTTTCATTTAATTTGATGTTATTTATTTATTGAAGAAATAGTTGGATTTTAAACGCTTTACATGTTTACTTTCCACAAATTTAAATATTTGTTTTTTTGTTTTGTCACTTTTTTTTTTCAAACATGTAAGAAAAATATGAAACATTACGTTCTTTTTAGGATTTCTTAATGTATAATCATAATTTAGTTAACATGTGACTATTAATTGATTAACATCTTCTTTTAAAAAATATTAGCAACAATATGGTTTAATGTCAATATAGATGTCATTAAAGGTTTTCCACAAAAAAAAAACTGCATTTCACGAAATCGCATTAGCTAAAATACGGAAGTTGTTGGCAGTGGATCCAATTACGGAAGTTTACTTAGTAGGTTTAAAAAGTCTCCGCATTAACGAACGCATTGCAACCGATAAGCAAACGGCCATGATGCATATATGTCTAAGTAAGTGAGTTAATCTCTTTTACTCAAGCTTTATACCAGAAAGATGAAATACATTACAATATATATATATATATATATATATATGAAATGTTGCCATGATTGCCAAGAGTTCTTTATTTCTCTATCAGAATCTTCTACTTTGGTGAATGATTAAGCAAGTAAATTTAATCTATACCAATAAAAGAAAGTTTCGCTCTGTCTCTGTGTGTGTCTGTGTGTCGGCAATGACTAGTGAAGTCTAGCACACCTAGAAGTCTGAAAATTTCAGTGAAGATAGCCCAACGCAGGTCCTGACGCACCTGAGGATCAGACTTTCATTTTTTGATAATTAGCCGAGATATTAGTTAAAAACTCATCTCTTTCTTTGCGAGATGGCAAAAGCTCTCGAGCATGCCCAGAACCCTATTTAAGCATGTGAAGGAAATGAAAACCGAACGCGCTATTTTTTGTGTTATTTTGTAGTTTTGAATCGGCCTAAATCGTCCAAACCACATGCAGTACAGTTAAAATTGAAAATGTAGTTATGTACCATATTCAGAAATGTAGTACACTTACGTCTCAAATACCGCAATCAATTCGAAAAAATATCTTTGTTAACCTTTTGAAAAAAAAAAATTCAAAAATGGTCGTTTTCCCGAAGGACGTTTTCTCCATTATGGCAACGTCTTTCCAGGGTGCATTTTTAGAGGTACCGACAAACCAAAAATATGCTTTTAAAGCTAAAACCTTTTTCCAATCGATGGCGTAATCGGTATTGAAAAATGCAAATTTTAAATCTTTCAGAAACACCGACGAACGCAGGACACTTTCTCTCACAAGGACTATCTTTTTTTCTACGTTAAAAGTAACTAAACGCCCGTATTCCGACACAATCTTTTTAGAGCATCTCAGTAGACCAGATTTACATGACCTACCAAATTTTGGAAACATTCGGATGTGTAAAAGCATTTTTAAAAAATACTGAGACATTTTTGGAGAAAAAAAAGCGAAAATGTGGAGTACTTTGTTCTGCTTCGAGTCATATTTTCACTTCTAAATATACATATTTTTTCACGTAATTTTAAAGAGAGCTTTGACATAGTTATATTTATAACTGATTATAATTTCAGAGAATTTGAAAGTTTATAATTGTTTTTTATTGTTATGTTAATAATCCGACGCGAAAACATAAAACAAGTGAGAATAACATATTACATTTACAACTAGATAAGAATATTTTTTCTGCAAATTTTTTACACTGGCTGCAAAACCGTTATATTTATAAACAATAAAAAAATTAATAAGTTCGGACAACAAGAGCTTTTAAAAAACAAAAAACAAAAAACTATGAAATGACCCTACATGAAAAAAACAAGAAAATGTCTTTTTACTAGCGCTTTTACCACTAAGTTTCAATATTTTTTCGTGAATTTTTCTTTTAAAAATATAATTTCTTACAAAATCGAGTTAAAGATATAAAATCATACAAATTTGAGGTTTTTTAAATTTATAATTATCATGGTAGGGATGGCCGGTCGGGTCATGTAGTTATGAATAAATGTAACATGTTGAAATGCTTAGCATACATTTAAGGGAGACAAAACTGGTCGCCAGAGGGAGGGTTAATAATGATAATAGTAGTTTCAAGAAATATAACTTTTTCATTTTTCTTTCTTTTGCCATTTTTTTAACTCTTATAGTTCTAAATCTAATTGTTGTAATTCTCACAGTTATAACTCTCATACTTAAAATTGTATTAACCCTTTTAAGGGCGGTGGTACGTTTTTGAGACAACTTAATTTTAATTCCCTAATGCCACAATAGCACCAGATTTTTGGTAAAAAAAAATCCATTTATAATGCATGTGAAATATAGCTTTTTCTTATTTTCAAAAAAATTCTTTCGTAAATTCCGGTGTCATAGAAGTATTTTGCCCCTGAAAGGGTTAAGACTGTATTGTAGTAAACGTGAATTGTCGCAAAATTAATTGCATTATCGTAACTATTGTTGTGATTGTATTGTTGTTAACATCATTGTGACCCTATAGTTGAAATTCAATTTTTACCACCATCATTTTTTTTTATCTCGATTTTGTAAGATTTCATAATAGCCAGCCCAGATGAAGTACGGCAGTGAAAATACTTGAATACTGCATTGTTATTTACAATGAACTCGTGTGTAACAATTGAGGAAAAACAGATCGATGAGAGTTGGGTGAAAATTCGATAGTAAGATTTGGCTCACACCAATGGACAACAAGCGAAGCCAAATAAGTTGTGTAATAATAGCAATAGCAACAACAACAACAATAATAAATAACCAATTTTCTAAAAACGTATCATATCTCAAAGGATACGTGTTAACCCAGTTATATTCAGAATCTAACAAAAATTTCAGACTTCCTTTTGCTATTATATTTTTGAGATGTATAGGAAAATATGAAATACCAAATTTATAAAGATTTCAAAACGTATTTTTGATAATATGTTAGATGAAATGGAAAAGTTATATAACTTGAAACAGAAATGTGATTGAATTTTAAATTGAAAGTAAGTTTCCGTGCGGATAGTGTCTTTTGAAAATAATAAAATAAGTCAAATTCAAATAAAATAAAATGAAAAGATAAGTGCCACATCCAATACAAAAGATAAATTAATAAAGATTGAAAGTTTTAATGTCTTTAATTTAAAAAAGTAAAAATTATACTGATTAACTTTTTTAATGAGATAATGTTGTTTTAGCATTTTTTGAATAATTTTTACCAAGAAATTAAAATTATCAAAATAATAATTAAAATCCTGTATATTTTCATTTTATAAATAAATTGTTGTGAGTAAAATCCATTTAAAATGTATTATCTATTATACATTTCCCTTTAGATGAGAGTTTTACTTTATTACGTTTTATTATATTATGATATTTGGTTGATTTTGTGGCACGAAGATAATGTAAACAAACATCTGAAGAATGTGTAAAATTAATGCAGATATTTAATTGTTATAATATATTTTAATTAAAAAAATACTCATGCAACATAGTCTGCATTTATATTGAAAAATGTATGAAAACTGAAGGTATATATAATACAAATAACGAGTCTCAAATTATGCGGAGAAAAGTATATTTGGACAATTATTTTTTTGAAGTGCGTTTGCAATGATATTATACACTTTTCAGTTGTACTAAGTTTTTATATGTTATAGAAGTAGATGTATCATCTTATCATATTTTAATTAATCTTCTTGCAATTATTGAAAATTCTTAAAAATACCCCTTTTATATATTCAAAATTCTTGGATTTCATCGTAAAAATAATAAAAAGCTTGACGTCTTTTACTGCATGCATTTCCCCATTTAACAGATATTTAATATTTATAAGATCCCCTAATATAGCTTAAAATTTTATTTATTTGTCAGTTGCAAGAATTAAATATTTTCTCTTGAATGAAATTAAGAATGAATAAAATCAGCGTTTCATATTACTGCGTTACGCAATATTATAGTTTGAAATACAGTTGGCTTCTCGTTAAATAGTATTATTATTACTTACCCATCATACGTAGTATAGTCTTGTAATCGTTTTGAAAATTGAAAATTTTTTTTGACGGATTTACACGTTTCAGACACTGGAGATTCCGAAAAACATATTTTTAGAAAAATAAATTTTCCCGTCCGTCTGTGTGTCTGTAAACGCTCTATCTCCCGAAAAAATTGAGATAGAGACTTGCAATTTGGTATGTACTTTAGTATGTAATAATGGGAAGAAGCCTATTTCATTTCAATAACCTCGATTAAACGGAACAATTTTTTTCGGACTCTCGAAATATTCGTTCTGATAAAAGGTATATAAAAATTTTCGAAATTGTTTATTTTAAGAAAGGAACATAAAAGACAATAAAAAAACATAAATTTTGCATAAAGCATGAAGTCGATCGGATAATGAGTTGCTGAGATATTTGGAATCCTATTTTCCACACCCTTCGATTTTTCATGACCCTGTATTTCATCCAAATTTCACTTCAAAGATATATTTTAATTGGAAATTTGACGCTTAATCAGATGCAATAAACCGCTAGTTAATAGAATTATTATTTTTGGAGTTATAAGGAAAAACCTCTTTCAAGCAATTCAGTAATCGAGCCTTTAAAGTTTGTGACGTCATCAAGCCACGATTTTATTTGAATTGCAATGCATTTTATAAGTAGTTTACACATTTTTATTTTAATATTTTACATTATGCATATCCATGATGGGTAAGTATTACGGTGGCCCCCAACGACTAGTTTGTTCTCAAATTAAATATTTTCTAGTATAATCAACATTTTATTCTTTGATATTTATCAGGTTATTGGTTTGACCAGAAATAACATAATATTCTTTTCACCATTATTAATATCTTTTGACAAATAATTTCCTATTTATATTTAAATATAATAATTACTTCTGTCAAATAAATCACCAAAATTATCTGTTTAATGATCTTACGCATAGCTGCCAACTTTTACGCTTTTTTCCTATCACTAAAATTTTATAGTAAATTTAACCTTATTAAATCACCGAAATTATGCGATTCAATAGGATAAATATTTCTATTATTTTTTAGTGGTAGCAAAAAAGCGTAAAACTTGGCAGCTATGGCTTACGTTTCTATCGTAAAGACCTATGTCGCCTATTGTGCCATAAATACAGGGTGAATCTAAACTCTTGGGCAAAACTTTAAGGGGTGATAGTACACATCAAGACAAAGAATATTAAATAGGAAATTTAGGGTCCCAAACGTCTTCCGAAGGAGATAGGCGCCATTAAAGTTTATGGTCCAAAATTTCAAATAATTATAAAAACGGAAAAATTGGTCGATTCGTTTGCGATTTTCGATAAAACTATTCTTTATGCCAGTATTTTCTTAAAAATAAATTTTAAAGATAAACTTCAAAAAATTTCCGATAGAGGGCGCTTTAGACTTTGGAGTCACGAACAACTATTTTTTACCGTTATTTTTTGTATTTGATTAAATGCTTTCAAAAGCTTAGACTGCAACTTAAATTTTGAGCTCAAAATCTGAATCGTCGGGAGTTGTTAGAAAGCGCAAACTGAACTCTGTTCAGGAGTTGAAATTTGAACCCCCCCTGAACACAGATCAGTTATTCCCGATCTTGGTGTCGTAGACCAGGCAGAAAGAACTACCCCCTACACGTAAAATAAACGATAGAGGGATGAAAAAATTAAATGAAAAAATAATTTTTAAAATAAATTTTAAAGATAAAGTTCAAAAGTGCCGATAGAGGGCGCTTTAGACTTTGGAGTAATGAACAACTATTTTTTACCGTCGACTCCGACGAGGACCTGATTGCGAAGATTGCCGTCGTAGCAGGCGATATCCGGAAGATGCCCGGAGTATTCACTAATGTTCGCAACTCTCTCCGCCGGCGGCGTGAGGCCTGCATCGTTGCTGGTGGGCATTTTTTCGAGCAGTTTTTGTGATTCCTCACGAACATAATGCGTGTACCATTTTCTATGTGTCAACCTTCATTCATATTGCGCACTACATGCATACATCAAATTGTTTCTTTTTATTTTTCGCGGATAATTGCTCATGTCTGTTATGAATAAATTTTCTATTTAATTTTGTCATTACTCTATCATTTATTTTTCGTGCAGGGGGTAGTAGCTTTTGCCTGGATTAATTTTAACGCAATTATTCAAATTGGTAAAGAAATCATATGAGTTGTAATTTTCCAACTGCACTTCAAAATGTCCGGGCCAGGATTCGAACCTGCGATCTCTTGGCTGAAGCTTCCATGCTCTACCAAATGAGCTATCCCGGCATGAACTGGATGAATTATGCCCTCCAGATTCAACCGCGATAGTTCAGTTGGTAGAGCATGGCAGCTTCATGAGATCCCAGGTTCGAATCCTAGCCCGGACATTTTTCGTCCAGTTGGAAAATTACAACACATATTGTTTCTGCCTGGTCTACGACACCAAGATCGGTAATAACTGAACTGTGCTCAGGAGTGGGGGTGGCGGGGGGGGAGGTGTTTCAAATTTCAACTCCTGAACGCAGTTCAGTTTGCGCTACTTAATCACTCCCAACGATTCAGATTTTGTGCTCAAAATTTAAGTTTAAGTCTAAGCTTTTGAAAGCATTTAATGAGATACAAAAAATAACGGTAAAAAATAGTTTTTCGTTACTCAAAAGTCTAAAGCGCCCTCTATCGGCATTTTTTTAACTTTATCTTTAAAATTTATTTTTAAGAAAATACTGACATAAAGAATAGTTTTAGCGAAAACCGCAAACGAATCGACCAAATTTTACGTTTTCTATAATCATTCGAAATTTTGGACCCTAAACTTTAATGGCGCCTATCTCCTTCGGAAGACGTTTGGGATCCTTAGTTTCCTATTTAATATTGTTTGTCTTGATGTGTACTATCACACCTTAAAATTTTCCCCAAGAGTGTAGATTTACCCTGTATATCATGTTATATAATTAATTATTTCTAGAATATTCCGTTATCTTGGCTAAAATCAATCAATGCTAAATTTTAATATATAGTTTTAACAGATAATGTTTTACAAATGTCTTTACATTCGCTTTGTTCAAAAACAGTTTCCAAATATTGTAACCTCTTGGCGATTGAATGAAATTTTAGAAAGCTCAGTGTCTGATTAATTTTAAAACACACACTTTCTGCCTGCACTTCACTGCATCAAGACGTAATGTCTATCAACCCACCGCGGCATCTTCTGTAACATTTTTCTAACTCTCCGCATACGTCCGGTGACATTTTAAGTCTGTATGGTTTAAACCTAATCAAGATGCAATTCCAAAAATAAAAAGCTATTGGCTTCTTGTAGTGTCAGACGCAGGGTAGTTTTCTCCTACCCTGTTGTTCCTGGGTAGTATTCTTGTCTTCACCTTTTTTTGCTGCTTTTCTCGGAAATATTCAACACGGCGATCCGAAAACAATAGCACACATGTACAATTATTTATTTTCTGCTGCCTTACACTCATGATAAGTTTTGTTGAAGTAAGCCTATTTTTTTTTAAGTAAACAAAGCTTTCAGTTTCTTATATTATATGATACCCATATATTGTTTAGGGTATGTAAGCTAGTCGTGTCTTCTGAAACCTGTGAGATTACATTTTCATTCTAGTAAATAAGCTTCTAGTATCGTCTGACTAGCAGCGAGTTTTATTGCAGTTTTTAGAAGGATTTTTGTAGCTGCTTTAAGGTACCTATTTTGGTACCATTTTTTATATAAAGAAAAAATGAGCATAATACTTATTGTTTCACACATTAGTATCCAAATGACATTTCGTTTGTTAAATAAATTACTTTGAAAAAATTCCTTTGTATGTTTTCACAATTTTAAAGAAAAATAATGTATTATTTGGTATTTATCAGAAATGTATTCACGACAAAAATAATGGTAGTTTACTAATTGTTTTTCCATATATGAACAATTAGGGTTATTACAAATGTAACTAACTACAGTCTAAGTCGTAAAAAAATTCTCAGAGCTATGCGCTTGAAAACTATCACTTTGGTGGTTTTTCATAGAATGTTTTTATATTAATTTTAAAAAAAATAGTTGTGAGTTGCAAGGACATTATTGGATATTTAAACAGATATTTAAATACGCTCACAACATCGCATAAAGGTCAATATGCTTCGAATGATTATATCAATAATTTTGGGAGATAGAACGATTTTAGTAACTGATTATTCGTGAAAATAACGTTTTTCAGAAAACGTATTTAAAGATATCTGAAAATCTATTAGAACTGTCCACTCTTAAAAAAGTGACTCTTAAGTCTCAGTTCTTAAAAATCTTCCGGCTTCTGCAAGTTTCTTCCTTAATATCCATATTAGAAAACATTTTCTTTTTTTAAGGGTACTTAAACACACATTTCAAGTTCCTTAAGTACACACTTCCGGTTTGAGAGCTTAAAAAACGCAGCCAGAATTGCACTTCCAATAATCTTACAAAGATAGACAAAATATTTTCGAGAGCTAATTGTAGTCTTTCAAGTAACAGCATAAAACATTTCTGTAATATATGAGGAAAAGTGACTTTTAAATCGTTGTTGATGCCTTAATGTTTTTTTTTCATGATTTTATAATTGTTTACTATTTTTATGCATCCCCGTCGTTTAAAATAATATACATATCATATTTTTTGGAAATATCATTTACAGTTCTTAAACAAAGCCACTAAAAACTGTTGTTATATATATGATATTATACTAAAAAGAACTATATTTCTTCATAGTTGTATTAAAATGCCTTACTTAAAGATAAAGACCAACTACTGTAGTGGTAAAAGTAGTTTTACACGCATTTATGAATATATCATGTACTGGCTGGTATGAATGTTGATGTTAGAGAAGATTTCGTAATAAACGTGCTAATGTTAGAAAGTATTTCAAAACTTATTTGCTAACAAGGTATGCTGCCTTCTTATTTTTTAATCTTGATGTGTTTCTATTTTTAATTCATCTGTATTTTCGAAAAGTTAAATTATTGTTTTTAAGATACACAAAAAATATACCCGATTGAAGAATATCTCGAGACAAAAGCAAGGTGTCAAAATAGAATACACTTTCCTTTTCTGAATTATTGTAATTATTAATATACTCATTTTGTGTCTTTCGTAAAGGTTTGTAATTTATAAACAAGTTTACCTAACGATATTTAATCGCTAAATATTCTTAAAAGATAATGATTAAATTGATTGAAACAAAATCTCTTTTAGAGTATAATAATAATAATAATAATCCCTAAATATATATTAAATTTATCATCTTAATCCTACATATTCATAAGTTAAAAAGTCTCTTTACTCTATGAAAACTCGTTTCTCTTTTGAATAAATTTTATGTCTGAGAAATGATCCTTTTAACACTATCATGCATCCGTTTCGAAATCTTTTGTGTCAAAATATCAACTATAAATAGCTATTGAGTAGCTAGTTTTATATCTTTGTATTTCACAAAATTTAAAGGCACAGGCAGCTTAGCAAATAAAAAGCAGATCAAAGAATTGTAAAAAGATGGATTTAAATTTCAAAGATATTATATTTTCAGGAAACTCTACTCTTTATAAGTATGTTAATAGAAAACCTAAGTAAGATTAAATCATTTTGTATTCAGTAGATTATTTTTTTTAAATATTCTGTATTTAAAGCAACTATATCTGATTTTTGCGAATTTTCAAAAAACAATTACAATTTTTAAGCGTATAATTGTAGTTAATTCATTGTATCTGTGCTATGCTTCATATGCAGCTTATCTATACTATAAGCAAATTAATTTCTACTTGATAGAGCCCATCAAAACTTGACAGAAAAAAGTTACTATAACAATATCCGTAAAATAAGTTTCTTTATTATTTAAGAGGAGAATAGTTATGAAACAGTGTTTCAAAAATTTTATTTTAAAAGTTTTTCCACTAGTGAAATAGAGCACTATTTTCGAATCAAACTCCAAACAAACAATCCGTAAACAACTGTGTAATCAGTTTGAAATTACCGCCATATTCACCACTGCAAAAGAGAAAATTTTATGGACCTATGAATTATGATCCAAATAGTATATGCCCACGTCTATATATAAAGGTCCCCAGTAAATAAAGGAATATAGTAAATAAAGCACACATCTTTCCCCCTGTGATAATGCACCTAAGTGAGCTCTAATGCGCATGTGCATTACATCTGCCCAAATGCACCGTCGAAATTCGACGTTAAAAAAAGTTTTGAAAAATTAAAATAAAAAGTTTTAAAACCATTCTTCGTTTCAAATCCACATCTTCGAAAACGCTTCCTTTGTTTCAAGCTAATCAATTTTTATGTAAAGATGGATAATTTTCTTTCATATTAATTCATGGAAAATCGAGAATGAAAACAATTCATTTGTAAATGAAATGCGGAATTTAAAATAGACATTTACTTTATGAATTATAATTACTATTTTAACAATTTCTGGTAATTAAATGCTATATAAAATACACGGCAGAATAATGAATTAAGGTAATGTTATTTTAGTGTTATCTATACACTTAAAGTTTTTCAACATTCTTATTTTATTTTCACAGCCATTCAAAATATGATAGTATAATTTTCCAAATGAATAGCTTTTTAAATGAAATAAGACAAAAAACATTAATTTAAATCGTTACCCATTAAAGTCATGCATGTGTGAGATATTAAGGAATGTATTTAATTTAAATGACATAATACAATCTCATTAAAGTAGTATTTACTTATCATACTTACATACTTGGCATAAAATGCCATATTTAATAACATAAAAATAAGAGAGTATTAATTTTTTATTAAGAAATGTCAGTCAATTTTACCAGAGATAATGTGTTCTATAAAAAAAATTAGGTTCAAATAGATTTTAAAATAAGGATGACTCATTAACAATACAGAAGGGTGGCTACTAAATACTGTCACAAATATTCAGTCATATTATTTTACAAATATAAAATATAAAATGATAAATACACTAGTATATGATGAATATCAGAGATGAAAGTTTACCTGGAAAAAATTTTACTCGAATCGACAGCCATCTTATCGATTACCAAAGATAATCTCTTATGTCATTGTCCGACTGCGGCAAGAATCATTTTAAGAGGTAATCGGTCCCATTCACGCAATATGGAAGCTTTGAGAGAGTCCAAAATTATATGATGTTTTTATTTACTTTAGCCTCTGAAATTCCCTAGACGCAATAATTGAAAGAATTTAGATCCGGTGAAGAAGGTGGCCAATCGTCTTGCATGGTAAAGTTCGAAAAATTGACATGAAGCAAAGCCTGTGTTGATTTAGTTCGGTGCGAAGGTGCAGAATCTTGCTGAAATACGTATTTCATTTTGGGATACAACCTGTCAGCATGTGACAATAAATGTGTAGCCAATATGTCCTGTTGGTAATATTCCGCATTGATTTTTATCCCGTTATCGAGGAATTTCAAATGCAAATTTTCATTGTTTGACACTGCAGCCCAAATCATAACAGATTATTTGTTCTGAAAGCGTTTAACAGTTAGAGGATTTTCAGGTATATCCTCGAAGGTTGCTGAATATTCAATATCATTTTTAGCATTATAACACTGTTCAATGCAAAATAGCTTCTCATCAGAAAATAATATTCTGTAACACTTTTCCTACCATGCCGTTTCAGCAATTTCTTGCATCTTTGTAATATTTTTATCCTTTGTGCAGCAGTCAAACCTTGAACTTTCCTACTGTGATAAGGGTGAAAACCCAGGTCTTCATTTATAATAACTTGTATAGTTCTGCGATTCATGTTCTCTTCTGCAGCCATTTTATTTGCAGAACGTTGTGGTTTAATGTATCTTTTCACGAATTCTTTTGGTGCGCACTTTTGTGCGAACTGAGAGTGGACGACCAGCCCTACATCGATCTTTACAGCTATTAGTACCCAATAATCGATTTACAGCTCTATATATAAATGTTCTATTAAAATCAAGGTACTTTAATTGTTTAAACATTTTACTCGCGGAAAAAATCGTGAAGAAAGAGCTACTTAATCACCATTGCTTTGGCTTTCATCTTTAATAAATTTAAATATTTGTTTTATACAAAAATCGTCTGCATTAACAGAAAATTGCCAAACGCTGAAATATAGAAAAAAATTGTTTTACCAAACAATTAAAATTAATTTTTATTTGTTTAAGTGTAACAGTATTTGGTAGTCACCCTGTATATCTTATAAATATATTTAATATTCTAATGGGCAGGTTCTATTACTTTCTGTCAAAATGTAATATTTCTTTCATTTTGTATTTTTTACATCACTCAGTGTGTAGATTGTAGCTCTTAAGTGGTTTCGTGATAGTCTAATTACTTACATTATTTTTTGCTCGTTGAACGTAACGCTATTGTAAAAATTTAAGTTCGTTTTTCTCGAGACCATAATTTTCAAACTCGGCGACCATTTTCTCGAGAACTATTCAACCAAATTCCTTCATTTTTTATTCAAACAAGAACAAAAAATCATGCGTCAAGCATAGATTATGTAACACTTTCCAACGCTTCCAAAATAATTTTACAAATCATTACCGTTTAATAAGCTGAAAGATAACATCTAAGTAAACAATTTGGAAAACGCATAATATATTTAAAAACGTAATTTCAGGAATTTCCAACATATACAATATTCGGAAAAATATCCGAATACTTTTATTCAGCCCTGTATAGGATCTATAGATTTGTATATATACAACATAGGATGCTAAATTTTAGTTGAGTTAGGAAACGCGTAGCACAGTTTAAAATTCTCCTTCTGGAGTTTCTGTCAATAAACGGAAATGTGTTCGCGAACTTTTGTGCTACCCTGTATAGGATCTACAGAATTTATACACACCAAGTAATAGACAAAAAGTGAGTTAAATTTAAAATCGCGTTCAGCAACTTAAAACGCACTTCCAGGAATTATTGTTTACAGACAGTAGAGAATTCTTTTGTGTCGCCCTGTAAATGAACGATGACTGCTATACACACAATATTCTGTAGTAAGCCTCTTGTAATGCATGAACCGTAGTGATATATATAAATTTCAATGTGTTTAAAATAGTGAAACATTATTTAATTAAACCGCTAACGATTTTTCTCCATAGACGTAATTTAACGGATTTCTTTTGACTGTCCCTGTAAAGTAACTATAAGTGATATGCACAGCATATTCCATATTCAGCTTCTTGTAATGTACCTTAATGATATAGATCAATTACAATGTGTTTGAAATTGTGTAACATCATTAAAATAAACCACAAATGATTTTCCCGCATAGACCGTAATGTCACGGAATTCTTTTGAGTGTCCCTGTAAAAAAAAACAATAAGTTCTACACACTTCAGTTGAAACAGGGAACATGCTATAGATCACGATAACAACATATATAAATTGCAGGGCAATCCGAGCTTATTTAGGGGAGTTAGAGCACCGCCAGACGGACAGACGGCCAGACAAACCGAAGTCATAAACACTTTTCAACTAGGTTGGAAAGTGTTAAAAAGATAATCATTTTTGCTGGAGCTGATACCACCGAAAATTGTAATTTTCATTGATTAAATATTTTTGTCAGATCACAAAAGTACAAACAAAGAGGCGAAAAAATGAACTTTTTGCTGAAATGACTGTTATTTTTTAAAAAAAAATCAACTTTTTAAACTATATGTTGGTATAAGCTCGAGAGAATTTAATGCTTTTTCATAATTTGTCGACCAAATTTGTTTGAGATGCTTGTGACCGGAGAAAAACCGTCGCCCGATTTGAACTTCACGGCGCACAGTGCAGTATTTGAGTGCCAAAATTAATGTTCATGTGTTTTAAATTTAAAACTATTGTTGTTGACTTACTATTAGTGAATACAATTAATTAATGCTACACATGCATGAATTGATATATTTATTTAAATAAATATATATATATAATAAATATGTTTACTTAATTGTTTACTGTTTATAAGGAGA
The DNA here is from genome assembly GCA_963931845.1 of Maratus michaelseni. Lineage (NCBI taxonomy): Eukaryota > Metazoa > Arthropoda > Arachnida > Araneae > Salticidae > Maratus > Maratus michaelseni. The sequence continues at coordinate 98,900,921 of OZ007591.1, forward strand.
AATTAATTGTTGATAGGTTTGTTTTATTTACAAGTAATGTTTAATTAAATGTGGTTAATTTTACTCCACATAAATGTTTAATTATTTATAAAAACCAATGCATATAATACATATATTACTCGCATTTACTATTTATGAAAGTTGAGTCTATTGTATAGAGATGCTGGTTTGTGAGTGTTTTTAATAGATTTACAGTCCTCCCAAAAACATTTATATCTAAAAATGTCAACAATATGCGAAACATTTTTTTAAACATAATTTGCTTTCAGAGCTATAACCATTACGATTATAATTAAAAAATAGTCCGACAAATCCCGAGACAGCTTTAAAAAGCTTTGCATATATTAGATAATATATTTCAATAAAAATATTTCAATAAATTAAGTCTAAAAAGGCTTAATATTAACCCATTTACAATTGTAATTATTTTTTATTATATGAAAAGTAAAATTATTTAATTAAACATGTCAAAGTATACATTCAAACACAATAACAGAGCTGAAACGTAAAAAACAAAACAAAAAACATGTCTTCTCGCAAAGAAACTTTCATTTCAACTGACGGTAGGAGCAGCCGGAATATGACTCATACTCCTGAAATACACAAAGATCGATGCCCCGGTTAATAAGCTATTATAAACTATGTTTTTTACAATTGTTGAGTAAATTTTAATTTTTGGCCAGAATATTGCATCAAATACTTCACTGGGCGGCGAGTACTCTTCGCCGCACAAGGTTTCCATATACATTTTGTTACACACAAAAATTTAAATATATATAAGTGAAAAGTCAATAAATATAATGCAGAAAGTCGGAAGGTTATATTTATTTTATTTGTAACTGAAAACAATTTGATAAAAATCACGTAAATTTTAGGCCAATGATGAAGTAGAATCTCCACTTAGGATTAATGAGGAACTAATTTGTTGTAGATGCGCCGAATGCGATTAGCGGTAGGAGATAAAAGAAAAATACTTATTCTTATAAATATATTTCCCCTTAAATTATTATTATTTACCTTCATAGCAATATTAATATACGTTACTATTTTTATCATTCACCTTTTTCTTTATTACTAGCTTACTTTTATTCATAACTAGCTGACACGCCCGGCGTTGCCCGAGCCCTTGTAATAAACTTAAATCTCTTAAAAAACGGAACTCTGGTCACGGTCTACGATGGCTTCGGAACCGTATACCCGGCATGCTCGTACGCTCTAGAAAATCTTTTATTTCCCCCTACCACCGCCAGGGGAGCATTCTGTTCTAAACAAACCTCTTTCCGAACGAACTTCTGAAACAGGTCCCCGCTGCCTACGTTACTATATAGTAGGCGCACTACAAAATTCAGCTGATTTCGAGAATATTGGAACATTATTAGCCCAGTTATTGCAATAAGGCACAGTTAGAGAAAATAACCTTGAGTGAGGTGCCGAAGGGAGGGGATGTTCAAGTGTCCTTCAGAAAATGACTAATTAGGAGGCCCACTATGCATGCATAAATATTCGTTCGTTTTGTTAAGCTAGGAACTTAATTACAAAGTTGGCTTAAACTCTTATTTGTAAATAGTGGTAACCGCTACTCATAAATTTAGTTTAATGTTATAAAGGGTGACTATTAAGTTAAATATAATGTTTGGAATCACTTGCGTTGAAATCGGAAAGACAGTTGCTGATATATAGAAACGGGGCATAGTTAGAGAAAAACCTTGAAGGAGGGGCCGGGGGGGGGTTGTTCAAGTACCCTAGTTAGCAAATGACTAATTAAAAAGAAATGACTATTTAAGACGAATTAGTCAGCAAATGACTAATTAAGAGGAGCACTATGCATCTTTCGAAATTCGTTCGTTTGCATAAGGTAGGAACTTAATTACAATAATTTGGCTTACACAATTATTCGGAAATAGTGGTAACCGCTACTCATAAAGTTAGTTTAATGTTATAAAGAGTGACTATTAAGTCAATTATAATGTTTGGAATCACTTGTGTTGAAATCGGAAAGATAGTTGCTGAGATATGGAAACGGAGCATAGTTAGAGAAAAAATCTTGAAGGAGGTCCCGGGATGGAGGGGATGTTCAAGTGCCCTTCAGCAAATGACTAATTAGGAGGACCACTATACATCTTTCCAAATTCGTTCGTTTGCTTAAGCTTTGAACTTAATTACAAATTTGGCTTAAACTACAATTCGTAAATAGTGGTAACCGCTACTCATAATTTTAGTTTAATGTTATAAAGTGTGACAATTAAGTTAATTATAATGTTTGGAATCACTTGTGTTGAAATCGGAGAGATAGTTGTTGAGATATGGAAACGGAGCAGAGTTAGAGAAAAAACCTTGAAGGACGGGCCGGGGGGGAGGGGTTGTTCAAGTGTCCTTTGGCAAATGACTAATTAGAAGGACCACTATGCATCTTTCAAAATTCGTTCGTTTGCTTAAGCTAGGAACGTAATTACAAATTTGGCTTAAACTATTATTCGGAAATAGTGGTAACCGCTACTCATAAATTTAGTTTAATGTTATAAAGAGTGACTATTAAGTTAATTATAATGTTTGGAACCACTTGCGTTGAAATCGGAAAAATAGTTGCTGAGATATGGAAACGGAGCATCGTTATAGAAAAAACCTTGAAAAAGGTCCCGCGGGGGGGGGGAGGGGATGTTCAAGTGCCGTTCAGCAAATGACTAATTAGGAGGACCACTATGCATCTTTCAAAATTCTTTCGTTTCCTTAAGCTTTGAATTTAATTACAAATTTGGCTTAAACTGTTATTCGTAAATAGTGGTAACCGCTACTCATAAATTTAGTTTAATATTATAAAGGGTGACTATTAAATTAATTATAATGTTTCAAATCACTTGCGTTGAAATCGGAAAGATAGTTGCTGAGATATGGAAACGGAGCAGAGTTAGAGAAAAAACCTTGAAGGACGGGCCGGGAGGGGGGGGGGTTGTTCAAGTGGCCTTCAGCAAATAACTAATTAGGAGGATCACAATACATCTTTAATGATTGATTCATTTGGTTAAGCTAGGAACTTAATTTGAAATTTGGCGTACACTATTATTCGGGAATTCTGGTAACTGCTTTCTAGAAATACACCTTGAAGCTTAAATGTAATTAGATCCTTACTTCTGTGAAGAATCGATGCAACCAACCAGTGAACCAACCAACCCAAGAGAATAAAAGCGTATTTTTAATGAGAGTTCTTTGTGCATTTTAATTAATATTTCAGAAAGTAATTAAAATATTAAAATTCTGACGCTCAGGTATACAAGGACAGGGTTTGGACTACCTAAATCTAAATTTACAGACTTCTAGGTGCGCTAAATTTTCCTAGCCATCGCCAACAGACACACACACACACAGACACACAGAGCGAAACTTTCTTCTATTAGTATAGATTTATCATTATTATCCGTATACACGCTAAGAACAAATACATAGAGCTGATTCTGTTTGAACAAAATTGATGTTAAAAGTGATGTTAAATTGCTTTGCAATTGGAAAGTAATTCAATGATCTCAAAGAGAATATTTTTCTAATTATTTTTAACATTGAATTATTATTTTTTATTCTCTTAATGATAATATACGGCATTATTTTTATCATTAAATTTGTATTGTAGTCACACTTATCATATACATGTTATCCACTCACACACGTTTAAAACAAGTTTTAATATTTATTTCACTTTACTTTTTCATGCAACTAAATAACAACTTTGATTAAATATATTAATTGGAACATATATAAATATCAGTTGCATTATAACATGCACCGATGTCATTATAACATGCGCCGATTGCATTATAACATGCACTGATTGCATATAAGATGCATTCTGTATGAAAATTTAATTTGTTTTTGTTCGCAGTTCACACGGTGTTTTTTGACTTATGTATGAGTCTGAACAGCCGTACTTGTGCTATAATAATGAAATATGATTAAAATATGCCGCTTTTGATAAATGATGCAAATTTAATTTGACTTCAGCAAATTTCAAGACTGTTATCAGAAATGAAGAATCAAGTAACACAACAGAATCTACATCATTAGAAAAGCGACTTATATTTGACTATGCAGAGCATCAAGAAATAATGAGTTTGTAACTAACTGAAACGTTGTACTAAAATATGTATAGTCAATTATGCAAATACAGAATTCCTCTAAACTGTTTGTAATTTTCGATCATCTTATAAATTGTTGGGATTAGAAGTATTGAATAATTTATGAAATCTGATTACAAGTTAACATTTCAAAAGCCGACATATTTATATTATCTTTATCAGTAACTCTTTATAATTAAACCTCCATTGCTTCAGCATTCACTAGATACTGTATTTACAGGATTTTCAAAGGAACAATTTAAAATTTTCGTTTCAATTTCAAACGAATGAAAGCTTATTACAGTGTAAAATGAATATCAAGAAATTACTGGCATAGTAAGTGCTGACCTCAAAAGTGCAATGAATAAGCTCCAAATCGCCGCGGTAGTTGATGTCTTATGCACCTCAGCTCTTCCAATCTTTCTACTTGGTGTCTTTAACTTACTGAATTGTTTTTTTACTTTTTTTTACTTCTAATTTGTTTTTGTGAGATCTTCCATGATCGGTTCCTACTAATTTTTCGGGCAGTCTAGAAGGGACCACGTATCAGCCTGTTCAACGAATAACGGCGGTCGAATGAATTTATTGAATTTTGCTTTTAAATTTTTTATAGTGCCTTCCATGATCTGGTCACCATTCCAAACACTCTTATCTTAAAGTGGGACCACGGTTGTATCAACACAGCAAGTTGGGGGATCATACAGTCGTTGAAAAAAAAAATTTTGATTATATTTAAGAATTATTTTCTTAAAATTTTTTAATAAATATCAAAATTCTCATTTGTTAAAATATTTATTTGATTCATTTGGTACTTTTTTAACACTAAACATGTTTTCTACTAAAAAGTATTTTACAAAAATTGTATGAAGTTTGAACCTTAAAGTAATGAATATCACTTTTGAAATAATCCTTAAAATAAATCCGATTTTCAGTTGTGTAATCTCCGAAATTAATCATGGAAACTTCACAAGAATTTACATCAAGGCTAATTGAGGTCTGTATTCTACTATTAAAATTAGGTGCTCGTACTGAAATATTCAAAGATTTCTTTGTTTTTACCTATGGAAAATTCCCCTTTCTTAATATATAGATTGAAATAACACTTAATTTACAATCTAATGATTTTCTTTTTCTGATGCAATAATTTAGCAAATAGCATGTATGGATTATTATCTACGCTCTCATAAATACTTCCTTCAAATCACGGAAATATTCCTGGCAGCACTTATTTCGAATTACTTCCGTTATTTGAAGAATTTCCATTGTTTTTTTCTTCTGTTACAGGAGGCAAATTTTCCGTTATTTGAAGAACGTTGGTTTTAAAAAGTTATCTTTCTCTGTTTGCTGCCATCGATGGGCTAATACGGAAATATACAATACAATTTAAGAAGACTTCCTGGCTGATCTTGGGGTCGAACTAGGGAAATGCCTGTCTGGAGTCAAGCATCTTACCTGTAAGGCCAGCGACGGGTGCTAAGAGAAAAGTTTGGAATGATCATAGGGGTTTTCTTCAAATGGCGGCTTTGGGCTTAAAAAAATTGGGGATTAGAAAGCTGGCAATTTGCAAGTTAATTGGGGGGAGATTTCGTCGATATGAGATGATGGTGGGGAGGTTAACCCTTTAGTATTAATAGAGGATAAAAGCATAAATTATATATTTTTTTTAATTTGATTGTTAGATGTACAATGTGAATATTATATTTTTAATTAAATTCGAAAAGATTTGTTTTTTTTCAACTTATATATACACTGCTCAAAACAATTAAAGAATATTGCAGTTTTAGGTGGATTTTGTATCTGGGAAACTTTTTAGCTGATTGATACATGGTCGACAGACATAGTAGGTTATATGAGAATAAATTACACATGTTTGGCAGAAAAAAATGCATTTTATTGCGCATTTGTGTACAAAAGGAAAAAAACACAATTTGTGCATATGAGAAAAAAAGAATAAGAAAAGGTGTTTTCTTCAAAGAAAATCATTTTCAGTAGGGGGTATGGTTTCCACGGGCGGCCAGCAACGTTGAATACTTTTGAGGCATGGACTCAATGAGGCTATTAATGACGAGTTGGGGTATTCTGCCCCACTCTTCCAGAAGAGCTCTTTCCAGTTCTTGGAGAGTTTGTGGGGGTTGTTGGCGGCCAGAAACTCGTCTTTCTAGAGCGTCCCAAACGTGCTCGATTGGATTCATGTCTGGAGAACACGCTGGCCATTCCATTCGAACGATTCCTTCCTCGAAAAGGAAATCCTCCACCAGGTTTGCACGATGTGGCCTGCAGTTATCGTCCATTAAAATGAAGTTATCTCCGATTGCTGCAGCGTAAGGGACTACAAAAGGTCTGAGGATCTCATCCCTATATCGGCGACCAGTCAGAGCTCCATCTCGAATGATGTAGAGGTTAGTGCGCCCGTCAATGGAGATGCCACCATACACCAACACTCCTCCACCGCCAAATCTGACACTTTCGTGCACGAACGCAGGATTATTCCTACTGCCACGGTTCCTCCAGATGAAAATACGCCTATTATCCGGATGCACAGAAAAACGGGACTCGTCAGAAAACAGAATATTGCTCCATTCATTTCTCCTCCAGTTGACATGCTCGGTTGCCCACTCCCTGCGGTCGCGACGATGCCTTGATGTTAATCTAACACATACCATCGGTCGGCGAGCATACAGACCTACAGCATGGAGTCGGTTTCGGACAGTCTGAGTTGAAATCGTGGTGCCTGTAGCCGAGCGAAGGTGTTGTTGGAGAAGAGTAGCGTTCATGTTTCGGTGTCTCCGAGCTGTTAACGCTAAATACCGATCTTCATTGGGCGTTGTTGCCCGTCTACGACCTTGCCCTGGTCTTCGGCCTGCACATCCACTCTCCAAAAAACGGTTCCAGATCCTGGAAATGACACTTTGTGACACGCCAATGGCTTGCGCTACTTCGGCTTGAGTTTGGCCCCCTTCTAACCTATCAACAATTCTCCAAGCTTCTGAATCTGTCAAATGACTTCGCTGAGACATCGTACTCATCGAAACAAAGCAATCACTGAATGCCGATCATCCTTGTCTTCATTCTCTTTTATCCAGTTGAAAGTCAAATTTCATTCGCTGCCGCTGAAGCGACGTTTTTGACGTCGAACTCAAAATTTGCGTACTCCACAGTTTGAAAACCAGAAAAATTTGCATTTGTGATTCTCTTCTTCTATTTTCGGCAAACAAAAAATTCGTTTATATCTTTATTTTATATAAAACTTCAAATATCCTTTAATTGTTTTGAGCAGTGTATATTGTTAAACGTGTTCGTTTAGAATATATTTTAAGTTCGAGTGTATTTTTTATAACTTTAAAAAATAAATTGCGAATAATTTTAAATGAATGAGAAAAGTAATTGTTATTTTTTTAATTCAAAAGCAGTATTTTTTGCTTTTTAATAAATTTGAAATTTTAATTTATTGTATTTTTAGTTTTCATTTTAAAAATAAATTTGAACTTTAATATTAATAGAGCGTAAACATGTGTGCAGGGAATAAACGGAAAATTCTCCTCTTCTTCATTGGCTGGGATGTTCTGCTCTCAAAGTTGGTAGACGGGAGGTGCCTGCTTCAAATGCCTGTCGCGCCCTATCGTCGACCTAAATGTTCAGAGTTTTCCGTGGTTTTCTTCTAACCTTGCCGTACGGGTTAGGAACATTTAAAAAGACCCCCACGGACGGCACACCCCCCAGGGCCTATATCCCTCGTGTTGATAATCGGCCGTCATAAAATCAACAAACCAACCAACCTCTTCTTCGGACTTTCGGGAAGAATTGATGGAAAAAGTATTTTTCTAGGAGTGCGAAAATTATTTTTGTAAAAATGAGGAATAATTTAGTGCATAAAGACGAGTTTTTCTGACAATATATCTTTTATTACTTTAGGCCGGCTGCAGACATGTGGGTTCTACAATACTCAACATTTAATGTGAAATTGTAGAGAATATTTTTGAAGCAATTAAAAAATTAACAAATTCAGGAACTACAGCTTAGTTTTAAAAACAAAAAACAGATACATTTCAATCACATCGGTTTATTAACCCAGAGCCTATATCCCTGGTGCTGATAATCGGCCGTCATAAAATCAACCAATCAACCACCGGTTTATTAATTAACAAAATTAATACTAATTATAAATTCAAAATAAAATCAATAAAATTGATGAAATAAAGAATTTCTGCTTATTCTAAAATTGTGTATATTAAACAAATTTACGTCAGTTTTCGAAAATATAACATAATCTAGTGTACTTTCCGTATTCAGTGAACAATAAATTTATTATTAAAAATATTTAAATTGGAGAAAGGAACAGGATATAGTCACCCACTCTTATTTGATTGTTAAAAAAATGAAATAAATAATGAAATCTTTTAAACTCTCTCTATTGTCTATACATGTTCATACAAAAGTCTTCTATGTTTTAGAAGACGAAAACTGGGTATTAATTTCCGTTTTATTAAAAGGCATTTCTAACTTTCTTTAATCTAAGAATATAACTAAGAATCTAAGTAACATAACAAAAATTTAAAAGTCAGCATCTTAAATCTAAATTTGATACCTATGGCAGAAATGATGATAAAAGTCCCTCGAATGTATTATAATTCTTTTCTCGGTTTTCATTTCTGTAATTTTTTATCTTCGTATTTTAAATAGCTACAAGTATGAAAGTTTTATGTTCTACACATTTACTATGTGATTAATTATCGCCTCTTAAAAATTGGTTGTTTTCCAGTTTCTTTTCTAAAAATAAACTGTTACTGAAAAGCGAAAATGGCAAAGATAGGATTACAATGATGACACAAAAGAAAAACGTCTAAGAAGATTAACTCAATTGGTTTCGACCTAAATTGAGTTAATGGGAGATGTTTTATATAAATGAATGTATTTTTATCACACTATTTTTATTTTGTTTCAAAAGTAAGGCTAATGTCATAATTTTTTTCCGGTGAATGTCTTGATTAATTTAAAGACATGTGTTTATGTATAAATTACGATAATATAATTTTAACAATTAAAAATTATTGTTGTATTTTACTGATAAAATATTATTCTATTAATGTTTCAATATTTAAAGCTTTCAAAAAAAATTAAATGTATGCAAATTCATCCGAATGAAATATAAAGAAAAGTCGTTAAATAATATGTTTCATAAATTTATAATTTAAAACTTATTTTGGAATTTATTTTGTGCACAAAGTTATGCAGGGGAAAGAAAAAAATAATAGTGTATTTTGTATTGTGTATTGCCCCTTATAGTTATCATATTTACCAGTGATAGACTATTACTGTTTTAAGCTTTTAATAGGCGAGTGTGTTAAGAACTGTGTTTTTGCTTTTTCCTCTAATATGAATAGTGGGTTTTTCATAAAAATTGCTTATATTATGTTATCTATTGCATGTACAAAAAATATTTAAATAACATACGTAAAATAGTGGACATAGATTTGAATAATTTAAATAAGGTGTAAAAAGATAATCCAAAATGCATGCATTTGTAAGAAGGGAAGAAAAGCCATTAAGATTACCAGTTTTAAGTTTTTTTTTCGTATAAAATATAAATTTTCAAATGTATTTTGGTTACATGTATGACATTAGATGTATAAACAATTTATGTGCACACAAGTGGATTTTTTAGCTTTTAATTGTGTTTTGTTATTTGCTATTTTTTGTTTATTCGTTATTTTGTTTTGTTTTATTATTTTGGCATAAATCAAATTTATGAACTAAGAAAGCAGTGGAATATATGTTGATTTTAGTAGAACATTAGGACATTTATCTTTGTTGTGGTCATCATTAATGTCTGAATTGTATCCGTTGTTCATATTGTTGTTCATATGTATTTCTGCATTTGAATATGTTGAGTATATTTTCTATAAATTCAGATAAGTGCATAGCTATCGGATAAATGCATTAAAAGTAGATATATTTATATTAATTTCATTAAAAGATATCTATAAAATGCATGGTTTATCACTAATACAAAATATCTAGATAATAAATGGGGAGGGGGGGGGGTGTTATGTCTGATAAGCAGATTTGTGTTAGAATGCATAGCTATTTTTTTATAAGGGTACTCTAGTGGATTGGTGAGTGTTGATATTTTGTGCGCTATCGTGGAGGCCTGAATTAGTGTGTAAAAGAGGCCTATTGTGTCATTTTTTAAAGTTTCGCAAAGTTCTTATGTATCACCGGAAAACTGGTTGTCATGGTTAGCTTTGCAATGATATGTTAATTATGTAACTGTGGTTGTGTAGTAGTTATATATAGGGTGGTAGTAGGTTTAATCGCGAATTTTGACAAAATCTCGCCCACTGGTTAATTAGTTATCTCGTTCAATTCGAGCCACGTGCTAATTAGTTTTCCAACTAGTATCTTTGTTAGAGTCATTGGCTGTGTGTTTTCGGCAATTTGGTACGAAGTTCTGCTTCTACTTCAAAAAAAGAGCCTTCATAATACACTGGACTTTATTTATAGTTATCATGTCTTCTACAGTGAATGAAGTTTCGGTATAACAAACGTTGTTGTAATGTGAAACCGATTTAGGTGAGTTAAATTTAATAAGTTTTGGAAAAGATTCCTTCCTCCCTCTCAGTCTTTTTTAAATTATGCTTATTTTCAATCGTCTGCATTAAATCTACGCTCTCCACTGCTAATTTCTCTATTTAAAGTTATAAATAAATTATTTTTTTAGCAAATTCAGTGCCATGAACTCTTTTCAAGTGGACTGCCTCGTTGGTCTTGTCACAAATAGCGCCCGGACAGTTTTTTAATCCAAGGCGTTTGATTTTGTTTTGGGAATTAATTTTGGTGGTGTTACAAATGCCGCCTGAATTAATTTCGAATTCGGACCGTTTGGTATTGTATTGTAAGTGGTGCCACAAATGGCGCCCAAACATTTTTCGAAGTCAAGCCGTTGGACGTTGTGCCCAGAACATCCTTTAGGTGTGTAGAGGATGTAAAAACATATACTGTATAACAATATCCTTGACAAAATAAGTATTTTCTACTGAAGTGCTCGTTGAAATAGATGATCTCCCATGGCTTGAAAACATGGGTAATTGTTTTGTAAATAATTAAAGTACAAGATATGGGCAGACAGTTATTGAGTTAAAAAAGACACTTCCAGCTGTACGTGACAAAAGTAGTTTGCGCAGGGAAATTTATTGTAATCAGTAGAATGTCCTTCAAAAAGCGTTTAATTTTTTCTTGCATAAATTGAAGCTTAAAATCAAATTGGGACGAGACTTTACTTTTGATGAACTTATTGATATTTTGTTACCTTTATATGACATGACGATGCAAGACTATATTCAAACGACTGAACCTGAAATTTCTCATAAACTTTATGAATTGTTGCTGAAATACTAAAAGAGATGTGGCACTGATCGTGATGATGTATTGGGCAGTCCATGAATAAGATCGAGTCGGAATAATGAGTTTGATTCTTTTCTTTCATGTGAGTATAGAAATGAGGGTAATGGACATGGTTTTCAAGAAGGTAGTATAGAGTTTGGAAGTAAAAAATTGAAATGGTTATAGGAATGGTGGAAGTATGTTTAAAAATTGTATTACTAATTGTGATAATTCTAGTACCGATAGTGCTAACTTTAGAGAAAATAGAAGAAGTTTTGGAATTTATAGTAGGGGCGCGAATCGAAATAGAGACATTTTCCAATTCATCTATCAGAAATAGAGGTTAAGCCAAAGATAGGAATCCCTCCTTCTTGTTTAAGACAGATGAGTGCAGTCGAATGTAAAGTAGATCAATCTCCGTTATGGAAACAATCTGAGAAGAATTCTGCAAAGTTAATGTGACTGCAGTTCAGAAGTTATACAGTAACAGAATAACCAGAAAAAACCTTCTGTAATTTTAAATGCTGGTACTGTCAATCCAGTTAAACTACATGAGTTATTAGCAGTATTGTATGGGATTGTGATAAAAACTTTATTCGATATGGGGTCTGATTTTTTAATTAATTTTTTAGTTTATAAAACATTTTCACCTTTATCAAAGTGTAAAAATCTTTCAAAATGCTGTGACGTAATTAGGATCACCGAAATTTATCTAGCAAACTTAGTATTATTCAAAGTATTGATGAAAATCCCAGAAAAGGAGTGGTCACGTGCAAAATAATCCCATTTTTTATATTGAACAAAAAGAGATGTTGCTCATAAAGAATCAGATAGAAGTCATATGTAATAATACAAGGTTATTTTATGACAGAAAAAACAATAGACAGTTGCTTAATCATATATAAAATGTTGTTAAATACAACTGAAAAATCCAGTCGAAGAAGTTGTGGTTTGGTTTCCTTCTGTGTGGATTGACCAGAATAAAAACCAAATAACACATGAAAACACAGATTGTTAATTGAAGATCCTTCTATCCTACCAACAGTTATTCACACAATGTTTCATACAACTTCCATTCTTTTGAGAACTAACCGCAATGAAGGTCACGTGATACCTCATTATATCTTTCCACAAGGTCTTAAAATTTAATCTGCTGCCTACATTAACGTTTAGAAAAATACATTAAGCCAGTATATGAAATGGCCTTATGTGTTTCAGCAAGACTCCTCAACATTACACAAGGTTTAAATAACACAGGAATGTTTACCGTAAAAATTCCACAAACACATGGCGGCTAACATTTGGTTTTCTAACTATCCAGACTTCAATTCATTGGACTAGGGCTACAATAATACAGGCTGAATCATCAAGCATTTTGATGCCCACATAAACCAATCAGCGATTGTTGCCCACGCGATGAGACGCGGCGCGATCAATCGTTCTTCTCTTACGGGCAATTAAATGGCGGCGTGCGTCAGCCCGGATTGTAGGACATTGGACTGCTACGTATATGGTGTTGTTATGAGAAAGGTCAATAAACATTCCAAAAGACCAAAAATCATAAATATTATTTCAATTGTTAACATCCGTTTTTCTATGCATTTACTAAATTCACAATAATGAATGAGGTATCATTCGAAAGTTTTTTTAATCGCCTTCTGACGTAATACACTCACATATCTTTAAAACATGTTTTTGATTAAAAATTGCGGTTAATTTAAAAGTAAATCTGAATTGTTTACATAAATGAAAAGGTTTTTCTTAAATCATTGTTGTAAAAAAATAAATAAATAAATAAAGTACCACATTAAATCGTACTCAACAACGATTATAAGAAAATAAATAGTACAAAAATTATAAAGTGGGACGTCTCTGCACGGACTTATTTTATATTTTTGATTAAAAAGCAAAACTTAAACTCAAATGTTTTGCAGAAAATACACTATTGATCGATCGAAACAGTGGTATTTCACGTACAGCCTAAGAGATATGCTTTATTATATTAAATTAAGTTGTATTTTATATATCTTAAATTTATTTTTCTCTGTCCCGTATCTTTCCCGAAGTGGATGACGTCATACTCTAATATAGTTAAGATGCTATTTTTTTTCTCGCGTGTAACTTCAGCTGTCTTTGATGAGTTTTTTTCTGCAACTTCGATGGATTAAATGTAACGATAGTCTGACTTTATTAAAGTTCTTTGCAGATATTTTTAATATTTAATTTTTCTCTATAAATTGAAACCTGCATCTAAAAATTATTAGATAGTGGTAAAAATTTTAGAGTCAGTGCCGAAATCCTCGCACGGGTCCGCTGTTTTTCTATAATAGAGTAATGGCTAATATGGACCAAGATTATTTAGTTCAATTACGTAAATGATTCAGGTTTCATAAGAAAGCAATTATAGTAGGTTTTATTGAATGGCTGTTTTATTCAACAAAAGAATAAAATGTGTAGTTTATTTTTATGTTTAGTGGATTCTTCAACAACAAGGTTACTGTATATTATTGTTTACTCTGTTTTGTAAAGATATTAATCTGTCCTCTTACACGCCCTGTATTAGCATGTGTTGGAAGTCGGTTAAAAGCAGATAGTATGGATTACAGAAACGACCCTATTTAGCACTAGAATTACGGCAGCGGTCATTTTGACCGTAAATCCAATTTAACGTATTGTAAAAACTCCGGCGGGATTTATAAAATTCGAACTGGTAGCTGTGGCTAACCGGAGTAATTACTCAAGTTGATTTGTAGAAAGAAAAGTTCCTTTATTCGAAGCTCGAAGTACAGAGCATTCCTTCTACAGGTTTCATTATTTAAATAAAATAGAACAAAATAAAATAAGATGAAATGCGTAGGTGCAGGTGATTATAAACTAGTTCCATAAAGTCCTCTAATTTCTCCTTAGGTCTCTACACCAGACAGTCTCGTTCTAAACTTAATTTCCGTTCTCTGTATTCGGTGATACTCTTTAAACAGGACAGGGTGTCCTTGGGTGATCGAGACGGATAGCTCCTTCGAGTTTTCCTCTCACAGACCTGGCCGTCTGTCTCCCTCCGTTTCACTTCGCTCTCGCTTCACTGCAAGACTCCGCTTTTCAGGGTCACGTCCTACCCTTTTGCCTCCGAAAAACCCTCTCCTCTCGTCTTCTCTTCTTCCTCTCGCCTCAGAAAAAAGGGGGGCGGGGGGCAGGTTCATCCCGGCCTCTTAAACTTACGGCAGCCTATCGTTGTGGATATCTGGTTCCCATTCGCAGATTTTAAAGGACTTCCCTTGGCGTCCGATTGTCTCTGGGAACCCTCTCCATCTGCGACCTCACAAGTAGAATCAATAATTCGTTACCGTCGGGTAGGTGCCAGCCAGTCTCCAGTATTGTTTCCCTAATGTCCAAACCATTCAGCGTAGGAGATGGATCGCTTCCTTAGGTTCGGCCCGACAACTCCTGCGGTCCATAGTAAAGTAACTCAGCTGGGATATGGGAAAATGTCACAGCATTACCCCCTCCAGCAGTTGAGATTTTTCAAGCATTTGGAAAATCTTACATCATTACTGGTGCGCTAGCCTTCCATCCATACCCAACACATGTTAATTCTCAATAGAGGCTTACCTTAAACATTATTATTCACAAGTTTACAATACACTCTACAGACTCACATCGTTAAATTAAATTTCAATATTCATTGCATGATTCAAATACACAATTATTTCAATTACAAAATTAAAAAACTATATACAAAATTACTGAGTGGAATATTATTTATTCCATTCTACTTAAACAGTCTACATGTGGAATTTGGTATACCTGGCCGATAACCTAACGATCTGCGAATATCCTGCCTTTTTCCACAATCTCTAATTAGTCGGAAATCATTTCCGGCGTCGTTTTTCGACTGTTTAACCTCGCTGCCTTTTATTTCGTTATGCGGCGATATGTATCCTGGGGTTTCTAAACAATCAGAACTGAAAACCGTTTTTCGCTTCCTTCCTAACGCACAATAACTGTTTACCCCTTTTGTTGTTTTCTGTCCGGAAGATTTAAACCTAAAATCTTCCTTTCGTTTTAAGACTGTGTCTTTATTTTTTTCCCCATGCTTACTTTCCCGGATTTCATTCCTTAAATAAAACACCCTCGCTCTTTCTTTATAACCCTCTTCCTTCATCCTTGATTTGGGTGTCGCGCGGATCGGGGTCGTCGCGAATTTCGTTTTAATGGAAGATTCACAATGCGTTACTCCTGCACGTTGGCTAAGGGGAAAGGGAACAAAGCCTTTCTTTTCCTTCCTGTACGGTTTTCTCACTTCATTCTTTTGATAAGCCGAAACTAAGCGGTTCGTGGGGTTGGGGGGAATTGGGACGGTCACTCTTGTGCCTTTTTTTCGGTGCTGCACTCCCAAAGCTAACAGGCGGTTTCGGTTTCATTCTGTCTAGCAAATTTTGTGTTTTGCTTCCCAATAAATAATAATCCATTTCTATGTCTGCATCGACAATACCTGCGTAAGTCCTAACTCTTTTTCCTAAATCACACAGATTAAGCTCTATTTCTGCGAGGGGTAGACATTTTAAATCATTTTGTAACGGTTGCTTTACCCACACGACTCTCCCTGTGTATTGTTCTCGGGTCACCTGGTTGGCACTAATTAAATCTAGCGACGTAGCAGTGTCTCTAAAAATTTTCATTTCTTTCCCATTTATAATCCCTTTTGTTAAATAGGGCTGGAACATTTCATTTAACTCATCGAGGTCAGCCAACCGATTAACCACTTCAGGTATTTCACTACTCCATTTTAGTTTGGGGCAAAATTTGCGGATATGAGAAAAACTACCACAATGGAAACAAGACCTGTCTTTTCGCTTATCAAAAATTACATCTCTATCTTTTTTATCTTCCCTCTCCCTCCAATTTCTTTTCATCTCCGCGTTTTGGGGTTCTGTCTCTGGTCTATCAACCAATCTGTTTCCCTCAACCTGTTTGCCGTTATTTGAATATCTAGGCGGGGACTGTTTCATCTCTGTTCTTCTAACCGTCTCATAATGATCTAGTTTTTGGGTTAATTCCCCGGGCGTAATTATTGTACTCCAAGAGTCAATAAAATGCTGTCTAATTTCAGAGGGCACTTTCCGTTTGATCTGGTCAGTAATTATCAGGTCCCTAAGTTGACTAAATTCGGACACCTGAATACCGCTTAACCATTGGTCGAAATAATTCGTAATTTCATACGAAAAATCTTTCCAATTTTTTTCTTCGGACCGTGGTGTTGTTACGAATTTGATTCTGAAGTCTTCTGCACTAATTTTAAACCTTTCGAGTAATTTTCCCTTCACAAAATCAAAATTGTCCGTTTCGTCTGGTGGTTCTCTAAGAATAACTTCTGTCAATTCTATAGGAAGTAAACCTAGCAAATTTGTTACCCATTGCGACTTATCTAATTGCGCTTTTAATGCCTGTCTCTCAAATAAGTTGAGATATAAGGAAATCTCCGATTTTCCCATTTCAAATTTAGGTAACACATTTTTTAACAGAATTTTAGGTTCCCTTTCTATTTGACTAGATGATAACGTTAAAGTATCATTTTCTCGTTCGGCCCTAATTCTCGCGAGCTCATGTTCTTTCTCAATTTTATCTTTTTCCAATTTCGATCTCTCTACACGGTCTTCTTCAATCAACTTTAATTGGTTTAACGCCATAGTCTCATCATAATCGGGGGCCTCCGTTATCTTTTTAACCAATTTAGGAATTGTATCATTTGACAAAACCTCTACTTCAAATTCTATCGCAAGGGTTTGCAGATCGCATTTTCGAAATCCCGATATGCCTGCCATAATCACTAATTTTAAATTCTAACACAATTTAATTCCAATTTCCCGCACATAAATGCAATAAAAAAAAAATACACAATTTTTTTCACCCCCAAAACAACATAAAAATAAATACAGTAGTTTCTGCTCGACACAAAATACAATCAATATTCATGAAATTTTGATCGCAGGTCACAGATTTTTAAAATTTTGAATTACAAGCAAACCAATTCCACATATAGGCTACAATTTGCCAAAAAAAACATATATCTTACTTTAACTTAACTGAACTACTAACAGACTTCAACTTAATCTTACAACTTCTTTAAATTCAAAATTTAATTCCTTAGCAATCTTCAAAATAAGAGAGCACATTAAAAATTTCGGCCGAAAAATACAATTAACATAATTTGCTTTTCACCAAACAAAAAAAATTTTTAATTAAAAAGATTAAAAGAATTTTTCAATTACTAGAAACAAGATGAATTTAAAGTTTGTTACACTTTTAATTTACCTTCAACACACAAAAACATCTGTTGGTAACTAATATTTAAAATTTTTACTTATATTACCGAACACAAATAATTAAAGAAAAATTGCTTCCTGTCCAAAATTAAAAATATACACACTAAGCCTCCACTGAGAATAAAACAAGTGCTCACCTGGGTATAGCTCTGTCTGCGATTCTCGGCGGTGATTCTGCTTTCTTTTCTCTGCACACTGTCAGCAAAGTTCGGATGCTTCTGGTTTCTGGTTCAGCGGATGCAGTTTCAGATCAGCTCGGGTCTCTGCCTTGGCTTTGACGGGTCACTTTGGGGTCGGTGGATTTTCCTCGATTCAGCGGAATCTGTCTCTCTATCACAGGATTCTGTACGAATTCGGCGAGTTGTCCTGCTCTGCCCCGATTCTGTATGTAGATTCAGGTTCTCAACGGCTGGTGTAGATTCTGAAGAAATTCGGCGAGTTGTCCTACTCTGCCCCGAATTTATAAAACTTTGTCACGCACGTTTCTTTCACCACTTTAAATCCCTTGAAGCTGCCACCATCTGTAAAAACTCCGGCGGGATTTATAAAATTCGAACTGGTAGCTCTGGCTAACCGGAGTAATTACTCAAGTTGATTTGTAGAAAGAAAAGTTCCTTTATTCGAAGCTCGAAGTACAGAGCATTCCTTCTACAGGTTTCATTATTTAAATAAAATAGAACAAAATAAAATAAGATGAAATGCGTAGGTGCAGGTGATTATAAACAAGTTCCATAAAGTCCTCTAATTTCTCCTTAGGTCTCTACACCAGACAGTCTCGTTCTAAACTTAATTTCCGGTCTCTGTATTCGGTGATACTCTTTAAACAGGACAGGGTGTCCTTGGGTGATCGAGACGGATAGCTCCTTCGAGTTTTCCTCTCACAGACCTGGCCGTCTGTCTCCCTCCGTTTCACTTCGCTCTCGCTTCACTGCAAGACTCCGCTTTTCAGGGTCACGTCCTACCCTTTTGCCTCCGAAAAACCCTCTCCTCTCGTCTTCTCTTCTTCCTCTCGCCTCAGAAAAGAGGGGGGCGGGGGGCAGGTTCATCCCGGCCTCTTAAACTTACGGCAGCCTATCGTTGTGGATATCTGGTTCCCATTCGCAGATTTTAAAGGACTTCCCTTGGCGTCCGATGGTCTCTGGGAACCCTCTCCATCTGCGACCTCACAAGTAGAATCAATAATTCGTTACCGTCGGGTAGGTGCCAGCCAGTCTCCAGTATTGTTTCCCTAATGTCCAAACCATTCAGCGTAGGAGATGGATCGCTTCCTTAGGTTCGGCCCGACAACTCCTGCGGTCCATAGTAAAGTAACTCAGCTGGGATATGGGAAAATGTCACAGCATTACCCCCTCCAGCAGTTGAGATTTTTCAAGCATTTGGAAAATCTTACATCATTACTGGTGCGCTAGCCTTCCATCCATACCCAACACATGTTAATTCTCAATAGAGGCTTACCTTAAACATTATTATTCACAAGTTTACAATACACTCTACAGACTCACATCGTTAAATTAAATTTCAATATTCATTGCATGATTCAAATACACAATTATTTCAATTACAAAATTAAAAAACTATATACAAAATTACTGAGTGGAATATTATTTATTCCATTCTACTTAAACAGTCTACATGTGGAATTTGGTATACCTGGCCGATAACCTAACGATCTGCGAATATCCTGCCTTTTTCCACAATCTCTAATTAGTCGGAAATCATTTCCGGCGTCGTTTTTCGACTGTTTAACCTCGCTGCCTTTTATTTCGTTATGCGGCGATATGTATCCTGGGGTTTCTAAACAATCAGAACTGAAAACCGTTTTTCGCTTCCTTCCTAACGCACAATAACTGTTTACCCCTTTTGTTGTTTTCTGTCCGGAAGATTTAAACCTAAAATCTTCCTTTCGTTTTAAGACTGTGTCTTTATTTTTTTCCCCATGCTTACTTTCCCGGATTTCATTCCTTAAATAAAACACCCTCGCTCTTTCTTTATAACCCTCTTCCTTCATCCTTGATTTGGGTGTCGCGCGGATCGGGGTCGTCGCGAATTTCGTTTTAATGGAAGATTCACAATGCGTTACTCCTGCACGTTGGCTAAGGGGAAAGGGAACAAAGCCTTTCTTTTCCTTCCTGTCCGGTTTTCTCACTTCATTCTTTTGATAAGCCGAAACTAAGCGGTTCGTGGGGTTGGGGGGAATTGGACGGTCACTCCTGTGTCTTTTTTTCGGTGCTGCACTCCCAAAGCTAACAGGCGGTTTCGGTTTCATTCTGTCTAGCAAATTTTGTGTTTTGCTTCCCAATAAATAATAATCCATTTCTATGTCTGCATCGACAATACCTGCGTAAGTCCTAACTCTTTTTCCTAAATCACACAGATTAAGCTCTATTTCTGCGAGGGGTAGACATTTTAAATCATTTTGTAACGGTTGCTTTACCCACACGACTCTCCCTGTGTATTGTTCTCGGGTCACCTGGTTGGCACTAATTAAATCTAGCGACGTAGCAGTGTCTCTAAAAATTTTCATTTCTTTCCCATTTATAATCCCTTTTGTTAAATAGGGCTGGAACATTTCATTTAACTCATCGAGGTCAGCCAACCGATTAACCACTTCAGGTATTTCACTACTCCATTTTAGTTTGGGGCAAAATTTGCGGATATGAGAAAAACTACCACAATGGAAACAAGACCTGTCTTTTCGCTTATCAAAAATTACATCTCTATCTTTTTTATCTTCCCTCTCCCTCCAATTTCTTTTCATCTCCGCGTTTTGGGGTTCTGTCTCTGGTCTATCAACCAATCTGTTTCCCTCAACCTGTTTGCCGTTATTTGAATATCTAGGCGGGGACTGTTTCATCTCTGTTCTTCTAACCGTCTCATAATGATCTAGTTTTTGGGTTAATTCCCCGGGCGTAATTATTGTACTCCAAGAGTCAATAAAATGCTGTCTAATTTCAGAGGGCACTTTCCGTTTGATCTGGTCAGTAATTATCAGGTCCCTAAGTTGACTAAATTCGGACACCTGAATACCGCTTAACCATTGGTCGAAATAATTCGTAATTTCATACGAAAAATCTTTCCAATTTTTTTCTTCGGACCGTGGTGTTGTTACGAATTTGATTCTGAAGTCTTCTGCACTAATTTTAAACCTTTCGAGTAATTTTTCCTTCACAAAATCAAAATTGTCCGTTTCGTCTGGTGGTTCTCTAAGAATAACTTCTGTCAATTCTATAGGAAGTAAACCTAGCAAATTTGTTACCCATTGCGACTTATCTAATTGCGCTTTTAATGCCTGTCTCTCAAATAAGTTGAGATATAAGGAAATCTCCGATTTTCCCATTTCAAATTTAGGTAACACATTTTTTAACAGAATTTTAGGTTCCCTTTCTATTTGACTAGATGATAACGTTAAAGTATCATTTTCCCGTTCGGCCCTAATTCTCGCGAGCTCATGTTCTTTCTCAATTTTATCTTTTTCCAATTTCGATCTCTCTACACGGTCTTCTTCAATCAACTTTAATTGGTTTAACGCCATAGTCTCATCATAATCGGGGGCCTACGTTATCTTTTTAACCAATTTAGGAATTGTATCATTTGACAAAACCTCTACTTCAAATTCTATCGCAAGGGTTTGCAGATCGCATTTTCGAAATCCCGATATGCCTGCCATAATCACTAATTTTAATTTCTAATGGTCTTTCTTTATATTTATTCTTTATAGTAAATTCTTTATGGTCAAAATCCTGGGGTCCGAAATTCTTCGCTGAGACAATGTCCAGGTTCTTGGAAATTATGAAGTATTTGCACTTCGACATGAAGTCAACTAGATCCCAAAGGTTGCAAACAGATCCATTTGCCCTTATTTCATATATTTGGAATACATTTATAGAAAATTGCTTGATGAATTATAAACCGGGGGAAAATATTGTAGTGGATGAACAATTGTTTCCCATGAAGACACAATGTCGATTTATGCAGTATATGCCTAAAAAGCCGGACAAATCCGGCATTAAGATTTGGCTTGCTACTGATGTGCAGTCAAAATATTTACTGAACGGATTTCCGTATTTGGATAAGGATGAAACCAAGCCCTATGGTAGAACGGTTGACAAACATGCTGCTTTTCACTTGATTGAACCTTACTACAACACTGGGAGAAACCTGATAACGGACAATTTCTTTAGATCACTCAATTTAGTAAAACAAATGAGAAACGCGGGAATAAGCTGTGTTGGTACAATAAGTCGTTCAAAAAGAGAAGTACCTAATTCTTTCAAGAAAACAAGAGATGTGCTGTATTCTCGTAAGATTGCTAAGCATAAAAATATAACGCTTATGTCTTATCAAGGAAAGAAGAACAAAAACGTCTTGCTCCTGAGTAGTTTACACCCAACATTGGAAATTTCATCTAATGAAAAACAAAAACCGAAAGTTGTAAATTTTTACAATACGACCAAATATGGAGTTGATGTTTCGGACCAGATGGTCAGAAAATATTCTGTGAAGTCCTCATCCAGACGTTCGCCAGTTCAAGTTTTTTTTAACATTCTTGATTTCGCAGCGATAAATGCATGGGTTATTTATAGAGAGACGACTGGATATAACAACTACAGCCGCCGTGATTTCATATTAGATGCAGCTTAGGAGCTCAGAAAGATGTACGTTTCATCAAAAAAACCAACGCTTTCTTCTTCTAACCAGTTGAGAATTGATGCTTGTCACACTCCATCCCGTAAAAGTAAACAATACCAAATAAATGCTTGTAAAGGCAACAAAACTCAGAATATTTGTGAAAACTGTAGAACAGAGGTTCCCAAAGTGTGCTCCGCGGAGCCCTTGGGGCTCCGCCAATACTTTTCAGGGGCTCCGCGGCGTTCCAAGAAAATAAACAACACATGAAAGAAATTAGCATATTGCAAGGGACAAATTTTCGAAAGTATGTAGGAATTTTTATGTGTGCGTGTGTCAAAAATAAATACATCTGTCACTGAGTTGAAAAATACTATAATATATATTTTGTAAATCATATAAAAATTTGCATTTTACATGTATCTATTTTCGATATAATATTTTTGGTTTCAACTCCTTTATTTTATGTTTCTGCATTTAATGTGTTTTAAAAATTCGATTCAAAATAAGCTACAAGAAATAGTATTGTGAATTGAATGCACAATGTGAATCGAAAGAGCAAAGGCACTGTATATGTTATTTGTATCAATTTTTAGTTATTTAAATTTTCTATACTCTTTTTCATAGTAAAACAATGTTTGTCGCTTAAAACATATTTTTTTATAACATCTTGTGTCATTTAAAGCTCTTCATTAGATTCATTTTGTGTATATAGTTTTCGTTTTTCTTTTGTAACTTTAATTCATTTAATCTGTTTATTTTAGTTTTATTAATTCATAGTTAATTAAATTTCCTATGCTATTTACATAATTGTGCTTAAATTTTAAAGCAATGTATGTTGCTGAAAACGTGGTTTTTTTAACATCTTGTATCACTTACCAAACCCTCTTTAAAATTTTGTTTTAATTGGTCTCGGCATTGCCTAAGATTCCTATGTCATGATGCCACATTTTCCTATCAGAAATAAGGCTGTAGCAATTAAAAAGTACAGTGATCTCTCGCTTATACGTGGTACACGGAAATCATTTTTCAGCACCAGTTTTTAACACTTTCCAACCTAGTTAAAAAGTGTTTATGACTTCGGTTTGTCTGCCGTATGGCCGTCTGTCCGTGCTCTAACTCCCGTAAATATGCTCGGATTGCTCTGCAATTTTTATATGTTATTGTCGTTATCTATAGCATGTTCCCTATTTCAACGGCACTTATAGTAGCACTTATAGTTTTTGTACAGGGACACTCAAAAGAATTCCGTTACATTACGTCTATGTAGAAAAATCGTCTGCGGTTTATTTAAATAATGTTTCACTATTTTAAACACATTGAAATTTATATATATCACTAAGGTGCATTACAAGAGGCTTACTACAGAATATTGTGTGTATAGCAGTCATCGTTCATTTACAGGGACACACAAAAGAATTCTCTACTGTCTGATAACAATAATTCCTGGACGTGCATTTTAAATTGCTGAACGCGATTTTAAATTTAACGCACTTTTTGTCTATTACGTGGTGTGTATAAATTCTGTAGATCATATACAGGAAAGCACAAAAGTTCGCGAACACATTTCCGTTTATTGACAAAAACTCCAGAAGGAGAATTTTAAACTGTGCAAAGCGTTTTCTAAATGAACTAAAATTTAGGTCATTTCGCCATATCTCAGCAGCAGTTACAGGTAGGAGCTTGAAATTCCAGAAAACAAATCTACTAAAAAATTATTAAACACCTATTTCAGCGATTTTAGAAATTCCCCCCAGAAGGGTGTTAAATGGGGGTGGTCGAATGTTTTAGGTCATTTCGCCATATCTCAGCAGCAGTTATAGGTAGGAGCTTGAAATTCTAGAAAACAAATCTACTAAAAAAAATGATTAAACACCTATTTCAGCGATTTTAGAAATTCCCCCCCAGAAGCGGGTTAACTGGGGGTGGTCGAATGTTTTAGGTCATTTCGCCATATCTCAGCAGCAGTTATAGGTACGAGCTTGAAATTCCAGAAAAGAAATCTACTAAAAAAATTATTAAACACCTATTTCAGCGATTTTAGAAATTCTCCCCAGAAAGGGGGTTAAAGGGGGGTGGTCGAATGTTTTAGGTCATTTTGCCATATCTCAGCAGCAGTTATAGGTAGGAGCTTGAAATTCCAGAAAAGAAATCTACTAAAAACATGATTAAACATGCATTTCGGGGATTTTAGAATTTCCCCTCCCGGAGGGGCTTAAAGGGGTGGCCGAATCTTTTAGGTCATTTCGCCATATCTCAGCAGCAGTTATAAGTAGGAGCGCGAAAATCAGGAAATTAAATCTATTAAAAAATGATTAAACACGTATTTCAACGATTTTAGAAATCCCTCCCTGAAGGTGGTTAAAGGGGGCAGTCAAATGTTTTAGGTCATTTCGCCATATCTCAGCAGCAGTTTTATGTAGGAGCACGAAATTAAGGAAAACAAATCTACTAAAAAATTGGTTAAACATGTATTTCAGCAAATTTAGAAATTTCCTCCCAAAGGGGGTTAAAAGGGGGTCAAATGTTTTAGATCATTTCGTCATATCTCTGCGGGAGTTTTAGATAGGAGCGCGAAAATCAGGAAAACAAATCTACTAAAAAATGAATAAAACACATATTTCAGCAATTTTGGAAATTCCCCCCAGAAGGTGGTTATATGGGGGGGTCGAATTTTTTAGGTCATTTAGCCATATCTTAGCTTTTATGTAGGAGGGCGAAATTAATTAAAACAAATCTACTAAAAAATTGTTTAAACACGTATTTCGGCGATTTTGGAAATTCCCCCCAGAAGGTTACTAAAGGGGTATTCAAAAGTTTCGGGTCATTTCGCCATATCTCAGCAGCGGATTTAGGTAGGAGCGTGAAATTCAGGAAAACACATCTACTAAAAAGTGGATAAACACGCATTTCAGTGATTTTAGAAATCCCCCCCGAAGGGTTTTAAAGGGGGTGCTTTCGAAAATTTTAGGACATTTCGCCATATCTCAGCAGCTGTTTTATTCGACATTTTTGCTCGACATTCAGGAAAACAAATCTACTAAACAAATTATTAAACACGTATTTCATTGAATTTAGAAATCCCCCCCCCCTTCGAAGGTGGTTAAAGTGGGATTCGAAAGTTTTAGGTCATTTCGCCATATCTCAGCAACAGTTTTTGGTAGGAGCGCGAAATTCAGGAAAACAAATGTAATAAAAAAATTACATTGTCTACCCGTGCAAAGCCGGGATGGGCCGCTAGTAGAGGATAAAAGCATAAATTATATATTTTTTTATTTGATTTTGTTAGATGTAAAATATGAATACTATATTTTTAATTAAATTAAAAAAAAAATTCAACTTTTATATATATATTGTTAAATTTGTTCGTTTAGAATATATTTTAAGTTCGAGTGTATTTTTTATAACTTTAAAATATAAATTGCGAATAATTTTAAATGAATGAGAAAATTATTTGTTACGTTTTTTAATTCGAAAGCATTATTTTTGTTTGTTTCTTTTTGAGTAAAATTAATTTTTTTCCCAACTTCTATATGCATATATATTTTTAATCTGTTTCTATAGAATATATTTTAAGAGCGAATATTTTTTTAGAACTTAAAAAAATAAATTGCAAATAATTTTAAATGAAGGGAAAATTAATTGTTATTTTTTTTAATTCAAAAGCACTATTTTTTGCTTTTAATAAATTCGAAATTTTAATTTATTGCATTTTTAGTTTTCATTTTAAAAATAAATTTGAACTTTAGTATTAATAAAGCGTAAACATGCGTGCAGTGAATAAATGGAAAATTCTCCTCTTCTTCAGTGGCTGAGAGGTTCTGCTCTCAAAGCTGGTAGACGAGAGGTGCTGAGGTTCTGAACGAGAGGTGCTGGGTTTAAATCCCTGTCGCGTTCGTCGTCCTAAGTGTTCGGAGTTTTCCGTGGTTTTCTTCGTACATTGCCGCAAATACGAATTAGGATCCCTTGAAAGACACCCACGGTGGGCCCTCCCCCCCCCCCAGGGCTTACATCTCTTGTGTTGATAATCGGCCGTTATAAAATCAATCAACCAACCAACCTCTTCGGAGTGCGGAAATTATTTGTGTAAAAAGAATGAAGAATAATTTAGTGTAAAAATACGAGTTTCTCTGACAATATATCTTTTATTTCTTTATTCCGGCTGCACAAATGTGGTTTCTACAGTACTCAGCATTTAATGTGAAATTGTAGAGAGTATTTTTGAAGCAATTAAAAAATTAACAAATTCGGGTACAGCTTACTTTAAAAAAACAAAAACAGATACATTTCAATCACATCGGTTTATTAACCAAGGGCCTATATCCCTCGTGCTGATAATCGGCCGTCATAAAATCAACCAATCAACCAACGGTTTATTAATTTACAAATGTAGTAATAATTATAAATTCAAAATAAAATCAGTAAAATTGATGAAATAAAGAATTTCTACTTATTCTAAAATTGTGTATATTAAACAAATTTACGTTAGTTTTCGAAAATATAACATAAACTACTGTACTTTCCGTATTCAGTGAACAATAAATTTATTATTAAAAATATTTAAATTGGAGAAAGGGACAGGATATAGTCACCCACTCTACTTTGATTGTTAAAAAAAATGAAATAAATAATGAAATCTTTTAAACTCTGTCTATTGTCTATACATGTTCATACAAAATTCTTCTATGTTTTAGAAGACGAAAACTGGGTATTAATTTCCGTTTTATTAAAAGGCATTTCTAACTTTCTTTAATCTCAGAATATAACTAAGAATCTAAGTAACATAACAAAAATTTAAAAGTCAGCATCTTAAATCTAAATTTGATACCTATGGCAGAAATGATGATAAAAGTCCCTCGAATGTATTATAATTCTTTTCTCGGTTTTCGTTTCTGTAATTTTTTATCTTCATATTTTAAATAGCTACAAGTATGAAAGTTTTATGTTCTACACATTTACTATGTGATTAATTATCGCCTCTTAAAAATTGGAAGCACGTTGTTTTCCAGTTTCTTTTCTAAAAATAAACTGTTACTGAAAAGCGAAAATGGCAAAGATAGGATTACAATGATGACACAAAAGAAAAACGTCTAAGAAGATTAACTCAATTGGTTTCGACCTAAATTGAGTTAATGGGAGATGTTTTATATAAATGAATGTATTTTTATCACACTATTTTTATTTTGTTTCAAAAGTAAGGCTAATGCATAATTTTTTTCCAGTGAATGTCTTGATTAATTTAAAGACATGTGTTTATATATAAATTACGATATTATAACTTTAACTGTTAAAAAATATTGTTGTATTTTACTGATAAAATATTATTCTATTAATGTTTCAATATTTAAAGCTTACAAAAAAAAAATTAAATGTATGCAAATTCATCCGAATGAAATATAAAGAAAAGTCGTTAAATAATATGTTTCATAAATTTATATTTTAAAACTTATTTTGGAATTTATTTTGTGCACAAAGTTATGCAGGGGAAAGAAAAAAAATAATAGTGTATTGCCCCTTATAGTTATCATATTTACCAGTGATAGACTATTACTGTTCTAAGCTTTTAATAGGCGAGTGTGTTAAGAAATATATTTTTGCTTTTTCCTCTAATGTGAATAGTGGGTTTTTCATAAAAATTGCTTATATTATGTTATCTATTGCATGTACAAAAAATATTTAAATAACATACGTAAAATAGTGGACATAGATTTGAATAATTTAAATAAGGTGTAAAAAGATAATCCAAAATGCATGCATTTGTAAGAAGGGAGGAAAAGCCATTAAGATTACCAGTTTTAAGTTGTTTTTTTTTCGTATAAAATATAAATTTTCAAATGTATTTTGGTTACATGTATGACATTAGATTTATAAACAATTTATGTGCACACAAGTGGATTTTTTAGCTTTTAATTGTGTTTTGTTATTTGCTATTTTTTGTTTATTCGTTATTTTGTTTTGTTTTATTATTTTGGCATAAATCAAATTTATGAACTAAGAAAGCAGTGGAATATATGTTGATTTTAGTAAAACATTAGGACATTTATCTTTGTTGTGGTCATCATTAATGTCTGAATTGTATCCGTTGTTCATATTGTTGTTCATATGTATTTCTGCATTTGAATATGTTGAGTATATTTTCTATAAATTCAGATAAGTGCATAGCTATCGGATAAATGCATTAAAAGTAGATATATTTATATTAGTTTCATAAAAAGATATCTATAAAATGCATGGTTTATCACTAATACAAAATATCTAGATAATAAATGGGGAGGAGGGGGTGTTATGTCTGATTAGCAGATTTGTGTTAGAGTGCATAGCTATTTTTTTTATAAGGGTACTCTAGTGGATTGGTGAGTGTTGATATTTTGTGCGCTATCGTGGAGGCCTGAATTAGTGTGTAAAAGAGGCCTATTGTGTCATTTTTTAAAGTTTCGCAAAGTTCTTATGTATCACCGGAAAACTGGTTGTCATGGTTAGCTTTGCAATGATATGTTAATTATGTAACTCTGGTTGTGCAGTAGTTATATATAGGGCGGTAGTAGGTTGAATCGCGAATTTTGACAAAATCTCGCCCACTGGTTAATTAGTTATCTCGTTCAATTCGAGCCACGTGCTAATTAGTTTTCCAACTAGTATCTTTGTTAGAGTCATTGGCTGTGTGTTTTCGGCAATTTGGTACGAAGTTCTGCTTCTACTTCAAAAAAGAGCCTTCATAATACACTGGACTTTATTTATAGTTATCATGTCTTCTACAGTGAATGAAGTTTCGGTATAACAAACGTTGTTGTAATGTGAAACCGATTTAGTTGAGTTAAATTTAATAAGTTTTTGAAAAGATTCCTTCCTCCCTCTCAGTCTTTTTCAAATTATGCTTATTTTCAATCGTCTGCATTAAATCTACGCTCTCCACTGCTAATTTCTCTATTTAAAGTTATAAATAAATTATTTTTTTAGCAAATTCTGTGCCATGAACTCTTTTCAAGTGGACTGTCTCGTTGGTCTTGTCACAAATAGCGCCCGGACAGTTTTTTAATCCAAGGCGTTTGATTTTGTTTTGGGAATTAATTTTGGTGGTGTTACAAATGCCGCCTGAATTAATTTCGAATTCGGACCGTTTGGTATTGTTCCCGGGCTTATTGTAAGTGGTGCCACAAATGGCGCCCAAACATTTTTCGAAGTCAAGCCGTTGGACGTTGTGCCCAGAACATCGTTTAGGTGTGTAGAGGATGTAAAAACATATACTGTATAACAATATCCTTGACAAAATAAGTATTTTCTACTGAAGTGCTCGTTGAAATAGATAATCTCCCATGGCTTGAAAACATGGGTAATTGTTTTGTAAATGATTAAAGTACAAGATATGGGCAAACAGTTATTGAGTTAAAAAAGACACTTCCAGCTGTACGTGACAAAATAGTTTGCGCAGGGAAATTTATTGTAATCAGTAGAATGTCCTTCAAAAAGCGTTTAATTTTTTCTTGCATAAATTAAAGCTTAAAAACAAATTGGGACGATACTTTACTTTTGAGGAACTTATTGATATTTTGTTACCTTTATTTGAGATGACGATACAAGACTATATTCAAACGACTGAACCTAAAATTTCTCATAAACTTTATGAATTGTTGCTGAAATACTAAAAGAGATATGGCACTGATCGTGATGGTGTATTGGGCAGTCCATGAATAAGATCGAGTCGGAATAATGAGTTTGATTCTTTTCCTTCATGTGAGTATAGAAATGAGGGTAATGGACATGGTTTTCAAGAAGGTAGTATAGAGTTTGGAAGTAAAAAATTGAAATGGTTATAGGAATAGTGGAAGTATGTTTAAAAATTGTATTACTAATTGTGATAATTCTAGTACCGATAGTGCTAACTTTAGAGAAAATAGAAGAAGTTTTGGAACTTATAATAGGGGCGCGAATCGAAATAGAGACATTTTCCAATTCATCTAGCAGAAATAGAGGTTAAGCCCAAGATAGGAATCCCTCCTTCTCGTTTAAGATAGATGAGTGCAGTCGAATGTAAAGTAGATCAATCTCAGTTATGGAAACAATCTGAGAAGAATTCTGCAAAGTTAATGTGGTAAGTGGCTGCAGTTCAGAAGTTATATAGTAACAGAATAACCAGAAAAAACCTTCTGTAGTTTTAAATGCTGGTACTGTCAATCCAGTTAAACTACATGAGTTATTAGCAGTATTGTATGGGATTGTGATAAAAACTTTATTCGATATGGGGTCTGATTTTAATTTATTTTTTAGTTTATAAAACATTTTCACCTTTATCAAAGTGTAAAAATCTTTCAAAATGCTGTGACGTAATTAGGATCACCGAAAGTTATCTAGCAAACTTAGTATTATTCAAAGTATTGATGAAAATCCCAGAAAAGGAGTGGTCACGTCCAAAATAATCCCATTTTTTATATTGAACAAAAAGAGATATTGCTCATAAAGAATCAGATAGAAGTCATATGTAATAAGACAAGGTTATTTTATGACAGAAAAAACAATAGACAGTTGCTTAATCATATCTAAAATGTTGTTAAATACAACTGAAAAATCCAGTCGAAGAAGTTGTGGTTTGGTTTCGTTCTGTGTGGATTGACCAGAATAAAAACCAAATAACACACGAAATCACAGATTGTTAATTGAAGATCCTTCTATCCTACCAACAGTTATTCACACAATGTTTCATACAACTTCCATTCTTTTGAGAACTAACCGCAATGAAGGTCCCGTGATACATCATTATATCTTTCCACAAGGCCTTAAAATTTAATCTGCTGCCTACATTGACGTTTAGAAAAATACATTAAGCCAGTATATGAAATGGCCTTATGTGTTTCAGCAAGACTCCTCAACATTACACAAGGTTTAAATAACACAGGAATGTTTACAATAAAATTTCCACAAACACATGTCGGCTAACATTTGAATCTCTAACTATATCCAGACTTCAATTCATTGGACTAGGGCTACAAGAACACAGGCTGAGACTAATCAGCCACATAGACTAATCAGCGATTGTTGCCCACGCGATGAGACGCGGCGCGGTCAATCGTTCTTCTCCTACGGGCAATTAAATGGCGGCGTGTGTTATCCCGGATTGTAGGACATTGGACTGCTACGTATATGGTGTTGTTATGAGGAAGGTCAATAAATATCCCAAAAGACCAAAATTCATAAATAATATTCCAATTGTTAACATCCCTTTTTCTATACATTTACTAAACTCACAACAATGGATGATGTATCATTCAGAAGTTATTTTAATCGCCTTCTTACGTAATACACTCACATTTCGTTAAAACATGTTTTTGATTAAAAATTTCGGTTAATTAAAAAGTTAATCTACATTGTTTACATCAATGAAAAGGTTTTTCTAAAATCAATCTTGTCACAAAAATAAAATACCGCATTAAATCGTACTCAAGAACGATTTAAAAAAATAAATAGTACAAAAAAGATAAAGTGGGATGTCTCTGCATGGGCTTATTTTATATTTATGATTAAAAAGCAAAACTTAAATTCAAATGTTTAGAATAAAAGACACCATCGACGATCAATTGAAACAGTGGTATTTCACGTATAGCCTAAGATATATGCTTTGTTAAATTAAATTAAATTGTATTTTATATATCATCAATTTATTTTTCTCTGTCCCGTATCTTTCCCGAAGTGGATGACGTCATACTCTAATATAGTTAAGATGCTATTTTTTTTTCTCGCGTGTAACTTTAGCTGTCTTCGATGAGTTTTTTTCTGCAACTTCGATGGATTAAATGTAACGATAGTCTGACTTGATTAATGTTCTTTGCAGATATTTTTAATGTTTAATTTTTCTCTATAAATTCAAACCTGCATCTAAAAATTATTAGATAGTGGTAAAAATTTTAGAGTGTAACGCCGAAATCCTCGCACGGATCCGCTGTTTTTCTATAATAGAGTAATGGCTAATATGAACAAAGATTATTTAGTTCAATTACGTAAATGATTTAGGCTTCATAAGAAAGCAATTATAGTAGGTTTTATTGAATAGCTGTTTATTCAACAAAAGAATAAAAAATGTAGTTTATTTTTATGTTTATGGGATTCTTCAACAATAAAGTTACTGTCTGTTATTATTTACTCTGTTTTGTAAAGATATTAATCTGTCCTCTTACACACCCTATATTAGCATGTGTTGGAAATCGGTTAAAATCAGATAGTATAGATTACAGAAACGACCATATTTAAAGCAATATTTTTGGCAGAAAATTTCTGAAAATTTCTTAACTGCCTTATCAAAAATTATTTCACTTTTAAGTTTTTAAGCAAAATATATAACGTTACACATTGCATACCGAAAAAGATGTGTTGATCCACATTCAGACCAATTGAATCATAAAAATATCATTCATATAATTATATAAAAGAA
The DNA here is from genome assembly GCA_963931845.1 of Maratus michaelseni. Taxonomy (NCBI): domain Eukaryota; kingdom Metazoa; phylum Arthropoda; class Arachnida; order Araneae; family Salticidae; genus Maratus; species Maratus michaelseni. The sequence continues at coordinate 98,933,770 of OZ007591.1, forward strand.
ATATTTATATAAATCTTAATTTTTGAATATCTATTGAAGATATTTTCATGTGTCAAATGTTTACGTTTTATTATTTTTTTAAACACAAAACAATTCATTTCACGTACATTTTCGCCACTCGGAATTAATATACTAATCTAACAATTAAATGATACTTCAGCTAATATTGTAATGTTAGCATCTGACATTGCCTAATTTTATGCAAGGCATTTTTAACACTTTCCAACCCAGTTGAAAAGTGTTTAAGACTTCGGTTTGTCTGGCCGGATGGCCGTCTGTCCGTGCTCTAACTCCCGTAAATATGCTCGGATTGCCCTGCAATTTTTATATGTTATTGTCGTTATCTATAGCATGTTCCCTATTTCAACTGAAGTGTGTAGAATTTATAGTTCTACAGGGACACTCAAAACAATTCCGTTACATTGCGGTCTATGGGGAAAAATCATTTGCGGTTTATTTAAATAATGTTTCACTATTTTAAATGCATTGAAATTTATATATATCACGAAGGTGCATTAGAAGAAGCTTAATATGGAATAGGGTGTGCATAGCACTTATAGTTACTTTACAGGGACAGTCAAAAGAATTCCGTTACATTACGTGTATGGAGAAAAATCGTCTGCGGTTTATTTAAATAATGTTTCGCTATTTTAAACGCATTGAAATTTATATATATCGCTAAGGTGCATTACAAGAGGTTTACTACAGAATATTGTGTGTATAGCAGTTATCGTTCATTTACAGGGACACACAAAATAATTCTCTACTGTCTGTTAACAATAATTCCTGGAAGTGCGTTTTATGTTACTGAACGCAATTTTAATTTTAACTCGCTTTTTGTCTATTACGTGGTGTGTATAAATTCTGTAGATCCTATACAAGGAAGCACGAAAGTTCGCGAGCACATTTCCGTTTATTGACAGAAACTCCAGACGGAGAATTTTAAACTGTGCTACGCGTTTCCTAACTGAACTAAAATTTAGCATCCTATGTAGTATATATACAAATCTATAGATCCTATGCAGGACTGAATAAAAGTATTCGGATATTTTTCCGAATATTGTATATGTTGGAAATTCCTGAAATTATGTTTTTAAATATGTTATGCGTTTTCCAAATTGTTTACTTAGATGTTATCTTTTAGCTTATTAAACGGTATGATTTGTAAAATTATTTTGGAAGCGTTGGAAAGTGTTATATAATCTATGCTTGACGCATGATTTTTCGTTCTTGTTTTAAGATAGGAAATGTGTGTTTCGACTCAAGATATGTTTAGAATTCATACCCTTTGGTTATTTACAAATTGTTTATCTAAATTAAATAGTTTCACATTTGTCCTTTTTTTATTGTATACATAAATAGGCAATCTTATTGCACAAAAACGCAATGGTGGAATAAAATATCTTTCTTCATGTAGCAAATGAAAACATTTGTGAGAAAAATGTTTTGCTTCAAGAAAGATAGAATTCCATGGAATTAAATATGATTTTGCAAGAAGAATTTGAGAAGGTGATAGATTAAATCACAAGAAACAATTTATCGCGCACATCCAAAAGTTTTGAAAGTATTGTATAATTCCCGTCAAAATGATAAATATACTCTTTTTCTAGGCTATAAGACTGGAAATTATTATTAAAAAGATATTTAACTAAGAAATGTAAGAAAAACAGTTTCCTATTCTTGTGCATTCTTTGCAAAATAAGCATTTTAAGTTTTAATTTAAATTTTCCGAAATTTCACATTTACTCTAAGTATTTTACTGATTCTAAATAAGCAGTGTTTTGCACTTTCATTTAAATGATATTTTTTTATACTAGTATAAATCACTGTCCACAGCTAATTTAATTTTCAGTTTCCAATTTCTCTACCTGAAGAGTTATAAATCTTACAAGTAAATACACTTATCTAACTGGAATTCCAAAACAAATGTGAAAAGATATGCTTGACAGTTTTGCAAATATATTTTCAAAAGTAACTAGTAAAATTAACCTAATGTATAAGAATGAGATATATATCATTGTTGATGATTTTAACGGATATATTTTAGCTTTAGAACTTTTACTACTTTAACCTAATTTATTTATTTTATTTTCTCTTTCATTTCTATTGAATTTTTGAATTCCTTTAATGGGACATAATTCTTTAGACTTAGTTTATATTTAGGTCGCTTTATCTACTTTAAAAATAACAAATGCGTCTCAGAATATTTTTTATATTTTTTTCAATTAGTTTCTTATTATATAATGTACATATCTGAAAATATCACTGTGTTTATCGAGATTTTTTATATATTTTTTCTATTCTGTATAAATAGGGGCAATCAGAATTCCTTTTCAGAAAACTTTACAAGATTTTATGACAAGCTACACGCGAATTTAGTAAAAAGCTGAGTCTTCTACTTCTAATACAAAGCACGGAATTCAGTTTATAGTCATATTGTCTTCTAAAGTGAGTTTCTTAGGACACTGTTTAACGAACTGTGTGGACATTTAGAGACGACTTTAATGAGTTAAAATTTAACAAGTTTGAGAAAAGGATTTTTCCTTCTCTCAGTCTTCCTTAAACTGGGCTTATTTTTAATTGCCTGCATTATATTTACCCGCTCTATTGTTAATTGCCCTGTTTACTGTTATAAATAAACTGTTCTGTTTTAGCAAAATCTGTGTCATGGCCACCTTTCAAGTTAACCGCTCCTACGTGCATATCAGAAATTTTTCTGCGTTATTTTGATAATACCCATTATAAAACCCAGCTTCAAATGTTTAATTGAAGTGTAAGTTGTATTGAAAGACATTATTAAGAATTTATCACTTATGTTAAAACATATATCATTCATTTTTTATATGGGATAAGAATATGTTTATTTTTAAAAATCACTGAAATAGAACAGGACTACTCATATTTGATAAAAGGTTTGTTTGGCCTATTTATCAGTTAAAGCTAGTCCAATATCCCAAACAATGACTTTTAAAGAAATTACTTAATTTGAAGAGAACAATATATTTTACATAATTCTGATCGAGGTGTTAGCAAGGGCGGAAAGCAAAAGGAAATATGTTCGGAACACTGAATTAATTCCTTGTATGAGAAATGGATAACAAGTAGGTAAGTATGATCGAAGATCATACAAAGGGTTTCGCTTAATATTCCTTTCAAAACACTTCATCCTTTCTTTTATAAATCCAAATAAATTTCATAAAAAAAATGTTTTTTATAAAGTAAAAATTTACCGGTCTATTTTTTTCGTTTTTTCAAAAAACTGAACCTTTTTGATAGCGAACGAAGACCGCTATTATACACTGTCATAATAATATCTGCCATTAGGACTAAATGAATATTTTAAAAAAATCAATTTCAAAATTAAACATGTTATACAGAGACCTTCAAAATGTTAAAATATGCCAATATTTCAGTATAATCGGACAGTATAATCGAGTTTTTATCATGATTCAATACGTTCCTCAAACTCATATATTTACTATTCTCTATTACTCATATTGATACCCTCTTTGTATTATTCTCAAACATTTGAAAAATCCGTTATGACGTCAGATTAATTTTTTTTTTAAATTCTCTAATGACGTCATATTAATCTGCTTTCTGTATTTACTCCTTGTGTTATTGAGAAATGTTCGAAAATTTCCGTTTTATTACCAATATGACGTCATATTAATATATTTTTTTTCAGTTGGTGAAACTTTTTATTTTATATTAATTTTTCACGTGGAAATCTTTCAATCGAAAATTAATTATTGTAGAAAGAATTTTATTATGGATTTTTAATTGTTGGCAACAACTATAACGAAAATTATTTAAATTTAACTGTTAGATTTTTGTTTTTTTATCTCTATATATTAAAATAATACGATTTTTTTGAAATTTTATGATTTTGAACTTCATAGCATGTATTCAGTTGTAAGTACACAAAATTTCATGCCTGTAAGTTAAATAGTTTCTGAGAACCGTATCTGTGATGGACAGACAACGAAGCGGGAGTTGTAGGGTTTCGTTAAATGAACGAAACCCTAAAAAATGACAATAAATTGGACATATGCTCTATTTAATGTGTTAAAACGATATTGGAGCGGCGTATCAGAAAATATGAAAAAAAGTATATAGCAGTCCTAAGGAAAACAGCTCATGTGGGCTACATAACTGTGCTTTACACTCGGTTATAGATGATAAAATATTGCAGTAGAATATCTATTTCATGACTTTAGGAACGGCCAGAAATTTATGAGCACAGAGGTTCACAATATAAAAAATATGAGAGTAAGCTTTGGGACATTTTCATTGAAAAAATATACTAAACTGCGCACCCGAAAAATATAACATTACACATTAATATAAAAATTAAAAAATAACAATAATTTCCGTAGATTAAACAATTCTATCTCGAGCTGCCTAACTATGCTTTTGAGTCGATTAGAGGATTAAATATTACAGCAGACTTTACTTAACGTTCAGAACCTAAGTTTATCATATAGTTAGAAATTATAACAACAATTTACTCAGGTTACAAAGAACACTCGGGTTATCACTGGAGTTTTTATTTGGTTTATCCCAAACAATGATATGAAACAATATATCGTTTAACAAATTAAGTACTACTACTTTCTAAATGTTTATAATTTTGCGAAACAGATTGTACCATAGAATCGTTTATTCTAAGAAATTATCTTCATACATTACTTAAAGAAGACAATGTTGTGTTTAGAAATAACAATAGACATAGTTCTATTTGAATAGGTACAGATGGCGCATACCTTGTATATACAAAAATGGGAATTAAATATTTCCATCCACATCCCTGAACTTAAAAAACAGTGGAAAGAGCAAGATTCATTCAGTTTATTTGGGTACTTTGTAGTTTAACCCCTTCGTGATGAGCGACACGTATGTATTGCCGTATGTGGCGCACAAAATCCTTGAAATTGAACACAAGTGTTTTAATTCAGAAATTTTTGTCTTGTTTAATCACAGCATTTTGTCAATTAAATAAAAGGCAAAAATTACAATGTGGTTACAAATTACAATAGTTGTGCCCAAAGATCAAAAGAAGTGCATTTGACGCTCGTCGTCAAAGAGTCAACAAAGATGTATTATAAAGATTACATCCGTGGGCCATGGCACAGTGTGGTATTTAGTCCCAAAACCTGGCCAAAATTATTTTATACCTCTAAAAGCTACACATCTACGTTTTTATTAGCTCACAGGCTATCAAAGCCTGAGAGCTAATGTGCCCGTGGTTCTGTATGTACGTACGTATGTACGTACGTATGTATGTACGTACGTATGTATGTATGTATGTATGTACGTAATGCGATAACTCTTGATAGAAATAACAGTTTTGCTTCGAATTTTGTTTATAGGTCCATTGTGATAAGACGCTTCTTTGATTAGTTTTGGAGGTTCGTTGGTTAAGTATAAAGGGGGGAACGGGGGCTAACTCCCCCTTAATTTAGATAAATGAGTTTTTCATGCAGAATTATCCGATTTTCTTCAAATTTTGTATATATATTCATTGTAATAAGGCACTTCTCTGGTTAGTTTTGGGGGTTCATTGGTTAAATATAAAGGGGGATTGTGGGAATAATCTCGTTTAATATATAGTCGATTTCTTTATTTTTCGAGAGGCAAGAGTATAATATACAATTAGCGTGAAAAGCCTGTGTGCTCAATGTCCTCAGTTTAACTGAGCAGTTTTCTTTTTTATTTGAATTGTAGAGTGAAAACGGTAAAATAAAGTGTTATTTATAAATGAAAGTATTTATTCATCAGTTTCATCACTATTACTGTTTTTAAGAATATTAACATTTTTAATATCACTTTTTGATAACAGATGTAAAACTTCAGAAGATAAGGGCTTTCTTTTCTTGTTTGTGTTGCATTTCAGGCCAGTTATTAGGGGGTTAGAAGTTAAAAGAAGCCTATTCAGGACATCAATGTACAGACCACTCGTGAAAACTTTCTTCTGTAGTTTAATTTAAATGACCTAATATGTTTATTGCGAGCTTCTGCAGCCTCTTCAGATAGTTGGCCTATTGGCAGAATAGCTTCTTTCATAACGTCTGCTCTATGACGAAATACATTGTGCATTGTAGGGGACATGGGATAAAAACCATATAGCGACACATACAGTTCAGCCGTCTTTTAGCAATATTTTTCAAATTCTTCTGTATTAATTTAGCGTCAGTATTGTTTTCTCCAAATATTGTCCTTGTTTTTATGAGTAGCTACCCATTTTTGTTTGAACTGATTTTTAATAACGCAGAGCTTTTGCTTCATCTCAGCTATCCTTGGATAACCTTCAGAATAATTTCTCAATAATTGTTACTCCATAAATTGATGATTTGATCAAACGTTGACTCATTTGAGCATTGCATGATGGTATACAACTCATTTCGAGTCATTGATCTCAATTCAGAAGGCCCTGTTACCAAAATAATTAAAAAAATAAGTAGCAGTAATTTATATAAAAAATTGTAGGAACCAACAAAAAAATTCGTCAAAAATAGGGGGGCGGTTTCGGGCGGCTGATTTTTTTATAATTGCCTTGTATACTAAGTACTGCATGTTACACAATAGTTTTCATCGCTTAAATATGTTTAAAAATATAACAAAATCCTTTCTAAATATTATAAATTATTATTTATGCCACTATTAACTATACCTAAGTTGTCGACCCTATAAAAAAAATCCGCAGGATATTCCTTAGGTAAATGTAGTGTGTATAAAGTACATACCCGGTTCAGAATAATCCATCACAACAACAACCACTAAATTGCTTAGACACAAAACTACAGGAGATTTTAAAACACTAAAATCAGAGCGCATCGTAAAATCACAGGACCATTGGACCCGAACGGCAACTTCGGACTGATCGCGTGGAGCGCTGTGTCGTGCTAGCGCATTGCACGTTTTGTCTTTGGATGCAGTAACTATTAAACTTTTTGAGGAATATATACAGGGTAGGAAACCGATTTTTAAAAAAATCATTTTTGGCCATGTTTTGGGACTAAATACCACACTGTGCACGGATTGAAGATTGATTAGGATATTTACTGAATTGGAAACAAAAAGAAAAAAAATATTTCATGTTCGATGATTTATTGAATTGTAATACTATTTTAAAAATAGTAAGAATGTATTTAGATGTGCTGCATTCTTTAAATTTTCTGCATAAAAAAATATATAGTCCAGTCATTTGGAAGAAAATAAAGGAAAGTTTTGGTGTAGTTTTCATATTTGGTTCTTTTATGTTTTTTGGGTCGCTGAACACGAATCTGAAGTTTTCTAACAAAATTTTTTCCGAAAAATAAGTTTTTTTTTACAAAAAACCTGTAAAAAACGGACTTTTCTCAGTTTTTTCAAAATAACTCCAAAACTATGCATTGTGCGTGAAAGTCAACAGTATATGAATTTAAGAGAATAAAATTTCCTACATTTTATGCAATGAAAGTTTTTTCTTTGATCAATGGTTTAGCCATGAGAGTGCCGCAAAAATGGGTGTTCAAAAAAACTGTAAAAAAACGGAAATTACGGCACTGTACGTCGATGTAACATGAAACTAACCATTTTACGCAAAGGTTAATCATTCATGATACTAACGATTATATGATTCACAATATTTTATGCATTTGATTTTGAAGAAAAGTTCGGATCTGACGCCGGAGGAAGGTGGGAGCAGTGGAGCAGCTCCACCTCCTCTCATGAGTCGAGGGTGCTCTTCCTCCGTAGAGCTGGTATTCTAAGAGAAGGTAAAATTGGGAGGGAGGAGTAAAAGACAAAAACTGTAAAAAAAAAACAGGAATTACGGCCCTGTACGTCTATGTAACATGAAAATTATGCATTTTAAGCAAACGTTACTATTAATGATTCTAAATCTATGTGATTAACAACATTTTACAACGAAGTTGTCTGATAATAAAGACACATTTGATATATGATCTAGGCCCTTATTCCTTATTCCTATTCAACACTGACTTAAGAATAGGAACCAAATCTACTCTCTACAAGGCATTGAAACCACTAACAAACAAGAGGTTCAGTTTCAGAATTCAATTCGTCATTGATGGTGGGTTTTATTGCATTAGGTTGTTTGGCCTAAGAATTAGTCTTTTCAACAATCTGCGACACATATGTTGAGTATGTACAGTCAAAATACCAACCGCAGGCAATAGTTGTCGTACAAAGGTGGTACAAGAACTGCAGAGAGTATGAGACGAGCAAAGAAACATGCTTCAACTGACATATTGTTTAACGGTACGATGATACTTACCATTTCCAAAGAAAAGTTTCTTTCTAACCCAAAAAACAATTTTCGGTTAATATCTATAATGATTGACAAATTATCATCATCAGCTATTACATGCAAGCAAGCATAAGAAGACGCAGGTACCTTGATTTGCAGGCAAGTTGTGTTTACAATGTCAGTACCGTTTATGCAAGGAAAACTGAAGTTTCACGAAACTCTTGTGAAGAATCCAGATGCCGCTGATGTTGTTAAAGTGTTCAAAGATTCGAACGCTAATCTGAAGATGATTGAAGCTGCTGGGTAAAGTTTCCTTGCCTCGCTGTACGGCTATAGTGGGACGAATGTGCCTTCGTTTAACCACCTAAGCTATATTTCGATCAAGAAGCCATCCTTTAATAACAGGTCTAATATTGCTGCTTTACCACTATCTGCAGCTACAGCACGACAGCAATCTTTAAAAGTATATCACCAGGGGCAGCAATGGCTGTGAGATGAAAAAATGCTCAAGAGTAGGGATGGAAGAAAACAAATATTGGCTTTGAGCCTATATTTACTGTACCCCTCCTACCCCTATTTACTGTTACCTCTGCTTTGTTGAAGCTTGCCTCCTGAAAGTGCAAAAAGAACTGCCAAAAAATTATGGGTGCAAGAAGGCAGGTCTTTGTTGTTCCAACATGTGACTCAACTGCGAAGGGAACAGCAACAACATCTCAGTGGTGAATCAAGACGTGGAAGACGAGTTATACCTTGAAACTGAGCGGAAAATTGATTGCCCAACCATTGAATCCGTGGACCCAATGAAAGAGGAACAATCCATGCCACAACTTACGAAATATTTACTATTAAGAAAACATTTATTCTATAATATTAGTAGTAAATAAAAACCTCCACTAATTCCATTAGTTTCTATGTTGTAGATGTCGATGAACAGCAGGGGCCTTCAAATAAAAGAATGCGGAAATAAGATTTTTGCTTTTTACTTTATGTAAATCCTTATTATTAATGTTCGTATACGTCTGTGTGACTGTGTGTGTGTGTGCGTGTGTGTGTGTGTGTGTGTGTATCTGTACCCGGATAAACTCTCCGAGCGTAGCGAGTAGCAAAGCGCTTTTTGTGTCAAAAAATTCAGAAAAATCCGGTCCTCCAGGAATTGCAATTTCGAAAAAATCGGCCCATAATTAAGGGAGTTATTAACGAACAAAACTGTTTTAATTGCTGCGAAAGAAATCCACGTGGAAAGTATTCGGCGCATGCCCAGAAGAGGTCAATCCTCATCTTCCGCAAAAGGAAGAAGGAAAAATCGCTTCGGCCGGTTTCGTTTTACGACTGTCTAAACTCGCCGACGGCGAACCGACAGAAATACGAAAAAACCGTCAACATATTCTCAAAGAACGTACTTTTACGTCTCTAACGATCCGGTCGGTTCGAAAAAATTGAGATATTAACCCTTTCAAAAAAAATAATCAAAAAGCGTCGAATTCGTGTTTTTTATTTTTTCCCTTTGTCCGAACCTCGCATCCGCCGGACTAAGAAAGATTCGGATAAACGGATTTCACCAAATAAAAGATCGGTCTTTGTCCTCTCCAAACTCCATGAAAAAAATACGTCAGTTAACCCTTCGAAAACGTATATTTTCCGTACACCGTTTCGCGATTTCGGCAATTTCTACTATTTTGTAAAATTCGCAGCGGCGGTTCCAAACAAGTCAGGGAAAACTAAAAATACCAGACGAGATCTACATTCTTTTTCCTTTCGAAATCTGTGATTGTTTTTGAAAAATACAAATATTAACACTTCGAAAAAAATTCGCGCGCAGACTCACTTTTGCAAATTCCGATTCTCTGCGATATTTAAAATCGCGCATCGGCTCTCTGAGAGAACAAAAAAACAAACAAACACACCCAAGTACATTTCCTTCCTTTCGAGATCACTGTAAGACCTTTACTTTTAAAAAATATTTCAGTTAACCCTTCCGAAAACTTTTTTTTCGTAAGTCTCTTTCAGTTTTACAGCGATTTCTGCAATATTTAAAAATTCAATTCTGGGTTTCTAAACAAGATACGAAAAAATAAAAATACCGAGCCTAATCTACGTTCTTTTTCCTTTTAAAATCAGGTATCAGTTTCGAAAAATTCGTTTTTTAATCCCTCTAAAAAATGGTTTCCGAAACTCAATCGTGGGAATTTTCGTTTTTCGGCCCATGTATAAAAATCCGCATCGACTCGGAAAATGTGAATAGAGACAAATAAAATACACCAGATCATAGCCATTTTCTTATTCTTCGAAACATATATTTCAGTTAAAAAAAAATATGTACATTAACCCTTTAGAAACCGGTCGTTCCCGTACCTCACTTTCGCGATTTCCTCTAATTTGCAAATGTATACCCCCCCCCTCACCCCGCCGCAGGACTTTTTTATTGAATTACACAAATTCCGAGAGAAGAGGCTAAAAGTGCATACATTCAGCAAAGAAAGATAACTTCGACTTTAAAAAATTCGATTATTATCAATTTAAAAGAAAATTCTTTTGTGAAACCCGTTTCTAGAAATGAGCGTTTTTCGGTAAAAGCACAGTTTAATCAAAGTGTAATAAGTGACTTTGCTTTCGCCGTAATTATCTTATTTACTAGGACTTCCCTCAAAGGGATTAGTCTGAGTGATATTGCTGAGAACATACAGTTAACAATTACGATATAAAGAAGATATCAACAAGAATCTAAGTGAATATACAGCATATGATAGACAAGAGATAGATAAAGATACAACATATGAAAAATAGCAAATTAAATGATATAATTACAAAATATCATATATAAATTCATATACTGTTATGTTTTCATATGCATTTTTTTATAACATTTGGCAAATAATCTCATTTTCTTAAGCGGGAATTGCTCAAAACTTAAAAAAAAAACCGCCGGATCTTTTAAAACGATATTTTTAAAGTCACATAATCAGATTTGCAGCCAATAGCGTATTTTAGCAAGCGTAGTTTAACGCAAATTTAATTTAATTTTTGCAACATTTTCTTTATGACAAATATCTAAATAAAATATTAAAAAATAAAATATTAAATATTGAAATATTAAATCAAATATTTAATATTTGAATTAAAAAAATTTCCTTTGTTTATTTGTATAACTATTTATAGAAACTCGTATACTTCAAACCACATTGATAACATGCTTTACTACAAACGTGTCTACCAGTCTAACTACTCGTATGTCTTAGCTGTGTCTCTCTCCGAACTCATCTGTCTACTGTCTCTCTACTCTTCTGTATACCCGTCTCAGTATCCGTCTGTTTTTCTACCCGACTCTTTAATCGTGTCTCTACCTGTCTCGCTTCCCGTTACACTACTCGTCTATCAACACGTCTGTCTGTCTATATAGCCCTCTCTCTACCCGTCTGTCAAGTCGTCTCTGTACTCGTCTCTCTATCCACCACGCTACGCGTCTCCCTACCCATCTCACTACCCCTCTGTAAACCCTTTTTTGCACCTGCCTCGCTACCCGTCTGTCTATTCGTTTCACTACCCGTTAGCTTATCTCTGTCGCTATCCGTCTCTCTACCCGTCTGTCTACCCGTTTGTTTACACGTCTATCTATCTCTCGCCAACTCTTCCCAATATTTAAACAATTTAATAAACGGAAGCCGTTTATCTGTTTTTAAATGCAAACAGGAGTAATTTATCTAAAGAGTGTAATCAGATGCAATTTTTTTAAATACATACATAAACCAGCATAATAATTCACCAGTTTTATTTTCATAGTAGTTTATGTCATTTGACAATAAATCTCAACTTCTTCAACCCGAACTGCGTCAAGCTTTTTAAAAAAGCCCCAGGGTCCGTATAACTGGGAAGGGGAATTGTCCTCAGGGCTATTAGATACATGTTATTAAGTTAAGTGAAAGTTTCGTAATCGGGTTCGCAGCCAATTTCTTATGTCAGAAAGGGTGGCTTCACGCCATTTTAAATTCATTTCTGTAACTTTCTTTTTCTTTTTTGGTGGGTGGTTGGAGGGTGGGAGGGTTCCAAATATATACACTTAAATTCAAACTTTTGCCCCCATGTTAATATTAGTGTTGTTTGTATTATCAATTAATACTTTGTTGATCGAGCTTCATTCGAAACAAATGTAAAAGACTTCTACAGTTTTTTTTTCTAGGAGAAAGTTCCGTAATCGGGCCCTAAGCTAATCGGGTAATTTAATATCATTATTGTTTCTAACTCTTATAGAGGTAAAACAATATAGTTGCTAGCATTACTCTTGTTTGTGACCAACCTCTTTTGTGTATCTGAATAGGGAAAAGTTCCGTATCATGTACTGGTTGGTGCCAAAGGCAGTTGTAGAATCTTACAAATTTTTCTAGAGAGCGGAAAAACATGTTTTTTAAAATATTTACAAATATACGTTTATTAAACCATGTTTCTGAGCCATTTTAAAAAATTAAGTACGGTGCTAAAATAAAATTTTATTGCCATTTTCGATATTTTAATAAGAAATGAAAATACATAACAAACAAATTTAACAAAACTAAGCCATTTTTGGGTACTTCTCTATTATCCCGTCGATCACTTTTCATAACAAAAAACTATCGCCAAACTAAGATTAAACGCCAAAAATACAGTCCCATTTACTTGATGCCAGAAGCATTATACGTATTTGTTATGCCATCAAGTGGTTTTTAATTCGACATTTGCGTGTATTTTTCATTATGTTTTACTGATTTATTAGTTATTTCATTCATTAAAGTAACAATTGTGTCCTTAAATTCTTATATTTTATTTATTTTGATATTTCAATGGCAACGTTCTCCCGTTTATTTAGCGTTACAGTTTGGCGATAGTGTTTTGTTATGAAAAGTGGTCGACGGGATAATAGAGAAGTACCCATTTTTTGTGATAAATAAATGTTATTGCCAGGGGGGCAAATTGTAAACAATTAATAAGTGAACTAAAAAAATTACCGGAAAAAACTTGTGGGAATCTCAAGAAAGAAATATCTGATATAAACAGCATTTAAAATCTTAAAATGGAGAAGTGGTCCGTATAAAAATGCAAAACATTATACACCTGATATAAGAATTTTTTAATTTTTTTATATTTCTGAAAGCACAGATAAAAGGGTAAAAATCCCGGCACAGATGCCATATACTCACCACGTTGGCGCGATTTTTCAACCGCCCCTTTGGCGAAAACTGATTGTTGTGTTTGTTTACTTTTTTTTTTTTATTTTAATTCTATAGATTATTTTTATATGTATATCAATATTAATTTAGGCACAGATGTCATATACGCACCAGATTGGCGCGATTTTTCCCCCGCCAATTTGGCGAAAACTTTGTTTTTGAATATTAGTTACAAATACCATACAATAATAGCGTGTAATTTTTTATTTCAATATAAAAATAAAATAACGTAATAAATGAAATAGCTCCTATTATTCAAAAATGGGAAATAAAAATAAATAAATGATAGTTTGATATAAATAAATATTGATATATATAATAAAAACAATTTATAGAATTAAAATAAAAAATAAAAGTTAATAAACAACAATTGAAACAAAATAACCGGGTTACCATGTGAAGCATAAAATAGCCATTTTGTTGCAATCGCGCCAATGTGGTGCGTATATGACATACGCGCCTTTATTTATATCAAACTATTATTTATTTATTTTTATTTCCTTTTTTAAAATAATAGAAGCTGTTTCATTTATTACGTTATTTTATTTTTATATTGAAATAAAAAATCACGTGTACTATTTGTCACACTATTTGTAACTAATATTCAAAAACAAAGTTTTCCTCAAGCTGGTGGAGGGAAAAATCGCGCCAACGTGGTGCGTATATGACATCTGTGCCTTGTTTCATTTCACATAGAGGTACTGCTCTATTATCCCGTCGACCACTTTTCATAACAAAAACTATCGCCAAACTGTTAGATTAAACGCCAAAAATGCAGTCCCATTTACTTGATATCAGAAGCATTATACGTGTTTGTTACGTCATCAAGTGGTTTTTAACGCGACATTTGCGTGTATTTTTCATTATGTTTTACTGATTTATTAGTTATTTCATTCATTAAAATAACAATTGTGTCCTTAAATTCTTATATTTTATTTATTTATGTATTTTGATATTTCAATGACAACGTTCTCCCGTTTATTTGGCGATAGTTTTTTGTTATGAAAAGTGGTCGACGGGATAATAGAGAAGCACCCACATATGTATTGGTACTTTTATGTTAACTTGGCGCAGTTGATAAATCGCCAAATATTTTTCTCATAACATCTTCATATTGCATTCATTTCATTTAAATATAAATCTTTCTCTGATTTCATTTGAAATACATACATTAAAAATACACGTCTTTCACTCATTTAATTTAAAATACACGCCTTTCACTAATTCCATTTAAAATACTGAAAAGGAAAAGAAAATAAGAAATAATGCCACAAATCGAAATCTTTTATTTAAACATCAAAGAATTGTTCCTAACATACACACGCGAAATAAAAAAGCTGCTAATGGTGTAATTTACGGCAAATCTCTAATACTAGTACTACTCTTACTAATCTCTAATACTTTTCAAACAGAAAAAATTCCAGATTAACTTTCCATTTTTATTAAATTGAAATATATTTTATTGTGCTGAATATTAGTGCTTGCATATTTTTTTGCTCCATGTATTCCATGAACTTTTCAATTCCGATTGTCTACGAAAATCTCCTGCCGGTGAAAATGACGTACGCACAAAATTTAGTGACGTATGTAATTTAATTGTGCTTTTTTATCTATTTTTTTAATTGTCTGAGTGCAACGAAGACTCATACACAGCGCAGTATTACTTTGCCCCATATATAGCTACGATGAATATTAAATCTTTTCGTCAAGCATAACTCAAAAAATATTCAACGGATTTCGTTCAAATTTTTACAGCAGGTACCTATAAAGGTGACAACAACGTCTATTTATTACCAAGAATAAATGTCAAACCGTTTGGTAATTATATTAAAAAATAGATAAAAAGGCACAATTAAAGTACATACGTCACGAAAATTTAGTGCGTACGTCATTTTCACCGACGCGCGACGGGAGATTTTCGTAGACAATCGGAATTGAAAAGTTCATGGAGTACATGGAGCAAAAAAATATGCACGCACTAATATTCAGCACAATAAAATATATTTCAATTTAGTAGAAATCGAAAATTAATCTGTATTTTTTCTGTTTGAAAGAAAAACCCCGCAATAACTTGGTAGACTTGTTATTAGAGATTTGGCGCAAATCTCAGCAGTAGCAGCTTTTTTTATTTCGCGTGTGTAAATTTAAAAAAAAATCTTTGGTGTTTAAATAAAAGGTTTTGATTTATGGTATTATTTCTTTTTTTTTCTCTCTTTTTAGCATTTTAAATGGGATTAATGAAAGGCATGTATTTTAAATTAAATGAGTGAAAGGTTCATATTTAAATGAAATGAATTCAATGTGAAAATGTTATAGGAACAATATTTGGCGATTTATCAACTGCGCCAGGATAACATAAAAGTACCAATATATCAAACGGTATTTAGTATGTGAAATGAAACAATTATATTATAATCACCCATCGTACAAGAAAAAAACTAATATTCTGCATTCAGAGGGAAAAATTCATCTCCTTTGCCGTAAGATTTGGCGAGTTCTTTATTAGTGATAAGTTTTTCGATGTGATTGTTGGGATCTGCAGGATTTGGCTTACTTTTTCTAAATCTTATTCTTTTGCAGATGTAGTATTATCTACATATATTTTTTTTTTTGCAGAAATTTTTCTATTTTGTATATTTGGCATTATTTTGTATATTTTCTATTTGGCATTTGGAAAAGAGATTTTTACCTTTTTATCTGTGCCTTCGGAAATATTAAAAAATAAAAAAAGATTTACATATATCAAACGTATAATGTTATGTTTTGCATTTTTATACGGACCACTTCTCCATTTTTAGATTTTAAATGCTATTTATTATTTACTAGCCGTTTATTAATTGTTTACAATTTACCCCCCCCCCCCTGACAATAACAATTATTTATCACAAAAATGCCTCTTAGGTTTGTTAAATAAGTTTGTTTATGTATTTTCATTACTTATTAAAATATCGAATATGGCGATAAAATTTTATTTTAGCATCGTGCTTAAAATTTTAAGATGGTGCAAAAACATGCTTTAATAAACGTATATTTGTAAATATTTGAAAAATATGTTTTACCGCTCTCTTGAAAAATTTTGTAAGACGCTAAAACTACCTTTTTACACCATTTTAATTTTTTTTCGCCAACCGACATAGGATACGAAACTTTTCCCCATTCAGATACACAGGCAAGGCTGGTCTCAAACAAGAGTAAAGCTAGCAACAATATTGTTTTAACTCTATAAGAGTTACAATAATGATATTAAATACTCCGATTGGCTTTGGGCCCAATTACGAAAGTTTCTCCTAAAAAAACTGTAGAAGTCTTTTACATTTGTTTCAAATGAAGCTCGGTGTACAAGGTATTAGTTAATAATACAAACAAAAGTTTTAATTTAAATGTATATATTTGAAACCTTCCCCCCCCTACCGCCCCCCCTCCAAAAAAAATGTTACAGTAATGAATTTAAAATGGCGTTAAGCCACGCTTTCTGACATAAGCAATTGGCTGCAAACGCGATAACGAAACTTTCACTTAACTTAATAACATGTAGCTAATATAGCCCTCAGGGTACTTTGTGGGTTTTTTTAAAAGCTTGAGACAATTCAGGTTTAAGAAGTTGAGATTTACTGTCAAATGATATAAACAACTATGAACACAAAACTGATGAATTATTATTCAGGTTTATGTATGTATTTTAAAAAAAATGTATCTGATTACACTTATTAGATAAATTACTTCTGTTTGCATTTAATAACTCATAAACGGCTTCTGTATATTAAATGAATTGTTTAAATATTGGGAAGAGGTGGCGAGAGGTAGAAAGACGAGTAAACAAACGGGTAGACAGACGGGTAGAGAGACAAGTAGCGACATAGGTAGGCTGACGGGTAGCGAAACGAATAGACAGACGGCTAGAGAGAAAGGTAAAAAGAGGGTTGACAGAGGGGTAGCGAGATGGGTCACGAGACGGGTAGAGACACCGGTAGACAGGAATGTGGCGAGACGCGTAGCGTGGTAGATAAAGAGACGAGTAGAGAGATGAGTACAGAAACGAGTTGACTGACGGGTAATGAGATTGGTAGCGAGTCGGGTACAAAAACAGACGGATAGTGAGACGGGTATACAGACGAGTAGATAGACAGTAGATGGGTGCGGAGATGGGTAAGAAGATTGGTAGAGAGGCGTATAGCCAGACGGGTAGAGAGACAGATAGACAAGTTGTGAGACAGACAAATGGGTAGCGAAGTGGATAGAGACACGGCTAGACATACAAGTAGTTAGACGGATAGACAGACGGTTAGAGAAATAGATTGGCGGGTAGCGAGACGTGTAGAGAGATAGACAATCGGTTAGAGAGACGGGCAGAAGAACGGATAGGGAAACAGACAGATTGTGGAGAGACAGACAGACAGGCAAAAGAAAAGTCTGCGGATTGGTGCATTAAAGGCGCAGGGGGCAGAGCCTCCTATAGAATAATCAAGAAGTATCTGTTAAGCTTAACTTTGTAATATATATAATTTTCAATTTTGACGATATGGAGATTTAACGTAAAAGTTATCTTACAGAAGTCATCGAAAGATTTTTTGTATACTTTAAAAGTAATTTAGACTATAGTTTTGCAATCTGGTTTGTAGCAAAGCATGCTATCAATGTGGTTTGAAGTGTAAGAGTTTCTATAAACAGTTATACAAATAATAGATATATAATCAAGGAAGAAAAAAATTAAATTCACACACAAAAAAAGGTGCAACAATGAAATTAAATTTGCGTTAAGCCACGCTTGATAGAATAATCTATTGGCTGCAAATCCAATTACGTAACTTTAAAAAGCTTGGCGTTTTAAAAGATCCGGCGTTTTTTTTTTTTTTTTTCGTTTTTTTTTTTTTTCAAGTTTTGCGCAATACGCGCTTAAGAAAATGAGATTCTTTGCCACATGTTAAAAAAAATTATGACAACACATCTGATGAACGGTACTTCTTTTCTATTTTTTTAACAGTGTATATGAATTTATATATGATATTTTGTAATTCTATCACTTAATTTGCTCTTTTTCTTTATATTGTAATTGTTAACCCTATGTTCTCAGCAATATCACTCAGACTAATCCCTTTGAGGGAAGTCCTAGTATAACTTCCAAACGGTTTGACACTTATTCTTGGTAATAAATAGACGACGTTGTCACCTTTATAGGTACCTGCTGTAAAAATTTGAACGAAATCCGTTAAATATTTTTTGAGTTATGCTTGACGAAAGGTTTTAATATTCATCGTAGCTATATATGGGGCAAAGTAATACTGCGCTGTGTATGAGTCTTCGTTGCACTCAGACAATTAACGATCTTAAATCAAAAATCTTTGTTCATTTTGCGTACAGAATTGAATGGGCTTTCCGAAAATATGATTTATTTTGAGAAATAATTATATTTTCATGGTTAAAATTCTATTTTACTAGGATATTTGTGTTTTGAAGCAGCCGATTGCACTGCAAATATACTTGCTGTGTGTACTTTTTTCGAAATCTCCAAAATATATCAAATTAATTTTTTTTTCTATTTTTTATATATCGGATTCTATATAGTTTGTTGAACTCCCGGTTTGTGATTCAACGCAGGAACATTTATTTTTAAAAGTTTTAGAATTTTTTAAATAATGGTCATTTTTGTATAGAAAAAAAAGAAAAAGCTAAGGAATTTGCTATTTCTTTTCAAAATATCTCCCTTCGTATGGGTCACATCGCGACCTGGTTTGGCTCATTCGACTCGACATAGATAGAGCTTACCGAATTTAGTTCCGAGTTTCACCACCACGGTGCGCTTTCCTATCTCTGTTTCTATGGGACGGATCACGACGGGGTATGGCTCATTCGACTCGACATCGATAGCTTTTCGAGATTTTACAATTAGGGGCCCGGTGGCGGGCGAAGCCAGTTAGTCCTTATTATTAATGTTCGTATCCGTCTGTGTGTCTGTGTGTGTGTGTGTGTATCTGTACCCGGATAAACTATGCGAGCGTAGCGAGTAGCAAAGCGCTTTTTGTGTCAAAAAAATCAGAAAAATCCGGGCCTTCAGGAATTGCAGTTTCGAAAAAATCGGCCCATAATTAAGGGAGTTATTAACGAACAAAGCTGTTTTAATTGCTTCAAAAGAAACCTATGTGGAAAGTCCTCCGCGCATGCCCAGAAGAGCTCAATCCTCATCTTCCGCAAAAAGAAGAAGGAAAGATCGCTTCGGCCGGTTTCGTTTTACGATTGTCTAAACTCGCCGACGGCGAACCGACAGAAATACGAAAAAACCGTCAACATATTCTCAAAGAACGTACTTTTACGTCTCTAACGATCCTGTCGGTTCGAAAAAATTTCGATATTAACCTTTTCAAAAAAAATAATCAAAAAGGGTCGAATTCGTGTTTTCGATTTTCTCCCTTCGTCCGAACCTCGCATCCGCCGGACTAAGAAAGATTCGGATAAACAGATTTCACCAAATAAAAGATCGGTCTTTGTTCTCTCCAATGTCATCTTCCATTAAAAAAAATACGTCAGTTAACCCTTCGAAAACGTATATTTTCCGTACACCGTTTCGCGATTTCGGCAATTTCGACTATTTTGAAAAATTCGCTGCGGCGGTTAAAAACGAGTCAATGCAAACTAAAAATACCAGACAAGATCTACATTCTTTATCCTTTCGAAATCTGCGATCGTTTTTGAAAAATACAAATATTAATTCTTCGAAAAAAATTCGCGCGCAGACTCACTTTTGCAAATTCCGATTCTCTGCGATTTTTAAAATCGCGCATCGGCTCTCTGAAAGAACAAAAAAACAAACAAACACACCCAAGTACATTTCCCTCCTTTTGTGATCACTGTAAAACCTTTAGTTTTAAAAAATATTTCAGTTAACCCTTTCGAAATCGTTTTTTTCCGTAAGTCTCTTTCGGTTTTTCAGCGATTTCTGCAATTTTTAAAAATTTAATTCTGGGCTTCTAAACAAGATACGAAAAAATAAAAATACCTAGCTTAATCTACGTTCTTTTTCCTTTTAAAATCAGGTATCAGTTTCGAAAAATTCGTTTTTTAACCCTTCTAAAAAAATGGTTTCCGAAACTCACTCGCGTGAATTTTCGTTTTTCGGCCCATGTTTAAAAATCCGCATCGACTCGGAAAATGTGAATAGAGACAAATAAAATACACCAGATCATAGCCACTTTCTTATTCTTCGAAACATATATTTCAGTTTTTAAAAATATGTACATCAACTCTTTAGAAACCGGTCGTTCCCGTACCTCACTTTCACGATTTTCTCTAATTTGCCATTGTAACCCCCCCCCCCCCGCCGCAGGACTTTTTTATCGAATTACACAAATTCCGAGAGAAGAAGCTAAAATTGCATACATTCATCTATAGAAATATGCCTTCGACTTTAAAAAATTCGATTATTATCAATTAAAAAAAAACTCTTTTGTGAAATCCGTTTCTAGAAATGAGCGTTTTTCGGCGCAAGCACAGTTTAATCAAAGTGTAATAAGTGACTTTGCTTTCGCCGTAATTATCCTATTTATTAACAATCTTAAATCAAAAATAGTTGTTCATTTTGCGTACAGAATTGAATGGGCTTTCCGAATATATGATTTATTTTGAGAAATAATTATATTTTCATAGTAAAAATTCTATTCTACTAGGATATTTGTATTCTGAAACAGCCAACTGCACTGCAAATACTGGCTATACAATACCTGACTAACTTACTATACAGTATTTCTCTTCGATGGATCAGAGATTATACGATATGTAAAGAGTCAACTTCATGTTCGATCGCAGTCAAATAAACTAGAGAGTCAACACAGGAGTCAACACATTTATTTTAAAAGTTTTAATATTTTTTAAATAATTGTCATTTTTGCATAGGGAAAAAAAAAGCTAAGGAATTTGCTATTTCTTTTGAAAATATCTCCCTTCGTATGGGTCCCATCACGACGGGGTATAGCTCATTCAACTAGACACCGATAGAGCTTAGTAGAGATTATCGACTTTAGTTCGCATTTCACCACTAGGGGGCGCTTTCCGAACTCTGTTTCTATGGGCCGGATCACGACGGGGTATGGCTTATTCGACTCGACATCGATAGCTTTAACGGTTTCAGTGCCTGAGGTTCGTATAGAACAGATTGCGCCCCCTGGCGGTTGAAGTTGTAACTAAAGGATTTTTCAGCCAACTCGGGTTCTATGGGTCACATCACGACGCGGTTTGGCTCAATCGACTCGACATCGATAGAGGATACTAGAGATTATCGACTTTAGTTCCGCATTTCAACACTAGGGGCGCTTTCCGAACTCTGTTTCTATGGGCCGGATCACATATCGATAGAGGATACTAGACCTTATCGGTTTTAGTTCGCTTTTCACCACCAGGGGGCGTTTTCTTATCTATGTTTCTATGGCCCGGATAACGACGGGGTATGGCTCACCGATGTAAATTAGGGGCCCGCTGGCGGGCGAAGCCAGCTAGTCCTTATTATTAATGTTCGTATACGTCTGTGTGCCTGTCTGTCTGTCTGTCTGTGTATCTGTACCCGGATAAACTCTGCGAGCGTAGCGAGTAGCGAAGCACTTTCGGTGTCAAAAAATTCAGAAAAATCCGGTCCTCCAGGAATTGCAGTTTGGAAAAAATCGGCCCATAATTAAGGGAGTTATTAAAGAAACAAAACAGTTTTAATTACTGAAAAGAAATGCACGTGGAAAATATTCCGCGCATGCCCAGAAGAGCTCAATCCTCATCTTCCGCAAAAAGAAGAAGGAAAAATCGCTTCGGCCGGTTTCGTTTTACGACTGTCTAAACTCGCCGACGGCAACCCGACAGAAATACGAAAAAACCGTCAACATATTCTCAAAGAACGTACTTTTACGTCTCTAACGATCCGGTCGGTTCGAAAAAATTGCGATATTAACCCTTTCAAAAAAAATAATCAAAAAGCGTCGAATTCGTGTTTTTTATTTTCTCTCTTTGTCCGAACCTCGCATCCGCCGGACTAAGAAAGATTCGGATAAACGGATTTCACCAAATAAAAGATCTGTCTTTGTCCTCTCCAATGCCACCTTCCATGAAAAAAATACGTCAGTTAACCCTTCGAAAACGTATATTTTCCGTACACCGTTTCGCGATTTCGGCAATTACTACTATTTTGTAAAATTCGCAGCGGCGGTTCCAAACAAGTCAGGGAAAACTAAAAATACCAGACGAGATCTGCATTCTTTATCCTTTCGAAATCTGCGATCGTTTTTGAAAAATACAAATATTAACGCTTCGAAAAAAATTCGCGCGCAGACTCACTTTTGCAAATTCCGATTCTCTGCGATATTTAAAATCGCGCATCGTCTCTCTGAAAGAACAAAAAAACAAACAAACACACCCAAGTACATTTCCCTCCTTTCGAGATCTCTGTAAAACCTTTAGTTTTAAAAAATATTTTAGTTAACCCTTTTGAAAACGTTTTTTTCCGTAAATCTCTTTCGGTTTTTCAGCGATTTCTGCAATATTTAAAAATTCAATTCTGGGCTTCGAAACAAGATACGAAAAAATAAAAATACCGAGCCTAATCTACGTTCTTTTTCCTTTTAAAATCAGGTATCAGTTTTGAAAAATTCGTTTTTTAACCCCTCTAAAAAAATGGTTTCCGAAACTCAATCGCGGGAATTTTCGTTTTTCGGCCCATGTATAAAAATGCGCATCGACTCGGAAAATGTGAATAGAGACAAATAAAATACACCAGATCATACCCACTTTCTTATGCTTCGAAACAGATGTTTCAGTTTTAAAAAATATGTACATTAACCCTTTAGAAACCGGTCGTTACCGTATCTCACTTTCACGATTTCCTCTAATTTGCAAATGTATACCCCCCCCCCCCCACCGCAGGACTTTTTTATCGAATTACACAAATTCCGAGAGAAGAGGCTAAAAGTGCATACATTCAGCAAAGAAAGATAACTTCGACTTTAAAAAATTCGATTATTATCAATTTAAAAGAAAATTCTTTTGTGAAACCCGTTTCTAGAAATGAGCGTTTTTCGGCGCAAGCACAGTTTAATCAAAGTGTAATAAGTGACTTTGCTTTCGCCGTAATTATCTTATTTATTAACGATTTTAAATCAAAAATCGTTGTTCATTTTGCTTACAGAATTGAATGGGCTTTCCGAAATTATGATTAATTTTGAGAAATAATTATATTTTCATGGTTAAAATTCTATTCTACTAGGATATTTGTGTTTTGAAGCAGCCGATTGCACTGCAAATATACTTTCTGTGTGTACTTTTTTCAAAATCTCCAAAAGATATCAAATTAATTTTTTTTTCTATTTTTTATATATCGGATTCTATATAGTTTGTTGAACTCCCGGTTTATGATTCAACGCTGGAACATTTATTTTTAAAAGTTTAAAATTTTTTAAATAATCGTCATTTTTGTATAGAAAAAAAAGAAAAAGCTAAGGAATTTGCTATTTCTTTTCAAAATATCTCCCTTCGCATGGGTCCCATCGCGACCTGGTTTGGCTCATTCGACTCGACATAGATAGAGCTTACCGAATTTAGTTCCGAGTTTCGCCACCATTGTGCGCTTTCCTATCTCTGTTTCTATGGGACGGATCACGACGTGGTATAACTTATTCGACTCTACACCGATAGAGCTTACTAGAGATTATCGATTTTATTTCCGCATTTCACCAGTAGGGGCGCTTTCCGAACTCTGTTTCTATGGGCCGGATCACGACGGGGTATGGCTCATTCGACTCGACATCGATAGCTTTTCGAGATTTTCCAAGATTAGAGGTTTTACAATTAGGGGCCCGCTGGCGGGCGAAGCCAGCTAGTCCTTATTATTAATGTTTGTATATGTCTGTCTGTGTATGTGTGTGTGTGCATCTGTACCCGGATAAACTCAGCGAGCGCAGCGAGTAGCGAAGCGCTTTTTGTGTCAAAAAATTCAGAAAAATCCGGTCCTCCAGGAATTGCAGTTTCGAAAAATCGGCCCATAATTAAGGGAGTTATTAACGAACAAAACTGTTTTAATTACTAAAAAGAAACCTATGTTGTAATTATTCCGCGCATGCCCAGAAGAGCTCAATCCTCATCTTCCGCAAAAAGAAGAAGGAAAGATCGCTTCGGCCGGTTTCGTTTTACGAATGTCTAAACTCGCCGACGGCGAACCGACAGAAATACGAAAACACCGTCAACATATTCTCAAAGAACGTACTTTTACGTCTCTAACGATCCGTTCGGTTCGAAAACATTTCGATATTAACCCTTTAAAAAAAAATCAAAAAGCGTCGAATTCGTGTTTTGTATTTTCTCCCTTTGTCCGAACCTCGCATCCGCCGGACTAAGAAAGATTCGGATAAACGGATTTCACCAAATAAAAGATCGGTGTTTGTCCTCTCCAATGCCACCTTCCATTAAAAAAATACGCCAGTTAACCCTTCGAAAACGTATATTTTCTGTACACCGTTTCGCGATTTCGGCAATTTCGGCATTTTTGAAAAATTTGCAGCGGCGGTTCCAAACAAGTCAGGGAAAACTAAAAATACCAGACGAGATTTGCATTCTTTGTCCTTTCGAAATATGCGATCGTTTTTGAAAAATACAAATATTAACACTTCGAAAAAAATTCGCGCGCAGACTCACTGTTGCAAATTCCGATTCTCTGCGATTTTTAAAATCGCGCATCGGCTCTCTGAAAGAACAAAAAAACAAACAAACACACCCAAGTACATTTCCGTTCTTTCGGATTAATATAAAACCTTTAGTTAAAAAAATATTTCAGTTAACCCTTTCGAAATCGTTTTTTTCTGTAAGTCTCTTTCGCTTTTTCAGCGATTTCTGCAATCTTTAAAAATTCAATTCTGGGCTTCTAAACAAGATACGAAAAAATAAAAATAGCCGAGCCTAATCTACTTTCTTTTTCCTTTTAAAATCAGGTATCAGTTTTGAAAAATTCGTTTTTTTCATTCGACTCGACATAGATAGAGCTTACCGAATTTAGTTCTGAGTTTCACCACCAGGGTGCGCTTTCCTGTCTCTGTTTCTATGAGACGGATCACGACGGGGTATAGCGACTCGACACCGATAGAGCTTACTAGAGATTATCGATTTTAGTTCCGCATTTCACCACTAGGGGCGCTTTCCGAACTCTTTTTCTATGGGCTGGATCACGACGGGGTATGGCTCATTCGACTCGACATCGATAGCTTTTCGAGATTTTACAATTAGGGGCCCGCTGGCGGGCGAAGCCAGCTAGTATGTTTACTAATGTACATAATTATTTATAATTAAGAAAAGCTTCAAAACGAGATTTATTATCAGGCAACTTCATTGTAAAATGTAGTCAATCACATGGTTTTTAGTCAACGTTTGCTTAAAAGGGTTAATTTTCATGTTACAAAGACGTACAGGGCCATAATTCTCGTTTTAAAAGTTTTTAGTCCTTTAACCCCTCTCAATTTTACCGTCTCTTAGAGTACGAGCTCTCCGTAGGAGGAACACCCTCGACTCAGAAGAGGAGGCGGAGATGTTCCACTGCTCTCACCTTCCCCTGGCGCCGGATCATCACTTTTCCTCTACCTCAAATGCATAAAAAATAGTCAAGCATATAATCGTTAGTATTATTAATGGATAAAAGTTTGCGTAAAATGGGTAATTTCATGTTACATCGACGTACAGTGCCGTAATTACCTTTTTTTTCTTAACAGTTTTTTTTGTTTTTAACACCCATTTTTGTAGCACTCTCACGTCTAAACCATTGGTCAAGGAAAAAAACTTTCATTACATAAAATGTAGGAAATTTTATTATCTTTAATAAATATACTGTCGATTTTCATGCAAAATGCATAGTTTTGGAGTTATTTTGAAAAAATAGAGAAAAGTCTGTTTGTTTTTTTTACAGGTTTTTTGTAAAAAAAAAATGTATTCCCCGAGAAAATTTTGTTGGAAAACTTCAGATTCGTGTTCAGCGACCCCAAAAACATAAAGAAACCAAATATCAAAACTACACCAAAACTTTCCTTTATTTGCCCTTTTTTAGCCCCTAATGCCTGGACTAATATGGAAATGATTTAATTTAATTCTTCAAACAATATTACTAAGGCACACATTAAAGATACAAAATTATTTTGAGTTTATTTCAGGATTAATATATATATATATATATATATATATATATATATATGAAATTGGTTAAAATGCTAAGAATCCGTGGCATTTACAAAATTTTATTTGGTATTTAGAAAGAATTTAAGGAATTCTCAGATCGTAAGCCTAGTATAAGTAAAACTGGACAATTAAAAAATAAAATATATTTTGAATTCATCGGATTTTTTTTTTTTAATATTTTGGATTGCTCAATTTTAAGCACTTCACTAATTTTGCTGAACGATATTAAAAATGTTCTGTTTAATTGAAAGTAAATTATTAACATTATTTCTTTTAGTGAAATGCAACATTTCAGTGAAACACTTTAGCTAAGCTTTAGATTTAGAAATAATTAACAAAAACACTACACTCTATTTCTATTTTGTTTTGTAAATATAGAATTTAATATGTCGCAGTTTTTTTTTTTGTTTTTTTTTCAATACTTTAAAAAAATCTTTTATTAATAGTCCTTTTTTTTTTTTTTGCTTTGTAAGATTTTAAAATATCGTATTTATTCGCGTATGGCGCTCCCTCGTGTAGAAAGTGCATAACGCGTCAATACATTTTTTGGAAAGAATGTTTACTAAAAAATATGAGAAAAATATTTAAAAATACACCTTTTCTCTACTAAAAATAAACAATTATATTTAATGCTGTACAGTATTTAGAAAATATGTTAAGATATGGTGTAGTGAAATAGAACATAGCCCTTCAACCATGATACATACAGTGGCCAAAGGTGGTGTAATAGGATGGCAAACTGCATAAATATACTTATGTATAAAGTTACTGACTACTACTAAAACTGTAGACCAGGGCCCTCAACGTCAGCTTTACAAGTCACTGTTTTTTAATCTTACTTTACATAATTTTTATTAGTTACAATCCGCAATTTATTATTATTTTTTAAATTTCTATATATATTTATTAGCATATAAGATTTCTCGAAGCTTTCGGAAATTTTATGTGTCACATTACACACGATGTTATGCAGTGATATTCTGACGAACTGCTTATTCTTGTTATTTTTTTCCCAAATAAAACTATATTATTTTCAAGGAGGCTTGCCCCGCCCTGAAGAAACACAACATTATTCGCCCGGTGTGTTCTTTACAGTTATCACTTTATGTTTTTAATTCCCACTAATTGTCTTATTACAGGATTTGACTATATGTATGAATGAGTTTACTACTATTGTAATTTCATTAAATTTACCATCTCCTTGTACGGAAAATTTTACCCTATCTTAAAAGAAATACTTACTTTTCAACCACGAAACACCAGCAACTGTTGCATAAATTTAAGGAAATCCCATGTAACTAACATACTTACATAAATGTAAACTCCTTATACGACACTTATATCCAATTTACATGTCCAATGTTTTAAAAAATTTTGCATTAAAAAACCCGTTTTGGTGATAATTCCACAGTAATAAAAAAAAATTATCCAAATAAATCCTCATCTATTTTAATAAAAAAGTATAGCAAATTAACCCGAAAATAAGCTATTTTGCTAATCATTTTTTGAAAATCTTATAGCTTAACATTAAAACTTTTTCCAATACCTTTAGAAATGCAGCAAATAAACAAAATTTAGTAGGATATTTATGGGACGTAGATGCTATAAATAGAATGGGAAATTATGATAATTACTAATTGCAAAAGTAAAGGGATACATTTTTTCAGCTTTTTTAATATGCGTATTAAATGTTTTAGTTACTTCATTTGGACGAAGATTTATTTTATTATAATACTTATTATTGTTCAATTTATATATTCTGTCTCCATTTTGTTTTTCAAATGAGTGCATTATGAAGAAGCATTGTCAACATCTGTGTGTATAGTTTAAGAATTTTATTCAGGTATTGCATCTATTTACATTATTTATTTTTGTTTTATAAACTTTCAGATTTTAACTTTAAAAGTATATATTTCGTGTGGTCAAAAGAGCGGGAGCATATAATTGCTAGATTTTTGTCATGCTTAAAAAGACACACACGCACACGTACACATATATATATACATATATATTTAATACATATATATAGAATTAGTTTAGGTAGATATATCATATTGCAAAAGTTGTACTATTAACATATTTTGAAATAAGATTTTGAGTAATAATATTTATTGAAATACAAATTTACCTATCGTGTGTTACTATATTTTCGTTAATAAATTCCTGTTCCATACATTCCACATTTCATTACCATTCCATACCATTTCATTCCATTTCCATACATTCCAAAAAATTGCGTACAAGACAATATTGGTAAAATATCTAGTGCATTACAATTAGAATAAATGCAATTATTCTTATTTAAAATAAAAGTAAATCTTAAAGTAAAGCTATGTGATGAAGTTACTATTTTAATTTGAATAATGTCCTATTCATTGCACTGAGAATAAATGAATCGTTTCCTGTATGAAGTACTGAGAATACCTTCAAGGAAATGAAATTTTGATTCAAGAATATTATTCTGCTTGAAGATAATTATTTCCCCAGGTTTTTCCTTTGGCTACTTTTAAACCGCATATAATCATATAATGCATATTTTCCCCATTTATTTAGTCATTTATTCTTTCTTGTTGCATAATACAGCGGACTCTCGTTAATGGATCTCTGCTTTAGTAGTATCTGTGGTTAATTGGGACAATTTTGTTTTCCTCATCATTTTGTATTTCAATTAATGTTAAATACAACACTTAAAGCGTTTTATTACCGGTTTACTTATCGGATAACGCGGATAATGTTTAACAAATTGAACGAGCAGAATTGAAACTTGTCATGTATTTTCTATCTTCAAAAGGAACTTTGGTGTAACAATTATCATTAAGAGATCACGAAATTCTCAGTGACAGTGATGAAAAGAAAAAAAAAACATTCTGCCAATAAGTAAAAGGCTCAGGTAAGTAAGATGCTCAATAAGAGGCTCAAACTGTTCGCCGAAATTACCAATAAAAATATGAAGCAACAGATTAAATTTTCGACTGAGTCGAATGATGTATAATAAAAAGATCATTTATTTAACTATAAAGAAAGGTTCCCTTAAAAAAAATAAAGTTAAATTATGTATGAATAGCATTTTCTATACAAATTTGACAGTCCTGAGTAATTTGTTTCTAAGCATCGGATAACTTCAATTTTTACCCCGCCAGATAGAAAAAGAAATCTTCCAAATGCCATTTGTTTGACATCTGTATTTTAATTTACTTATTTATTATGGTCTTTAAAATAATCATCAAGCATGATTTTTTGTTAAAATCTGTCTCTATCGCTTTCAGTCTGATTACGAAAGATTAATCTTTCTACACTTAAAACAATATAAATAGTTCAGTTTTTGTTTCCGGCTAATACTCCATAACGAAATTAAAACATCACCGTTTGTTTTATTTATAAATAAATAAAATAATATAAAGGAAACACATATTTAAAATAAAATTATTCCAACTACGAGATTATAAGAATTAAAAAAAGCTGCTATAAGTAGCGAAATCATTGGCGATTTCTTCGACTATTAACTCCTGGCATGCAGCTAATAAGAAAGTATTGCTTTTAATAAATTTCAAATCTCTATTTCAATACATTACTCATATTTTAAATATAAAAATGTTTTTGTTGTTGTTAGAGGACAAATAAAAAATGTACATATTAAAAAGTTTCTATAAAATAAGTAATTTTCACCTATATTCTGTAATCCGGGATGCCCGGGTTGGATCCCCTGATTATATGCAAAGATTTATTTCGGATGCTTTATATATTTGTTAAATTTTGGGTAATACTGAAATGTTTTATAAAACACCAAAAATATTTTCATACTTAAGAAACTGATAAATAAATAAAGAATAATTTTAATTATTATAAATTATCTACTATATATATTAAACACAAACGGAAATTTCATTCCGTTCCTTTATAACTCAAGTTCCGCTGAATGGATTTTGATGGAACTTACACTGTTCGATAGGTATATTTTCAGGGAAGGTTTTAGTATATCACACAACGTTCTACGTAGATTAGTTATAGAATTATGATGGAAAGTTCTGTTATTTTGGACGATAAGGTTTATTCTTCTGCCGAATTTAATCATCGGGGTTTTTTCAGGTTAACGGTTACACGAATGCAACTGGTCTAAAAAATGTAAAGACTGTCAAAAT
Organism: Maratus michaelseni; assembly: GCA_963931845.1. Lineage (NCBI taxonomy): Eukaryota > Metazoa > Arthropoda > Arachnida > Araneae > Salticidae > Maratus > Maratus michaelseni. The sequence goes on from OZ007591.1 coordinate 98,964,540, forward strand.
GGCGTCATTTTAATTTTATTCAAACTATTCAGCTTCAAAAATGCACTTTTTTATGTTTCACCAGTTTTTTTAATTAGGAAAGTTAAACACTGTTCTTTACGTGTAAACAATTTATTAAGTTTTTGACTATTTACTCTGCTGGAATCGAAAGATGAAAAACCGTAGTAGACTTGCCTGAAGTTGACGTATATTACGAAATATAACGTAACATAGAGTGAGATTGTACTTACGTTACCAGAACCTCACATAGAAAGAGGAACGGAGTTCAAGAACTTACAGACGAAAATGAATCACCCGAACATTATTTAAGTTCAATGGTCAATCTATGCAATCATTGTAATGCTCTCTTTTTAGTAGTATGTTGACTAGAGAACATTTTAGTTCCTATTGCCATACTGTCATAATGGCCTCATTTTCCTACCAAACTCTAGTACAAATGATCAACTAAATGAGTTGCTTCTTATTAGCCCAAATTTTGTCCCATGTATGATGTAATATAACGCAATGTCGTTCGTATCGTTTAAAGCAATATTGAAGAAAAAACCAGGTGAACGTCCCTATTGCTTTAAAATACATGCTCAAATCCATTGATATGATTCGTTTGAAAATTTTGACTAGGGTAGCATCCGTGGGTGAAGATCCATATCGCTTTAAAATAAAAAGCCATTTCATATGACTTAAGGTACATTTAGAAAAATGGCTAAGCGCAGCGGGCGTAGCATGCTAGTATTAAATACAAGAACTTGGAACAGATCATGACCGACACCAGCAGACAACTTTCATGATGTTTTTATGGCATTATATACAAGAGGTTAATTGACTTGGATTTTGTTACTTCCAGAATCAAACATTAATATCAATACTGAATACTCAGAACCACGCGACCAAAAACAATCCATTTCATTGAAAAACGTTTAAGGGAAATGGCAGTAATACCACTTCAGAGAATAAAAATAGCAAATAAAACATTTCTGCAAGAATATTAAAAGGCAGAAAACCAACGTTAAAAATGCACAAATAATACACAAAAAAGCAGCAAACAGCTGTTTCGAATCTACGAGCGAGATTCTTCTTCAGTGCGACAAAGAGCAAAGTGCAGCCTGCTAGAAAAAGAAAGTCTGGGCTAAGTAAAAGCAAGACTGGGCTAATAAAGCAACACTGAGCTAAGTAAGTATTAAACCCAGTCTTGCTTTTTCTAGCACGCTGTGCTTTGCTCGTTGTTGTACTGAAGAATAATCTCGCTTGTGGATTCGAAACAACTGTTTGCTGCTTTTTGTGTATTATTTGTGCTTTTTAAACGTTGTTTTTCTGCCTTTTAATAAACGTCAGAGAATATTATGTTAACAGTCCTAAGTATTATTAAATCGCTGAAATTGTGTATTAAACTTATATTTTGAAATACTTAAAAAAGCAATTAAATAAAGTTTTAAAAATAACAATTAATATGAATTTAGGATGCTTTGCTGTTCTATTGAAAATCTTTTAATTGTGAAACATTTTATAAAACATGCAATATATTTTTATCTTTAAATGACAGATAAATAACGAAGGAATATTTATATTAGATTAGAAATTATGTCATTTACAAAGTTTTAACATTTTAGGATAGACACTATCAGATAACATGAATGTTGTTTTGATGGGAATATTTTCAAGCGATTAATTCACTTTATTTTGTTACTTCCAGGCCCAGAGTTTAATATTAATACTGAATACTCAGAATTCCGTAAACAAAATCCTTCCATTTACTGGAAAAACTTCTAAAGAAAATGGAAGAAATGACGCTTCACAATAGGTTATTTCAACATAAGATTTCTTACAAATCACCGAAATCGTATATTGAACTTATACTTTAAAGTACTTTGTAAATAACAATTAGTTACAGCTTTAAAAAGTAACATTTAACATTACATTAAGGATGCTTTATTGTTGTATTTAAAATCGTGAAATGTTGAACGTTTTTATAAAACATGAAATATATTTTCATCTTGAAATGACAGATAAATAAAGAAAGAATATTTTTCTTAAATCAGAACTTATGTTATTAACAAAGTTTTAAGATATCATTATCGACACTATCAGACAATATACATGTTGTTTTGGATGGGAATATATTCAAGAGATTAATTAACTTGGATTTCGTTACTTCCAGACTCACAATTTAATATTAACACTGGATATTCAGAATCTCGTGACCGAAAACACTCCATTTATTGGAAAACTTCTAAAGAAAAGGGAAGTAATGACATTCCACAGATGATTATGTCAACATAAGATTTTTGGCAAAACACCAAAATCGTATATTGAACTTATATTTTAAAGTACTTTGAAAATAACAATTAACTACAGATTTAAAAAAAGCAATCAACATGTATTAAGGATGCTTTATTGTTGTATTAAAAATCTTGTAATGTTGAAAGTTTTTATAAAACGTGAAATATATTTTCATCTTTAAATGACAGATAAATAAAGAAAGAATATTTTTCTTAAATCAGAAATTATGTTATTAACAAAGTTTTAAGATATCATGATCGACACTTTTGGATGGGAATATGTTCAAGAGATTAATTAACTTGGATTTCGTTACATCCAGACTCACAATTTAATATTAACACTGGATATTCAGAATCTCATGACTGAAAACAGTCCATTTATTGGAAAACTTCAAAAGAAAAGGGAAGTAATGACATTCCACAGATGATTATGTCAACATAAGATTTTTGGCAAATGACCAAAATCTTATATTGAACTTATATTTTAAAGAACTTTGAAAAAAACAATTAACTACAGCTTTAAAAATAACAATAAACACGAATTAAGGATGCTTTATTGTTGTATTAAAAATCATGTAATGGAGAAAGTTTTTATAAAACGTGAAATATCTTTTCATCTTTAAATGGTAGATAAATAAATAAAAAATATTTTTATTAGATCAGAAATTATCTTATTAACAAAGTTTTAACATATCATGATCGACACTATCAGACAACACATATGTTGTATTGATGGGAATGTATTTAAGAGATTAATTAACTTGGATTTCGTTACTTCCTTACTCACAGTTTAATATTAACACTGAATATTCAGAATCCCATGACCGAAAACACTCCATTTATTGGAAAATGAAAGTAATGACATTCCACAGAAGATTATGTCAACATAAGATTTTTGGCAAATCACCAAAATCGTATATTGAACTTATATTTTAAAGAACTTTGAAAATAACAATTAACTACATCTTTTAAAATAACAATAAACAGGAATTACGCATGCTTTATTGTTATATTAAAAATCTTGTAATGGTGAAAGTTTTTATAAAACGTGAAATATATTTTCATCTTTAAAGGGCAGATAAATAAAGAAAGAATATTTTTATTAGATCAGAAATTATTTCTGCAACATAGTTTTAACATATCATGATTGACGCTACCAGACAACATACATGTTGTTTTGATGGGAATATATTCAATCGATTAATTGACTTGGATTTTGTTACTTCCAGAATCAGAGTTTAATGTCAGGACTGAATACTAAAAATCCTGTAACCAAAAACACTCCATTTCCTGGAACAGTTTTGAAAGGAAATGGACGTAATAACACTCCAGAGAAGGTTATATCAACCGTCCTCGATTTAAGATAGTTACATAAGTCACTGAAATCGTATTTTAAAATAAATCTTTCAAGTACATAGAAAATAACAGTTAATTAAAATTTTGAAAATAATAATAAAGATTACTTAAGGCTGCTTTTTGTTTCGTTTAATGGCAACACATAATACTCAAAATCCCGTAACCGAAAGCACTCAATTTCCTCCAAAAACATTTAAAGTAAATTTACGTAATACTACTCCAGAAAAGGTTAGGCCAACGGTCCAATACTTAAGAAGATTAAAATAAATGATCAACGTAAAATAGTGCAAATGAAAATATATAAAATGGCAAACAGCTGTTTCGGAACCCCTAAAGCTCCATCATCAGTGCCATATTTTTGATAGAATGGCCATTCTATCTTGGTCGCGTACGGAAACGCAAGCATATTTACATGGCTTAAACTTTTGAATCAGTTTTTAATCTTTTAAATTTGGCACTGATGATGGAGCTTTAGGGGCTACGAAACAGCTGTTTGCCATTTTATAGATTTTTATTTGTGCTATTTTACGTTGATCGTTATTTTAATGTAACAGAACAAAGTTCACTCCACCTATTTTAAATACTTAAATAGATTACCAAATCAATGAAATCCTATATTAAAATTAGATTTTGAAGTAATTGTAAAAAATATGCATTAAAAGACTTAATTAAGAAATTATTCTTTTGATAAAACGGAAAAAAATGATTTCATCTTAAATGACATAAAATAGTTTGATTTACTAGTTATATTATTAAAACAAATTTAGAAAGAACTATAACCACACGCATCAGACAACTTACAAGTTGCTTTGATGGAAATGTACAGAAGATATTACTTGTCACATACTTTGTTCTTACAGAGTCAGAGATGAATGTAAACACTGAATACTCAAAATCCCATAACCGAAAACACTCCATTTATTGAAATAGCTTTTAAAGGGAATGGAAGTAATATCACTCCAGAGAAGGTTATGTCAACAGTCCTACACTCAAGATGATTACCAAATCAGTGAAATCATATATTAAAATTAGATTTTGAAGTAATTGTAAAAAATATGCATTAAAAGACTTAATTAAGAAATTATTCTTTTGATAAAACGGAAAAAAATGATTTCATCTTAAATGACATAAAATAGTTTGATTTACTAGTTATATTATTAAAACAAATTTAGAAAGAACTATAACCACACGCATCAGACAACTTACAAGTTGCTTTGATGGAAATGTACAGAAGATATTACTTGTCACATACTTTGTTCTTACAGAGTCAGAGATGAATGTAAACACTGAATACTCAAAATCCCATAACCGAAAACACTCCATTTATTGAAATAGCTTTTAAAGGGAATGGAAGTAATATCACTCCAGAGAAGGTTATGTCAACAGTCCTACACTCAAGATGATTACCAAATCAGTGAAATCATATATTAAAATTAGATTTTGAAGTAATTGTAAAAAATATGCATTAAAAGACTTAATTAAGAAATTATTCTTTTGATAAAACGGAAAAAAATGATTTCATCTTAAATGACATAAAATAGTTTGATTTACTAGTTATATTATTAAAACAAATTTAGAAAGAACTATAACCACACGCATCAGACAACTTACAAGTTGCTTTGATGGAAATGTACAGAAGATATTACTTGTCACATACTTTGTTCTTACAGAGTCAGAGATGAATGTAAACACTGAATACTCAAAATCCCATAACCGAAAACACTCCATTTATTGAAATAGCTTTTAAAGGGAATGGAAGTAATATCACTCCAGAGAAGGTTATGTCAACAGTCCTACACTCAAGATGATTACCAAATCAGTGAAATCCTATATTAAAATTAGATTTTGAAGTAATTGTAAAAAATATGCATTAAAAGACTTAATTAAGAAATTATTCTTTTGATAAAACGGAAAAAAATGATTTCATCTTAAATGACATAAAATAGTTTGATTTACTAGTTATATTATTAAAACAAATTTAGAAAGAACTATAACCACACGCATCAGACAACTTACAAGTTGCTTTGATGGAAATGTACAGAAGATATTACTTGTCACATACTTTGTTCTTACAGAGTCAGAGATGAATGTAAACACTGAATACTCAAAATCCCATAACCGAAAACACTCCATTTATTGAAATAGCTTTTAAAGGGAATGGAAGTAATATCACTCCAGAGAAGGTTATGTCAACAGTCCTACACTCAAGATGATTACCAAATCAGTGAAATCATATATTGAATTCACTTTTCGAAATGTTTAGAAAATTAAGTGCTTAAAGTATCTGGAAGTAAAAATGGAAAATAATATATATATATTTATATTATGTCATTTGTGACAAGCCAAAATATTTAATATTTCTTTTAAACAATAGTTTTGTAGAGCGTAACGAGAAATTAAATAGAGTAAAGTTTTATTTAACTAACTTCCAAGTTTGTTTCCTAAAAAAGGATTTTTTCCAATAGCATGATCACGCAGGTATTTTATATTAAGGGAGGTTCTACTTTTTTGGCATAAATTTTACATGATTTTTACGATTTCTTTCGGTTACAAAGAAAAATGATATCACTTTCGGTTTATTTTTTGCATTATATCTATTGATATTTCACATATATATTTAATTTTTTGTGTGTAAAAATATAATAATAATACACCTTTTTCGACGGGGAATATCTGAAGTTGCACGCAGTCAACGTCCAACCGGGTGACCATTTTTCTCCGGTTACAAGTATCTGAAACAAATTTGGTGGCCACATTATTAAATGTATTAAATTCTCCGGAGCTTTTACTAACATTTCGTTTTAAAAAGTTGATTTTTGACAAACTGGTGGCAATTTGAACAAAAAGGGGTTTTTTCCGTCTTTCTTTTACCTTTTCTGAGCTCAAGAAAATAATTAATCAATGAAAATTGTACTTTTCGGTGGTGTGTATTCCTGCAAACACGATTATCTTTCTTTTAAATAAAAAATGAAGAAACTCGGTCTAATAGTTCTTGAGAAAAATTGTCGCCCAGTTTAAAAAAAAAAAAAAAAAAAAAAAACATATTTTCGAGAAAAAAACAAGTATAATGTTTTACAACAGCTTTACGTTTAGCGAGAAAAAAAATGATTATAAGAAATTGAAATATCGCAAAACCGCTTTATGGTAACAATTTAATACACTTAAGGGATACTAAAAAAATTGAAAATATTGGCACAAGAAATATAGACCTTCGCTTTAAATGAAACTTAATGTTAGCGAACTCTTTGTCTATTTAGTGAATTTTTCTCTCCAAGATCCGCATGCTAAAGGCTTTTACACGAAAATTTAGGACAATTTCTATTTAAATTGTGTGTTCACCCCTTTCTTAGTATGTAAATTACAAACAGTCAGGCAAGATAAGAAAATTCTATTTCTCTAATTGCCAATGTACGATTAATAGCTCTGCTCGCCTTTGTCAGCGGATAGATATGTGTGTTTTTGCCGAAATGTGTGTGCATGCCTTGAAACTGCAAATCGTTGAAAGGCGAAAATTTTTCATTAATTTATTGAAATTAACAGTGAAAAAATGATTTTTTTTAGTTCTGATCACATCTAAAGATGGCTAAAAGATAATTATTTTCATTACAAAAGACATTAGATCAGGGTTCGTACGCCTCCTGGAATTTTGCAACCAGGAAATTCTTCGGTACCAGTATTTTCTTACAGAAAATCTCTCCCTAAAAGAAGGCGAAGTTTCGCAAGTTTAACCTAGATTTCTTTTTCTATAAAAAGAATACTGGTAACACTCCTGGAAAATTCTCTAAACCGTACGAACCCTGTTAGATATATTCAAAAAGGTTGACCAAGATTTTAGAAAAAAAAATATATTGCTTTTAAGTTTGGAATTCCCATTAACAATTTGCCGACAATCATATAAAACAAATCTGACCTTTAGGGTCAGTTTCTTTTCAAAAGTTCTTCCTGAGGGCATCTCCTACAGGGCTCGCTGCATATAAGAGAATTTTTATTGTTCCTACCAATCCCTAATCAATTAACATATACAATAGAAATATATTATGAAAATGATTATTTGAAAATAGTGGTAGGAACAATAAAAAATCTCCTTTATGCAGCGAGGCCAACTCTCCTATCGCAATAAGGTGAAAACTGGTGAATGCTTACTGGTGAATGGTAACTAACTTTTTTTTTTTTTAAATTGTTCAAACCAAATTTATATGTTACAATATAAGAACGTACATTTTATCAGACAATTAAATACACTAAACCAACATGAGTGAAAAATTAACTTGCCCAGTACTCGAACCTGGGACTTTCAGCGTAGCTTGCTGATGCTCTGCCACTAAGTCACCCCGATCAATACCTTCCAGATCGATACGCTAAATGTTCCAGCTCAATTTTTCACTCATGTTGGTTTAGTGTATTTAATTGTCTGACAAAATGTGTGTTCTTATATTGTAAAATAAAGTAATCAGACGTAGTGTTTATGCTTTAATGTATAATTAATTATGGACCGATGAATAGTTATTCATCGTATTTTTGTCATCTGAAGCTCAAAAACTGCTGGCCGATGACTATTTCCTACTTGGATAAATGTGAGAAATTTCAGTGTTAGGATATCGATGGGGGTGGTTTAGTGGCAGAGCATTTACGCTGAAGGTCCCATGTTCGAGTCCTAGACCAGGTCAACTTTTCACTCATGTTGGTTTAGTGTAGTTAATTATCTGATAAAATGCGTGTTCTTATATTGTAAAATAAAGTAATCAGACGTAGTGTTTATGCTTTAATACAAATTTATATGTATTTTACATCTTATAAAATATTAATCTTATAAAATGAAATTAAATTATATTGAAAGACATTTTTTTAAAGTTTCTTTTTAATAAATTATATAAATATTTATATTTAACAATCTTTCTACACACTGAATTTTTCCAGAGGATTTTAAGAGTTCGTTAAATCGAGATTCGATTATAATTCTAAGTAAAATTACCGTATAATGCTTTAACAAAAGGTCATGTATGGTTCTTGAAAAGAAACAGTCAACTCTTCCGACTAATTCTGCTTCAAATCATCGTGCATTAAAATTTTAGTATTACAAATCTATTGATAGTTACGTTTATCATAAATAGTATGCATGAATTAAGATTTGAGAGCGTCTGATAATAAAATTTGCAGTAGGAATACGAGATTCTGACAAGATATCTTTAAGAGTATTGGTCAGTCAGATCTCAAATTCTACTTGCTAATATTAAACCTATGGGCGTAGAATGCATTCGTATTTTTAAAAGATCTCAGTAGGAAATTAAAATTTAAAACTTATTTCTTCTGTGTACGTCTCTTTCTCTCTTTCATTTTCAGTTGTCAAAATATTTCTAAAATATATACTTAATTTTATTTGAAGTCTTAAAATGTTAGTGATTAGAACGAAACGTTTTGACCATCTAATGTTAAAGTATTTTTTAATTCTTTTTTATCCATTATTGCTTAAACAATAATCTAATCTGTATAATAATTGTATGAACGAAATATTTAAAAACACGAGCAAAAATATTTTAGGCAATGTATAAAAAAAATTATCACTAATCCGCTATTTTGATTTCCCGTTTTGCCATTCTTCTTACTCGACGATTAGCTTATCTAGAATTTAGTATCTGTCTACCTCTTCTTGTGAATTTTTGGTCGATATTGTAATCCGTAGCGCTGGACAACGCAGAAATTTTCATCGAAACGAAAATCAGAGGGCTCGGAAAACTTTTATCATTGTCGTTGATTCTATTTTTACAAATTACTTCACGTTCCGAGCTGATTCTACTAAATGATTGGACATCATATTCGAATTTATATTCATTCAATATTATCAAATTATCACCACTTGTCTTTAGGAATGCATGTTTGTTGTTGTAAAAGTAATTAATTATAAAATATGTACATATATGTACAGGTAATTCGGTAGATTTATCGGGAAGCCATGACAAGTTTCTTAATTGCGACTTGTTCAATCAAGGCAGTGTGATGATTAGCAAAACAATAATTTTATTACTAATATAAATTACAGAAAGTTCGCATTCCAAATGAATAATAATATATGTTGTACGTGTAAAGTAATATGATATATTAATCAAAGAGATGGATATCGTTAAGCATCGGTTAGTATTGGTCATATTTCTGGAAGAGAGATGCCTTTCCAGAAGCTATTTTGTTTGGAAAACGATCCTAATTATCTTTTCATACAAGAAAATCTTACACAGTCAGATATTTTGGATTTGAACCCGCAAACATCGGCACAAGATCATCATTTTGTGGCCAGCATGCTTACCAATGGGCTGCATGGGTCACATATTAAGCAACAAAAAGTAGAAAACTAAAAATTTTATAAAATCCTAATATTATTTTATTTTGAATTTTTATCGATGAGATGATTCTGCCTTTATCTCCGTGCATATTTTATATATATTGGGCTAGTAGTTGGTCTTTTTTAATTTGACACAGGATTTTGAATTTTCTGATGTCATTGTCGTTGTGGAATCAGAACAGCTTCCATATGTGAAAAATTTATTCACAGAAAAATTCAGTCTGCGTAACATTAAAATACGTTTCCTTGAATTATCTTGCTTATCTTGAATTATTTGGGCCAACTCTAGAAATCTAATTACCATAATGTTCTCTTTTAAATAAAATGTTTTATAGTAAGTAAGTGCAAATGGAATATTTCATTCTCTTTAATTAAATAAAAATATGAAAAGCTGCTTTGTATAGAAAGTGTTGAATGTTTTAAAGATCACGTTATTTATCTAATAATTGTCGTAATGTATGCTTTATTTAAAACAGCAATAATATCTAAAGGCACCATTTATCGGAAAAGAACGAAAATATGTGAATGTTTCAGATTTATTTTGTAAAATGATTACTTTAATTTGCTTTTGCATACTTATAAGAAAGTGGTATTTTTATTCAGTTACACAGGAAAAAACATTTTTCCGAATCTTCAATCCAACATTAAATAATAATTAAAATATATTGATGCTATTTATACCATTCACAAATTGTACAGTTCAAAAGATTTCTATTTATGATTATTTTAGTCATAATTTGTAGATTAAAAGAATCACATATAATTTCTTATACACTGAGAATCATTCTTATACGTATTAGCTTTAAAATCTACAAATAAAATAAACATAAATTAAAACTTTAAAAGGTGTCAATTGACACCGATAGCTATAGTATTAAGGTGTACATTAAAGTTATATTATCAAATGTCAGGTATAAAAAAACTTTCAATTTATAGATCTAACATTCAATGGCATCAGAATAATTCATTATTGTTTTTTAATCTAATTACCAAATAGCTCCTTTGTTGCAATTAAAATTACCTACGTCATGTTTAGTTAATTTTCTACTTTTAATTAGTTTTTTTCTTTCTTGTTTTACATTTCCGATTTCAATATTTTTCCAATGAAAAACATAATTTATTTTAAAAGGATGGATTTTCTTAATACAACATCTCTTGGCTGTTCCGCTAAATTGGAGGATTATATCTGTATTTTTCTATTAACTGAAATATAGTAGTTAAAAAAAATTATATGCAAAATATTCTCGTTATTACTGAAAACATTCCGATTTTTTGTTTTAAATATATCTATTATATATCTATGTATCTATTATTTATTTGATTTTAGTTGCTACTTTAAATATGTATATGTTATTACCAAAGCCGGAAGTTTGACCAATTCCCTAACAGAAAAGCGATTTTGCACTTTGGTTAAGAGTTTTGGCCAAAGACCAAAACTCTTGTTTGGTGTATATGAAATGAACAATGTATGTGCCATTTTGGCTATCCATTTAAGGAAGTGGCTGTAAATCACAGACAAAAATTCGAAGCGATGATGCAAGGCTGGCCTGTAGGTGACACTGGCTTGCATGTGGTAGAAAGGAAGTATACCACGCTGCGATGGTACTGATATCTACTTCTGTAGAAGTTCCTGCTCTGTGACTTGTTCTTATTCCGATGCAGCGGTTTCATTGTGAGTACTGTATTCTTCGTATTTGTATAGTATTGTGTATAAATTTTCTACATGACTACTGTATATTTTTATGACCATTCTATTCAAACCACGTTATAAATGAATTAAAAAAACCTTTGGACTAAACTGAAACTTGCAAATGAGAAGCTGACGCACGACCAATTACAAAAGTCCGTTGATCATGTCAACGAAGATGTTCAGAATATGATTATGACATGCATGCAGACAAATGAATCAACCTTTTCAATTCGGAGAGTTTTCAATTTTTCCCATTCATGAAAAATCGTTATTTTCACCAAATAGTCAGTAACCGCTATAGGAAACTATCTTTGGCCGCATAGCAAATGTGAAGCTGATTATCTCGAATCTGACTAGAGAGATTGTCCATCGTTACAGACGAAGACCTTGAGAACAAGAAATGGAGGATGGTATAAATAAAGGAACTGCAATAATGTTGGCAAAAAAGCGGTGACAGTCTCTAGAGGAACATGGTCTGTATTGTATATCGGTACCACTGCAATAATGTTGGCAAAAAAGCGGTGACAGTCTCTAGAGGAACATGGTCTGTATTGTATATAGGTACCACTGCAATAATGTTGGCAAAAAAGCGGTGACAGTCTCTAGAGGAACATGGTCTGTATTGTATATAGGTACCACTGCAATAATGTTGGCAAAAAAGCGGTGACAGTCTCTAGAGGAACATGGTCTGTATTGTATATCGGTACCACTGCAATAATGTTGGCAAAAAAGCGGTGACAGTCTCTAGAGGAACATGGTCTGTATTGTATATCGGTACCACTGGTGTAGGAGCAAAAACCGTTCTAAAATTGGAATTTGTGTAATACCGAAGGGACTAGAAACTTTATATCTGGCATGGCAATTATTTTTAAATGTAAATGTTCCCTGAAAATTTCCCTGTTTCTAAACAAAATCGAAAAACGTTTTAAATTATTTATTTATTTTTTTTTTGAACGCAGGATTTAATAAAAATAGAATTATAAAACAGTGCAGGAGCAACAAACATTTCAAAAATTGTGATTTTTATGATACTGTAGTAGCTAGAATCTTGACATTTAGTTTTGAGTTATTTTATGCTCAGAAAGAATGGTTTGCAAAAAAAAATCGATATTTACAAGGATGAAATGAGCATCAAATGTTTTAAAATCATTCTAAATCACGTTTTACGCTCCCAAAATAAATCTCGTCAAAAACCGTAAAAAATGCAGACAGCAAGTTGCCGGAACACCCCTGTGATTTGAAGAGATTTTTCTGTTACATGAAGAAATTTCTGTGTTGTGACTGGAGAACTTCAGGTAAATTCGACCTTCGTTTCTTGAATTTTACGTGTTTTGAAGGAACAAAGCATACTCAAAAATTCCGTTTCTAATACGGAAAAGTAACACGCAGCACAGTCGCCGGAACATCCACGTGGTTTGAAGAAATTGCAGACTTAGATTGGAGAATTTCAGGTATATTTTATGTTAGATTGGTGCGTTTTCCGTATTTTGAGGGAAGCGAAGGAAATCAAAGCGGAAATTTTTGTGTTTTAATGAAAAATGGAAAAAATTGTTTAATTCACAGATTTTTTTGAGAGTGTATATCGAATTGTTAGGGATAGAAACTGGAAAATTGACATGGCTGTTACTATTACAAATTAAAACCTGAGTCAGAACGTGTTTTAAGAAATTCGAAATTTAAAAGTCTACAAGAGGAAAAAAGTCTTAAAATTGGGATTTTGTGATAACGTTGAGGCTAAAAACTTCACATGGTGATTAAGATGTAAAAGCTGGGTAAAAACTTTTCTTCAAAAAATCGAAATGTAAATAAAACGATGAAATAAACCGGAAACATTATAAAAACCTCCAATCTTAGGATTTATTTTTAATTGTTGAGGCTAGAAATATAAAAAAAAATATAGGATTGTTACTTTTAAGGGGTCTCTTGACTCTTAAAATTGGAAAAAAGAAACATTTTCAACGTTTAATTTCTTAAAATGTATATGACTTTAAAACACAATTTTTGGATGGATGAAAGATATAAGTATACGTTCTTTCATTTCAAAAATAAAATTATAATACACAGAATTAATATTTATAAGGATCTTCAAAGTGTCAAACATTTTTCGAGCAGAAAATCGGCATGACAGCTTACGCGCAAGATTACAAAAGAAATTTTACACCTGGAACAAAAACTTTGGTGCCTTATTATACATCACATTGTAATAATTACCCTGAACCTAAATACATTTGTATTTAAAACATTTTTATATTTTTTGTATAAAGTTGTATTTAGCTTATACAAAATTTTTAAATTTTCAACAGTATAATCACTTTAAAAAACATTTTTTTTAACGATAGAAGGGAAAATTTAGGTTCAGTTTATGCAGACTAATATGAAACATATCTTTTGAAAATTTCATGAAAAAATAATGAAAAGTTTTTGAGATATCCTGCGCGTTATGTCCAAAAACATCATTTTCAGTAAATTGACTTCAAAGTTTTGTTTTTACCGCTTCAGCTATCAAAGTGTATATTTATAAAAGCCATAACCTCTGTTCTAATGTAAAATTCAAGGAAACAATTATATCAATAGGTTCAGAAAAGATAGGAGTTTTACATATAAAAAAAATTAAAATCCTGAGTCCTGAGACCCCTTAAGACGTAAATGCTGATTGCATAGAAGAGTTTCTAAAATTTCGAAATTTAAAGGGTTGAAATGAGCGGAAAATGTTCTAAAATATCGATAACTTTGGAACTACTGAGCCGATTTCAATTTTTGTTTTGGGATAATATTGGTGACAGTGTCTGCTTAAAAATACTTTTAACTCTATAGGCTCTCAAAGGAATGTAAGGGCGAAAAACGTTCTAAAATTATGATTTATTTGCTCATGTTGAGACTAGAAAGACATGCTGGTTATCTTTAAGATGCAAATGCGCACTAAGAGCATTCATTATAAACGAAAAGTATCGAAATTGGAAAGTGTAAAATAAACCAAAAATGTTCTTAAAGATTTCTAAAATTCGATATCTTGGAAAACTTAGGGCTAGAAACGTAAAATTTGGCATGTTAGGTATTACTTTTAAGACATATATACTAGCTTAGAGCAGCTTCAAAAATTTTGAAATTCAAAGGGTGAAATGAGTAGAAAACATTCTAAAATACCGATTTCCAATCTTATCTCAGGATGATAATGATGACAATCTCTTCTTAAAAATAGGCTATATTTTTTCTCTTTGCAAACTGTCCTCAAGTAAGTGTAAGATTAAAAAACGTTCTAAATTTCGTTTTTTTTTTTTCGTTTTTTTTTTGACATTGTGGTTAGTTTAAAGACGTAAATGCTCGCTAAGAATGCTTGTTAAAAGATTCGAGATTTCAAAATCTGAAACGATTACAAAATACTCTATAATCATGCTTACTCGTAAGCTATCGGTGCTAGAAATTTTTAATTTGACATGCAGGTTAATATTGTGATTCTCCAACAAAAAACATAAAACAATTGAATTTCAAATGAGTGATTGGATGGAAGCATTCTACAGTTTTATTTTTGCCGTGATTTCTCTTAAAATGTCATCCAAGAAACTTTAAATTTGATACAGCGATAACTTCTATAAAGCAAATGCGCACGGACAATTTTTTTTTTAAACTTTAACAAAATGTAAAGAGAAGAAAAATTAATTTTTTGTCATACCAGTGTTATATACAACTTATCAAAGCAATAAGAGAAAACGCAAGTACCAGCAACTACTATAATGAAATGAAATGGCAGTAATAATGAATTATGATTGCCAATTAGGTAAGGCATTACTGCATATTTAGCCGTTCACCGCACAGAAATGACAGTTATACTAAACCAAAGTTTTCTAATGTATTACTAAACATTATTTTAATTTTTATGTGGATTCAAGTTATACTAATACTGTAAAAACAAACAATTGTTTGTTTATAGGGAATAAATTCTGAGACTACTAAACCACTTTTAAAAATTCTTCCAGTGTACAGATGATACAAAGATCTCCCAAGTAGACTGCGTTGTATCTGTTTTTTAGAAAGAGTGGCAACGAATGTGTTGAAATGAAAATTTTCTCTTAATTGGAATGTAACGTTCACCTAATGCAATACAAAAATGTGGTTAGCTCAAAATGTGACTTAATTAGTAATATTTAGATTATCCGTAGGAGTATATTTTCCTCTAATGTAAATAGTCACAGAAATGCCACTTCGGAAATTTCAACAATCACGCGTAAAAACTGCGGGTTTTGCTATTATAATTATAAAATTCCATCTTTTTGTAATTATTAAAGGAAACGAAGGTATGGGGAAAATGTTATATTCTGTTTTAATGCGAATATAATATAAGGTTAAATACACTTTTTTTAATTCTTATGCGAATCATTTAATTAAATTAAACTACATATAATCATCTATTTCTGTGAAAGAAATAATTAGTTATATGGCGGGTTTAATAAAGAGAATATGAGTTTAATAAGAAAATATTACGTTTAAACGCAAATAAAATTTCTAAAATATGTCATGGACATATTGCAAATTATTTTATATTCTGAACATGCAACTAATAGTAAATTGAATACTTTGAAATAGTCTTATAACATTGTTTGCATATTATTTGTTCTTTCAGACAGTCATATATTTAGTTAATGAAGAAACATTCAACTACTCCACAGTGAACTGAATATTTCGAATATTTTGTGCGAATCCAATTTTTGTATAAGAACTTTGTATAAGAACAACCTTTGTATAGGAACACATCCATAACTGAAATGAAATATTAAAATAAAAATTCGAAAATGACTCAAATGGTAGTAAAGCGATAAGGACCAAATAATGAAAGAATATTCCACGAGAATTAAGCCGGTATTTAGTTAGGCTATTTTACTAATGTCTATGCGAAATTACGAAAGATTTAGATGTGAAAATGTATATCTAATTAAAGTTTATATATAGTTTATATTATAGCGTATTTCTAAGTCCTATCTAGAAAATATAATTTTAGGAATCTTTTGTTTAAGTGAGGTCTGTTTTCTCTTATATAATTACAAAATTCCGAATATTTCTAATTATTCAAGAAAGCGGATGATATGGAAAGACCAGTATTCTGATTTAAAACTAATATAATATCCGGATAAAATACATTAAAAAAAATTCTTATAAGAAGCATATAATTAGATAAAACTGCATTAAATTAGATATTTTCTTTAAAAGAACAAAGTTTTTATATGAAGGATTTCAGTGTTATGCTGATATATTATGTTCTAGATATATTATAGATAATATTATATTTTCCAAGTTAAACTAATTGTAAATGTAATACTTTCAAATAATCCATACAACAATTGTCGCATATTGCTTGTTTTTTTAACCGATCTTGTATCCGTAACAGATCTGAATATTTTAAGCATTTGGAGTGAAAACATTTTTTTTTCTAATTTAAAGTTTAAGAACGCTGTATAAGAATACAATAAGTATAAAAACTTCTGTAAGAGAAGTTTCTATTAGAGGGGGAAAATTGCATATTATCTTGATATTATATTTGATTTAAATCAGGCATATTATTCTCCCGTATAATTCACTTTCTTTAGGGTTGCTAGCTTTATCTCTCAGAAAAATAGAAAGATTTCCATTGAAACTAGTTTCTTTTGGTTTCACCGCACTAACGTCTTTTTTCATATCATTCTAAACAATGTTGAATATACCAGTAATGTTTCCTTTGAAGTATTTTATTTAAATCAATTCATAAATAATTTGTTATAATTTTTATTTTTCAATGTATTTCTATTACATTATTTCATAAACGTTGTTTAAATAATTTTTCAGTCATATTTCACATTATGATTTGTAGCACCAGAAATAATTAAAAAACATCTTAAATGCAGCGAAAATCATCAGCACTCTAATATTAGGCACACCACAAAAAGAAATATTTGTGTTTAGAAGCAAATAAGTCAGTACGCTGAAATGATCCGATTACTTCCAAGTGTTTCCCGTATGTATTCTAATTATTACTATATCACAATTGCCCCAAGATTTTTATCGCTCTGGTCGGAAACGATTCTTTTTCCCATGTGTTGCATATGCGTGCAACAACGTTAAGTGGCAAAAAGTGCACGAAAAGGTAAAATGTCTGCTATCAGCTGAAAATATATTGTTAAACAAGTTCTCAAAGCTGTTAAAAGTAAGATATGTTTAAAAAACGGAAGGTTTTGTTGTATGGGAAATGTTTTAACGCACAGCGTACAATGATGCTGAAGAGTGTACAACTTACGAAGAAAAAGTATAATCCGGCAACCCTAGAGCTTTCTTAAATAATTACAAATATATGGAATTTTATAATTATGTATACAACGATACCTGAAAATGAAATTCCAAAGTGAAAATCTGAAAATTAAATGAAGTGATAAAGCTATAAGGATGAAGCAAGGAAAGTGTATTTCACTGAAATTAAATTAGTACATTTTCTAAAATAGCCTATTAAAGCGTGTGCAAAATTATGAGAAATGCAAATGTGGAATTCTATATCTATTTAATGTTTAAATAAGATCGTATTTCTTAAAAATATATCTCTGGTAAAGTATATTTTATTGCAGTTAGGTTTTTTTCTTTTATATATTTATGAAATTTTAATCTATCATTAAATAACCAAAGAAGCAGATGATATAAAAATAATGTTGTATTCCTGTTTTAAAGCAAATGTAATATTAGGATAATATATATATATATATTTATTTAAATTCTAACACAAAGTATATTATTAGATAAAAGTACATTAAATTAGGTTAACTATCGGAAAGACAATGATGAAATATGTCGCATGTTTATAAGGTACATTATAATTTTTGTATAGAATGATTAAAAAAATAATCCATGTTTGAATATCGTTTTGAACTGTACCCCAATACGTTCCCTTCTGAAAATATTGTACGTGGCATTTACAAAACCATGACGAAAATATTATCATTTATGGACAGCTATTGTTAAAAGTGCTTTCTAATGCTGTTTGAATGATTTTCAAACACATTTAAAATTAACCTCATTTGAAATATTAACTAATTTCTTGGAAAATACAAAGGACTTCAATTGGATTGAATGCACGACTGCCGTTCGGAATTGTATTTGAGAAAAATCTGAAGTTTCGACAAAATCACCACACGATTGCTTGTATCAGAAACATTTGGTACAACGTTTCCAAATTTGGCGCTGAAAGTTGATCATATATATATATATATATATATATTGTGAACTTGGCGGTAACACGTTAATTTGACGAAAGTCATATTCAAACATTAACATTTATCTCTTTTGTTCACCTTCTAAATTGATACATTTTTATAGGAAAAATTTTAATATTTTATTAGTAAATATGCAGGAAAATATCTCAGTCATAATAATAATAATAATAATAATAATAATAATAATAATAATTTTTTGAAATTCGTAACATTTCCCCACTTTCAAAGACTGTATGTCACGGAACTACATTTTCCCAGACAAAAAGCGACTATTATTTTTAATTTGAACTCATATCTAGTTCAAACATTATTTTAAATTATGAATATGGTATTAAGTAGAAATTAGCAATCCAGAGCATATAATTAAAAAAAATCACCTAAGCTCTTATATAACATTGCCAAATTCAAGATGGATGCAACTAATCTATCTTCGGGCCTATCTGTCCATACACAATTTAAATATCTAAAAATGCTATTAAATCCAAGAATTTCAATTTTGTTATGGGCTATATTACAGTGTATTTCGACCAATGGATGAATTAGGTATAATGTAGGAACAATGTATATGAATATGTTCACAGTAGAGGTCAGGGTTGTAGTGGGTAGCTGCCCGGGTACCCGCCCAGCTAGCAACCCGGTTTTTTTTACAACCCTGAGGGTTGTAGTGAGTAGCTGCCCGGGTATCCGCACAGCTACCCGCCCGGGCTGTTTTTTTAAAAACCCTGTTTTTTTTCAACCCTGGTTGGGGTAGGGTCGCACATTGGGCCCTAGTATACATACAGTCGAACCCTACTGTAGCGTCATCCAAGGGACCGTAATAAATATGACACTAGCACCAAGGTTGGGTCAAAAACATGTGGTATAAATAAATAACGCATACATACAGTCCTTTTCTTCACATTATAAAAAATATAATAATATACAAAAAATCGTATAATAAATTGTAAATTTAGTATAAATTACACTTACCATTATTTTTCAAGGAGGAATTGATTTTATTCTAGCATAATATGAAAATATTACAGCTAAGAAAGTATATTCGGAGAGAAAAAAAATCAATCTCCTTTTGTTTGTTTTTCAAGCAAAATAATTTTCGTTCTATATCAGCTTTAATGTGTCCTATAAATTTAAAGATCGTTGTGTCTGTGCCTCGGGATTCATTAAAACGTGACAACAATCTTATTGCTTGCTGAGCGTCTTTGATTCCAGGTGGTATTACTTCACCAATTTCTTGAAATTTTTCATCTTTCAATCACTTATTAGTTTCTCTGTTTCTTGCACTTCTTGAACAATTTCTAAATCAGATATAACTTCTGAAGTTATCACATCGTCATCTATAGCAATAAACTCGTCCAAATTTTCAGAAAAATGCAAATCGTCAGATCTTCTAAAACGATGATTCCACTCTAACAAAGGTAATTCTTACTTAACTTTTCCTCTGTGTGGGATTTCACTTGAACTTTCTTCTGCAGAAGCAAAACTGGCATGATGAAATGCATTTCGAATCTTTTACTCTGTAATTCGTCTCCAGACTTTATCAAAAAATGAATTACGTTTAGAACATTTATGTTGAAAACCTTATTTCCATACATACAGTTTAAAATGTGCGTAAGCACACAAGTCCGATAGTTGATATTAAGGCTTTGGATGACACATTGATCTATAGGCTGCAGCTTGCTTGTACAATTCGGTGTCTGTAAATTTTTCACATCCGGGTGGGCAGGACAGTTATCTGATAGGAGTAGAATATTTCGCTTTTGTTTCCGGAGTTCCTTATCCCATTGCCACACTTCAGATTCAATCAACTTGTATGTCATTCAAGTTTTTTTTTGCTTTGTAGGTAATTGACTGGAAATGTATTGATTTTTTTAAAACATTTTGGACATTTAGACTTCCCAATCACTGTCAAGGTTTTCGATTCTGTTACAGTCAACTTTTCGAACGCAAGAACCGCGATTCTTTCATTTGACAACTTACATCCAAAACAAATTTCGTTTTTAAATGACAGAGTTTTGTCACCAGTAAAATTAAAGATGAGTCAAGTCTTATCTGCGTTGAAAATTTCATTGTCTTTGTAGAGTTTTCAAACTTTTGGCCGTAGATTGCTTAACCAATCTTGAACACACTTGTCGGCGGTACTTTTTCCTCACCACACACCTTTTGAAACACTATGCAGTGACGCTTCTTAAATCGATCTATCAAACCGTTGGTGCAAAGAAATTTCTATACCCAAGCAACTTGTCAAGCTGTTATGCTTGTGTCATCAGTATTCGACCAATGATTGGCACGTTTATACATATTTGTCATTTAAACCATTTTAGCAAAGCCCCACCAAGATGTTTTTTACCTGACTTTCTGATTAGCTTAACATTCTTGCCACTTTGTTCAAAATCTCTTAAAATGTTACCTTGGCTTTCCCAGATAGATTTGAATTTACTATTCCAAATTCTCGGCAAACTTCAGCTTTCTTCTTCCATTTGTCCAATGCATTAATAATGTTAACTTTAACTAAAAAAAAAATAACTTTTCTTTTTACAGATGCCATAATGTTCAACTTTTCCATTGAAGAGGAAAATACGATCGAGCGATTCTGGTATATGCGCGCATTCCGAAGTGTTACTGCATATCAATCTGTTTCATAACTTCTTTGGCCATGTATTATTCGTTTCGACCCTTTCTCCACCTTATCTATTGTAACTGATTCTCTAACATTATCCACTTTGTTCAGACAGATAAGGAGCATTGTTTCACCCCATTCCCTACCTCCAACCCCAGACTTATTTTCTGCAGTATATATTGCAGGACAGGTTCTAAAAACTGCGTATGGGCGTGGCCTTAAGACAGCTGTGACTTCAATGTCTAACATGAGTGAAAAGTTGCACATTATTGTAGTGAAAACAGATTATACTGTCATATTTTCTGAGAATAAATACACATGCATATGTGTACATATTTATGTAAATTTTTTATGCAGTAATCGGGGTCGACGTTTAAATTATTTCGTTATTTCCAAGCTACTATAGCATTAATGTCTATGGAATATTCGCGGGGGCTGAAGAATTTGATTTTTTTTACCGAATTGTCAATATAACTGACGATGCAATAACCGGGTTCGATTGTAAAACATCATCATATATAAATACAATCATACAATCTACTCATCAGTTTTTTTTATAAAGAACTGGCACGTTAACCCAAATGTCCATTGTTCGAATACAGGTCCAATGACTAGACTTTTGAATTCCAATTTCGAAGCACAAATACACAAACATATACATGTTACATTTCCCTCTGAATGCATACTCGATTCTTGAATCACTTTTTGTTACAAAGGGTGCACTCACTATGTAATATCAATAACAGGCATGAGTTAGTAGATCTCCAGTGATCTAAAAGTACTCTCCACTTTTACGAACAACATTGCCACCTCCATTAAAAAAATTGTTTTACCATTCAAGGTCAAAAACCCAGTAGTACCAGTTTCATACTGGTTCACATTTCTCTATATTCCAGCCAACACTCACAAACTTATATGCAGCCTTAGGAATATTTTTGACCAGCATGAAGCCGATGACATTCACAGTCGTAGGCGTGATTCTTAAAAAATATGGCAGGGACCACAATCCCCAGGATTTTACGAGAAATAACTTGCAGTCAGATATAATTTTAAGAATAACTATTTTTTTCCAGTTAAGAAATCCACAACGATCATTCTCCACATCTTTTAAAACCATCATAGCATTCTTATGAACTACAACATAATGCCGTTTGAAATTCCACGGAAGTACCTATCCAATCAGCATTTTTCACTATAAAAAAATGTAACAATAATTATTCCATTCTAAAATAAATCAAACTTCCTGGTGACGCGATTATTTTAACAATCTAATAACATACAAAAACTCTATCCGGAGCTCAGGCAACTGAATAAATACTTCCTGCACACAGTTTTTTACTGCAATGCTCAAACGAATCTTGGCGAATGAGAGGTCGTAAAAAGACAAACTATACTTATGGCTGAGTAGGAAAAATATGCGTAGATAGGCAGTCCCGAGAAAACGCGTGAAGTTTTTAGAATACAGAAAAAAAGGGCAATAAAATGAGATTTGCAGAGCAAATAATTTAGAAGAATTCATATCGGCATTTAAGAAAAAAATAAAAGACCTTGCAACTAACAGAGGGGTTTCGAAAGAAAACAGAAATATTAATACGTGAATTGTTCTTTTGAAGTAGGAGGTTAAAAGGAGAAATAAAATATTAATGTACACAACTAGATGAATTTGGAAGTAAGGTAAAATGAATGCTTGAAATGTTTTTAAGACAGGGAAGAATTAAATAAATTAGGGTTGTAAATTATATTAGACGGTGAACATTTGCAGATTATTTTAAGATAGAACGGAATTACAAATTTCGTAATATACACATATTACACATTATTTTTAGTAAGACTGAATAGCCGATGGTATTATTTTTTACATTTAGTGACTTTTAGGGAATAATTCAGTCCATACATTTATTCAATATACAATCTCAAGTTGACTCTATTTTTCGTGTCTTTTTCCTTCTATCTAACCAAACTAAATATTTCTTTAGCAAATTAGCTTTGTGAAAATTCCATGTTCTTTCCCTGAAAGAGCAAACCACACAAGTCTTTTATCAGTTCTCCATCCAATTAAATTCCTGTAGGAGAGTACAGTTACTTACGAAAAAAAGATCGGTTAGTTTCGTAAAATTACAGTTCTAGGGCACAAAATATAGAAAACTAAAAGAGATTTTAATTTCTGAGCTAAGCTTAGGTAAGTGTATATTTTATTGATCTTTTCCCAGTTAATTTTGTTCAAATACTTTACTTGTTCAATCCTTAAGTGACTAATATACTTAAATAGTGTTGTAGATAAATAGAGAAAAATCAATTAGAAAAATGTCTTTCTCCTTCATTGTTGTGATACAATAACATCTGGAATCGAGGAAGACATTTATAATAAGTTATTCAATAAAATAGAAAATATCTATAAATGTTTTAAAAAGTTTAGTTACTTTATGCATTTTCTTTCTTTTTCTTTCTTTCTTTTTTTTGTGTGCGTGTGAATACAATCTATAAAATTAATAATGTTAAATATTCAGGAATGTAATACGCATACAACAAAATTGATCCAATTTTACAGGTGCGCATTATAGTAAAAAATGAAAACTTCAAAATTCAGCGTAAGAAACGAATTTTCTATATTAATGAAGAAGAGAAGAACAAGTTATTATTTTAATGAATGAGAGTTTGATTCCAAACGCTTTGTGGAGATTCAAGCAGATAGAAGTGACAGTAGCGTATGTCCTTACTTTGCAATTGCTTATTTTCCTTATTTTTTATACTAATTTGTACACTTTTTAATGCTATTTATTGTGTTTTAACCATACACATTTCATGTAGGTTTAAAAAATAAATAAATAAGACAAGTTGGGCGTAATAGGGCGAATATATCTAAAAATAGAAAATTTCAGTCTGAAATCGTAGATGCGCGTCATACGTCGGAATATATGGTATTTGTAAATTAAAAAGTTACTAAACTGTTAGTATATGCATTGTAGATGTTCACATTTTTACGGAACATTTTTTGCATTAGAAAAATGCTATATGACAGAGAAACAAAGAATTATATTAATAAATCAGTCCAGAAAAGCTCGCTGTCAGAAAATATCGTCTTTATATAATAGAATATTCCTCCTTTCTCAACAAATTACTTCCGTACTCCTAGAAAACATGCTTTTTCCGTGAATTCTTCGCGAGAAGAGGGTAAAATTCTGTTTATTCCCGGCACGCATGCGTATTTGCTCATTAATAATGAAGTTCGAATTTATTTTAAAAATGAAATATTCAATAAATAAAATTTCCAAGTTATTAAAAAAAAAAGCTTTTGAATTAAAAAAGTATCAATTAATTTTATCATTCATTTAAAAGTATTCGCAAAAAAATAAATTTCTAAAAAAAAATATTCACATTTAACATATTTTCTAAACGGGCACATTTAAAAAAGATACATTACTTAAAATGAAAATATTAAATGAATTTACTCAAAACCATTTTTTCTCTCGAATTTAATTGAAAATATATTATCCATATTTTACATCTTACAATCAAATTAAAAATATCTAAAATTTATTTTTTATCCTGTGTTAATACCAAAGTGTTAAAACCCCAACCATAATCTCTTAACGACGAAATATCACCGAAATTAACTTGAAAATTGTGAGTATTCTAAACAACAAATTAATCAATCCATACCCAAGTCCCCATTTAAAAAAATCCCCATGTCTTCATTTAAAACTTTTCCTCTTGAAAGCAAATGCTACCCCAACAGTTAAGATGCTCGACTCAAAACAGTCAGGTCTCTGGTTCAGCTCCAAGTTCAGCCATAAAGTATTCTTAAAATATAATGAATACTTCCGAAAAAAAAAACATATATGTCAGCACAACAAAATGAAAATTAAAATAAAAATACAATCTAAAACTACCGCAACAGATGATAGCACTAAGTAAGGGAAAACGGAAGACGGCAACAGCAAACTACACTGCTCAAAACAATTAAAGGATATTTGAAGTTTTATATAAAATAAAGATATAAACGAAATTTTTTTTGCCGAAAATTGAAGAAGAGAATCACAAATGCAAATTTTTCTATTTTTCAAACTGTGGAGTATGCAAATTTTGAGTTCGACGTCAAAAACGTCTCTTCAGCGGCAGCGAATGAAATTTGACTTTCAACTGGATAAAAGAGAATGAAGACAAGGATGATCGGCATTCAGTGATTGCTTTGTTTCGATGAGTACGATGTCTCAGCGAAGTCATTTGACAGATTCAGAAGCTTGGGGAATTGTTGGTAGGTTAGAAGGGGACCAAACCCAAGCCGAAGTAGCGCAAGCCATTGGAGTGTCACAAAGTGTCATTTCCAGGATCTGGAACCGTTTTTTGGAGAGTGGATGTGCAGGCCGAAGACCAGGGCAAGGTCGTAGACGGGCAACAACGCCCAATGAAGATCGGTATTTAGCGTTAACAGCTCGGAGACACCGAAACATGAACGCTACTCTTCTCCAACAACACCTTCGCTCGGCTACAGGCACCACGATTTCAACTCAGACTGACCGAAACCGGCTCCATGCTGTAGGTCTGTATGCTCGCCGACCGATGGTATGTGTTAGAGTAACATCAAGGCATCGTCGCGACCGCAGGGAGTGGGCAACCGAACATGTCAACTGGAGGAGAAATGAATGGAGCAATATTCTGTTTTCTGACGAGTCCCGTTTTTCTGTGCATCCGGATAATAGGCGTATTTTCATCTGGAGGGACCGTGGCAGTAGGAATAATCCTGCGTTCGTGCACGAAAGTGTCAGATCTGGCGGTGGAGGAGTGTTGGTGTATGGTGGCATCTCCATTGACGGGCGCACTGACCTCTACATCATTCGAGATAGAGCTCTGACTGGTCGCCGATATAGGGATGAGATCCTCAGACCTATTGTAGTCCCTTACGCTGCAGCAATCGGAGATAACTTCATTTTAATGGACGATAACTGCAGGCCACATCGTGCAAACCTGGTGGAGGATTTCCTTTTCGAGGAAGAAATCGTTCGAATGGAATGGCCAGCGTGTTCTCCAGACATGAATCCAATCGAGCACGTTTGGGACGCTCTAGGAAGACGAGTTTCTGGCAGCCAACAACCCCCACAAACTCTCCAAGAACTGGAAAGAGCTCTTCTGGAAGAGTGGGGCAGAATACCCCAACTCGTCATTAATAGCCTCATTGAGTCCATGCCTCAAAGGTGTTCAACGTTGCTGGCCGCCCGTGGAAACCATACCCCCTACTGAAAATGATTTTCTTTGAAGAAAACACCTTTTCTTATTCTTTTTTTCTTATATGCACAAATTGTGTTTTTTTCCTTTTGTACACAAATGCGCAATAAAATGCATTTTTTTCTGCCAAACATGTGTAATTTATTCTCATATAACCTACTATGTCTGTCGACCATGTATCAATCAGCTAAAAAGTTTCCCAGATACAAAATCCACCTAAAACTGCAATATCCTTTAATTGTTCTGAGCAGTGTATTTTAATCTGCTGTAATGGAGAAAAAAGAAACCGAAGTATCTTCAAATAACAGAAAATTTCTCTCCCATAACAGAGAAAGTTTCTTCGATTGACTGATATTTTCCCTCCTGTAATGGAAAGAAAACGGACATTCTTCAAATAATGCAAATACACCGGGAACAATACTGCCAGTTAAATTTCTGTGATTTGAAAAAGTATTTATGAGAGTGTTAATCTGTCTGAGTGTTAATCTATTAATCTGTCATTCTTAAAATTTTTATTTTCTAAGTAAATAATTTCTTATATGAAATGTAATATTTTTCGATTAAAAGAAGCTGTTTTAATTAAAAAATATATATAATTCATATTAAAAATTTTTTTTTCTTTTTAAATGAAAATTGCTTTATGTATGACAAGTACGAAATTTGAGGTTTTTATATTAATACTTACAGAAGTTACAACTAAGATTTTATTAAAGCAAAAATATATTTTGGAATTATTGCTTAAAATAATTTTTTCTGCTGTACTTTAATTATTCCTTTCATTTTTCTTTTATTTTAAATCTATCATTTAAAATAATAAATATGTTATGCAAATCCCAAATATAACGATAAATATTTTCTTAGAAAATTAGTTCTTTGTGAAAAATTTATGTTCACCTGAAAGAAGAAACCACATTTGTCTTTTATCTAATTAATTAAAACCAAGGATAATAAGTCTAGTTTAAAAAAAGAAAGGCTATTTCCTTCAAAGTACTTTGATGGGGCAAAAACAAAGAAAAATTTTTTTTTAAACATTGGCTAAACTTAGCCGCATACTAACTAGTCTCTGTTTTTCACAGTTAATTTTACTTTGCAAACAGATTGTGTAGGAAATAGCAAGATACTTAAAAAGTAGTAGAATGAATATAATGAAATAGTAAGTGTAGTAGTTGCATTAGTTGTAATAATTATAGTAGATGAACGTATATTGAATGAAATAATAGTAAACATATATAAAGTAGGATGCACAAAATGTTACTTTGCATCATTATCTAGAAGGGAAATTGATTGAATTGCATTTTAATTATGTTACGATACTTCAAACATAATGAAATTTAAATGGATCATGGATGTGCACTACAAATGCTTTCTATAGATTATGGAGTGCGTGGCATTTATCGTTCATTTATAGAGACATGCGTAAGAATTAAGTTGCAGGACTGACAATAATCAATAATTGCTGGAAGAGCGTTTTCTATAAGGTAGTTTTACTAGAGGATTTTTTTGCATTTTAATGACGTTATGATACTTCAAAGTTAATGGAATTTAAGTGGATCACACGGAGGTGCAATACAACATTTTTCTGAAATTATGGAGTGCGTAGCATTTATTGTTAATTTACAGAGACATGAATAAAAATTAAGTTCAATGACTGACAATAACCAATAATTGCTGGAAGAGCATTTTAACACAAGGTAGTTTTGTAATAATGTTTTTGTGTGTGTGTGTGTGTGTGTTTCAGTAAACACGATAACTTTTAAACAGTATTTCCAATTGAACTTCCACTTAGCGAATATTTTATAAACCACTGATGTAAGCGTAATGTATAGATTTTCGCAAAAAAAATGGTCGACGGATTGTGTATTTAATCTTTTTAGAACCAATGTCAAACCATTTTGCGACACCCATCTATGGGGAAAGTAAGAAGGAAATGTGAAAGGGTATAAGTGATATATATTTTTCGATATAATCAAGCATTAAAAACGCGAAGGTAGTCTTCAATAACATAGTCTTCAAAAAAGTCTTCAGTTTTAAAACGGAGAAGGATATGTCCAGTGGTCGAATCAAGCCGATTTCATATCCCACTTTTTCAGTCTTTTAAAGCTGGAAAAAATTTTGATCGAGATCGATATCAGAGGTTTTATTTTAACACTTTCCAAAATAGTTAAAAAGTGTTTATTTTATTTGTCTTTTTGTCCTTCTGGACTTACGTCTAAATATGCTCGAATTCACATGTAATTTTTATATGTTTTTGAGGTTTACTATAGAATGTTTGTTATTAAAAACAAAGTGTGTTTACAGGACACACAACAGATTTCTTTTACATTTTGTTTACATTTGGGGGAAAATCGTTTGTGGAGAATTTTTCTATGTTACTTTTTTCAAACATAATGATATGCATCACTAAGATGGACTACAACATGCTTTCTCAGGTATATAGAATAAGAAGCATTTATAGCTCTTTACAGGGATGCAAAAAAAAAATTCCATTACGTTACGATCTAGGAAAAAATTTATTTGTGTTGCATTTTACTGAAACGGCAATATACGGAGGAGACTTCAAACTAAATGGGATTTAAACGGATCACGGAGGTGCACTACAAAATGTTTTCTGTAGTTTATGGAGTGCGTAGCATTTATCGTTTTTTACAGAGACATGCATAAGAAATAAGTTTCAGGACTGACAATAATCAATAATTGCTGGAAGAATGTTTTCCACTGTGGCATGCAGTTTTAAACTTATCCATGTTTTAGTGCACTACGTGCTGTGTTTATATTCTACAGATGATGCTCGAAATAATTTGTACACATTACATGGACAGCCTTTTTCTGAAAATGGATTTCTACTGAGTTACTTGTTTCTTAAATTGCTTATTTAGATATCTCATTTCAGAGAATAACAAGAACGAAATATCATGCGTCAAGCATAGATTATGTAACACTTTCCAACGCTTCCAAAATAATTTTACGAATCATACTCTTTAATAAGCTAAAAGGTAACATCTAAGTAATCCGAATACTTTTATTCGACCATGTATAGGATCTATAGATTTGTATATATACTACATAGGATGCTAAATTTTAGTTCAGTTAGGAAACACGTAGCACAGTTTAAAATTCTCCGTCTGGAGTTAAATAATACGGAAATGTGTTCCCGAACTTTTGTGCTTCCCTGTATAGGATCTACAGAATTTATACACACCACGTAATATACAAAAAGCGATTTAAAATTAAAATCGCTTTCAGTAACTTAAAACGCACTTCCAGGAATTATTGTTAACATACAGTAGAGAATTCTTTTGTGTGTCCTTGTAAATGAACGATGACTGCTATACACACAATATTCTGTAGTAAGTCTCTTGTAATGAACCTTACATAAATTTCAATGCATTTAAAATAGTGAAACATTATTTAAATAAACCGCAAATGATTTTTCCCCATAGACCGCAATGTAACGGAATTCTTTTGAGTGTCCCTGTAAAAAAACTATAAGTGCTACACACTTCCGTTGAAATTGGGAACATGCTATAGATAACGATTATAACATATAAAAATTGCAGGGCAATCCGAGCATATTTACGGGAGTTAGAGCACGGACAGACGGCAGACGGCCAGACGGCCAGACGGCCAGACAAACCGAAGTCATAAACACTTTTCAACTAGGTTGGAAAGTGTTAAAAAAAATGAAATTTCTTATTAATATTCTGTTTGTATTGAAAAGTGTTTAATAATCTATTCCTGATGCATAATTTTTCATTCATGTTCTTGTTTTTTTCTTCTTTTTCCGGGCTCGGTCACTTGTTTGTGGCACGGTGTGTGCCAACACGATTTTGGTAGACCCCTTCCCCACAAACACACTGTTCTGTTGAACGTATCAGAAATTTATAAAAATTCCCCGTATTTTAGGGTTCCGTACTTAAAAAGTAAAAACGGAACCATTATAAGATGACTCCTGTGTCTGTACATTCGTCTGTCACAGTCCTTTTTCTCGTAAACTATGGGACGTGTAAAGTTCAAGCTTGGGAAAGTTATAAAGTCTTTTTACCCATATATTTTGAGATTATTAGCCATTCACAAATATATTTAGTAAAAATTTAGGGGGCTAATTCAGTTACTTGAAGAAAAAATTCTTTTTGTATATCGTGTGGCGTATCGTGTGAAAGATCTCGTAATACCGAATTAAAAAATATATTTGTTTTAGTTTTAGGTATTATATTTTTGATATATCGTCGAAATTGCACTTAAAAAATATATTATTCCCCTTTTCTATTCCGAATCTGCTGAAACTAAAATTATGAAAAAAGTAGAGGTAGTAGGAGTTTATATGAACCTTCCAGGAAAACTACACTGATTTTCCTATGTATTATAGTTTTTGAGAAAAACGCATTTTTTCGTTACACACAAACTTTACTTTTCGGGCGGTAACCGAAGGTGTTGACGGGCGCTTGAGGCCTGTGTCGACGCAAGAATCATCCAAGTATAGTTTACAATGATTTTCGAAAAAAAGCCGGTTATTAGTAGAGATATTAATTAAGTTACTTAAAAAAATTTTATATATATATATATCGTGTAGGATATTGTTCGAAAGATCTCGTAGCATCGAATTCAAAAAATATTTGCTTTAATTTTAGGTATTATATTTTCAGAGATATCGTAAAAGTATACTTGAAAAAAATGCCCGCCCCCCTCCCCAACCTATTACCGAATCTATTGAAACTAAAATTACAAACAAGTAATATAATTTTTTTTAAAGTCAATTCCTACTTTTTAATCATAAATATATAACATAAACCCGTGCAGCATTCATGTCCCACGTTATCTTTATTGAACATTATTTTATAATCATCGTTGCGGCATTTTATTTCTGTGGCATCACTAATTTGAGATAAATCTTTCATTTCATTTATGAAAACTATGAGAGGAATTTTTTCTCCCATTTAAAACTAAAATTAATTAATTAAATTTAATTAATGATTTAATATTTTAAAAAACTGTATTAACATAAAGTGTCATCCACTACAAGTTTAAAAAAAAATGTATTTGAACTTGAGTGGATGAATAGAAAATATTTTATTAACGATTGAAAATTTGAACAATATATATAGAGAGAGAGTGTGAGCTAATAGTAGGAATTTAATAATAGTAAAAAAAAATAACAGTAGTAGGAGTTTATTAATTAATAAATTTAATGTACGGAACCTTTTGCGCACGAGTTATACTCGCACTTGATTTCTTTTTCTGTACACTTACACCAATGTTAGGAAAATCTACTGAAGTCACTCCAGATTTTGTTTTTAAAGATTTTCTTGTTCAACATTTAAGTGCATTATTTACGTAAAAAGTGCTGTATTAAAAGAAGCAGAAACAACCATAAAAGTTTTTGCATTCTCCTTGATTGTTGAAAAAAAGTACAGCTAAAAATATAAAAGAATTATACAATAACATACAAGCAATAATCTACAGTACACTGTTTTTGATAGTTGCATTAATTATTTAATATTTTTTCCATACAGTAATTTATAAACCTGTTAATACAATGCAATATTTACATAAACTATTCTACAGAATATTTTCGCTTTAAAAAACTGCAACATGACAACAAAAAATAAAAATATAATAGAAATTTAACAAAGCAACTGTGTTATTCAAATAGTATAGTAAAATTTCAATTCCTTAAGGCAGGAGTTTTTAATGATGAACACCATGTCATACGATAAAAAATACGATAAAAAATACAGATTCATAAGAAAATAATTCCCGTGTGGTTAAAAGTATGTTAAGTTAGATGGCACTGTGTCGCTATGAACTTCTACTTCAACCTTATTTCCCACAATACACTCTATTATTAGAACAGAACGCAAGGAAGAAAAAAGGTTTAGAATGATAGAATATTTTTGTTACGATTTGAAAGATACGACATTTTTATCATAATTACGGAATATGAAAACGGAGCATTTAGTCTCCCAGTAATTTGATTTAAATGCTGTACATATACAAGATATCTGTAAATAATATAGTTTTCGGTAAATAAATTTTTATAGTAAAAAATTCCATGGCAAGTTTCCTAATTTTTTGAACTAGCGATCTGTAAATTATTTTTCATCAAGATGCTCTCGATTCTCGAATTATTTTTTTTTTCATCCCACGTGATAAATAAATTATCTGTATTTTTTTTTTCAAGGTTTAGATTTGCAATTACTGCGTTTTTTATTAATTGAAGTATTATGTGAAATTAATAAAATTGGGAGTTTTAAATTAATAGACATATAGAAAATCTAGCTATGATTTTATGAAACATAAAATATTCAATGGAATTATTTAAAAGAAAAATATTTTTTTAGTTATAATTTACATATTCCATTCCGATTTCTCCTATATTTACTGTATGTGCTAAAAAATATATTATGTAAATCCTCAAACATACACTAAAAATTGTCTTAGAAAATTAGCACTTTGAGAAATCTTTATATTTTTCCGTAAGAGGAAACAACTCATGCCTTTTATGAGTGCTTCAACAATTAAGTCCTTGTAAGGAAAGCACGTCTAGTTAAAACCATAACAGTTATTTTCTTCAAAGTACTTTGCTAGGACACAAAACATATAAAACAAATGATGTTTTTAATTATTAAGTTTAAATTGCTGTGAAGTACAATTATCTCTTCTTTTCGCAGTAAATCATTTTGAAATGCTTTATTTGTTCAATTTTTAAGTGCATAATTTATTTAAGTATTCTGTACACTGTAAATAAAAGACAAAAGTTTCTTAATCTAGGAAAATATGATATAACCACGAACGAAAATATAATATAACCTCTTTTGAGTTGGCTACGATTCCGAGAAGCGTTCTTTATCTTTAGAAACAGTACACTCTAAAAACGACATTTTCAAAATTGAGCAAAAAATGCTCAAATCTGAGTATGTCGCATAGTCAAAATGGCTCCCAATCAAAATTACTCAAGTTTGAAACATGTATATACTCATTTCTGAAAACAAGCACACACTCAAGAATAAAACATCATGTGCTCATATTTGAGTATGTCCATGTTTCAAACAACAGTAAACAACAGCTAGAAAAAGCGCTAGTGATGCCGTCTCCGGTTCTATTTACGATTATGTGAGAATAAACTAAATGTACGGTTTTCCCAGAGCCAGCATCGAACCCGAGTCCTACTAGTTACAAGACCACTGCCTTATCCTCTTAACCATCCAGATCACATGAGAGGGTTATTTTAAATACAAGTGATCGAATGATTAGGACACATGTTGATATTTTTATCAGATTTATTAATTTGTTGCTGAGAAAATTGAAAATGTTTAATGTGATTTCGGATAGATTTGGTCAATTTGAGATGGTGGTTAAGTGGTTAACTTTATTATTTATGTGGGCAAGGGGAGATATGAATTATACAAATTTTCAATTCGATTGTTATCAGTATATTTCTTAAATTAAAAAGCGCTCCCTGGATATTGAAATTTAACTGACTAAATTTTCTTTTTGATGCATTTTAACCCATTAACGCCACAATTATTTTTATCTTGAAAAATGGAAGTATTGCATTTCATTCAAATGAGTATGAACTGACTTCTGTGTGCTCAGTTTTGAGTATTGTCATGTTTCAAAAATGAGTATGAACTCTTTGTGAACAGTTTTGAGTATGTTCATGTTTCAATATTCTGAGTATTTCTAGTATTTCAGAATTGAAAGCATTTCGTCGTCATATATGAAACAAAGAGTTTCAAAACAAAAAGAAAACATCGATTTACTTAGATTTGAAAGTGTCAGTTTTCTCAGTCTAGACAATAATAAATTTCCGTGATTTAAAGAAGCATGTATGAAATCGAAGTTTCTTTTGCTACCGCTGATTATATAAGTTTTCCGGACGCTACCCATTCTCAAGTAGACATTTTCATGTTCAACAACCATGTTTTGCAGACAAATTGGATAAATGAACGGCACTAACATTAACATTAAATTTTATATTATTTTGTTACTTTTAAATGTATAAATTCAATTACGCTGCTGAAAATGTTTATTAAACAAACGATGTTTATTTCGGTTTGGGAAAACTGATTAATACACTATAAAATCTATTCGGAAATGTTTCCAAAAATTAGTGTCAACAAAAGAAACTTAAGAACTTGAGAAAAGAATCAGTTTTAAAAATGCTTCTTAAAATATCGAAAATATATTTGCTTCTGTAGTTTCTAAAGATAAAAAATGGCTTTCGGAATCGTCGGTAATTCGGAAGAGGATATTGAAAATTTCCATTCTTGGTTATAATATATTTTGGTAGATTCATAAATATTTACCCTTTTTTTACAGTGTAGATTTAAAAAAAAATTCATTCTGCAGAAAACATTCTGCAGTTTGCTTTATTGTGATAAAAAAGGACTTAAAATGCAGAATAAATTATACAATAACATAAAAAATATACAAAAGATTGTCGTTACTTTGATTGAATCAATGATTTCAAAACTACATAAATCTTTTTTTTTTTTTAAGTGTTTTTTGTTGCAAACGTGCTCTAGAAGGTAGGCACACAAGTGCACCCAAAAATTATGTAAAATAATTATACATTGTCACTCAAAATTGCCGTTTATTACAAAAACAACATTGGTCAATTATAATACCAAGATATTATCCATTGGCCAAGACCAGTATGCGATCAAACACAAAGATGAATGTGTTTTTCTTGAATGTCTAAAACATCTGGGTTCAACTTAGGGCCCGGATTCAGGCATTTGTTTAGAGATAAGGAATCAGCTTGTTTAGAGAAGGCATCAAAGATTATATGCACATTTGTGGTCCTTTAATGAATTGGTGTCAAGTATTACAGATTTAAATACTATTATTTCGAATAGTAATTTACGCATTATTTAATCACAAAATGCTACGATTGAATAAGATGAATATTACTATTCGGAAATAGTGGTATTTAAAATTCATAATATTTAGCACCCATGCAGTCATTGTAGATTCGCAACCTTTAATTACTCTCGCTGGTGTATTTTGTTTTTTGTACACCATTGGATGTTACAAATGTGCATTGTTTGAAAATAATATCATATATACTTCTGTTAAGAATTTTCTATAATATTGTAGTACACAGTAATTGCATTTTATTTACAAATATTAGTCTTATAAAACATTATTTTCCTAGAAATTTAAAATTACATGGTATACCAAATAATGCACACTGGAAATTTTGCATATGAATTTCCGAAAGTATTTAAGGGAAGAAAATGAAGTAAATGATAATAATCCAAAAAATACACAAAGTATAATCTTTGGAATTATATCATGTTTCACGAAATAGTTCGGGGAGAGCATTTAATTTCTCTAAATGTTGACACCAAAATTAACTCTGGTCATTCTATAGGGAACTATGTTTTTATTTTCCAAATTCTTCATAAAATAAATATCTTAAATAGTCGCAATCTTCTTCCTCTATAGATATCTGGAGAAAGGCTTTTTCTATGTCGGCCGAAAGGGTAATTTTGTGTAAACGAAATTTTAAAGTTAAAGCTAAAACATTTTGGTTCAAGTTATGACCCGGATTCAGGCATTCGTTTCGAGATAAGGAATCAGCTTATTTAGAGGAGACATCAAAAATTATACGCTATTTCGTGGTCATTTTTCCTCACTAATGACAGGTCTATGTGGCCTGTTATAACAGTTATTCTCGGAAAGTTTCTCGGAGCACAATTCTAATTAACCGCTTTTTTGTTACTTCAAGATTATTTCTAAGCAAATCACGAGAATTTCTCCACAATAACCCTGTTTCACAGCGACCATTCACGAATTTTACATTTTCTTGAAATTCATTTATTAGTTCAAGCTCATAATGAACAGAGGAAAGTATTCTCAACTAGGTAAATTATATTCAATAGTTGGAGTATCATAGTTGAGATTTATTCCAACAGAGCGTAAAATAACGGGGCGAGCCAAAGTACGCAGGTTCGAGTCCTCGTCCCGGCATTTTTCGCTCTGTTGGAATAAATCTCAACTATGATACTCTAACCATTGAATATAGTTCAAGATCGGTAATATTTTTTTCATTGCTTTTAACAATGCCAATTCCATCAAAATCCCAAAATGCTTTCAACTGTGTATATATGTTTTCAACAGGAACATGTAAAGAAGTTACTCCTTTTTTATTTGATTCTGTTTGCTCTTGCACCCTATGACCGAAAATAGTTAGACGCAACATATGGTTCTTTAGTCGGTTTTCCTACGATTCTTTTTTGAAATTTTCACAAAGAGACTGAGCCTAGCAAAATATTTATTTCCCGTTCAAGACCTGTATCAGCCGGCTTAAATATTTTTTTCTCATTATCTCTAGTACTTCAGGATCTATTGTTTTAACAACAGCTCCGATTATGTTATCAACCACAAGAGCTTTGATCTTTATCAAGTTGATTGGTTGCCCAATATTATTAAATTCAAGAGCAACTACTTCATAACATGACTCATTGGCACTTCTCCGCCCAAAAGGATAAACTAATTCAATTTAATTTTTGAACTAAAAGCCATATATTAAACGTAAATTTAATTCTGGCACAAACACGTCTAAAGCTACTGGAATCACTATTCGTTGCCGACCATGTATCCAGTTCTTTTCATACCCCTGTATTTGATTTAATTTATATTCAACAAACATTTCTTTGTTTAAATATAAATGAGCTTGAAAATGAATAGCTCAATTTAAAAACATCTTTAAGGAATTCACACTCTTTATCAGTAATACTTATGAATACTTTTGTGTAGCCCAGTATATGATTCATAGGATATATACACACCACGTAGTATTCAAGAATTTCTTTAAACTTAAAAACGCATATCATAACTGGAAACGCACTTCCATATTTATTCTTAATAAACAATGCTTCGGATACAGTACTATATCCGAAATCTTTTGTGTGTCCCTGTAAATGTACGATAAATGTTATCCACGTCATATTCTACAGCAAGCATCTTGTAATGAGCTTCTGCAATGTATAGCAATTTCATGTTTAAAATTCTTAATTAATTTCTCTTCATAATTTAAAATAATCTGCAAACAGTTTTTCCCCGTATACTATATTATATAACCTATTTATTTTGTGTGACCCTGTAAATTATTGATAATTGCACATCGGCTTATACATCGGCTAAATACATCGGCTTAGCCAAAAGAATAAAGTTGAATAGTTTAGATATTTCATGGGCTTCTTAGGGGGACGCCAACTTTACGCCCTGTCTAGGAGTAGCTAAATTTCGAAAACTTGGGGAGCCATAAGAGCGAAGAAGTCTAACTGTTGTCTAAAGTGCTTAAGAGGGAGTATAAATATTAATATAAATAAAGATAGAAAAGTGTTAGGGGCAGGATTAAAAATGAGAAATATAATTAAATTTAAACAACAAATATAGTAATCATATAAAAATTAATAATATAAAATGTTAAAATAATCTATAAAACAATTCTGTGCAAACAATTGTTTAAAGTACTCGAGTGGAAGGAGGAAAAATCCAACAACACAAGTCCCTTATTAGTGATAGCCATGCAATATTTTTTTCTTAGAAGAAACAGTATAGCTATAAAAGATAAAAAACAAAGTATAATAATTTTATATATTTATTTTTTTAATAAAAAGCTATAAAACGTTAAAGTTAATTGTATGTTAAGTATATAATAATAAATAAATACTATTGTTATTTCAATTGAAATTGTGTTATGTTTTTACCGGTTCCTTTTAGCATTATCACCTAACTTGCGTTTTTTTGTGTCTTTTTTGGATAAAATAATACTAACTCAAAGTAAAAAATAAATATTTGAAATTATGATAAGGGGAATATCTAATTAATTTTTCTATTTATTCGACTACTCTATTTATTCGTCTTATCTTTCTGTGCTGCTTGTAGATATTCTAAGCATTACAAAAGACACCCACGAAGACTTATACTTATTTCTTGGGCAAATTAAATAGATTGCCAAATTATTGTCGGCAGGGAAGAAATGTATTCTAGTACATTCAAGGTATATAAAAATGCGATCAGAAAGAAACAAGAAAATATATGCTGTTTGCATTTAATGAGAGATATTTTAAATATATTAATTTGTACTGTTATGATATAATTTCAGATACAATATTGCATTTACAAAAACCAAAATTCAGTCATAATATTAAGAGAAAAAATCAAAACATTAAGTTTTTTTTTTTTTTTTTTTTTTTTTTTTTTTATTTTTTTTTTTTAAATGAAATACTATTAGTGTCTTGATATTTTGTCGTTCAGCGTATCGTTAAATAAAATATTAGACGAAATTTATGTCCATTTTACACAATTTTATCATTAATTCTGAAAATAGTTTTAACAACATACTCTTTAATGTCTGACAAAATCCATAAAGATTAAACATTTTATGACGCCAATTCATCTGTCTGTCTGTAAGTATATCTTAGCTTTCATATATATGTTTCAGAGGGAAGAACTTTTAAAAATGTTTACAGGAATAACAAATATTTATTGAAAATTCAGTGCGCCGCTATTGTTGTTTTTGCGAATAAATGCAATTAACCCAACATATTTAGAGACTGATCAAAGCGGCCCTCCATTAGTTCACTTCTTAATATGCCCTCTCAAACATAATCACTATTATTTTCTCAATTTTGCAGTGTAGAATATCATTCCAATATTGAATTAAATAATTGTCATCTGTATTTTTGATTGAAATGTCACCTAATACCTTCTCTAAATTTATTATTGTGTGCAATGCCACGACGAATAATGACCTGTTGTTCTAGAAACTTTCTTAAATGACTCGAGCATACATCTGTTCTAAACTAGAATTAAAAAAAAAATTTTATCTGTATGTTATTTCTGCATGAGAAAAAGTGATAACAGTTACGTTTTATATACGAAATTTTTGGATTCTATTTATTCTATTTGAATTTTTTTTGGATGGGACATTTATTTGTTTTATATCGTAGGTATGATATAAAACTAGGCTGCGCCACCAGGCGCCTGAGGAGCGCCCAGCGCGTCTTCGACCACCGAACCTTGTGTCTCCGTATGCGCTTCAGTTGGCCGGAGGAACGCCACCTGCGGACCCTCCAACCCATGGACCCATGTGTTGACGACGTAGGTCGCTGCGATACCCGGTGGAACCCATTATTAGTGGGAACTACTACAAAACACTTGGGCCGGCGTCCCCCAAC
This sequence comes from Maratus michaelseni, assembly GCA_963931845.1. NCBI lineage: Eukaryota > Metazoa > Arthropoda > Arachnida > Araneae > Salticidae > Maratus > Maratus michaelseni. The sequence goes on from OZ007591.1 coordinate 99,004,452, forward strand.
AGCTTCTCGGCTGGACACCCAAAATGGAGCCATGCCCTAGGCCTTCATTCGGGTTTTTCCAACCCGTACTTGCTTTACCGTAACTCGAGGGATGTGGAAACCTACAAAGGTAGTCACGGTTCCCTCTCGTAATGGACCTTCTAGGTATGGTATGGTATATCTTAAATCAACAAAAGTATTTGATTCCTTTTATTGTTGAAGGGTCGAAAAGGCGAAATGATGATAATACCCGTTTTATGAAATTTGAGTTTAGAATACAATCTGGTAGCTTGAGCGGCGTACTATCGTGTGGGGACGTTCGATCGAGATAAAAATAAAAGTTGCTAATAAAAACCTAGCTGAAGATTATAAAAGTGACGAAACTATTGAAGACCTTGCGAGTAAAGGAAAGAGATATAAATAACTAGCTTGTGTCAATCATTGTTTTATGCTCTAACCCATCGTATAAATAGGAAAATGAAAAGTTGAACTTCATTTTTTTTCTTATAACTATAACACAAAATGCAAAAATCTGATGCTGCATCATGTGCAAATACCATAATTTTTCTTATGATATAAATTTTGTTACTTAGACAATGACGCAAGAGAAGTTATTAAATACAAATAATACTCTTTAAATAAAAAACCATCTTTTCAAAACATTTACCAAAATACCATTGTTATACTTGTAAAACTTACTCGTAAACCCAGAGATTAAATATAAACTTTAAAAAAAAAAAGAAATGTGAAGACAATGTTCGTATAAAAATTAAGAAAGTATAAGGCATCCAATTAAGACCCTTAATTCCTATTTTAGTTTAACAGCAATATATTTAAAAAAAAGTTTTAGGCAATTAAACTTTTCCCTAGTTTTCAGAAGACATATCACAAAAAGGATTAAAAGACAGCTGAAACTTTGTTCTGATATTTAAACTATAGATACATTTATCTTTCTTAATTCTAAAGTGTTTAATGATGTGGGTTTGAAACTGGTCTCTAATTTTTTATAAGAAGGCTTTTGATTTTTTATTCTTTAAAGTAATGTCATGTAGACACATTGTAATTGTTAGTAATTTAATAACAATTTTAAAAAAGCAGGCTTTATTTCATTAAAAATTTTGTCATTACATATTCTGGATGGATGTCTTTCATAAAAAAGGAAAGAAAGAAAGAAAAGGAAAACAATAAGAAATGTTTTTTGTAGAACGATTCTATAAAATTTTGTAGTCATTTGAGAATAGAATTTGATAGGGGAAAAAAAGCAAAAAAAAAAAGGTCTTTATTACACTGCTCAAAATAATTACGGATTGATTCAAAAAGTGCAGAAGCATACACGTATATATACGAAACACACATATACATATATTAAGGTATAATACAGAAACCAGGAAGAAAAAATCATGTGTGAATTTATTAATGCTTTGAAATGATGTCAAGAACACAAAGAAAAGATATAAGTAACGCATTTGGGTATTTACAAATACAGTGGAGTACCCCTTATACGTTTCTCGTTTATACGTTTTTATCATTTATACTTTTTTGAATGGTCCCGGCTAAAACCAATGAATATTAACATTAAATAATTTCATTTATACCTTTTTCCTTAAATCACAAATTTCATTTATACGTTTTATTCAACAAGTTAAGAAGAGAGAAAATGCGCATTTGAACCTCAGATTCCCAACTCCCGCTTGTCCAGTCTTACAAAAGGCAAATGACCTTGGCCAACACCTGCCCAGTTGAACAAAAACCGTACACCTAACGAATGTTGGACATATATTCCCTGGAAGTTGAACCCGTTCTATAGATAAGGGTTGTTGTTGTGCTCTCCCAAGGCCCAGCAGGGCAAGTTCTTTGCCTGGCAGCTTCAGTTTCTGAATTTATATCGTTCACTAGCGGTTTACGATGACTTCGCGCAATAGAAAATCCCTGTCATTGAAGGAAAAAATGTGCATTTTAAATAAAGTGGATGAAAATCAACATTTAAAAAGAATGGATCTTGCCAAAGAATTATGTTTACCAGTTTCAACTTTAAACACGCTAATTTATAAGCGTAAGATCATCGAGAAAAGCTATCATCAAAGTGGATGTGGTGCTTCAAAAAACTTCGAGTCAAAAGTCGAAAATTCGCTGATGTTGAAAAATTGCTTTTTCAGTGGTTTAATCAGTGTCGTAGTGTAAAAATTCCCATCAGCGGTCCTTTCCTTATGGAGAAAGCACGAGAAATTTCGAAGAAGCTGAAAGTGGAATGCATCATTTTCTTCAGGATGGCTTCACAAGTTTAAACTAAGACATGGCATAGCAGGCAAAACTAGAGTCTGGAGATTTTGATTGCGAAAGTGTGGATGATTGGATTCAAAACTAATTGCCAGATCTGATAAAAGGATATGAACAAAAAGACATTTTCAATGCAGATGAAACCGGTTTGTTTTATAATCTTCTACCATCTGAAACTCTTGCAACCAAACCACATACGTGTCATGGTGGAAAAAAGAATAAAGTGCGATTAACATTGTTATTGTGTTCTAATACTGATGGATCAGAAAAATTGCCTTCTTTGATTATTTTCCAATCAAAAATGCCTCACTACTTCAAAAATGTGAAAACATTACCAACAACGTACCTGGCCAATAAAATGACAATGTCCTTCTTTACCGATTGGTTATAAGAATTAGATGATAAAATGCGAAACCAGAAGCGATGAATCATGTTATTCATTGATCAGTGTCCAGATCATCCACCTGACACGGACTTTCTAAAAATCATAACTGTCAAATTCTTCCCTGCAAATTGTAATAGCAAATTGCAGCCACCGGATTTAGGAGTCATAAAATCCCTAAAACAGCAATATCGAAAACTTTTGGTGAAAACAGTTTAGATCATGGTGACTTTAAAGATGTGAACATTAACATCTTACAAGCTATGAATTTCATATGATGGCTTGGCAAAATGTTTTACCCAAAACGAGAAAAAACTGCTTTGCCCTTGGCGGATTTTTAACTCCAACGGATGTCAATCCTATTGAAAACACAGAACCTGATCATTATGCTCCACCAGAAAACTGGTCAAATTTAAGTGATGTTGCTACATTTGAAGATTTTGTGCGATGTGATTTAGAACTTGCAACATGTTCTCTTCTAACAATCGATGAAATGATCGCAAATGAGGAAACTAGCAGTGAAGAAGAGCATAACTACACTGAAAAGCCACTGCCATGTTTTCAACAAGCTTTGGCGGGTTTTAACACCATGCAAGAATACCTCATTAGCAATGATTTGAATGATAATGTTAAGATGGCACTTTTAACTGTGAACAATGAACTTTTTTCAGTGTATTCCAAAAATTCCGTACAACCTAAAATAACAAAATATGTTGTACATAGTGAATGAATATGAATAGTAGTAAGTTGTAAATTATGTCCGGAATAAGAAGTATACCCGTAAGGCATGGTGACATCACGGCGACGTCACTGTGAAGTCACACTGTGACTTTGTGACAGTCGTCGTGACGTCACGTGACGTCGATGTGAAGTCACTGTGACGTAAATGCGAGGTCATTATGGCCGTTTTCAAGGCTTTCTGTGACCTCACAATGTGACTACTTTGTGAAGTCACCGTGCGACTTCAATGTGAAAAATGTGACGAATCTGCATCGGATAGGGTGACCAGATTTTACCCGAATCCTATACGGATTGTTCGGATCAAAATTTTTTTATGGTTCAAGTTTGTGACGTTTGTGACGACACTGCACCGGGTCGGGTGACCAGATTTTACCCGAATACAATCCAGAAACTTCGGATCGATCTTTTTGGATTTGTTTGGCTACAGAATAGATTTGGATTAGTTGTCGTGTGACCTTATTTTCGTGAACCCGATCTGACCCGAGTCGGGCATGATGTTTTTACTGTAAGTCTTGTTCAGAATAGAATCTTGCATACGACCAAGTAACCAGATTTTATCAGAAATTGTGTTACGATACAATTTCTGATGTCGGCTCGGATCATGCACGAATCCGGTTATATACTTCTTGAACATGATTGAATGTCTACTTGAAAATGAATGATGGTTGACTAAAACTATATTTACATTCAACCCGTAATCTTACCCTAACCCAACAACAACAACAACAACAAAAATTCTGTAGGCCCACAACCCGACCGAACCTGATAAATGATTTCGCATAGATTCGGATAACAAGATTTCACCAAATACGGATAAGATCGACGATAAGGATTGGATTGGCAATCATTTTTTTATGCAACTCGTATTCAAATTAAAACTTTGCATCTGATTGGGAAACCGGCTAATGTAGCCGTTAAACAAGAAAATTATAAATGTAAAAAACGCATACTAATATAAAAATAATAGATGAATCCATTAAAAATTATAATAAAATTAAATATTTTAATAATATGAAATTCTATTATGCAAATAACCACTTTTAAAAATAATTTCTACTTCCATTTGTTTTATGTAACCACCAAAAATATTGACAATAATTAAAACTATGCTATTTTGCTTTTAAGTATTGAAGTTTTTAAATGTGTATACTTTGCCATATTTCCCCTCGTTCAGTATCACGAAACTTTCTGACACATTTATGAACAAATTTTTAAACGCTTGGCACTTGCATGCCTGATTATTAAAGCGATTTGGAATGAATAGCGTTTTCCATTTTTAGATAAATGAAATGCTTAAGAGCAATTTTGGTCACGTTTTTTCCGTTTCTGACGCTGCGCGTCGGAAATTCGGTTCAAAACACCGACTTTGATAGTGTTTTCTGAAACATCTTTTGTCAAAAATGGAAAATGCCATTCTATTACATATATTCTGAATAAGAACACCTGCCAATTTCATGTGTTTCCGAATAAAAATGAATTCAGAAATTAGTTATTTTGGATTTGATTACAAATTTAATGAAAATAAAAGTATAGATTTTTAAATAAGCATTGTGAAAAATTTATATTAGGAATCCATTTAAATAATAGATCTACCTATTATGCGATATTATTAAATAATAAACATTGTATCAAGCAATAAAACATTTTTCGAAGTAAATGAAATTTAAAACTTAGGATAAACGCAAAGAAAAAAAATATTTTTTTTCTCTTTACAAATTATTTTATTTATAGTTTTTGATAGAATACTAAATGCAGAGCTTAAATATCAATTTTTACTATAGAAAAAAATCGATAACATAACTGGAAAAATTACCTTAACTGAATAGCTGTTTTATTGTTTCATCAATATTCATTATTTTTGTGCACCTAATATTGACATATCTTGACAACTAAATTTGTAATGAGTTAAATTGTCGCAATTATTTCAAATATACCAGAAAATTATTTCTCAAAACCTCCACTAGCTAAGAAATTTTCAAATTGTAAATCAAATATTAATAGTTTTAAAAATTGCAATGTTTTTAATTACAATGAATAACTATGAAAATTGAACTGAGAAACGCAAAATATAAATACATTCCTCGTTATAAATAACACTTTACATTTAGAATATATATTGTTAGTAAATACTTTAAGCTTTTTTCCAAACTCTCTATTTAAAACGATTTAAAACATTAAAGATAAAATTTTATACAAGTGATTAAAAAAAAAGATTTAAACATCTTAACTTTTAAATGTTAAGATGTTTAAATCTTTTTTTTGCACTATTAATGTACCATTACTAAATATGCACTATTAACAAAACTGCGAAGACATTAAAAGTTACCTGCTAATCTATAAGTAAAACCACCAGTTCTAGGGATTAAGTTTTAATGGTCGTTGACTGCTTCCTTTTCATTGAAAAATGAAACTCAAATCCACTGCTTTAATTTTCAAAGTGTCCAGCTTAGGTGTGTTCATAGATCTGAGATATCAAATATCATGCAGACCTTAATAACGCACCCAGCTAGACATAAGGATAAGTTAAAATGGATGATTCACTTTAAAACGTTAATTTACTTTCACGGTATAAATTCCACAATATACTTCCACAAACTTAAAAGAACACCACACATTCTAATCCGCCAATGAAAATAATCGTCTGCCCTCAACATCTGCGATCATGTTCTGCGCAGTAATGTTTACCACAAAGTAACATCTAGCAGGTGTTTCCAGAAAAAGAATAGAAAGAAAACAGTTAAATAAAGACATTTCAAATGCTTTATAGTTTATATGGCTGACAAATAACTTCTAATAAAACTATAATATTCTGTTTTTATATGAGAGAGTTTAATATTCTTGGAAATAAGCTGTGAAAATTTAAATTTTTATACATTTTTTAATCAGTTGCATTTGTTTTAGGCGTCCAAAGTAAACATAAATTTTAAATAAAAATGGATTTAATAGTCTTTATCAGTGTAAAAATTGTTTTAAACTCATAAAAGAGCTAAAATCCTACGTGTTTCGGCTTTCAACTTAAAGCCATCATCGGGGAAGAGGAACAACACAAACGACTACTGATCTTTTAATTTTCGACACGAGAAAATTGAAATCAACAGTATGGAAAAATTTTAAATAAAATATGCGGGCGCTCTCTGTTGCCAAATAGCGAAAAACAAAACAATGAATTAACAAGGGGTTAAAAATGTATCCCATAAACTAGGTATGTTGAAAGAAAAGTTATCATTACAAATACAATCTTTTCTAATTTTAATTTCCAATGATTCCCTAATGGCGGCTTTAAATGGGTTATTGAACCTATGGATAATTCTTGCTTTATCGAAATTAATTACAGTATCATTATTTTTAGCGTAAAACCGGGAGAGTGCAGTGGATAACTTTCCAAATTTTATGTCGTTTTTATGCACTTTTAACCTTTCCAAAAGTTTTCTTTTAGTCATACCAATGTAAAATATTATATTATTATTATTTAAGCTAATGGGGATTTCATAAACACCTGCGAATTGATCAGGGGGGATAGGATCTAATTTACATGAAACTAAGTCAACCAATTTTCTGGGAGGGACAGCAATAAGATGGATATTGTATTTACGGAGGGCCCTTTTAATCCTTTCAAATATAATAGGTATATATTGGAATTTCCGATAGTTTGGTTTATTATTGCTAGGGACAGGATGCTGAATTAAATGGCCATTGAATTTTTCTATAATTTTCTGTACGTGATGAGCGGGGAAACCATAGTCAATGGCGATATCTCTGATAAAATTAAGTTCATCTTGGATGAATTCACTTGAACAAACCAGAAAAGCACGCTTGATGAATGAATTGAAGGCAGCAATCTTATAAGTGAAAGTTGTAGAGGCATTAAATGGGATTATTGTGTTACTTCTCATCGGTTTACGATAGACTTTACGTTTTAGGTTGTTGTCATCTTTAATTAATTGAATATCCAGGAACGGCAGTGATGAATTTTCTTCTATTTCCAACGTAAACTTAACATTTTCATCTATTTCGTTTATTTTTGAGAGGAAAGATAGGAGTTCCTGCTTTCCATGATTCCATGTGATAAAGATATCGTCCACGTATCTTAGCCAAACTTCTGGTGTTAAATTCAAACTTTTAAAAATAAATTCCTCCATCGGTCTAAAGGAACTATTCTAGCTAGTTTAGATATTGTGTCTCTTTACCCATCTATTGATACAAATGAAGTTGTACAAAATATTAATTTGGAAATTGATAAACAAAATAATTTAAGTGATAGCATAAAAACATCTCTAAAGTCAGGACTTAACCTTATCATTAATAACAACGTTTTCATGTTTAATAAGAAATTTTACAGACAAAATAAAGGAGCACCTATGGGATTTCCTATTTCCGGTCTGTTGGCTGAATTTAAACTTAGACCGATGGAGGAATTTATTTTTAAAAGTTTGAATTAAACACCAGAAGTTTGGCTAAGATACGTGGACGATATCTTCATCACATGGAATCATGTAAAGCAGGAACTCCTCTCAAAAATAAACGAAATAGATGAAAATATTAAGCTTACGTTGGAAATAGAAGAAAATTCATCACTGCCGTTCCTGGATATTCAATTAATTAATCCATTTTTTACACTCTATTGAAAAGAGCAATATATTTAACAGAGGTGATATCTTATTAAGCACTGACCAGTTTTGGAATAAATTGCTATAGGAATGACATATACTTTATGACATATTTTTAGTTCGTTTTTGTTCGGAAACGCATGAAATTGGCTTTTGTTTTTATTCAGAAACTCTGTAATTGAAAGACGTTTTCCATTTTTTAGTAAAATCAGAAGATCTTTCAGAAAAGAATGTCAAAGTCAGCGTTTTGAACCAAATACCCGACGTAACAGGGAAAGAAAAGAGAAAAACCTGTCGTCACGTGACACGAATTGATTATAACTCGATAAGTAATTTATTTATCAAAAAATGGAAAACTCATTTCGATTCCAAATTGCTTCCATAGTCAGTCCTGCCCATTTTATGCCTTTGCGTTTAAAAATGAGTCAGAAATTATGTCAGAAAGCTTCGCGTTGTGGAGCAGGTCAGTTGAGAACCACCTTAAATATTCAGTACAAGAAAAATCTTGAACGCGTTCGACGGTCACCCCGAGCACCCCCGATGTCAAACTCGCAAAAATGGTGTCCTCACTTTTTAAACAGAAAGCTGATGATTGGGTTGAGTGGCCCCTCAAAATAGTAAGAGATTGGAGATTTTTAAAATATTTTTAGTATCACAAAATTAGCAAATGAGTTCTATGCGGAAGGGAAAAAAATTAAATGTTTGTATTTAAAATGCTAACAAATCTCTAAATCGCTAACAGTTTTATTAGAATGGGAGATCTATTTCTGAATTACTTTCCGCCAAAACTTTCCTACGTTACTAAATTTCTATTTAAGGATTTTTACCTGTGTATTATATAGTATATTTTGTTAAATTTAATGAAAATGGCAATGAAAATTGTAAAAAAATATCTGCCTCATATATGTAGACAAATATTTATTTATTATTTTATTTTGGAAATACAATATATTTAAATAATGTGTGACAATGTTTTTATTAATGATTTAGGTACATGACATAATTCAATTCTATATTTTATGAGTTTTTTTCCAAATTCTCTCTCCGATCACACCGTGAAGTCACAGAGTGTTGGCATTTTGGTCATAGGTTTTATGTGAATTATGTGACTTGCAGTGACGTCATTGCAACGTCACAAATTTTTTTAAAGCTGTCAAAAAGTAATTTTCTTCATGCCATAAGATGTTCTAAAGTTTATTTTAAGTTTTCTTTAGATCTTCAAGACGTTCACATTTTGATCACAGTGTGACGTTACAAAGTGGTGTCATTTTGGTCCAAGATGTGACGTGACGTACGTGACTCACAGTGACGTCACAATGACGTCACTGTGACTGTGCATGCTATGCGGGTAGTGTTACATAACTCTTGTATTTCATGTATTTTATCTCAGATTTTTTTATTGTTGGTAATTACTGAAATGTTCGTACTTGTGAATTTCGTTTATACGTTTTTTCATTTATACATTATTTTTTGCTTGGTTCCTTGAAAAACGTATAAACCGTGCTTCACTGTATCAAAATAAATCTTGTTTTAAGGCGGAAAATTCTCTATGTATAAAATATGATGTATGGTCCCCTCAAATTTCTAAAAATTTTGCACACTGGTTTTTAAAGCATGCGATCAGGTGGATGATGCTTTAGGAAATTTGTTTTCTACAATCACCAAGTCCCAGACCATGAACAGTAAATCAGTTTCCCTGTAATACATCGTCCAAATGTGTCCCAGATATGCTTGCTAAAATATTATTCAGGAGAACCTTTTGTCAGTCTCCATTTCAAGCATGTTAAGTACAAGTAGAGCTCTGTGAGTTCTGGTATTATGGTGAAGATAAATAAAGGAATTCCCAATAGCTGGAACGTACGGTAAGATCGATATCCTGACTAATTCGTCTTTTGCAATTGAACTGATATTCCTAAAGGTATGCAAGTCCGTATTGCAAATTTTATGATTGCAGATCAACCAACCTGACTTCTACTGTGTCTATCTATTTCCTCTTAATTTGGTGTTATTATAAGGTTTGTTACTCAATATCTGCAAACAACGACTGTCGAATTCCAGTCTGAAAACGAACTCATCAGAGAAAAGCACTTGAATCTACGAACTTTGCATCTTATGTTGTTCACTAAGTTCAGTAACACATTTCCTTCGTTACGCAGTGAACATTAATGTCATTGGAATACAATATATTGGCCTACGGGCATAGAAGGCAACTTGACGGAGCGTATGTCGTGCTGAGTGGCGTAACTGATCGCGGTCCTGATACAGGGACCGGTCTAAAAATGTAATTAAATTGAAAAGCAGAGTCCGTGGAAATTTGATAGCTGAAATTGGCAAAGTAGTGACTAAAAGTGTTGAATGTAGATAATACACATTGATAAAACAGTTTTTAGGTTTAAATTAAACTAACGTTTATTTAACATATCACAAAATAAAATAAAGATCAAAAACATGACAGACAATTTAATTAAAAAAATATAATGGCATATGGCAACAAAAACAAGGTGGCAAAAATAATATGGCATGAAGTAACTTAAATACAGCCTTCAAAATATACTTGTAGAAAAGTTCATTTTAACTTACATGATAATTAATTGAATGTGACGACACACCAACTTAAAGCAGGCCTTTTTATTTTATCAGTCACCATTGTGTTAATGTGAAGAGAACGAGTTGAAAAGAGATCCACACATTATTAATCTTTGAAAATGAACGTACATCACCACTAACAGAAGAAAAACCGGAACTTCAGCAGTCGAAATAAAACAAACACTAATAAAAATTTTTAAAACCACCTCTACACTCAAAAACTTTACAACGCCACTAACATCGTTTCTTCTGGCAGCTACAAATATCATTTTACTAATGCTACCTCTCACTCGCCATCCAAACTGCCTTTTCCATCCCTTTTAAAAAGCATCAACATACCGCTTTCCGAAAACGCCCCCTTCCAAAAGTGCAAAGTTGAGAAGTTCTTAAACTGCCTATTGGCAAAGTAATTTAGAGTGCCTTTGAAAAACCGTGTCACGGCGCCAGCGCATGCTCCTGTATAGCGTTACGAATGAAATGATGTCGTAGCTAGCGGTTGCAACTGAATCCGGAAAAAGGCTGAGAAAACGATAGTCGATGTGGGGAACGATATCGAAACGAACGGTATGGAAAGTAAACATTATCGGCGAGTTGAAAAACGGAAAGAAAGATTTGAACGATACTAGAAATGGAAAACGATAGCGACTGAAGAAAATGAATACAGGATTGAATGGGAAAATTAGACAAGTACGAAAAGGTGACATTATGTAGAAGTTTCAAGGTCCAAAAATATGTATAGGGCTAACATTTGCCCCCCCCCCCTTGACACGTATACTGAAATTATCTGATAACATAACAATAAGAAACATTCATGGTTAATCAGTAAAAACTTGGTTAATATATTCACATTCAACAATATTTATAAACACAATTCAACAATAATTACACAATTATAACAAGTAAATATATAGGTATATGCATATAAATACTTATATAAAATAAATATAACAGAGATCCTCATTACTTTGAGGGAACACACTTGTTTCACACAAAACAGCTGAACCTTTTTAAAAAGGAATTTCTTTTTTCAAACACACAGAAAGTTTGTTTCTTGCTTGTATTAAAACTTATACCTCACCATACTAACATATGGCTACATTTACCAACACACATTTTTCTTAGACAAGAAATAGAAATATATATACGTATTTCAAATATTCAAATTTTCAGTGAGCTCACTTAAAATAAAAATAAAATATATGTATATGTATATGTGTGCACACAAAAAAAAATAATTTTTATGCAATACTTATAAAGCTATTTGATAAACATTTGCATAATAGGATTGAAAAATACATATAACAACTCGATTTCCAATATATATTAAAATATAGCATCAAAAATTTGATTATGAAGGATCCTTCTGAAATAAAAATTAACATAAGGTATAAACACGATGCTATTACAGAAAAGTTAAGTGTATAATCACAAGGTTCGAACATTAATATAAAAAGACATTTCATGAAACATGCAAGTTTCGTTATCCGAAAATTTCAAAAGAGATAAAGTTAAACTTTGAATGTTTAACTAGAAAAATTTTAAACAAGCTTTTAACGTTTGAAGAAAAGAAACAAATTTTTTTCAACAATTCAAAAGGAGAGGAGAGTTTTTTTTCAAGTTTTATATGTATATTTTAATTTTTAAGACCCAAAAATAAATATAGCCTCAATGAACTTTAGTAGAGCAGCTTTTGTAATGGTTTGTAAAAATGTCAGAAAGATTGGATTTACTATTAACGTGTTTTACTAAAAATATCTCTTGGTTTAATAAATCGCGTACAAAGAAAAGTTTAACATCTATATGTTTTGTCCTATAGTTTTTTATGGGGGATTTAATAAAATCTATTGCTGCCATATTGTCTACTAATAAAGTTGGTTTAGTTTGTGGACCTGAAAATATGTGTTTATTGTAACATTCTGTGATAATACGGCTGAACCAAAGAAGCTCTTTAGTTGCTTCTGTTAAGGCCACGAACTCCAATTCCATAGTAGACAAACATACTGATTTTTGTTTAAAAGCTCTCCATGTTATCGGAGCTTTGTCTAGCATAAGTAGTTGACCACCCATAGATGTCCTGTCATCTCGATTGGCTGCAAAATCCGCGTCTGTATATGTGATCAGGTTAATTTTATGACAAGGTAAATTTAATTTATATTGCTTTGTATAGTTAACGTAACCCAGAAGTTTTAAGAGGCCGACCCAGTGAGCTATCCCCGGATTGCTTTGGAATTGGCTGAATATGTTTACTGCATAAGCAATATCAGGGCGTGTTATGCTTGTTAGAAAGGATAGGCACCCTAACACACTTCTATATGGGTAGTTAAGCATTTCTTTAATTTCTGCATCTGTTTGAGGGTACTGTAATTTCGAATAGACGACCCCTTTACTAATCGGGAGTGAAGAAATGGGAAAGTTATACTCCTCAAAACGTGTGCAAATTTCTTTAATGTATTGCATTTGATGTATAGAGACTACACCTTCCTCATCTTCCTCAAACTCCACCCCAAGCAACTTACGGGTTTTGCCCAAGATTTTTATATCGAAATGCTTAGTTAAAAGAGTTAAAACCTTGTCAATGTATTTTGGATGTCTGCTTAAAATGACAAAATCGTCAACATATAATAATAAAACAATGTAATCAGAAAATGTATAAACACAATTGAACCAATCTAACTTTTTAAAACCAAGAGAAATTAAAACTTTATGCAATTCGTAGAACCATGCTCTACCGCTCTGATGTAACCCATATAATGTTCTTTGAAACTTACAAACCAGGTGTTCTTTTCCTTTTATTTCAAAACCAGGGGGCTGTTTCATATAAACCTCATCGGTTAATGGGGCGTATAAGTACGCTCCTTTCACGTCACATTGTAAATGAGTTCACCCGTGACAAGACACTAAAGCTGCAAAGAAAAAGCGAATTAAACTAAAATTGACAACTGGTGAAAATGTTTCATCGTAAGTCTCGCCCTTCACTTGTTTGTAGCCCTGTGCTACTAGTCTTGCTTTGTATCTTGCTATGTGCCCTTTATCATTACGCTTAATGGTGAAAAACCACCAACATCCGAGAGATTCTTTATTGGGTGGAAGGTTAGTTAAGACCCATACTTTTCTATTGTTGATTACTGATAACTCCTCCCCCATTGCTTGTTTCCAGAGCTCCCATTGAGGTGATTTTAAAGCCTGTTTGTATGTATTGGGTACTACCTGGTCAGGGCTACACTACATACCGGGCTTGCTCATTCATTATGATGACGTCACAAAAGGTGGCTGACTAGGAGGAAAGACATACAGCGATTGGCACAAAACGATGGGCGCGTTGCTTTGGACCAATCGCTGGTCGCGGTCAGCCACCATTTGTGACGTTTTGAGAGTGAATGAGCAAGCCCGGTATCTAGTGTTGCCTTGACCTGGTCTAGTCATGCATCGGTTGTTCGATTCTAAAATGGAGAAATGTGGTGGTGTACTGCCTGGACTAGAACTAGAACTTGAGCACCGTGAGTGTCCATGTACAATCCCTTCATGTTTGTCTACTCCTCTAAAACAAAAGATAGTTGGATTAAACTTAATTCCATTTTTTAGATAGTAGTCACGGACCTCTCTAATTGACCTTAATCTCTGTGTCCCTCCAAATTCATAATAATAAATGTCTATACGCCTTCCATCAGGCCTTGTTACAGGTTTTCTGAACCAGGTAACTTCCCTCAAAGTTCTTGAAAGCTCCTCGCCTTCCTCCTCACTCTCATCGTAGATGGGTGTCCGGCGGCGGAAGCAGAAAAACCTGAGGTGCTTGGTTCTGTTATTGGAATTACAGACTTATGAAATTTGTCAGGTTGAATTTCTTTTAGTGGGTCAATTTCGGGAGGTTCAGATGATAGTGTTAAGTGGGTCCCAGATCGCTTTCGTTGTGCTGCTCTAAACTAGCAAAAGGGTTTGTGCCTAAAGAATAAATAGGGCCTTGTTCAGTTCCAACGTAGGTGTCTTTGGGTACAGTTGCTTCTTCACTGAATCTTACGTTAATTTTTTCGATGATCTTATTTGTGTCTGGCAGCCAAATTCTATACCCTTTTGTAGACATTGCATACCCTACTAAAATCCCCTTTCTAATCTTAGGCTCAAATTTTGTACTTCGGAGTTGTCTGGGCACTCCCACATATGCAACTGTGCCAAAAGGACGCAAGTGTCTTACAGACGGTTTATTTCCACAATAATATTCAAATGGAGTTTTCTTATGTGACTTGTGGCAAACACAGTTCAGAGTGTAAGTAAAATACAAAATGGCTTCTGGCCAAAACTTCAGACTTAGTTTACTTTCATATAGTATAGAACGTGTCCCGTCTCCAATGGTATGATTGAGCCGTTCCGAGACGCCATTTTGTTCTGGAGTATATGTGTTCATGAACTCGTGTTTGATTCCATTTTCCTCAAAATATCTTTTAAAAGCTTTGTTTGAAAACTCCCGCCCATTGTCACTACGTACGTGTTTAAGTTTCGTGTTTAGAAAACGTTCGGCCCTTTTGACATGGTTTGTGAAAATTTTAAAGACTTGTGATTTGCTACATAAGGGGTAAACTGATGCCTTACGTGAAAAATCATCCGTTATTGTTAAAAAGTATTTCTCTCCATCTCTCCCAGTTACTGTAGTAGGACCCACAAATCTGTATGTAAAAGTTCAAGTGGCTTCTTAGACCGGATTTGATTTAAAGGTTTAAAAGATGTGCGTCTATGTTTACTTAGTTTGCACGTTTCACAATGAAAATTACGGTCTCTAATGTGTGGTAAGCCTTTTACTCCATTACACCTCTGTGTATGTTCAATTAGTGTGGGACTGAGGTGACCTAGCCTACGATGCCATAATCTGAGATCATCCTTCTGCACTGTCAAGGCCTCAAAAAAGGACCTGTTTAAATTTTATGTTGTTGCTAGGTTTACTTTTACTTTTAGAATTGGCATCAGGGTGGATGTAATAAATCCCGTTTTTAAGGGTGGCCCTAAATAGTGTTTTATCATTTGTGTAGGCTTTAACTCTCCCTTTCCCTCCTTTGAATGTTGCGCCTCTACTATCAAGGCGACAGCCAGAAATAAGATTACGTCTTAAATTTGGACAATACATAACATCCCCTAGACACAAAGTTGATCCATTTAAATCAAGATTAACGGTGCCAGTTCCTTCAATCGTGAAAGTTGCTCCATCGACAGCAACGGAAAGTTCGTGGTTATGAAGAGGCTGAAAAGACACATAAAGTCCTCGATCTTTGCAAAAGTGGTGCGAGGCACCGGTGTCGAACACCCAAGCATCGTCGTCCCCCTTAACTTTACTAAGGTTAGATTGAATGAGGAAGTTTACCTGACTATGGGATGTACTTTGATGTTTTCGACTCAGTCTGGATCTAGGAGCTCCATTTCTATTCTGATGATGGACAGGGCTGGTTCTGGATGTAGAAGACTCTCTGGAACTGGTGCCAACTGAGAACTCGGGACCTGACGTGGCTGGAGAAGGGGCCTTACACTGATTTTTGCTGTGTCCAATTTTTCCGCACTTGTGGCATCTGCCTTTAGGTTTTCGTTGGTAACTCGTGTTATTTGGTGGACGACGACTTCTAGAAAAGTGGGACTGGACGGCAAGTTGGTTTTTGTCCTCTGTCCTCATTTTAAGACGAGACTCTTCGGCGACTAGTTCAGTCAAGATGTCAGAAAACACAAATTTAGAATCTGGCCAACGGAGTATGTTCTGGACTAGACTGTCGTATTTTTGAGGGAGCCACCTAAGAAGTTGGAACGAAAGATAGATTTCCTTAATTGGCTCATTCATTGCTTTCAGTTGGGCAGCGATTCGGTTGAGGCGAGCAGCGTACATATCTATCGACTCCTCTGGTGCTATTTTGCATGCTAACGATTCTGAGAATAACTGCATGTGGCGGGCTCTATTATCAGGTTGGAAATGGGATCGGAGCTTTGCCCATGCATCTTTAGGATCATCAATGTTTTCAATTATTCGACGGAAGTCAGGCTTGACATTCAGGTAGATTATAGACAGTGCTGAACGAACTCTGGATTGATAGTCCTTGTATGCTGCTGCATCACTCGTATCAGGTACAGTCTGTTCCCTTAACAATGCCCCAAGCATTTTTGTCCAATAGAAGGAACTTGATGTCAGCTGACCAGTTTCCATAATTATGGAAATTTAGCTTGTTTATGCTCACCTGTATGTTCTCCATTGCCAAGGAAGATTTTTTTTTCAAAAAATGTACAAAAAGGTACCAAAAAAATTTAAATTTTCAAAAAAGTTTCATAAGTTTAAACCATTTTTAACAAGGTACAATAAAATGTATGAAATTTATGTAAATGCGCCCCCCCCCCCCACTAAAATTCACTAGTGGGTCTAACTGCCGCCATCTACTAACACTTGTCAACTAACCCTTGCCAAAGGTTACGGCCCTTAAAGGGTTAATATGGCTTAAATACACCTGGGCCCATAACCGCGATCGCGGTCCGGATACAGGGACCGGTCTAAAAATGTAATTAAAGTGAAAAGCAGAGTACGTGGAAGTTTGATAGCTGAAATTGGCAAGGTAGTGACTAAAAGTGTTGAACGTAGATAATACACATTGATAAAACAGTTTTTAGGTTTAAATTAAACTATCGTTTATTTGACATATCACGAAATAAAATAAAAATCAAAAACATGACAGACAATTTAATTAAAAAAATATAATGGCATATGGCAACAAAAACAAGGTGGCAAAAATAATATGGCATGAAGTAACTTAAATACAGCCTTCAAAATATACTTGTAGAAAAGTTCATTTTAACTTACATGATAATTAATTGAATGTGACGACACACCAACTTAAAGCAGGCCTTTTTATTTTATCAGTCACCATTGTGTTAATGTGAAGAGAACGAGTTGAAAAGAGATCCACACATTATTAATGTTTGAAAATGAACGTACATCACCACTAACAGAAGAAAAACCGGAACTTCAGCAGTCGAAATAAAACAAACACTAATAAAAATGTTTAAAACCACCTCTACACTCAAAAACTTTACAACGCCACTAACATCGTTTCTTCTGGCAGCTACAAATATCATTTTACTAATGCTACCTCTCACTCGCCATCCAAACTGCCTTTTCCATCCCTTTTAAAAAGCATCAACATATCGCTTTCCGAAAACGCCCCTTCCAAAAGTGCAAAGTTGAGAAGTTCTTAAACTGCCTATTGGCAAAGTAATTTAGAGTGCCTTTGAAAAACCGTGTCACGGCGCCAGCGCATGCTCCTCTATAGCGTTACGAATTAATTGATGTCGTAGCTAGCGGTTGCAACTGAATCCGGAAAAAGGCTGAGAAAACGATAGTCGATGTGGGGAACGATATCGAATCGAACGGTATGGAAAGTAAACATTATCGGCGAGTTGAAAAACGGAAAGAAAGATTTGAACGATACTAGAAATGGAAAACGATAGCGACTGAAGAAAATGAATACAGGATTGAATGGGGAAATTAGACAAGTACGAAAAGGTGACATTATGTAGAAGTTTCAAGGTCCAAAAATATATATAGGGCTAACAGTAACACACAGTGAAACACCCGTTGTAACTAATTACATTCCCGATTATGTTTCGAAAAGCTTTTAACATCAAAAAGTATTTAACGAAAACCTTTTAACATTCCATCAGTTGACATGGTAGAAAGTGGGTAAAATTGTTTTGACTGATGTCTAAGATACCATGTTACTTAAATATAATCGACTTCACAGCTAGAAAAAGACATTCCTAATGACTTTAAGAAATTCCAGCTTACTTTTTAACACTTTCCAACCTAGTTGAAAAGTGTTTATAACTTCGGTTTGTCTGGCCGTCTGCCGTCTGGCCGTCTGTCCGTGCTCTAACTCCCGTAAATATGCTCGGATTGCCTTGCAATTTTCAATGTTATTGTCGTTATCTATAGCACGTTCCCTATTTCAACTGAAGTGTGTAGCACTTATAGTTTTTTTACAGGAACACTCAAAAGAATTCCGTTACATTACGGTCTATGGGGAAAAATCATTTGCGTTGATGTTACACAATTGCGATGTTACACAATTAATGATTTAACACAATTGCAAACACATTGTAATTGATATATATCACTAAGGTGTATTACAAGAACCTTAATATGGAACAGGGTGTGCACAGCACTTATAGTTAATTTACAGGTACAGTCAAAAGAATTCCCTTACAGTACGTCTATGGAGAAAAATCGTCTGCGGTTTATTTAAATAATGTTTCACTATTTTAAACGCATTGGAATTTATATATATCACTAAGGTGCATTACAAGAGGCTTACTACAGAATATTGTGTGTATAGTAGTCATCGTTCATTTACAGGGACACACAAAAGAATTCTCTACTGTCTGTTAACAATAATTCCTGGAAGTGCGTTTTAAGTAACTGAACGCGATTTTAAAATTAACTCACTTTTTGTTTATTACGTGGTGTGTATAAATTTTGTAGATCATATACAGGGAAGCACAAAAGTTCGCAAACACATTTCCGTTTATTGACAGAAACTAAAGAAGGAGAATTTTAAACTGTGCTACGCGTTTCTTAACTGAACTAAAATTTAGCATCATATGTAGTATATATACAAATCTATAAATCATATGCAGGGCTGAATAAAAGTATTCGGATATTTTTCTGAATATTGTATATGTTGGAATTTCCTGAAATTATGTTTTTAAATATGTTATGCGTTTTCCAAATTGTTTACTTATATGTTATCTTTCAGCTTATTAAACGGTATGATTTGTAAAATTATTTTGGTAGCGTTGGAAAGTGTTACATAATCTATGCTTGACGCATGATCTTTCGTTCCTTTTTGTATTTGCTCGGGTTTCCGTGCTTGACTTCTTCGCCAGGCTACGAATTCCTGTAATCCACATTTTGTTCTTTTACAATTTCAAAACAAGTTTCATGGAAAGTTTTAAACAACGGCGTTTTACGAAAAAGACATTTTTTCTGGTATTTGACATTACGAATGTTGATCTGTATATAACGTTTTCCTCCTTTGGTTTCTTCTACACGTTCTGTCTGTTATTATTTTGGTTTGGATTAGTTACTTATAGATATATTTGAATATATTTTTAATTATCTTCTAATGTTCTGAAAAGAGCATTCTGTCGATTCGTTAATAAATTTTGATTGTATATTAAATCATTTAAAATTTTAAGATTTATTACGGAATATTTGTAGTTTTCTATATTTTTTTGTTGGAATTTTTAATAAGCATTTTGAAATAACATATTACGTGGTGATGATTGATGGTTAAGCATCAGTCAATTGTGGCCATGTTTCAAAAGAGAAATACCCTGAGGGAGGGAAAAGTGACCGAATTACCGTTATCGTACTAGAAAAACCCTCTCAAAACCTTTCACGGTCATCCCACCTAGACCTCTCTGTTATGGAACCTGCTAGCACCCACACAGACTCTTCATTTGTGTCGTAAGTTATCGCTGAGTCTCATCCTGAAATAACAGGATAGCTACCACTTGTTTTCTCATGAATCAGAAATATTAAATAAAGATTGTAATTATTTGACATCTTATTTAAGATTTTCTCAAGATTTTCGATATTGAATTGCATGTCACTTTTATTAAAATGTTTATTAGATCATTTTAACATATTTGTGAATAATAAATCAAAATCATACTATGAAACTGACACATGTCTCTCATATACGGACATTAAAACATTTATGACACATCCTAAGGATTACAACTGTGAATAAAACGTATTTTAAATCATATCTTGTAAATCGTGAAATTTTCTGAGGATATATATATATATCCTTAATATGAAATATTGTGTTTGTTTAGCCTTTCTAAAAGATACCGCTCGCTAAAACGTGAAATAAAAAGTTTTACGTGTTTGCTTGAACAAATCTTCAAAACGTTAAGAAATTACATTTTACTTTATCTTACAGAAAGTAAAATAATTTGATTTTTAGAAGATAAATATGTCTAAGAGATGGATGAAAGAGATAAAGCAGCAGTCTTATATTACATTAAAGTTCTGAAAACCTTTTGAAAGTATATAATTTAGCTATATAAATAATGTTTTTTTATACAAAATGTATAAAAATTTGATTTAAAATACATAAGGAAAAACATATGACTAAGTAATTGTTTGAAAAACCTTGAATCCTTCTTTTTATATAATGAATGTTCAAGGTCATCCTGAATAAATACGGCTAAATTTACCGGTACTTAATTACGTTATATTGAAGCAATATTTCACTTTATTTATATTCCAGAGTCAGAGTCAGTCTTGCCAGATTGAGGAATATTTAATTCAAGATATCTGTCACTATTTCAGAATAGATATCTCCGTTTTACTTAAAAGACGAGACTCCGTGATTAAATAAAACAAAGATTACTAGTTGGAAAAATTAGTAGATATTTTGAATAAAAAATTCCCAAATCTGCCAACACTCAGTATATGTTTCTCTCTCAACAAAATTCTAAATCAAGGTCTTTTAAAATTCATTTAAAAATTTAGACTACTGGACATTTCTGATTTTCTTCTTCTTTTTAATTTTGAAATAAGGGCGGCATTTCAGAAATTTCTCTGGGGAGGGAGACAAACTTTGAGGGGATAAGTATTTTACTTGATTTTGTTGTTCATATCAGAGAAGCAATTAATACCGTTTTACTCAAGGCCTTAGGAGGGGTGTGGCCCGATTAAGAACGATTTTGGTCGGCCCCAGACACATGATGTGTAGAGGTGCTTATTTTACGGAACCACTATTTTCAAATAGTAATCTTCGTCTTATTTAATTGAATAATCTTGCAAAGATTACTATTCAGAAATATTTAGAATATTCATTACTCAAAACTTGAGCACGTCAATGCACGCTGACGTCACCAGCCAACATGTCCGTATAATCATAAAATTATAAATGGAATATCCATTACAGACTATGGCTCTGTGATAAAATGGAAAATAATAGAAATGTGGGCCTAAAATTTCCGTTTCAGCTGATAGACCAAACGGATGCAAGTTGCATCTTAATATAAAATTTCATACACGTAACCTGCAAATAGCAAGCAAAATTTATATACCACCTCTGAAAAGTTAGATATTTTAATACCACTTGTTAGAGTGACTATAAAGTGATTTACTACAAACATTAATTTATTATTATTTAGGAAAAAAAATTAATTGAAGTGTTTTGTTGGGGATAAATTATGTTTAATGGACTTCTAAATATCCCTTAACATACCAAAAATGTAATGAAAAATGAGCAATACTTATAAACTTTTAGTATGAGAAAGTTTGTTTAATGGCTTTTCCTTTGAATATTATTTTAGGAGTTTGTCGAAGTTACTTTCCTGCTAATTCGAGAGTCAACGGACATAATTTGTAAGCTCTTCAAACGTTCTTGTTGAATCAGTGGTTTCAACTAAGTTATGATGTCAGAAAGACTCGTTTTTCCAAATACCACAGACATTTAAAACGACAAATAAATGCACATAGAAATAAATTAATTTTGAAATTTTGTAGATCTGTTGTTGCAAGCAAGGGATTCAAGAATTTACATGGTAATTTGAATTTTTAGCGCTTAGAAAAATGTGTCCATCTATATAAGACATTTTTCTTATCCATGTTTGAGCCAACTCTACTATGTCAATCTAACTTTCAGATCTGTTGTATATTTTCTAATGATGTCCTCGAACAAGACCTAAACATTTCAGCAGAATCCAAATAAATTTTGATATTATTGCTTTATTTACTTGATTAAGAATTGCAGTAAAAAGGCTGTTTTTGGACAAAGATTCATCGAGAGATTTATAATCAAATAATTTTATTTCTTCGTAAGCAATAATCGCCGAATCTTCAATATAGGCTCAACATGAGATATTTGGCAAGATTTCCAGCGTCAATCAAGCCTTCATCAAATTTTAAACTGTGTGACCTTTACTAGTTACAAAGCTTTTGGAATAAAGAAAATCACTGTAGCAATATCCATGTTATCACCCTAAAATGCTTTACTCGCATGATTTACTTGATAGAGTAAAGAGTGCCAGAATGCTAGTGAGGCCAGAAATTTGTAATTTCTCATTTGACTAAACGATTAATCATTAATTTTTGCTTGAACATCATCAGTGTTTTCTGCTACTTTTCTAATGATTTACAAATTTCAGCAGCTTGGTATCGTAGAAATTTTACACATTCCATTCAAAAATCCTATAGTGTTTCAGAAATAGTTTTACAGACAGATCTGCATTACGTTTTCTAATAAGTTTATGTTTTAGTAGATGATGCAATAAAGATTGTAAATACGCTGCAGTACCAATGCTGCTTTGCCAATGAGCATGTCTTCACTATGACTCTCAAAACTAAATTAAAAATATGTAAATAATGTTTGTAATGCACGTTGATGTAAATAAAGTTTTCGAACTGTTCTGTAGACGTTGTTCACTTCTGAGGTTGCACACCCCAAGATTTTTTTATTGGAATTGCTGTCACATCTTTGTCTACGTATATTTTCATTATCTAGTCTTAATGTGTCAAGTTGATATGTCAAGTTTATGTTGTACACATTTTCACTTGCACTACTCCTTACCTCGAGATACTATATGAAATATTCCCATATATTTTATGAAACATTTGATTATAAACAATCAGCTACGTATATAATTACAGTAATACCCTGATTTACGTCAGCAATTCGTTCCATGACTAGCGACATAAATCGAAAACGACGAAAGTCGATGTAAATGTAGATAAGCAAAAAAGGATAAGCAATAAAAACTTTACAAAATCTAATGAGCAAATACTATTGTATTTAAGGATAATGTTACATACAATTATCAGACACAAAAAATGCGTTTGCAATAGAAAATGTTTGAATAAATCAATAAGCCGTTACTTATAATTTCTTGTTCTTATAGCTGCTCCGTTCGAAGCTCTCTTAGAAGCTCATGTAACAGCAGAGTGAGTTTTTTAATTTTTTTCTAGTAGTTGCTACATTTCGATCGTCCGAATAAATATATGTTCAAGAACCTTTATTCCAGCTTCAACAAGGCTTAGTCCTTCCGTTAATTTTGAAATTGTAATAATCTTTTCCGTAGTCTTCATATGTTTCTTTAACGGTACTTTGCTTCTTCAGTTCAATATTATCGTTGACGGTTAGTTCTCGATCATGGGAATTTAGTAGTTCAACATCTTTATCATCCATCTCTAAAGTGAGTTCTATTCCCTGTTTGTCAATTTCATCCATAAGGAGAGATACGGAATCACTATATTCAGATGTTTTCTCGGTCTCTACAAAGAAAAATGGACACGGTTTTTTCTCATTGTTTTTCTCTGACCTTTATCCAATGAGTACCCTATGACTGTGAACTTTTTATGACTTTAACTAATTTATTCCAAACGTCTTTCATTGTAAATTCTGCAATTTCTCTTATTTCTGCATTGAAATTGGGAAACGAATATCGCATGCAATATACTTTGAACGTCATGCTTCGCACGCCAAGAAGTAGTGTTAATCTATACTTTGACATTTTAAATTCAGGAAACGTTTTCTCTTCCTGTGCAATAAATATACTTTTTGGCATTTTTTCCAAAAAAGCCCAGTTTTATCAACATTGAAAATGGCCTTATGCTGGTTCTCTTCTTTTATCATCGTTTTCAATTGGTTGGGAAATGAAAATGGTGCTTTCTTACCAGCACTTGCTGTTTCATTGTTTGAATCTATGAAACCAGCCGTTGCGTTGATTAGCCAATGAAAGATGTTTCTCTCGTCTCATCTGATTTTTCTTCCAGTTTTTCAAATTTGACTTGGCTTTATTATATATTTTGTTTTGGCCAATAGGACAAATTTTGACCATCACTCGCACCATAGTATAAGCAATGATACGATTTTAGAAACCATGAATTGTCAATTACGAAACATCACCGTATTCATTGGACGAGCCTTCTTCATCTTCGGTAAGTATTCGTTCTTTATTTTTGATGATGATCCTACCTGCCCAGCATGAATGCCTAGCTTAACGGGTTAGTACCTGGGTGCGGGGCGGAAATCGCCTGATCACAGCATGGCTGTGATCCACCTGACTATAGATTTGTTCACATCGCTGCTGTGCTTGATCTCTTCTGATTTGCTACCGTTATGTTTGTTTGCCGGATCAAGGTTTCTGTTTAACTTTGTTGAATTGACAGATTTAATAGGTCTCGTAATTTAGAACCTTGATCAGGTGACGACACCCTCACCTAACTAGGCACCCCCAGAGGTATTATTCACAGGTAACTTGGAGGGCTTTGCACCCACGACGGATTTTACATGCACCAGGTGCCATTAGCGTACATAGATTGACATATTTACCATTTCTGTTGGCTTGTCACGTTCATGGTGGGTTGTCGCTGTAGTGTTTATCGCCTCTTTCAGGGGCTGATTTCACTTCTTGTTGTATTTGTCTTTGTCAAGGCTTTTTAGAATTTTATAGGCTCACCCCTGTTGTGGGTTGTTTTTTGTCTACCATTCATTGTTTTTTTTGTCTCTTTCTTGATATATTTTTACCTCTAGCTTGTGCTAGAGCTGGTTTTCACAGTTCTTTGATGGTTCTTATAGTCGTACAAGCTAAATTAGTATTTGCCACTATTTTATGTGCTTCATTTCTCCTTCCTAAAACGTGATGATTTCATGTTTTACTTCAAATGAAAAAAAAAATCCATTCTTACTTTTCTTCAGATATTGAATCACTAGATTTTCTTTAGGTGTCCTCGACAGAATATATCCGTTGTGTCGTGTTGTATAAACAAACAATGAGTGAATTTTTACTACGCGCTTCTCGTAAACCAAATATTCTTTCCACACTGTAGAGGGGTAGAGGGAGATGATCCGTTTTTTTTTTTCAATATCATCAATTTGTCTCTATCACGTGACTGTCGCGGTTAACATTCCCCTAACAGAACGTAAAGTCAAAATTTCTAAAAAATGTTCAAAGTTCGACAAATTAAATAAAATGTATTTTTCGGGCCAGGCGACGTAAGGATGACCTAAGTCGAGGGGACATACGTCGAGGTACTATTGTACAATGGATATTTGTCCCAGGTAATTGATGTTGGAAATATAATTGAGAATTACTATAGTATACTTAGCATCCTTGATTCGCAAAATACTGTATTGTAGAACAGTTTGACCTTTATATTAATAAGTTTGTTTTGAATCCCATTCTTTAAATAATGATCATAATTTCCTTATTTTGTATGTTTTGCAGTAGATTTGCCATTAATGAATCAAACTTGTCATCCAAGTCAACAACAGCAAGAAAATTTCTATTATTCGGTGTTCCTATATCTTTCTAATAATTTTTATTAGTATAAGAAATAATTCAATTTGGACAATAACATTAACCTTCTCAGTGCCGCGAACTGCTGTAGATTTCACTTGAATATTAGCATTATTTAAATTAATATTATTCTGCAAATATAATGCAGTTTTAAAGCATTAAGTAATGATTAATAGTCGCAAGGATTATATTCAGATACGTAAATAAGATTTTTATATCATGTTTGAAATAACATGTTTTTTTAGCATTTTTAAAAAATTAAAGAAAAAACAACTTTACAATTTTGTCTTTTTGCTCGGCGGTCAGAGGGTTAAAACTAGTTCTTTCTTAAAGACACAAATATTTGCGTTTTATAATAAAAGTACAGAAACAACTGCTCATCTCTGTAAACATGAAATATGATGTTATTATACATATGATATACTGTGTACTGCAATGTACCATATGTGTCATATGTAATATACATATCATATATACGCATGTTATATGCATATGTTATATACATATGATATGATTTATGTACTACAATAAAAGTTAAAGATAGAGATAAAACGACGAAGAAATCTCTCCAGCTTACTGAGACAGAACATATTACAATCACTTTATGAAAAAAACAATTCCGGTGATTTTTAAAGATTTTTCTTTTCTGTTGATACTTTGATAACACTGCCCTCAGACAGTAAAAAAGTAGAATTTGTTTATGTATCGAAAACTAATGATTGGCATACGCGATAAATTTACACACGAATGGTTTTGGCCATGTTGGTTCGTTTCATGCAAAAATTAATATTGGTCAAAATTCCTATTTTCATAACAATGACTATATTATTAATGTTAAAATTAAAAATAGATTTTTTTAAACTAAAAAATGCATGAACTATGTTTGCGTCTATTCACTGCATCTCACTAGAAAAAAAAAACAATTTTTTTTTCTTGAGAAAATACACATATATGTCAGTCACGTGCATTTAATATTTACATCTTCAAATTTTAAACTCTTCTAATTTTAGGAAGATTTTAAATAAGGATATAAATTATAATTTTTTTCCAGCTGCTTTTATGGAAAGAACTCAAATTTTGTTTCAGAAGTGGTTTACCATTTAAAAATACAATGTTGGTACAATGTTTAATATAGAGACCTATTTATAGAGACCCTATAGATTCCTATTTAAAATACATGAGGGCTCTCTCATTATTTTTTCTTGAACGGCTATACATTAAAATGTATATATCCATAGTAATTTTAGTCAATTGTATCTTAAAAGAGCTGATTTTTAAAAAAATAGAGGTTTATTTTGTAAATTTTTTACATATACGAGGCGGTTTCGAAAAGCAAAGATTGAGTGCCGCATACCCATTCAAAAAACATTTAATTTATAAAATGTCCATTACAAATTACTTACTGGCACATATCTGCCTTATTTTTCGACATAGTTCCCGTCATTGTCAAAGTATTTGTTAAGTCTGGGTACAGCACCTAGAATACATAGTGTGGAAATTGTCTATCCCAGTAATGCTTTAAAAAGTGCTAAAAAATTGAAGCCGATAAATTTACAACGATGCTGTACGATAATAGGGCGATCGCTGCGACATCTGCTGGCTCTTTTCAACGTAAACATTGTATGGCAAAAATTTAGTAAATATCATATATATTTTGAACAGTTAAAAGTTGGTAATCAAGCAATGTCATAAAAAAAATTACAGAAAATCTTTTAAGAGGATAACTACATATCATCATTGCTAAATTGCTTCAATAATGAAAAAAATGGATTTGTTTTTGCAAAAATGTGGATATAAAAATCCGGACACCTTTAGCCTATTACCAGGGCAACACTAGATACCGAGCTTGCTCATTCATTCTCATGACGTCACCAATAGTGGCTGGCCACGAACAGCGAAAGAAAGTGGTAGAAAGTGGCGAGCCCATCGTTTTGTGCCAATCGCTATATGTCTTTGGTCGCGGCCAGCCACCATTTGTGACGTCATGATAATAAATGAACAAGCCCGGTATCTAGTGTTGCCTTGCTATTACTCAAAAAAAAGAAGATAAAAATAAGAAAATTTTTATTCAAAGAAATATCCGAATCACTAATGCACGTACACATATGAATTAGTTCTACTGTATGCATACATGATACTGCAAATTGATTATTATTATGGAACAGATGTGTTACACGCACCGATGTTTGGCGACTTTTTGATTGGGGCGATTTTCAAGCCCAAGTCCAACCAATAACTTAATACTATAACCAGGTTACCATTAAAGGAAAAAAATCCCAAAATTTTGGGACTTTTTTCCTTTTTATAACCATTTAAAAAACAAACTGTGCGTGAGTGTAAGACATTGTAGCATTAATATTTTCCACTCTTCTAGCAGATATTCATCCTTTGGTACGGTAAATAGGGATAACTTGCTGTTCTTGTATCGAATATTGTAACTAGGCACAAAACAATGCGTATCATGTTTTTTAGCCATGACCAGTATCTTTCATAATTTTAAAGCTTATGAAAAGCACTGAGTCAGAGGAAACAGGATATAATTTAAGATTTAAAATAATTATCACCGGCCGAAACATTTTCTCAATTGATTCTTATACAATGTTTACATTGAAAAGAGTCAGAAGATGTCTCTGCGATCAACATCTTATCATTAGCATCGTTGTACATTTATCGGATAAATTTTTTTGTAATATTTTGTAGCCGGTGTCTACACTATTTATTCTAGGCGCTGCAGTTTGGGTACAAACTTGTGTATCTCCCAGTCATAGACGTTTACCGCCTGTTGTCGAAACCACATTTCAACTTCGATTTTGATCTTATCATTGTCATGGAAATTTTGCCCTGCAAGATCTTTCTTCGGGTAAAAGAAGAAGGGGTAGTCTCTGGGTGCAAGGTCAGAGATCACAGGTGGTCTACCGGTTCAGGTTTTCGTCATGGACATTGGTCTTACTTTCAGAGAAAGCACAATACCATTTCGTTACATTTTGTCGATTCATAATATTCCCATAGACGGGAACAAATTATTTGTAAATATCCGCTGTTCGCTCACCTTCTACACGAAGAAAACGTATGACAGAACGTACTTCTCATTTGGCGAAGTTCTGAATTGATACAGCCATTATAAACCCGTGCTAAACGAAACAGACTCACCGTACAAATAACGAATGAATGCAATGGGAAAGTCAAATGTTCAAGATTACAATATGTGTTGCCAACGCGTTTATTAAAACTTTTTCTTTCCTGCTGTCTGAGGCGTATCTTTACTTTTCAAAAACATACGTAGAATCCATTTTAAAATTATATTTCCCGCACTCCAGTATTACATTTAAAAGAAATATTATTAGATTTTTTTCTTTTGCACAGGATTTGACAGGATTTCTACGAATTGAAATTTTGTAAACTTGGAAATAAATTAGAACTGATTTTGATCGAGTCGCCATGGTCACTGGCCAGTATTTCAGCAAAATGAAAATGATGTTTTACTTGACGTATTTACGCCAGTGGCCAGTTGGTACAAAATACAGACATTGATAGTTTCTAAATCCAAGAACTTTTAACAGATTTCAAGTGGCCAACCGTCGGATTCACTTTTCACAGACTTCTTCCAATTCATTTGGTAGATCACACCCACTTCACATTGTTGTATTCTGTTTGAGATACGTTCAGCATTACTTTCTGCTTACCAAACTTCAGTTTCTAAATGAGTAGCATCTTACATTTTTGGACTATGATAACCCAATTCTTCTATTTATAAAATGATGCGGAAATCGGACTATATTATTCTTCTTAGCTCTTGCTATTTTTTGTGTTTTTTTTCATATTTGGAAGTGAAATTACCACTAGTGATATTTGTTTGTACATGTACATTCGCAATCAGAGTCAGAAAATGAAACATACAGCTTTTCTGCTATGATATATTCAGGTTGTCTATAAATTAATGTAGGAGATTTGGTTATCTCGTAGCTTTTCATACAAGAAACGGACGTAAAATATTGTTACATATTCGTTAAGTACAACTCAAAAAGTTATTTTAATAACACAAACAAAGTTGCATTTTCGTAATGCTACAACCTCAAACATTATTAATCAAATAATGATTATAATAAAATAATAATTAATATTGTTATTCAATCAAATTTATGAAAAATGTTATTAATGAATTATAAACAAAAAAATATATCTGTAGCTATTACGCAATTCATTAATAATTTTTTTGATAAATACTATAAATTTTAATATTTAATTATTATTTGATTATAATCGTGTTTTTTATTAATAACCTTCTGAGTTGCAACTTTACGCATACGTAACGTTGTTTGTGTTATTAAGAACTTTTTTTAGTTCTACTTTAGGAATATGTAACGATACGTTTCGTCATGTTCTTAAATCAAAAGTTATGCAGACAGGTAAGTTAACAATAATATAAAGGCCCTCTGTATTACGAAATGTTTCATCTTCGAGACGGGAACTTTAATTTAGTTCATTTCATCATCAATTTCACCCATCATACTCTCATATCGTTCGGTGGTATTTGCGTCAGAATCAGATTATATACAACATAGGCCTTAATTATATAGGGTGGTCATAAAGTCTTTTCCTGATTACAATAATTTATTGCAGAAAAACTAATATAAGTAGACATATGCTTGTTTCAATATATTGTAAAGACATTTAAGAAGTTTCTAATAAAAGTTATTACGTCAGTAAATTTCGATCTGAGCACCGTTGGTAGCTCGAAGAATGTCAAGGCAGTATTCCTTTTCTCGCCCGTATTTCCCAACTTTTGAGCTGTCACACTTCACACAGCATCCGTGATACTAACCTTGAATGTTTCAATATATTTAACAGGTTTTTCAAACACTATGTCCTTTATGTACCCCTAAAAGAAAAAATCTAGAGGAGCTGGTCTATCCCGTCCGATCCCTCTTCCAAGAAATTTGTTATTAAGTAACTCACGAACAACGGTAGAAACTATAGTTAAAAAAAAACTTAAGAATATTATTTTTCCATAATAAAAATTTTACAGTATTATATTCAAGGGTTATTTCGTAATAATTTTTGGTATTCAGGGGAAAACTTTTTGACCATTCTGTATTTCAAGATTTGTTCATAATAGCAACAATAAATAGACAATGTAAGGTCTACTACATATATGTAAGGAATTTATTTTTGCATAAATTTTCATATTATCTTCAATAGCCTTAATTTTCTTTTAATATATATTTCTAAATCTGGTCAATGCAAAACATGCTTTTGAAGTAACCACTATCGATATAATATACATGATAAGTTATTCCGGAACAACGAGTTCAAATTCTTTTCATTCTTAAAATTACGAACTTTGAGAAAGATGATTGAAGCCGTACATCATAAAATTGTACATTTCCCAAATTAATTATTCCTTTTTCATGGATATCTAAAATTTTCAAAAAATTACTTACCCAGTTTTTTCGTTTTAAAACACATTTATTTTATCTTAAGACAACCTATCTTACGCTCAGTTTCTTATTTATTTCCATCATATGGAAAATTAGATAACCTAAACAAGTTTGTTATTTAAAAAAAAGGAGTATTACAATCTTTAATTTATGTATTTTATTTTACTTTCTTTTCAAACTCCTGTAAAATAATTCGCTTTTATTAGTTAATTGAAACTAATAATATAGTTAAAGCTTGAAATAGAAACATTAAACGACTTTTAAAACAAATTATTATATTAACTAATGTAAATAAAATATTTATAAAATTACTAAACGTATGTTATTCATTAGTCATTACAGTGCTTGAGCTTTTTGTTGCTATTGGTAAATAAAATACAGCAGTTGGTCACTATTACACTACCAAAGATTAATACTGTTTTTAATTGCAAAGTAATTACAATCAATAGGTTGTGAAAGTTGCGTTTCACACGTGATTACAATGCAAGAATTGGAACATTTTGTATTAGCAAAAGTGCATGTATAGGGAGCGTTAATGTATAATTTTAAAATTACTATCATGCTTATAGGCCCCTGAGAGATACAGTTTATTAGTAGATGGGTATAATTATCTTCCAACTACGAAAACATTTCTCATAGATAATTTCGGACTTATCAAAGACAACAATTATGTCAAAAAAGATAAACAATTCATTGATCACACAAACATTTTTAAAACGAAAAATTGGAGTCATTGAATACATACACCTACAAAGGTTATATATTTTTAAATCGTGAACCCAAAGTGTTACAGACGATTTTTAAAATATGCATCCACATACTCAAGTATGAAATTCACAACACTATACCAATATTATTAGTGAAGAAGAAAAAAAAACGTTATTGTAAAATCTATACAATTCATTTTATTATTTGTTTCAGGGTGAAAGATTTGTTTCCAAGTCCATTTAAAATTCGATATGAAAATAAGCATAAAGTAATTTTCTTTTGTATTATAGATAAAAAACAAATATTAAAGTTTTAACTTTATCAAACATTAAAATAAATCTTTTCTTTTCCAAAAACCAATGTTTGTATCTTACCAAATATTAGTAGTATGGCTTCAAAAACATTTTTTAAGTATATTTTACGCATGGATGGAAATTTCGGAAAAGGTAGAAATCTATGAACATGTAAGTATCTATTAACATTTTCGTTTGCACAAAGAAGCATATAATCATTTTTTTTTTTCAATATATCATTTACGCACAAAACTTATCACAAAAAGGGAAAATCTTTTAAATAGGATTTTTGTTAGTTTTGTAAACGTGTTCAGCAATTTAATGATTGTATTCGTAAAATAAATTATGATTTCGTTGAATACTAAAAATTTGACTTTCATGATTGTATTTTGTGTATCTTTAAAAAGGAAAATAAAAATTTAATTTAATTATTTTATTTTCTAATTTTGAAAAACTAATTGAAAAACTAATTGATGTATTTATTACACTGTCAGCTATTGTTGAAAGTTAATTTGGTAAAAAAGTATAAATTTTAACATATTTAAGGAATAAGACACATTATTATTTTTTGTGTGTGTGCACAGAAAATGTATCATGTAACATACGCTGTAACAAATTTGTAGCAAAGTAACCGGTCATTCGACCGTTTTTATAGAAAACTGTTACATAACCGTAATTTAACATTATTCTGACTATAATATGGGCAATATTATGGTCAGAATAGCGTAAATTATGGTTATGTAACCATTTTCTATAAAAACTGTCGAATGACCGGATACTTTGCTGCAAATGTGTTACAGTGTAAATATTAGATGCAATAATATTAGAACTTTTATTCATTTTGGAGGTTTCAATTGGAAATGCCCCATTAGTCCCATACTATTTTGAACTGCATTAAGGATTTATATAAATTAACTATTTATCACTAACACAAAATAATGCTCTCAAATAAATAAATAGTATTAATTAAAAATTTCATAATTACGTTAAATCTTGTTAAAGACAGAATTAATGCATTATCAAAACAAGTTTTAATTAAACATTAAAAACTACAATTCTTATTGCACATTAAATAACTAATTGTTGCTATTCACATTCATATTAAATTACATTTTGGTTGACATCGCTCATGTGTGACTGTCAAATGTTAAAATTTTTGACATGCCTATTGTACATTTAATACCGTGTGTGGCGTTATGAACGGGGACTAAATATAGTTCTTTTACTTCTATTTTAATGATAACGTCACACACGCGCAGCATGTGGAAATTACACTAAATACTGTGATAAGCACGCTGCTGAGTTAATTATATTTATAAACCATTATGGTGAATAAATCCGCTACAATAAGATATAGAATACATTGGTGAAAAAAGCCGCTAATACAATAATACACTGCTTTGGCAGCTATAGAACTACTGAGTTGTGTGACATGATGTCAAACCCGCGGAACTTGTTCGGCATGCGCACGATATCCGAACACCTGTAAAAAATCAATTACACAATACGATTGTAGTTAAAACATAATGTAGCACTGTGTAACTGAGTAGCATAATCAGATTTCTTTGCGAATGACAAAATTTAACAGAAGTTAGAACCTAGACAGACAAGGCAGGCAAACTTGTCATTTTTAGTTCTTGGTGGAATTTATACCGCAAAACTATCAAATCGATAACTTTCCAAAAACAAAATAAATATAAAATAAATAATAAAATGTCTACATCAATTTAAAAGTTAAGCATGGACATTATATTAAAAAATAGAGGGCTATGTCCGCTGCGCTGGTCCATTTTTCAAATGAACCTTGAATCGAACGAAATGGAGAATTCTACCCTGTAATTTAAAGTAATATAGACCTTCCCCTGGAAAGTCCTTCCGCATTGCTGAATACAAAGCGAACACCATTGCGCTAATTTATATTATCTTATGCGTTTGACAAAATTCGGGATATGAAAAAGCAATTCTGTTATTTGACCATTTATAGTAGAGTTGGTAGAGAAATGGGGCCGTTATGACCAACAGAAATTAAAATGCTCTCTAGTCACTATACTTATTAAAAAAGAGAGAATTACAATTATTGCAGAGATTGACTATTTAACTTAAATAATGTTCGGATTATACATTTTCGTTTGTTATTTTTTGAACTCCGGGCCACACAGCCTGGTGCTATGTGTGATTCTGTTAAATATAATCACAATCTACGTTATATAATATTTCGTAATAAACATCATCTTCTGGCAGGTCTACTACAGTTTTCTATCTTTAGATTCCAGCAGAGTAAATACAGTCAAAAATGTAATAAATTATTTGCACACAAAGAGCAGTGTTTAACTTTCATATTTAAAAGAAAGTGAATCATAAAAAAGGGGATTTTTAAAGCTGAATTGTTTGAATAAAATTAAAATAACGTCATTTTCACTGCCTTTCCATTTTATACAGCAGTTGCAAGCATGTAACCATTAACCTGGAAAAAACCTCTATAACCAATTCTGTTAGAAAAATAATCCTCTTGTTTCCATCAAATAAAGTCTCCCTAATCTTCCGTAATCGGGTCCACAGCGAAGTTTGAAGTCAAACATTAGAAGTCTTTGGTATGATATGGTTACAAATGTACCAGACTTAGCTACAAAATGAAGTTAATTGCGCGCTAAATTAATCCTTAAATAATGTCAAATTGCTGTTGTCTGCATTATAGATCTTTCACCAATAAAACTCCCTGAGAAAGATAAATAAAGTTAGTTTTTCAAAGTTGTTTGTAATAATCATTTTGGTAAATACTTGAACCATTTTTTTTTTGCATTTTTCTAATGAGCATAATAACACGGAGAAATAAATAGGCTTTATATTTCTTTTATTTTCAATATTACATTATTCTTCAGTCTATTGCCCAAATAAATCCTGTTAATGAACATAATCGTTAATCTGTCACTAAGGTTAAAGGCTAGGGCTATGCGTGAGCCGAAATCGTTTTATAATGATCAAAAATGTATGTAATCTGAATTTCAGGTACTTTTTTAATCTACCTTTTTAACCCTATCTATGCTAAAATGATAAATCAACAAATATTGTTCTATTGACCACAATTGACACTTAAATGTCTTTTTTTCGTACATTACAAGTATTGCTTTTGAGTGATAGTAAAATAAATCCAGATGAAAAATATATAATTATAAATCTTCTTTTTATCTGTTTGTTTCATAATGAGTAACAATAAAATTACTAATTGCTAAGTACAAATTTCGTGTAATCTTCTGCAGTCGGATTCACTGTCCAGAGTCCATTCAAATATAAAAGAAAGTTACAACAATATAGTAAATACGTCAATCGGCGGGGGACCCGATTACGGAAGATTAGTCCAATATATTTTTAAAGCCTTCAAAAAGAAGAAAAGATTTGCAATGAAAACTAAAAGAAATGAATGGGGAAAATTTTCCATTGTTATAACATTAACTGCTATTTATATAATTTACATTCGAATATAAAATATTACTCCAAAAATGCTGTGGTACACCAAACCAAAACAAGCAAGAAGAAAACATTATTTGTTTTACAAACAGATAACAAAATTTTGACGTAATTTTTATACGGGCTGTAAAACATTTATATTTATAATTATTAAAAATTTCAAAGGATTTGGACAACAAAGGCTATTTTTAAAAAAATATATGAAACGACCCTACGTGAAAAAAGAAGAAAATGTTTTCTTACGAGCACATTCATCATCAAGAGTAGAATTGTAGAAAAGATATGCAATGAAAACTAAAAAGAAATGAATGGTGAAAATTTTCCATTTTTATAACATTAACTGCTATTTATATAATTTACATTTGAATATAAAAAATTACTCCAAAAATGCTGTGGTACACATGGAAAAATACCATTATTGTTACAATCGTGGAGACTGATGTCATGATTATGCCTTTTTGGCTTAAAATCAAATTGTTTGGCGACAAAATCGTAAATAAACAAATAACATGTAACTCACAAGTACAGTCATTTTTATAATTACATCTGCTAGATTCCTAACTCACATAATGTAGAAGCTGGATTTAAAAATAAAGTACAAATCAAACAAAAAAATTGTTACTCAGACTTTATCTAATCTGATATTTAGATGCATTTTTTTTACTGACGCAAAAGATAAATCGCCAAATATTGTTTCGATTGCAATATTGCACATTGAATAATATTTTAAGCATTAAGAACATTCCCTTTCGTGTTTAAATTAAATATTTTCGTTTTATAACATTATTCCTCATCAAAACAGTTTTTATTTTTTTTTTAAATAAAATTAGTAACAGTTTTTTTCTTTTATTTTTCGAGGTGTTTATATTATTTTCTAAATGATATAGCCCTTTCAATTCTTTCACCAACGATCATGATCGCCAATAAATGACCAGTTGTAACCTTTTCGTCCAAAATAACAGAACTTTCCATCCTAATTCTATAACTAATCTATGTAGAACAATTTGTTATAAACTAAAACCTTCCCTGAGAAATTATCTATCTAACAGTGCAAGTTCCATCAAAATCCCTCAAGCAGAACTGGAGTTATAAGCAGTCGAAACAAACTTTCCGTTTGTATTTTATATATATATAGTAAATATATGCAAATAAATGGTAAAAGATTCGTTTACGGAAGTAGGTTAAAAATATCAATATTGGAGTGATTATTATATTGTGACAGGAAATAGAAACTTAATTAAATTTGATATAATGATATTAAAAGAATAGGTGCGGAAAACCACAAATAAAATATTTCAAAAATAGATTTACGTTTCTTTAATATTCTCTTTGAACGGATTTTCGCACTTTTCGATTAGATAACCGGAAATCACACGGAGACGTGATAACCGATAAGTAACAGGATTTCTTTAAGCAACAGTTCCATGTTGGTGTAATAAATTACTGAGAAAAAGTGAAGTCATTTATTGAAACATTGTTTGTAGTGGTATGTTTGGATGTTATAAAGTGATTTGTGTGTATAACACGGAAAATGGATGTTAGTATGTAAGATGTATGCATGTAAGAAAATAAGTAAGTTAAGAATATAAGTATGGAGATCATGTTTCATGTATGGGTTATTCAGTTGATGATAATTAAAAAACTGAGAAAATATCAGGTTGGTGACTTAGGTTTTCCGTAATCAAAATTTTTATTAATCTGGATTCACGTGTACAATCTTCTGCCAACGTTTAGGCAGCTTGTAAAATCTCTCCTGCCAGACTCAAAAAATGCATAGACCGCATGAACTTCTTTTGCTGCTGTCAGAAACTGCTGCAGATGTTGCTGTCAGAAACTGCTGCAAATGTTGCTGTCAGAAACTGCTGCAGATGTATCCTAAACAACCATTTTGCGATCGGATGTTTACTTGTGGTGAAAAATGAGTGTGTTACAGCAATACTAGTAGTAAAACTGGATGATCTGAGACTAGCAACATCATAAGAAGACGTTCATCAAACAAGAATGTTTTGCTATGGATCGAGTGAGATTACCGTGTAATCATCTACAAAGAGTGTCTGAAATCCTGCCAGACCATCGAAAGTGACATGTATTGTAGTATGCTTAATAATGTTCAGGCCGCAATAAACGACCACGAAAAAAGGAGCATGGAAGGAAGACCAGATGTATTTTTATCTGGACTTTTCCAGACCATATACAAGTTTTATCACATTCTGAAAGCTGTACCAGCTAGAGTGGGATCTAATGGTACATCCACCTTGCAGCACATTGACCCTTCAGATTACCTGTTTTTGCACCTAGAGCTTTATTTTCAAGGCCAGATTTTGAATTAAACAGAAGAAGCCATTTCTGAAGTCGATTCATTTCTGAAGTCTAGATCATCCCTGTTCTGGAAGGAGGTATTTATCAAGTTCCCAAGACGTTGGTATAAGATCATAAAACTGACTAGAGATTACTATCCTCCTTAATTTTGAGTTTGTAGAATTTCTTTTTTTAGTATTAAAAGAAAATTTGGAATTTGGAAAAAAAAATTTCATTAACCTGATGTTTAACAATCTACATTAATCTGGCCCATAAATATATCTACTCATAAGACTTTTTTTTCGTGTTCTTTTTTTTCTGTTTGTCGCAAATAATTATAAACTAAAAGAAAAAGATATCAAGTATAAACCATGTGTGAATATTTTTAAACATTAAAAACTTTTAATAATGTTTTATTCAATTAAATTTCTTTTAAACTTTTATTCCTAACTTTTGATACTTTTAAAATAAAATATTTAATTACAAAATGAATGATGCTCCTAGAATAATGCTACTACGGTGATAAAATGCTTCTGCTTTGAAATATAATGAGCAAGTTAAACAAAAGCCGGTTTCATCCATTATTAAAAGACATTCTATAACAAAGTGTCAGCAATTACAACAATTATTCTTTGATGTTTTGCCATCAGTGAAAACCTTCATTTAGAGATCTCATTTTTCAAAGAATATTTATCTGCGTAACGAAAGAAAAAGCCTCTTTTAAAGAAAAAATGGAATATTATACGAAAGTAATTTCATGGTAACTAAGAGTAAATATGTATAATTATGTGTATACAAAGAAACAGAAATTTACTGCAACAAAAGTGTTAGTAAAAGTTTTATCTTGCCCGGAAAATATATTTTTATAAGAATTTCTTCCTCATATCCTCGTGTTACTTATTTCACATTACAGAAAGTATAAAGGAATTTTAAGTATAACATTTTGTGTGTCTTTTTGAAAGTATTTTTTGTTTAACTCCTTCAGGGGCAAAGTACTCTTGTAGCTAAAATATTGAAATGATTGATTAACACCAGGATTCACGAACGAATTTATTTTAAAAGTAAGTAAAAGCTTTACCTTATAAATTCAAAAATTGATTATAAAATGCTGGTGTCATTGTCAGGTTTCTCTCACAGGTGCAAGAGTTGAAAGCTATTCTTAAGGGATTAGCATATTGTATGTATTGTATCTGTATCTATTGTGTACCGTTAGAGTCTGGTTTAAGAAAAATCTTAATCCGAAGGGTGGCGACTTGGACATAATGAAAGGTATTTCCATTGCAATGCGGTCTTTGATAGATAAGAAAGAGAGTGCACCCTTTTGTTTAGGAAGACAGATCCGTCAAGAGGGAAGAAGGGTTGTCAAGGACCCTTGGAAACAGAGGAGAAACCCCGTAGAAAGGAGGGTGCTCTGCAGTTTACGAGAGAGAGAAAGTTAGTTCTAACGTAGGAAGCGAAGGTGTAAGGTCGTTCAGAGTTGGAGCTCTGAGACCGGTGTTGAGTTTGGACGGAGCAGCGAAGTGTGAAGGTTGCTCGGGGAATGAGCGCTGAGAGCGGGTGTGAGATGAATAGAAATCTGAGTGCGGAATGAATTGACGTAGTCTAACGGTACACGCAGAGCGTTTTCTGTAATTGTTTTGATTTAGTGTTAAACCGGATAATTTACATCCGAGTTTAAGTGTAAATATTGTTAATAAATTGCTACTTTAACTTTAATTGAAAGAGTTAAGTTTACTTGAATATACATCAAGTATCGTGCCCGATATCACGTATTCATATCGGTGGTGGCAGCATATCAAAAGACCGGATTTATTTCGAAGTTGTGTGGACGGAGAAGTGGAATCCGATAATGTTGGCAGCGACGGGATCTGAATCACAGAAGACCAGTGCCAGTTAACCGTGTTACAGAGAGTTTGTGCCGGATCGCCCAGCGGAAGTGTTCGTGCCCTATCGTCGTAGACTAGTGCCAGATAGCTGTGTTACAGAGAGTTTGTGCCGGATCGCCCAGCGGAAGTGTTTGTGCCCTATCGTCGTAGACCACCAGTGCCAGTTAGCCGTGTTACAGTCAGTTTATGCCGGATCGTCTAGCGGAAGTATGTGTGCCCTATCATCGTAGACCAGTGCCAGCTAGCCTTGTTACAGAGTGCCTTGCCGGATCGTCCAGTGGAAGTGTTGGTGCGGTGTGTAGTGTTAATTCCAGTGTTTGTGTGTAGTGTTTGTGGACACAGTGTTTCAAATTACAGTGATTGTTGCCCGAGAGTGCAAGATTTACCCTGTGGAAAAGTGAGCAGAGAATAGCCCCAGCGAATGAAGTACGAGGTAAGGTGTTTTGATCATTTTACTCTACTGACATTCTCGAACCTATTTTTTTTATTGTGTATAATTGATGATAATTGGTCTAAATCAAATGAGATATTAACAACCATTTTACACTATTGTTTTAAGAAAAGGATCTTATATTAATTACTAGAAGTGATTTTCTAATTGATTTAAACGGATAAGATTAATGATTAAAATTAATGCATTGTGTTAATAGTTGGAAGGAATAATTGAAATTTCTTAAATTTAAATTATTATTAAAGTAATATTTAAATTAAGTGATATTGTTTGCTTTAAGTTTGAAATATTGATAGTAAATGAGGAAAGGAAATTTGTGTAGAATTTAAATTAAATTGAAATAACCTTCAAGGAAGAACTGAAGGCCCAGAGAAAAAAAAAGTGCTGTGATTTACTTTTTAATGTGAGAACTAATTTTGAAATTGAAATATTTTATTGAGATTAAATTTAGGAATTTATGTGGATTTCATGCAAATTTTTGTTAGGTGGATATTTTTATGTAGTGATTAGCATCAGTGTTTTATTCAAATTGCAACGTATCAGTATTATTGTGTAAATTGTATTTTATTATTTAATGGTATAAATTTAAAATCTGTATTGCATAATAGTCAAATTGAGATTATTGTTACTTTGTTATTGGAAGCAAATTGTGGGGTATCATTGTCTAAGGAAATTTATTATTGTATTATTACTTATTTGAAATATGTTAAATAGTATAATATGTGGAGGTAACTTATGAGGGTAGGATTTGAGGAAGTATTAATTTGATATTGTGCTTAAGTATTGTTGTAGGGTGGTAATAATTATCAGTAGAAGGTATGGCTTTCTTACTAAAAATAAAAAGGGTGGATCTTCAGGCGATATGTGAAGAGTTAGGAATTGAGGTTTCGGAAGATGATACCAGGTTTAAGCTTAAGAAAAAGATAGTGGAGAGTGACGAATATGAAGAGGGTGTTGTTATGGAATTATCTAACACTATTGTTACGGAGCGGTTAGAAAAGTTAGAAAAGGAGGAAAAGTTACAACGAGAAAAGTTAGAAAGGGGGGAGAGGTTAGAACGAGAAAAGTTAGAAAAGGAGGAAAAGTTACAACGAGAAAAGTTAGAAAGGGAGTTAGAACGAGAAAAGTTAGAAAGGGAGTTAGACTGTGAAAAGTTAGATAGAGAAGAAAGGTCTGAAAAATTGAGATTGGAACATGAGTTAGAGTTGGAAAGGATAAAAATTCAAAGTTCGACAAATAATTCTAATGGGTCTAGAGAATATAATAATGAGAGTAGCCTAGAGAAATTGATTAAAAGTGTTAAAACTTTGTCTATCAAGGTTCCAGAAGGGACTGAGGGATGGAATCTGTTTTTTAGCAGTTTAGAACGGGCATTCCAAACAAAAAATGTACCGGAAACCCAGCAGGCCGAAATTCTGCTAAATATGTTAGGAGATAAGGCCGATAACTTGCTAATATACACTACTAGGGAACAAATTGAGAGTTATGAGAAGTTAAAGGAATTAGTTCTAAGGGAACACGAGCCGACACCGAAGGCGTGTTTGGAAAACTTTAAGAAGGCTAGAAGGAATCAACATGAAACTCATGTATTATTTGTGTCACGTTTAATAGCAACGTGGGAAAATTACTGTAAGATTAGAGGTGCAGATACGTATGAGAAGGTTAATCAGTTAATTGTCACGGATAAGTTGTTAACTACTCTAGATGAGGAAACCGCGACGCATATTGGATTAACTCAGCACAGTAATTGGTTAGAAGTTTCGAAAATTGCTAAGGAATGTGATAATTTCTTTGATGCTAAACAAAAATCTTATGCGGTAACTTATAAGGGCTATAAAGGTAAAGAAAGGTATGTTAATAATGAAGATTCTAGAAGGGCAAAAGATGAGGGAGTTAGTAGTAATTGGAGACAAAATGGGAATAATGAAGTTAGTCCATTTTTGGGTAGAAAACCGGAATATAAGAATCCTAATGATACGACGCCTATCTGTTTCAAGTGTGGTCAACGAGGACATGTTCAGCGATTTTGTACAAAAGGAAATAATGAGGGAGGTAATCAAATTAATAACCGACAAGAACCAAGGGCTAGTATCAATAATGTCTCAGTGCGAGGAATTAAAGAATTACCAAGGGGAGCGAGTATGGCAAGAATCGGAGCAAGAGGGAATTGGAGAGCTAAAGTTATTGGAGAGAAGTTAAATAAACTTGAAAAAGTGGAAGTTAGTGTAAATGGGAAGATAACAAAAGGATTAGTGGATTCTGGTTGCGAAATTAGCGTCGTTCATAAAGATTTAGTACCAGCAGCGAAACTAAGAGGGGCTGGTAGTATCTATTTACAAGGGATATTTGGTAAGGCAGTCAAATCGCCGTTAATTGAGTTACCTTTAGCTATTCCAAAACGCGGAGAAACTAATGTAATTCATCAGGATGTACTTTGCGCGATAATTGATAATAGTAAGGAACAGGTAATTTTACATCCTGACGTGGCTAATGAATTGTCAGGGTTAAACAACGAGAAATCATTAAGAGAGTCGGTAAAAAGGGAATGTAAGGAAGATAGTAGGGATAAAGTGAAAGAAGGGGAAAGGATTAGAAATGGTAATAATAATCGTTATGTCGTAGACGCGAGATCGGAAAATTTACAAAGTCAGGAGAAGGAAAAAGCCGAGGTAGAGAAAAGTAAGATTAATCAAGTTACGGAAAGTAGTTTAAATGTATTTCAGGAATCCCAAATGAGTTTTAAAGATTTAGAGAAAGCTTGGGAATTGGCTGAAAATGAGAGAGGGTCTTATTATATTGTGAATGGGATGTTATATCATAAAGAGAAATTAGGAGACGAAACGGTAGCTCAATTAGTAATACCTAAAGTAAGAAGGGAGGAAATTCTAAAACTAGCGCATACCTCCTTATATGGAGAACATCAGACGGTTAAGAAAATGTTAGAAAGAATCAAGCATTCATTTTATTGGGAAAATATGGCGAAGGAAGCTAAAATATATTGCGAATCATGTGTAGAATGTCGATAAACGAGGGAAATGAATGTGAGTAATAAGGAGAAAGAGGAAATATGTCGACCTGCAGTTATAGTTGAGTTAGGGGACGGTAGTAAGAAACTGGTGTATCAAGATGAAATGAGAGCATTTATGGCTAAAAACAAAGTAGTCGATATTGTCTTGGATAGTGACGGGGAGTTTGAAGACTGTAAGAAAGATCTGTTGTTAGACAGAGAACAACCGGAAAATAAAGACAGGAAGGGATTTGAAATAAAAGGGTTAACCAATATTCAAGTTGGGGACATAAAATCAATCTTAAGGAAAAATAAGGAATTATTTATGGATCCTATCGAACTGGTAGAAATGGAGAAAAATCGGATGGGTCGTAAACCGGAGAGGGGTAAGATAAGGCAGAAATTGTACAATGTCTTTATTACGTACAAAGAGGACTTGGACAGGCAAGTGCCTAATTGGTTAGAGGAAAATTTAATTAAGACCGCAGAGGCAGAAGTTAGCCATTCAAGCTGGTGCATTGCGGAAAGGGAGGTACCAATTAAGTTAACGAGGAAGCACTGGAAGGAAAAAGTTCCGCCTCCAGCAATCTCAGCCTAAGGACTGACATTGAAATGACATAATGCTAGTGTAACTTTATTTTTTTTGTGTATTTATAATTGTATGTGCATCCTGTGTTTATAAAAGTGTCTTAGCGTATTGTGTATTTTTTCTTTAGTTATCACATTAGTATATGGTTCATTAGAGATGTCAGTAGTTAAATTTTCAGACACCTTGAAATATTTATGTAATTGTAGTAATGAAGAAACCTATCAAGTAACTGTTGAACTCTTCTCAGACATTACATAGTTTGAGGAAAATTAGCCCCTAAAAGGCATATTTTCCGCTAAGGTGGGGGGTGTCAGGTTTCTCTCACAGGTGCAAGAGTTGAAAGCTATTCTTAAGGGATTAGCATATTGTATGTATTGTATCTGTATCTATTGTGTACCGTTAGAGTCTGGTTTAAGAAAAATCTTAATCCGAAGGGTGGCGACTTGGACATAATGAAAGGTATTTCCATTGAATGCGGTCTTTGATAGATAAGAAAGAGAGTGCACCCTTTTGTTTAGGAAGACAGATCCGTCAAGAGGGAAGAAGGGTTGTCAAGGACCCTTGGAAACAGAGGAGAAACCCCGTAGAAAGGAGGGTGCTCTGCAGTTTACGAGAGAGAGAAAGTTAGTTCTAACGTAGGAAGCGAAGGTG
Source organism: Maratus michaelseni (assembly GCA_963931845.1). NCBI lineage: Eukaryota > Metazoa > Arthropoda > Arachnida > Araneae > Salticidae > Maratus > Maratus michaelseni. The sequence goes on from OZ007591.1 coordinate 99,049,143, forward strand.
TAAGGTCGTTCAGAGTTGGTGCTCTGAGACCGGTGTTGAGTTCGGACGGAGCAGCGAAGTGTGAAGGTTGCTCGGGGAATGAGCGCTGAGAGCGGGTGTGAGATGAATAGAAATCTGAGTGCGGAATGAATTGACGTAGTCTAACGGTACACGTAGAGCGTTTTCTGTAATTGTTTTGATTTAGTGTTAAACCGGATAATTTACATCCGAGTTTAAGTGTAAATATTGTTAATAAATTGTTACTTTAACTTTAATTGAAAGAGTTAAGTTTACTTGAATATACATCAAGTATCGTGCCCGATATCACGTATTCATATCGGTGGTGGCAGCATATCAAAAGACCGGATTTATTTCGAAGTTGTGTGGACGGAGAAGTGGAATCCGACAGTCATTGTGCCATTTTGGGATTAAAATTAAGTGGTATATATAATATACCGGTGCCCTTCAAGGGGTTAAATTTAAATATGTTTTACTTATTGAGGATGAAATAGATTTTGTATGTTGATGCTCATGTTGATAATTGATCGGGCGATTGAACATCAGCCCAGCAAATTGCACTCTGTTATTGTTTTATCAACTCCCTAAATCAAGTTTCCAAAAGTGTGGTACATGTACGTGTCTGTCTTCAAAGCGATTATATGACGCGCGCGCGCGTGTGTGGGTGGGGGGGAGGTAAGACAGTAAAAAGAATTTTGCATCTCGTTGATGGTTTTAACGAAATTCCACAACACACTAAATGTTGAAGATGATTTACTGCATTAAATCTGAAAAATAACACCAATTATGCAAAGAATAAAAAATGATGAGAAACCATATCTGTTATATTAAAAAGCATGATACCTGTAAATATTATATTAAATTTGATGAGGAGAATCATCCTATACCAATTCCCCTCCAATCATCTTTAGTGATGACGTGATATCAAGGAGATTGACAGTTCAAGGTCTCATATTTCTGAAATAAAATTAGATATTTGTTTAATTTTGGTATACAATTGTGAAGACTCGTTGACTTTTTATATATATTAAGTTTCATAACAATGGCTTAATAGTATCATTGTCCTTATTAATTTTTGTATATCTCTATAGGGATCCCATATATGGAGAATTTTTTTTTTCCTTCAGCAACAAGTTTACTAGAGTCTACTCTATAAATGTTTGCTGATAGTTTTGTCACATCCCAAATTTACAATTGTGCGGAACAGAAGCAAATCTAAGACTTGTAACTACCACCACTGATACGGATGGCGTCTCTACAAGCGCCAAATAATGGGCACACACTACAGCGACAATCAACGCAAAGGGCGAGGGGGTTGCTTTTAGAGCCCATGAATTAACGTTTAAATAATAAAAAAATTGTTGGGCCAAAATTGGCTCATGAACATAACCCCAAAAAAAGAAGATGTGAAGTATACAGTGTGGCTAGTACTTAAAGGCTTATTTTAACACATATAAATATATAAGCAAACTAGTTATAAAATTTTTATAATGATTTTAAAAAGATCTCACTTGATGCATAATCATGGTAGATTGTATCCACTTGTCATTATCATATCCTTTCAGAGTTGGGGAGTTGGATAAAATTGATTTCTTCGAACTACTTAATTCTAGTCAAATTTTGATGGATTAGCGGTCAAGCTTTAATCACTTAAAATATGAGAGTCTTCCTGTTCCCGTTAAAGTATCTATTCAGTCAGAACATTGTCTTTGAGTGGAAATGAGACCAGGACATTGATCACCTAATGACGAGATTCTTTCGGTTTCCACCAAAATATTTAGTAAAATACATCATTGTTCTTTAGTATAAATGAATTTTATAGTACTTCAACACAGATTCTTCAGCATTCGTTAACGACCACGAATAACTTCAAAAAGTCTAATAGAGCTTCCTGAGATGAAAAGTGCATTGTTACTATTCAGTGTGCTGGGAAGAATGAAATTCGGTCACCACTTTGCTTCCACGTAGAGCACATTCTTTGACATCCATTCGTAAATCAAAGATGTGAGAATTTTCAGTAAAGCGGCCAAATAGCGCATTTCAGCAAATATGATTTGATGCAAGAGGGTTTTTTCAAACATTTCATTGTATCTAAATTCAATATACAGGACATTGTAACCCTAATGGCAACGCTTGGAAGTGGACATAATTGCGAAAGATTAATCAAATGTGAAAAGCGAAGAAAATATATATATATATATATATTTCTACTAATAAAACAAAGTTTCGCTATGTGTGTCTCTCTGTCTGCGTTGACTAGCGAAATCTAGCGCACCTAGAAGTCTGAAAATTTAGGTGAGGATAGTCCAAGGCTCTCCTGATGCACCTGAGTCTCAGAATTTTAATATTTATATAATTAACCAAAATATTAATTAAAAACTGATCAATAACTCATCTCTATCTTTGCGAGCCGGATTTCAGCACTCGCGCATACCCAGAATCCGTTATATAGCAGCGAATGAGAATGAAGAGAGCTTTATTTCGAAATTATGATTTAACTTCTTTCGACAAAATCATTCAGATTATTTTAAAACGGAAAAAAATATTCTGAAAGAGCGCACATTTACGTCTCAAATGTCGCAATCAATTTGAAAAAAAATGGCAGTAACCCTTTGAAAAAGGTTTTTGGAAAAAGGTCGTATTCCCAGGTGAGTGTTTTCTCCCTTACGGCAACGCCCCTCAAGAGCGCAATTTTAGAGATACAGACAAACCAAATATATGATTTTAAAGCCGAAAACTTCTTCTAATCGACGGTATAATTAATTGTAGAAAAAAGGAATTTAACCTTTTCAAAAATACCAGCGAACGCAGGTCATTTCACGTCTCACAAAAGGATTTATTTTTCTTACGCTAAAAAAGACTAAACGTTCGTATTTCGGCATAATCCTTTTAGAGCATCTAGGTAGATTTACATCACCTACAACAATTTCGAAACGTTCGGACGAGAAAAAATATTAAAAGAAATAAAATCTGGAAAATTGTCGACTAAGAACCATAATAACGGGGCGTTTCTGGGCGGACACGCTCGGCTTCGTGTAACGTTTTCACTATTTAATATGCATATATTTTCACATAATTTTATAGAGGACTTGGAAACAGATATATTTATAAACGACTAAAATTTCAGAGTGTTCGGACGACAAAAACTTTTTTTTTTATGTTAACGGACCCGACGAGAAAACCAAAACAAGCGAGAAGAAAACATTATTTATTTTACAACCAGATAACAAAATTTTGACGTAATTTTTACACGGGCTGTAAAACCTTTATATTTATAACTATTAAAAATTTCAAAGGATCTGGACAACAAAGGCTATTTTTTTAAAAATTATGAAAAGACCTTATGTGAAAAAAGAAGAAAATGTTTTCTTACGAGCACATTCATCACTAATTATCAGTATTTTTTCGCGATTTTGTTATTAAAAGTATAAATTCATACAAAATTGGGTTAGAGTTATAAATTAGAAATTTTGGGTTCATTTAAGGTTTTATCACGAACCCGTGCAACGCCGGGCGGGTCAGCTAGTTCTTAAATATAGACGTCTCCTTGTAATAGTAAAAGAAGTAACATATAAAGTTATATTAGTGGCGCCGAAAGTGGATGCGAATCCAACATTTTAAAGAGTGATGAAGAATTACTGAAAAAAAAAATGTCAGAAAAAGAAGTAATCTCTTTGGGAAGATTGGAAGAATAAACTTTGAATGTTCCATGGGCGGTTTATGTTTAGAAAATAGACTTTTATTTTTCTACTAACAATATAAAGAATGATGAAAAGAAGAAAATATCTTATTAAGTTCGGTTGGTACTTCGACGTTTTCTATTTTAAGAGATATTATTGTGCCGAATTCACTGAAAGATCAGTTACGAGGATCTCTTAAAGAGTGCTACAGAACATTTTTCAACGCGCTCTAGTGAAATTGTTGAACGATTTAAGTTTTAAAAGAGATTTCGCAAGCAAGGAGAAACGATAGCTGATTTTGTAATAGATTTACGAAGATTATCAGAATATTGGAATTTTGCTAATACTTTAAATTGCCGCCTACGCGAACAGCTAGTGTTTGGAATACAAGATGAGAAATTCCAACAAAAATTGTTAAATACTTAAAATTTAACAATCCAAACACCAGTAGAAATTGCGGAATCGTTTGAATCAGCTGAAGCTGGGCTTAAATCGCTCCATATCGGTAAAAGAACAACCTTAAATAAAATTCGAGATGTCAGAACGGAGAAATCGAAAGTAAAGAAGTACTCGCCGAAACTAAAAGAAGACATGCACGAGCCAGGAAAGTACAACGGTTTTAAAGAAAAATCTTGTAATAGATGTTCCAGAAATCACAAACCTGTAGACTGTCCGTTTAAATATTCAGAGTGTCATTTTTGCCATAAAGTTGGGAACCTAAAGGTCTGTTGTCGGAACCAGAAATTCTCTACAATAAATCAGAATACGAAAACGAACAGTAAAATTGAAACTGTTAAATTTCATGAGGGACGACTGGAATAATGTGTTGGGGGGGGGGGGATATGTTACGATTAATGGCAATAATATTAATTTTGAAAGATATAGTGAAACTGCTCATACTATTGCAATTAAAATATTGCTGATAAATTATTTTCAGGTAAGCCTCCTTTAGTTAAATTTAATATTAAGTTGCAAACTTATACTATGGCTTCTTTAACTGTATTAGGTGAATTAGAAGTAAATGTTTTTATCGGTGACAATTGTATACCTAATTTTAAAATGCTAGTCATCAAAGGTAATTGTTAAAACAAAGGTTAATTGGCAAAACTTGGTTGAAAGCATCAAAATTATTTTGGCCTAATGTAAATATGATTAAAAGTATTTCGAAGGATGATTTAATTGGAAATTTGCCTAATGTTTTTGCTGACGAGATTGGTACGATCAAAGGTCCACCAGTTTCAATTAACTTGAAAAATGATGCGAAACCAGTTTTTCTAAAGTCTCGACCAGTTCTCATTTTGCTTTGAGAAAAACAATTGATTTAGAATTGGAACGATTAACAAATGAGGATATTTTAAAATCAGTTGATTATTCTTAATAAACTAGTAATATATATATGTTTTTTTGCTCTAGAGAAACAACTACCAATTGTGAAATCTCTGCTATCAGTTACTTTAAATTTCACTGTAGATAAGAAATATTTTTTAATAAGATTGATTTATCAAAACAATCATGCTTGAAAATTATTTAAAAAGTCACTAAATTAAGTTAAAGTATTCAAACAAATATGATTTGAAAATGGAATTTATTTCCTTTTCGATGATGTAACAATTAAAAAAATGCGATACTTACAAGTAATATATAAGCGATGAAAGATAAAGCGATTGCGCCAGTTGTTGCCACCATCAGTATACCATCAAGTTACCATACTACCTCTCACAATACATTTTTAATATTATGTGGCCAACACATGTCTGACGACGACGAAATGAAACTGGTGAAAGAAATAAAACTTTGTCACTGATAATTTGATATTAAAAGAAGTATTTATTATTTTCAGGTTACAGGTAATATACAGGAGGCAATCGCTGAGATAAGCCTGTAATATTATCATGGAAGTTAAAAAGATATATCGACAGAACATCCAAACAAGCATGAAAATAGTCAAATAGTATTTGCAAGGAAAATGAATGTTGTATACATCTGTTAATGTGGATAATTTTTTTCAAAAATTGACCAGAAGGAATCGAAACTGGTTTCTAAACTTTTTTCTCCAAAAGCACCTTTCGTGTAACTTTGGTTGTTGGAACATTAAAAAATTGTCAGTGACAATGGTGAAGTGAAAAGAGGCATTTCAATATCAACAAGTAATATAAAAATAAATTTTTTAAGTTCCTACTGAGGTACACAAATAAAAATTTTATTTTAGTTACTTTTTATTAAATAATTACAATTAATATAAATATATATATACATATGGCAGAATCGTAATATTAAGTGGCAAAATAGAAAGCGAATTTCCTTCTGAGCATTTGAATTTGAATTATGTTTTTTAATCATAAATATATAAAATAAACCCGTGCAGCATTAACGTTATTTTTATTGAAAATTTTTTTTTAATCATCGTTGCGGTATTTTATTTTTTGTTGGCATCACTAATTTGAGGAAAATCTTTCATTTCATTTATGAAAATTTTCATTTCATTTAGGAATTTTTTTTCTCATATAAAAATAAAAATTAATTAATTTAATTTAATTAATGAATTAATATTTGAAAAACTGTATTAACATCAATTGTCATCCAGTACAAGTTTAAAGAAATGTATTTGAACTTGAATGGATGAATAGAAAATATTTTATTAACGATTGAAAATTTGAACAAGATATAGAAATATATAGAGAGTGTGAGCTAATAGTAGGAATTGAAAAAAAAAACGTGAACGATTCGAAAATTGCTATTGTTCGTCGATTTTACCAATCAAAATGTGGTGTAACTGACCAAACTTTCATATACGTCTCAAAACTTTTAAAATGATGTAGTAAAAAAATCACTTTTCAACTATCGCAAAGGAGTGAGAGATTACTTTAATTAAAATTAAATTATATAAGTACGAGGTTTGTTTTGCTTATTTTGTTTGTCACTAGTAATTTACTCTTATGTATTGTTATTAAATTGATTTTTTGCTAAAATTACCAAATTAAAGAATTTTGCTTCCATTTATCAGAAAATTGGTTAATTTCTAACAAAAACAAAATTCAGTTTATTCAACGTAAGGGATAACACACCATTTAAGTGTTTAAATGTTTACATCACTTAATACGGATTACTTTTAGTGAGGACAAACAATGGCCTCCCTTGGAAATCCTCATTAACAGGAGTTCACAGTAATTTAATATTTATATACCATAAGGTAAAGCTAGGATAGTCTACGCACGATTCAAAAGAATAGCAATAAAAAATCTAAATATTAATTTTTTGCTAAACTATTCATGAATAATTTTTACTTCATTTGTTTTTTATGCATTTCCATTGCTATATTGTTGTTATGTTGCAATTTAATAGAACAGTTGTAATAAAACAAAGAAAGTTATTTTGCGCAATCTGTCCTTACAGGGTTTGTGTGATTGCGCACATGGGTAGGAGAGATTGTTACTAATAATAACTACAATTAAATTGTTAACAATAATAATTACACTTAAATGACATTGCTGTAAGGTTTTTGTGAACAAATATTATTGTATTAGGAGTGAATATTTCAACCTAATGATTAAAGAATCAGAAAAAGAAAATAATTTTAAAAACGATTAAAAAATTTTAATTAAAGGAAAACAAATAAAGAATCAGAAAAAGCAAGACCAGATAAGATTACGAAATAAAATTATGTTACTTAATAACACGTTTACTTAAAATTAGTCCCTTTTCCTTTTTCATTTTTTTATGCAAATTTACCAATAAGCTGCGTAATCTTTCCTAGCATGGAAACTAATGGGAACACTGCTTCATCTCTCCTAAGTAGAAGATGCGCAAACTCTCCAATTTCAGTAGGAGAGATTGCGCGGCCTTTTATTTAAATATGACCTCTTCTAAAACGAATCGTTGATGTTCAGATTGTTAGTCTAGATTAGTAGCTTATGAGAAATCGTTTAAGTTTAAAATATTTTGTACTATTGACATTGTATAGAAATTCTGATGAATAGCTATGAAAATTCAAGCACTTACTTTGGGAAAACAAAACAAAATAGCAATACTTTATCTTAGACGCTCAAAGCAATCAACGTGCACTTTCAAGTAGACACTCCACTACTGCTGCTGTACAATTACTTGGAATCGCTGCGCGCTCACTCTACTCCTTTACCCCGAACCTCTATGTGCGCAATCTCTCCGACCGCGCCATCTCTCCTGGCTTTACCTTATATATTCATGTATTAGTCGAGAAATTCCGGGCAAAGAAACAAGGTACAAAGTGTGGAGGTCAATTTATATGCTAGACCAAAAAATTTCAAGTTTGAAATGCTTGTTTTTTCCAAAGAAATCAATATAAATATGAATAAAAATGCTTAAAAACACTAATTTTAAGGTATTAAGTGCAATATAGCAATGATATTGAGATAATACATAATCGTAGGTCTATTTAACGTCTAACAACTTTAACTTTTTCCTTTGCCGGAAATTGAATTCTCTTTCAGTAATATACGCATTATGATAAAATGAACCCATGCATAGTCAAACAATTAAAAAAGAAACAATATTGCATGTAAATAGTACAAAATTAATTAATAGATTTTTTATCAATTTTCGTTTCAAGTATTTGTCAAATGCGTAATTACAATTTTAATAATCAAAATTACAGGGCATGAACTGTCGTTTTAATTAGCATATTACGTTTCGTCAATTAGAATTAATGTTTAAATGAGATTTAAATGATTTCTGTGATTTTATTTCTTATCTACAAAATGTGGATTCGTGTAAAATTGCTTGCAGACATAAATGTGACATAAGATTTAAAGAATTGGAAAGATATTTTGTTGAACTTCTTTTCTTTACTTTGCATATGCAGATGTCAGATGTCAATTCGTAAAAATCTTCTCTAAAATGTCAGATGCATTCTAAAATAGACTGTCACATCCGATTAGCATTTAAATAATTTGAAAAAGATAAAGGGAACCTAAAATAAATTCTCATAACAAAAGTAATTCTAGATAGTGACTTTTAAGCAATATATTTTTCTAGATGATATCTTTTCATTTCTAAAACACCTCAATACCTTAGCTATGTTTAATATTTTGTCTTTCGAATAATTTTTATAGCAATATTGAAAATCTAGAAAATTCTAGCAATATTTACTTTAAATTTTGAATCTTAGTATAAAGTTAATTAAAAAGGTGAATATGTTGTTTATAATATCGAAAAAAAAATGAATGCATGTTTTTTTTTTTTTTTTTTTTCTTTTGATAAAATACAATAACATTGTTTTATAACTTTCCATTTTCAGTTTTTATTTATTTGTAATTTTTGCGTAGAGAGTATGTATTCATACAAGTAAGCTTTCGGCTTTTTATAAACACTATAGGATGCAACCCCGCTTTCCTGGCCTTCAGAACATAAGTAAAAATCATTTTCTTATTGAAAATTCTAATAAATTTTTTACATTTAATTGTTGGGGTATTTGATAAAGTGATAAATAACCAAAAGAATGAATTTTGTTGATTTCAGAAATTGAAACAATTTTTCACAATTACTAATTAAAAATCAAAACAAAGAGATGCTATAAACAAAACAAACCAAATAAATTTTGAATAACTAAGAAATTAATTAAGTAAATAAATAAATTTGCCAAAAGGTATCAACAAAATTCTCATTTATCACCATACCGCTTATACCCAACAAGTGGTTTGACGAATTGGAACATTGCTATGGTAAATTAAATGAAAGTCATTAAAACTTTATAGACCAGATTTGAATAAAAAAAACAAAAAAAGGGTCCTGCAATCCTTCCAGAATTTGAAAGGCACAAAAAAAAGGGGAAAGAAGTTAATTAAAATAAGGATATAGATAATTAATTAAAGTTACAAAACATGATCATATCAATGTACCAATTTGCCAGAACCATGCGAGTGATTTTGTATAGTGGTTAGTACCATACCAAGAAAAAAAATAAGGTAGATCAATTTTCTTTTAATAAGAAGTTGGTGTGATTTAATTACCTTAAATGCAGCAAATAAACTTTAAGAATTAAACATAGTTAATATAAAATTTTTCTTTTACAATTATCTGCAATTCTTTTACTTCAATTAAAAGCAGGTTAAATTTATTTTATTTATTAAATCTCTTTCTTTATAGAGGAAAATAAAAAGTACTTCACAATATTTAAAAGAAGCAATTTAATATTTAAGGAAAACCAAATTAATAAACATTTTTAGAAACAGATCCAGAATTTAAATTTACTTCATTAAATTTAATTCTTTTAATAAGAATAATACAACATCCTCAAAAACAAGTAAAGAATTTAAATTTTACTTATATAAATTTTTATTAACAAAAGAATGTTACTTGGAATTTCAATTTCAGTAAATTCATCTTAGAAAAGAATTAAATATTAAATAATTACTTGTTCTGATTATTTAAATAATTAAACAAAACTCATTATACTTCAAACAGTAAAATTAAGTAAAGGTTTAGTAAAATAAAGAATGAACTTCCATAAAGTAGTCAAACAGATGAGAGACTAACCAATAGCATGAATATGAGTTTATTAATTAATTAACAAGTATATTAATTAAGACACCGTCACGTATGTATATCAAGATTTTCTCATTGTAGAAACATAGAAATAACACAAGAATAACATTTTTATCAGTAGAAAGGAAATAGTTACCGAGACTTCCTTGGCAGACTCGACACTCGAAGTATCCACTATAGGAACAAATCATTAATGTTATTATTGGATTGATAGTTTTATCTTTATAAACATTGGGCATTATTTGAAGAAATTTCAGGTAACCCTGGACATCTAGGTGGTCCTTTTCTCCTCCATTTCACAATATGGATCTAGGAAGCAGTATATGCTCTTTCCTTAAAGTTGAATCTTAACACAGGAATCTCGACGTGGAAAAATGGATTTCGGTGGTGTAGAAAAATGACCGGTCCTTCCTCCCGTCTTAAGTGACTGTCATAACAAAAGGACGTTATCAACCAGCGCTGACGATACCAGCTCTCTATTCCGGGTTTTTTTTTTTTTTTTAAGACGATTGCTCGACGTTTATATATATTTAACCATCTGTGATTCCAAACTCCATATCTGAGACAAAGTTTTCCTCTTAGCTGAGAGTATCAGTTATGAGTAAAGTATATTTTTACTCTCTTCATTTCTTCATCGACTATATCTCGGGGAACCAGATACCTTTTTTCTTTACCGGATCTTCCAGTTACACATTTTTCGATCGAATGCCCCTCAAATTCTCTGACCACCACCAGGAAAACTCCAGGGGGGGGGGTGGAGGAAAGGCCCCAGCCTTCCCCTAAAAAACTCAAATACCGTATCTCCCAGGCTACAATCTCCCGCGCTAAACTATACCAGGGAAAAAAACATTCCCCGCGAATACGTTACGTAAAACCATTGGTCGTCGCTCTCTTGCGGGTGGAACTACTTCGCATAGGGGTGATGGCATGTGTACAGCTGTTCCGTTTCCGCTCCCTTCTTTCGACCTCCCACGTGAACTGTTGTTTACATAAAACGGAATAATTGGGCTCGTAAAAACGAATAATAAAACTTTAACAATACGGACCACTATCTGCCGCCCGAGTCCTGCTTTTTCCACGAAAGATCTACAGAGCAGATTAAGGCGACCAACACCGCTAAAGTTGTTTACGAAAAAACAGCAAAAATGGAGTCATAAAACTCCTGACAATACAAGCTAATATACGTTGTCTGGGAAATGGATTTTTATTGCCCAAGTGTCCGAGAGCATTTGAAAATTTCCCATGGTAACAAGGACCACCCCAGTGAAATTATAACTTACAGGGGAAATGTAAAAATTATGATTTTAAGTTAAAGAGACAATGAATTTGTTTTAGCTTAGACATTTAAAAGAAAGAAAAGGTATTTTAACTCCATTATTTCAGACTAAAATAAAGAGAATATTAAATAAAAAACATTACGATTATTATAAAAGGAGGGGGGGGGGCTACAACTTATATAGAAAAAATAAAGAAAATATGGAAAATTTAGAATAAGTGAAAAAAAACCTACCCTAACATGACTCTCCCTTTACCGCAAAAAAATAAAATTTTTTTGATAAAAAAAAATTTAATTTTTTTGAAACGTGCAGACCGAAACAGAAAAAAAAAATTTTGCAAGGGTTACCAGGCTGAGAGGTAGTTCACAGTACGCTGGAGATTCCACAATATAAGACCTAACCGTTCGAGCAGGCCAGACATCGGTCCGAAGAACAATCATGAATTATAGAGTGAAGTCGCCGCTGTCAGATATACACTCCGGAATGTACACTAAGAGCTGCCCACCATGAACCACTCCCAAGTAACTGCTGAAATACCTGACGACTAGAACTGGGAAAACCACAAGGGGGTAACAAGACACCTAAGGGGTACTGCCTTCTAAGGCGGGGAAAGCTGCACTTTGTTTCTACATAGGACACCTTCGCTGCATAACCATTTCTAACTCCTGATACCGAATCCCACCTATAAACATACTTGTGCTTGCTCCGAATGCCATTACTGTCACTGTATATTGCAACTCCTAGCAGGTTCTACTTACAATACGTTAATCTATCTACCTATACGACCAAAATTTTGCCAAAAAACAAACTAAATTATTTACAAGTTTTTTTTTTTTTTTTTTTTTTTTTTGAATTTTGGAAAAAGATTGCAAGAGTGTCGAGACTGCCAACTGAAAAACAATACATTACTCATAATAATATATACAACATTTGCATAAAATCATGATAAATTGGCCAGTTTGATGTGAAAACAAAATCAAATTACAACATACATTTACCTATATCAGTACTACTGGCACATACAATAACAAAAAAAAAGAAGCAACTGGGTATTTACACATGTAACGGATTTATGATACAACGCATTTCATCAAAGTAATCGAGTAACAATATACCAAAGTTTAAATTAGGATAACAAATGCAAAATGAACCCCGTGATAAAGTTAAAGTCTGTAAAAGTGGTGTTTGGGGTGTAGAATAGATGTATATAAATGCAGTTACAACAAGAAACACTGTGCATGGGAAAAGTAGTTATGTTCTTGTGCTACCCACACGTAGACTGAACCAGACTAGAATTTTTTTTTTTTTTTTTTTTTTTTTTTTTTTTTTTTTAAACTGGAAACATGGTTTTCCAAAGAAAACCCAGACAGTGATGATGCAGTATCATCAGACTACCCAATTTACCTACCCATAGCCAAATGAAAACAGATGTGACTCATAACACATAGTCACAACAAAACAAGGTCATAATTCCCATAGAAATAAAAAGGCTTATGTGTATAGAGTATATATAATTACTAATTTTGAAGACATACATACAAAAAAAAAACACAATTTAGAAGCAGAAAGTAAATTTAAGATAATCACAAATTTTAAAAGGTAGAATTTTCAGGAAGAAGAAAAAAAATATTTACAAAAAAAAATCACTACCCAGTAGGATTAGATAAAATACCACTCTGCATACATTGCACTAGAAGAAAAACAAAAAGGAATTTCATGAACGAAACCAAAGGGGTAAATTGGTATGTCACACCTAAGTATCAAAATAAAAACTATGATATGCCAAACTACATTCCTAGACTAAAAGTGGTATAAAAACACATGAAAAATTTTTTATATACATAATTAGGAATCTATAATATCGTACTTGCGTGCATACGATGAAAAGTGCCAACCGACCCAGCCTAACACTTGCTGTTAAAAACAAGGGGGGGAAAAAATCTGCCATTTTCAAAGTACCCAGAATACATCTTAAATTTGAAGGAAAAACTGCACAAAAAGGTGTGCGGAGGGGTATTTACTAATACAAGTAGCTAAATACCACTAAAAAATGTATGTATACACGACACAGGGTATATAAAAAACACGAAATCGGGTTTCCGATTTTCGCTAAGTGAACCAAAACAAACCATGTTTGGGTCAGAAAACGCTAATATATACGATGAAAAATATATAAAATTACTATAAAATACATTGCAACACATAAACACATATAAATATTATGAAATAAAACTATAAATACACATAGATAAAAGAATATAGATAAACTAAATTTTATAAATAGGGCGGGATAGTCTTTCACGTAGACCGTAAGAGTCCTGCGCAGTCGGCTGCGGTCGATTCAAAGATTTCGACTTATTCGCTTTGTTAATCGAATTTTCCGCAACACTAGTTTCGCTGGTCGTTGCTGCTATTTCACACTCCTGTACTTCCCTTTCCGATTCATTATTTTCCTCCGATAGAGCTTCCTCCGCTGATTCACTTTTCTGCTGATGGTTATCAGCTGAATTTTCAACCTCCGGAGTTTTGTTTGAGTGAGGAGGAGGGGGGTCGATCTCGGCTGGATCGCTAGCTGAATTTGCTTGGCTTCCGTGAGTGCTGAATTCATTTTGAGTAATCGTACCAGGGTTACTCTCTTGAGTGTCAGAACTTGGTATAATACAGCAATCGCGATGGCGTCTGCGCTGAGCGAATTGCTCTGCATGGGGAATCGATTGCTGCACATCGATAGGTGGATCGTCAATCGAATCTGGGACACTCTGTTGTTGTTGTGGGTCGTCGGACCAAATCGGGAGTCTGTTTTTAAAGGCAGAGAGGCGATCCACATGGACAACTTGAACGTTTTTGGGATTTGCAACAAGGGCGATTTTAAAATTTACCTCATTTAATTTTTCCAAGACAGTGAAGGGGCCATTATTCAACTTACTTAATTTTTTTGTTGTTCCAGGTGCAATTGCTGGAGTGAAAAGCCAAACCAGATCACCAACTTTTAGTTTTTTGTCAACAGCTGTCTTTTCTCTATACTTTTCTTGATTCTCTGATTCTTTTATTAAATGATTGTGCACTTCAGCGTACACCTTTTGCAGAGCTGGTATTAAAAGTTCACAAAAAGAGGGGGCATCATTATAGCTAAATTGGGGGGGTTGAGAAAATAAATTATAGGGTAGGTTAAGGTTTCTGCCATACATAACAGCTGCTGGAGTTAGTTTGGTAGAAGAGTGCACAGCCGTGCGCATGGCTAAAAGTGCAAATTTAAGCTTGGTGTCCCAGTCTGATTGATTCTCATTCACAATATGACACAGGGCGTTTTTTAGAGTCCTGTTCTGGCGTTCTATCTGAGCATTTTCGGCTGGATGATATGCCGTGGTTTTGGGATGTTTTATTCCAAACATTTTGTACACATGCTCGATAGCTGCAGAAATTAAATTGGGTCCTCTGTCGGTTGAGATGTAACATGGAGCTCCATAACGTGAAATGAAGTCTGCGAGAGTATCGGCTACCACATCAGATGTGATTGAGGATACCGCATAAGCTTCAGGCCACTTTGAGAATGCATCAATGTATGTAATTATAAATTTGTTACCCGAAAAGGTAACAGGAAGAGGCCCTATAACATCGAGGTTCACTTTATTCATAGGGAAATGAGGTGTGGGTACACGTTGGAGGGGTGCAAGTTGATTTCCTTTGTGCACTCTTTTTTCTTGACAGCTAACGCACGACTCCACTAGGTGCTTGACATCTGCCGACATTCCTGGCCAATAAAAGTGCTCACGAATGCGGTCTATTGTCTTTTGGAAAGCTTGGTGACAAGCAGCTAGGGATTCGTGGGTTAGTGCAAACACTTGCTCAACCATTTTCTTCGGCACCACAAGTTTGATAGGATTATTCAATAGGGATGACTCCCTTGTATCCTCGCATACAAGAAGATCATCCCTAAAGAAAAATCTCAAATACTTGGGTGCAACCTCGAGATTTTCACTAATTTTGCGAGCAATTTCACAGCACTTTTTATCTGTTTTCTGTAATTCACCTATCTTTTCTAAAAGGTTGGAATGTGGCATAAAAGTTGTCTCCTTCGCTACTTGTATAGAAAAGTTGCAATTGGTGACATTATCCGGTTTGCTATCTGTGGTGAACCTTGAAAGAAAGTCTGCAACGCTATTACATTTTCCTTTAATATATCTGATGGTAAATGTAAAATCAGAAAGTGTACAGATCCACTTAGCCATACGTGATGTGGGATCCTGAATTTTGAGCATGTACGTAAGAGGTGCATGATCAGTGTATATATAAAAATGAGTATTGGCAAGGTAGCACTTGAAGTGTGCAGTGGCCCATAATAATGCCAATAACTCTCTCTCAGTGGCGGAGTATCTCGTCTCAGCGTCTTTGAGTTTCCTACTAGCAAATGCGACAGGGTGAAGCATCTCATTTTCATCTAGTTGTGATAGTACTGCCCCGAGTGCTTCGCCACTCGCATCAGTATAAAGGTAAAACTCCTTATCAAAATTAGGAAGGGCAAGACAAGGTTTGGATATTAGTGCAGATTTTAAATCCTCAAATTCCTCGTGTGCTGCTTGGTTCCAAGTGAATCGATCCGTATCTTTAGTGAGGTTGATAAGATTTCTCGCTCTTTTAGAAAAATCTGGCAAAAATCGCCTATAGAAGGAGAGTGCACCGATGAAGGATCTGACAGCCTTTCGGGTGTTAGGAGGTTGGAATTTCCTTATTACTTCAATATTTTTGTTGATTGGTGACACTCGTCCTTTTTGGATTTCAAAGCCCAAGTATTGGATCTTGTCGGATAAAAATGTACACTTACTGGGTTTGAGTTTAAGCTTGTGTTGCCGAAGTCTTTCAAAAACAAGCTTAAGTTTATTTATATGGGATTCGACATATTTAGAAGCTATTACTATATCCTCGATGTATACTAAAATTCCCAAATTTCCTAGGTCACCAAAAATTGCAGACATAAGACGTTGAAAACTGTTTCCCGAATTCGAAAGTCCGAAACAGTTTCGATTCCACTCAAATAACCCTTTGTGAGTAATAATAGCTGTTTTATATTTATCCTCGGGACGGATAGTTTGTTGAAAAAATCCACTAGTTAAGTCTAATGTGGAAAAAAAATTTGAGCCTGATAAGGCGTCAACTGAGTCTGTGATGTTTGGTATGGGGTAGGCATCTTTCATTAGATTTTTATTTAATTTTCTAAAGTCAACAGCCAGTCTGTAAGATCCGTCTGATTTTTTCACAAGAATGACCGGCGAAGCAAATTCTGAAATAGACGGGGAAATTATATTGGCCTGTAGTAAAATATTTAATTGATCTTCCATTTCCTGTCGTAAGTTATGGGGGACTCTATATGCTTTACATTTAACCGGTTTTTCTGAAGTTAGATTAATTGAATGGGGTATGGTGTCACAGCCGGGTAAGTCTAAGACAGACGCTGCAAAAACATCTTCATTTTCTTGTAAAAATTCTTGCATTTTTAATTTTAAGGGCGGTTCTAAGTGGTCTAAATTAATTTCGGAACTCCAACTAAGGTCAGCATGGTCAAAATCTGCAATTGGAGGGGGAGTATTGATATTACAGGCTAAATTACAATTATCTGGGGTTACGTTAGAATTATCAATACATTTTTGAACTTTTGCTACTAAAGTACCCTTATTTAATACTATATTGTTATCAGAAAAGTTAGCAAAGGATAGAAATAGGCCATGTTCTTGGGTACAAATGGATCTAGAAATTAAGAGGCCTGCATGTAAATTCTTAGCAAAGGGCTCTAACATTAAAATAACTATCCTTGTCATTGAAATTTTCCTTCGTACATCTGACTTTAGCTAAAATTTTAGACTGGTCTGGGATTTCAAGTTTATTGCACAAAGATGCCATACTGATATTACACGCCTTTTTCTCAACATCATGTTTACCTGTATTTTCACTAATATTATTTGCTTGCATTTCCTCATTTTCAGTAAATTCATAACTACCCATTTCAGAATTTTCAGAATTATCACTAAACTGCTCCCCAACATTTGCATTTACATTATTTACACTATAAAATTCTGATTTAATTTGAGAAATACATTGTTCAAAATTTTGAAAATTTTCCTCACATTGTTTACTATTTCCCGAAGCAATTTTATCAACAGTAGTACCACCCTTAATTCTTCCATCATAAAAACCTGGCAATCACTATTACTTTCATCACATATCCTGTTATACCTTTTATCAACATTATTTTCTTCGTCACTACTATTCTGACTGTGATGAACCTTCCTTATCTCCCTACTATTCCCTAATTTTATTTTCTCTGCACAGTTTCTCATTTCAATATCTTTCGAATAGTCAGGGGTACTACTTTTTGCTATCAATTTAGCCTCAGTTTCAACTTTATGATCTATGGGATAGTTATTTTTGCAAGTATTTACACTAGAATTGTTATTATTTACATTACACATACATTTACATTTAGCACAATTATACACATTAATAGGATTATTATATACAGGTAATTCATAACATTGCACGCATGGGTCACTACTCTTACCTTGTTTGTTTACCTTTGTTTCCTCTAAACACACATTACTGTTTTTGGTACAAGGAGGGGTAAGCAGGGTTTGTTTACATAGTGTTTGATCCGAAGCCTGAAGAGAAACAGTATTTGTGGCACAATCAATGATTGCATTGTATTGTTTCAAAAAGGGCATACCTAGAATGGCATCAAATTCCTTCGCCAACTTGCCCTGCACTACAAAAAAAAAACAGTTTGGCATTGGGTGTTATGAAATTTAAAATTCATAACTACTTTTTCAGTAAGAGGAACTTGTTCTCCAGTTACTGTCAGAATAGGCGTATAACATTGTTGCACATTATAGTCTGTGAGAGAGTTCAAAATTACACTGCTTAAAAGATTAATCGCAGAACCTGAGTCACAGAGGGCAGTTATGTTAGTATTACCTATAAGTATACTGGCAGTTAGCAAGTTATAAGACTGCGGAGAAAAAACACTATATACCGCAGGTGGGTCGGTGGCCTTTTTTGGAATCAGTTCGACTACCTCTGATTCAGCCGATCCCCGTTTAAATTACTATTTTCTGCACCAGTGAGGTTATTAGTTGCATCATTTGCTTTCTGACCCTCCGCATAATTATGTGCTCTGTTCCTACCACTTCTGTTGCTGTTGTAATTACTTCCTCTGTTTCCCCTGAAGTTTCCTCTCCTGTTGTAACTTCCCCGGTAACTATTTTCATATCCTCCCCTGCTCCTAAAATTATTGCCTCTGCTCCTATTAAAATTACACACATATTGGGGGCACTCTCTAGCATAATGACCGGGTTGGGAACAATAAAAACAAGTAACATTTCTACTGGGCACTATTTCCTGGCTCTGCACCTCTCTCTCTCTGCTTTTATCACTTATTAGGTTGTCAAGTTTGGAATTTAGAGCCTCAATCTGTATTCTAAGAGTTTCTATTTCTGCATTGTTGTCCCTAGTTGGCTGAGTAGCTGCACAAGCTAGATTCTGCGGGAAATTTTGTTGATATAAAAGGGGGTTTGGTTCCTCATGTAAAGTGTAAAAAGGATTTACACTGCGGCACGCTCCTTCCCCCAGGAGAGCAAAAGTTAAAATTTGCTGTGGGGTTTTGGGATCTTTGGTGATGACACCCTTTCTGATCTCAGGTGCAAGGTTGTTTAAAAGCATAGAGTGAAGCATGGCTTCACGGCTTTTGTTGACAATGGCATCAGCTACTCCATCAATAACGAGTGCCTTTGATGAGAGGTGAGATGCAGCATCAAAAAACTCTTGCACTGACATACCTGGAGTTTGCTTAAAGTTGAGAAATTTGGCAAGTGCAACATCAGGAGTAGGTGTTTGGACAAATTTATTTTTTAAAATACTTAATAATTCCGCACTAGTTTTATCTTTGTGGGGCTTAACTAATCTCGCCGCAGTACCATTCAAGCGGTTAAGGAGGGCAAATTTTTTCTCACTATCATCCCAAGCAAAAAGGGTGGAGAGACTATCCAGTTTCTCTGAAAAGTCAGTAAATGAGACTGAGCTAGCCTCTCCATTAAATGGTGGTATGTTGCACAAGTTGTCAACTAACGAATTTTTTTTCTGGAGCTCTACCAGCTCCTTAGTAGGATCTCCTTTGGCCATAATTAAGTCAGATAGATACACAGAACTCCCAAAAAAATAAAAATAGAAGGCAGAAAAGGGGAAAAATGGGGATTATAAAACTCTGTAGCACAAGAACATCACCAGTTTCATTATACAAATTTTAAAAATATCAATATTATAGTTGACTAGATATTTAAAAATATATATAGAAAACTTTTACTAGGTAAATATATGTAAACAATTTCATAATAAGTAAAAACCGATACCCAGTTGCTCCAATTATATAATGTAAAACAAAATTTACAGTCAAAAACAAAAGTTTTACTTCTTGGTAACCGTAGGAATGTTTCTACACGGCACCATTTTCTTGTTGGGGTATTTGATAAAGTGATAAATAACCAAAAGAATGAATTTTGTTGATTTCAGAAATTGAAACAATTTTTCACAATTACTAATTAAAAATCAAAACAGAGAGATGCTATAAACAAAACAAACCAAATAAATTTTGAATAACTAAGAAATTAATTAAGTAAATAAATAAATTTGCCAATAGGTATCAACAAAATTCTCATTTATCACCATACCGCTTATACCCAACAAGTGGTTTGACGAATTGGAACATTGCTATGGTAAATTAAATGAAAGTCATTAAAACTTTATAGACCAGATTTGAATAAAAAAAAACAAAAAAAGGGTCCTGCAATCCTTCCAGAATTTGAAAGGCACAAAAAAAAAGGGGAAAGAAGTTAATTAAAATAAGGATATAGATAATTAATTAAAGTTACAAAACATGATCATATCAATGTACCAATTTGCCAGAACCATGCGAGTGATTTTGTATAGTGGTTAGTACCATACCAAGAAAAAAAATAAGGTAGATCAATTTTCTTTTAATAAGAAGTTGGTGTGATTTAATTACCTTAAATGCAGCAAATAAACTTTAAGAATTAAACATAGTTAATATAAAATTTTTCTTTTACAATTATCTGCAATTCTTTTACTTCAATTAAAAGCAGGTTAAATTTATTTTATTTATTAAATCTCTTTCTTTATAGAGGAAAATAAAAAGTACTTCACAATATTTAAAAGAAGCAATTTAATATTTAAGGAAAACCAAATTAATAAACATTTTTAGAAACAGATCCAGAATTTAAATTTACTTCATTAAATTTAATTCTTTTAATAAGAATAATACAACATCCTCAAAAACAAGTAAAGAATTTAAATTTTACTTATATAAATTTTTATTAACAAAAGAAGGTTACTTGGAATTTCAATTTCAGTAAATTCATCTTAGAAAAGAATTAAATATTAAATAATTACTTGTTCTGATTATTTAAATAATTAAACAAAACTCATTATACTTCAAACAGTAAAATTAAGTAAAGGTTTAGTAAAATAAAGAATGAACTTCCATAAAGTAGTCAAACAGATGAGAGACTAACCAATAGCATGAATATGAGTTTATTATTTTAATTAACAAGTATATTAATTAAGACACCGTCACGTATGTATATCAAGATTTTCTCATTGTAGAAACATAGAAATAACACAAGAATAACATTTTTATCAGTAGAAAGGAAATAGTTACCGAGACTTCCTTGGCAGACTCGACACTCGAAGTATCCACTATAGGAACAAATCATTAATGTTATTATTGGATTGATAGTTTTATCTTTATAAACATTGGGCATTATTTGAAGAAATTTCAGGTAACCCTGGACATCTAGGTGGTCCTTTTCTCCTCCATTTCACAATATGGATCTAGGAAGCAGTATATGCTCTTTCCTTAAAGTTGAATCTTAACACAGGAATCTCGACGTGGAAAAATGGATTTCGGTGGTGTAGAAAAATGACCGGTCCTTCCTCCCGTCTTAAGTGACTGTCATAACAAAAGGACGTTATCAACCAGCGCTGACGATACCAGCTCTCTATTCCGGGTTTTTTTTTTTTTTTTTTTAAGACGATTGCTCGACGTTTATATATATTTAACCATCTGTGATTCCAAACTCCATATCTGAGACAAAGTTTTCCTCTCAGCTGAGAGTATCAGTTATGAGTAAAGTATATTTTTACTCTCTTCATTTCTTCATCGACTATATCTCGGGGAACCAGATACCTTTTTTCTTTACCGGATCTTCCAGTTACACATTTTTCGATCGAATGCCTCTCAAATTCTCTGACCACCACCAGGAAAACTCCAGGGGGGGGGAGGAAAGGCCCCAGCCTTCCCCTAAAAAACTCAAATACCGTATCTCCCAGGCTACAATCTCCCGCGCTAAACTATACCAGGGAAAAAAACATTCCCCGCGAATACGTTACGTAAAACCATTGGTCGTCGCTCTCTTGCGGGTGGAACTACTTCGCATAGGGGTGATGGCATGTGTACAGCTGTTCCGTTTCCGCTCCCTTCTTTCGACCTCCCACGTGAACTGTTGTTTACATAAAACGGAATAATTGGGCTCGTAAAAACGAATAATAAAACTTTAACAATACGGGCCACTATCTGCCGCCCGAGTCCTGCTTTTTCCACGAAAGATCTACAGAGCAGATTAAGGCGACCAACACCGCTAAAGTTGTTTACGAAAAAACAGCAAAAATGGAGTCATAAAACTCCTGACAATACAAGCTAATATACGTTGCCTGGGAAATGGATTTTTATTGCCCAAGTGTCCGAGAGCATTTGAAAATTTCCCATGGTAACAAGGACCACCCCAGTGAAATTATAACTTACAGGGGAAATGTAAAAATTATGATTTTAAGTTAAAGAGACAATGAATTTGTTTTAGCTTAGACATTTAAAAGAAAGAAAAGGTATTTTAACTCCATTATTTCAGACTAAAATAAAGAGAATATTAAATAAAAAACATTACGATTATTATAAAAGGAGGGGGGGGGGGGGCTACAACTTATATAGAAAAAATAAAGAAAATACGGAAAATTTAGAATAAGTGAAAAAAAACCTGCCCTAACATAATGTATTTTTACAGATTGCCCATTAACAACACTAAAGAGCGCTTTCATCTGAAAAATATCAATAATGTATTCAGTTTTGTATTAAGTTTTGAAATTTATTAAAAACGGTACTTTTGTATTAGCCGCATTTCAAGAGTTAATAGCCGAAGAAATCGCTAAAGATATCGGTACTTAGCGTTTTTTGATGTATTTTTGCAGATTGCCTATTAACAACACCAAAAAGCGTTTTTATCTGAAAAATCTGAATAATGTATTCAAATAAAGTTTTGAAATTTATTAAAAACGATACTTTCGTATTAGCCGCATGTCAGGAGTTAATATCCGAAGAAATCGCTAAAGATTTCGGTACTTAGCATTTTTTACATTTAATGTATTTTTGTAGATTGCCGATTAACAACACCAAAAAGCGTTTTTATCTGAAAAAAATCAATAATGTATCAAATATTCTTTGAACTTTGCTAAAAACGATACTTTTGTATTAGCCGCATTTCAAGAGTTAATAGTCGAAGAACTCGCTAAAGATTTCGGTACTTAGCGTTTTTTACATTTGATGTATTTTTGCAGATTGCCGATTAGCAACACCAAAATCGTTTTTATCTGAAAAATATCAATAATGTATTCAAATAAAGTTTTGAAATTTATTAAAAACGGTACTTTTGTATTATCCGCATTTCAAGAGTTAATAGCCGAAGAAATCGCTAAAGATATCGGTACTTAGCGTTTTTTGATGTATTTTTGCAGATTGCCTATTAACAACACCAAAAAGCGTTTTTATCTGAAAAATATCAATAACGTATTCAAATAAAGTTTTGAAATTCCTTAAAAACGATACTTTCGTATTAGCCGCATGTCAGGAGTTAATATCCGAAGAAATCGCTAAAAATTTCGGTACTTAGCATTTTTTACATTTAATGTATTTTTGCAGATTGCCGATTAACAACACCAAAAAGCGGTTTTATCTGAAAAATATCAATACAAAAATATCATTACTTTGCTAAAAACGATACTTTAGTATTAAGGAGTTAATAGCCGAAGAAATCGTTAAAAATTTCGGTACTTACAGCAGTCTTTTTTTTATTCTGATAATTTCAGTAGTTTAAGCGCATACTTCGATCACATGTATATTAAATTTATTTTCTATTTTTACTATTTTATTTACTAATTAAGTTTTAATTTCGTTGTGGAATATTAGCCATAAACAAATGCTGAACTGTTTACAGGATGATTATAAAAAAACTATCCCGATATATGAGCCCCTAACTGTCATACCATTCACAGAAACTGAATGAAATTCTGGCCTAAAGTATTTTGAGGTATGCGCTCAAGAATCGTATGAAAAACAACAGTTAAATTCTAACAGTTACGGTTACAGTGACAAAATTTCGAAAATTTCAAATGGCAACACCTACTTTTTTAAATTGGAATGTGATCTTCATAGTGAAAAACCATAAAAAGCGTTTGAACGGTACTTGGAGCACGAAAATCGCCGGCGCTAGGCAGACTAAGAAGAAAAGTGAAAACAACCAATAAAGGACAAAGAAGCAACAGAAAGTAAAACATATTATTGTTCAGTGTGATCCACCATCTGCCGCATGTAAAGTGTCTTCGTGTGTGAAATAGAAAATGTATGAAACACAATAAAATGTTTTGTTTTCTGTTGCTTCTCTGTCCTTATTGCTTGTTTTCACTTTTCTTCTTAGTCTGTCTAGCGCCGGCGATTTTCGTGCTACAGGTACCGTTGCAACGCTTTTTATGATTTTTCACTATGAAGATCACATTCCAATAAAAAAAAGTAGGTGTTGCCATTTCAAATTTTCGAAATTTTGTCACTGTAACCGTAACTGTTAGAATTTAACTGTTGTTTTTCACATGATTCTCGAGCGCATACCTCAAAATACTTTAGGCCAGAATTTCATTCAGTTTCTGTAAACAGTATGACAGTTAGGGGCTCATATATCGGGATAGTTTTTTTATAATCACCCTGTATATTGTTTTACGTGTAAACACGGTATTCTTTCATAATCGGGCTGCGAACTCTAGAGATAGATTTTTTTTAAATCATGCTTGAAAATTATTTTAAAGACATAAAAAATCAGTAAATTGAGATACATGTTAAAAAAAAATTGCATTTTTTTGCAAATTACATTTCTTTTCTATTTGTCGGTGTAAAAACCGAAACAGTGTGACATTTAGAAGTAAAAAAAAAAATCAGTAAAAGCAATATTTATTGATCAGGTGTTACCGCTGTCAATATGACATCAGCGTTATTCACGGAGAAGTTTTTGCTTTTTAATATAGATTTTCAAGTGAAATTTTTTTATTCAAATATCAAAAGATATTCAATACCTAATTTTTCAAAACATTTTAACAAACTCTATGTCACGGAAAAAGTTAGAATTAGCACTACACTCAAAAAAGACAAATGAATTCAAACAAGTTGGTTAATGATATGTTCAATACAGCAAATTTTCCAAGCGTCTGGCTACCTTTCTTTTAATGTACTCGAATCACCTCCCTTTTTTCTCCTCCCTGCTTAGGCTCGTCCAGACTGGCGGAGCGATTCTTATTGGTCTCCTCCGTCATATGGGACTCCTGACCCTCTGTTTGTTTTTTCAACACTAAGCGCCATTCCACTTTGGCCGCAATCGGAAACGCTAGCATACATGGTCTAAACATTTACATCTGTTTTTAATATTTTTAACCTTGTAACTGATGATGCAGCTTTAGAGGTTCCGAAACAGTTGTTTGCCATTTTATATTTATTTTATTTCTGCTATATTTTACGTTGTTCATTTATTTTTGATAAACGGCAGAAAGTTCAATCCTCCGATCTTAAACAAATCTTGGAGCCTAAAAGTAAAAGTATTTCACGTTCAAGAAGTTGCATCACGATTTCGGCGATTCTAAGTGAGATAGAAGACCCCATAGGTTTCGCGTTAATTTGTTTATAAAATGTATTTTCAAAAATAAAGCAGTTAGAAGCTAAACAGAACCTTACAGCTTCGATAATGTCCAGAACGTCTAAATTAGATTCGGCGTTGTAATTCGACCATATTTTTGAATAATTTCGCGAGCATACCTAATTAGAATTAATGTAAACAGAGATACAACATCTAAGGAAGTCATGACACAATTCGACGAAAAATAAAAATTTCGATTTTCTAAAAATTCATCTAAAAATTGATAGGATAATTTTAAACTATGAATGAACTCTTGGGTTAATGGTTTGAATAAAGTTAATAAATATCTCGATAATTATAAAGAGGCGTTTTCGTATAGTCGATTATTGATCTTAAGAAAGAAAGAGAAAAAAAAACTTAATACTGTACTTAGCAACTTGGAGAAATGGTGAAAAAAAATCCTGCTGAACTTGCCAAGAAATGAGATGTTTCACAGGTAATGTTTCCGCTTTTTATGGTTTACCCAAAATACACAAGATAGGCACCCCTTATTATTTAACATTAATATATTTTTTTAGCTTTATTAGAGGTCCAATTTTAAATTAATTTATTATTTTAATATTCTTATTTATACGCAATATGTTTAGTTATTTTAAAATCAAATAAAGTTTATGAAATTGGTCTTACCTTTTGTAAAAAATAAATTTAAGGCAATTTTCCATACGTAGAAGGCCACCGAATCATAAATTATGCGCAACATTAAATAGCAGACATTACTTCAACTCGACTGGCATCCATGTCTTTTTCATATGATTATTAACAGCAGAATTTGTTGGTGGTGATCACTATTTTTTCGCTGTATTGTACATACATAATGTACTCATATTTCTTGTTTACTTAAACATTTACAGAACATAGCATTAACTTAATCTTTTTTTCTTAAAATTTTTAAAAGCCAAGTTAAAATTTTAATTGTATATTTCTTTAAAAAGTTTAGAAAGGTAATTATAAAATTTTTAATTAGTTACTTTTTAAAATAAATATTATTAATCCTATTGATTGTTTCAAAATGTTTAAGAAAATATTACACAGTCTTAGCATGTCAAATTGAAAATTTAAACAGAAAAGGATAAAAGAATATGATAAAAGAAAATGCATCCATTATTAAAAGACATCCTTCATCGATTAAGTTTTGAAAGAAGTCGATTAAGCTAACTTCTATTCTTTCATGTTACGGCATCATTTTAAATTTATCTTTTTGGAGCTTAGTTTTCAAAGAAAATTCATCTTAACGACATAAAAGAGACGTTGTTTTTATATAAAAAAGGGTAATACTTAATAAAAATAAATGCATTGAACGTAAATTAAAGCTGATAATCCCAAATATTCTGCAAGAAAATTTATGACGCTATTCGACATTTATCTAGATAATTTTAGTTTTAAGTTTTAGTTATTTTGGTTTTTTCCCTTTTTCTGATTCCTAAGTAATATGAGTCACTACTATGCGTTAGTACCTGCAATTTATTTTTTTAATTAGTGATTAATAAAATCAGTAGATTTATTTTCACAGTAATAAATTTTCTCATTTGAAATTTTCGCAACAATTTATTTCAATTTCATTTTCTTCCATTTAACTTCGTCCTTCGTCCATTTAAAAAGTAAATGGACAAAGCATAGTTTTAATTTTTTACAGTATTAATTTTTCTCATTTGAAAGTTTCAAAACAATTAATTTATTTCAATTTCATTTCCTTCCATTTAACTTCTTCCTTCGTCCATTTAACAAGTAAATGGACGAAGCATAGTTTTAATTTTTTACGGTATTAATTTTTCTCATTTGAAGTTTTCACAACAATTTATTTCAATTTCATTTCCTTCCATTTAACTTCGTCTTTCGTCCATTTAACAAGTAAATGGACGAAGCATAGTTTTAAATGGATGCATAATAAACGTAATGTTTTAGTCATGTCGGTATTCTCATATGAAGATATATATATATATATTGAGAATTTTTCCCTTTTTTCAATAAACAGCATTTCTTTTATTAATTCATATACTTTGTATTTTTATATCAGTGTCGATTTCTCTCAACGTGCTGCTATAAATGAGTGTCGAAGCCATTCAAAACAATCTATGTACAAAAATAAAATTTATAAACAAATTATTATAATATGTGATTACCTGAATGTTAAAATTAAGAAGATATATTTTCATTCCTTTACTTTATTTCTCTTCATCCCCTATACTACAGAATTGATGCTCCTGCTCTTTTGTCGTTTACACCTGTGTACCGTGCACAAGATTTAACTAATCCTACCAAAGGACTACATAATACCGTGTGATTCTTAAGTATACCCAAAGAAGGAATTAGCAATGTAAATCATATAACAAATCTCTAAAAAAAATCTGAATTATTAATATTTAATCTAGTATTTTAGTTTAAAAATTTAAATCATATTGATATTAACTGTACAATGAAGACTAATTATTTGTATATAAGTCATCACTTAATTAGGAACTTACTTCTCGTATCCCTGCAACATTTTCAGCCATGTGCATATCTCCAATGAATAAATAATAAGATTCTGCTATTTTGAATAATAATAACTAGATGGAACCGGCAAACAACTTGATAGTACCATAAACATAAAATTTATAGTTGCTTTAACTTGACAAATTTCATAGTGGGTAGCACAATATGATTAAGCGTTCACAGACCGTTCCATCGATATATCACATGAGAGGTGTGTGCAAAATTTAGAAAAGTACCCCTTGGGGGGTCAAAGTGGGGGGATGGACATGGGAGATGCATAATATGATTAAGTGGACACAGACCTTTCCAATGATACATAACATGAGGCAAAATTTAGAAAGTATCCCAGGGGGGGGAGTGGCGGGATGGACCCCGGAGATGCATAACATGATTAAGTGGTCACAGACCTTTCCAATGATATATAACATGAGGGTTGTGTGCAAAATTTAGAAAGTACCCTTTGGGGGGGGCAAAGTGGGGAGATGGACATTGGAGATGCTTAATATGATTAAGCAGTCACATACCTTTCCAGCAATATATGACATGAGGGGTGTCAATAAAATTTAGAAAAGAGCCCCTATTAGGGGGGGGAAATGGTGGGATAGACCCCGGAGATGCATAACATGAATACGCGGTCAAAGACTTTTCCAGTGATATATCACATGAGGGGTGCGTGAAAAATTTAGAAAAGTGTCCTACTTGGGGGGGAAGGGGGGATGGACCCCAGAGATGCATAACATGAAAAAGAGGTCACAGGCGCTTCAACATGCAACTTTTTTCTCGAAGGCATTTCACAATATTAATTTTTTTTTTAACCCAAGACAATTTAACAATATTCTTAATTTTTTGCGTAATTCGTCAAACGTTCATGGAAAAAATCATGCAATTCGCTAATCAATAGTTGATAAATTATAAAATTCAACAATCGATAGCAGTAAAATTGGTCAATCGATAACGGAAAAATCACGAAATTCATCAAATGGTCGGCCGTAAAAAAATTGTCCTGCACAGTTATGTGATGATCAAAAGGGTTTTGAAGTATAGGACAAAATTAGCACTTGCCAAACAGCGAGTAATACTGAAATTTTGGCAATGGACTTTATTGCCACCACTGGTCAAACCTAATAGTCACACTCACCAATTGCGATGATTGAATGGAAAAAGATTTTTTTCTCTGCTGTCGCTCGACAAATTTCGAAACCATTTGGCGAATTTCACGATTTTTTTCCCGAAATTGACGGATTGTGATTTTTTTTCTCGAAGCCATTCGACGATATTCGAAAACTTTTTCCCCCGAAATCAGTTGATGAATTTTGCGATTTTTCCACTGTCGATTAATGAATTTTGCGATTTTTCCGTTATCGATTGACGAATTTCGCAATTTATTGACTATCGATTAAAGAATTTCAAGATTTTTTCCATGAACGAACAAATTGCGCACTTTTTTCCGCTAATGTTTGACACATTTCGCTCTTTACAATTCAGCCAAAGAGTTGAACGTTGTTTCTTTCCAGAAATGTCAGGAATGAAACAATGATTCTTTAGGATGAATTCCCTTCGTTAGATGCCCCATGGAAGAATGTGTGCGATGCAGCAACGGGCGCCACAGACTTTTCAGGGCAACTACAGACTAAAAACATCTAACCAATCTTCGCGGGGAAAAACTCACAGATTTCGTCAAATGATTGAGGAAAAAACACTAATTTCATCAAAGGATCATGGGGAAACATGACTTTCGTTAAAAGACCACAGAAAAAACGTAAATTATGCAAAAGGATTGTGAAAGATAAGCAAATTTTGTCAAACAATCGCAAAAAAGGAGATTTCACCAAAAGATCACGCTTTTTTATTAAATTTCGTCTAAAAATTGTGGAATAAAATGTATTTTATCAAACAATCGCTGGAAAATGCGAATTTCGTTAAGGATCGCGAGAAAAATGCGAAATTCTTCAATGGATGGCTGTAAAAACACGAATTTCGTCCAAGAATTGCTGAAAAAACATGAATCTCGCCTAATAACAGAAAAATCATGGTTCATAATCATTATATCTAGTAGTATATGTAAATACAGTTTGAGATATAAGACAAAATTAACACTCACCAATCGGCGAGCAATACTGAAAATTAGTGATTGATGTTATTGCCACCACTGGCTAAACGTCACACTCGCCAATTGCGATGATTGAATGTAAAATGAAATTTTTTTTCCCGCTGTCACTCAAAGAATTTTGAAACCATTTAGTGAAGTTTTTCCCAAAACCATTTTGTGAATTTTCCGATTTTTTCTTCAAAATCATTTGACGAAGAGACTTTTTTCTCGAAGGCATTTGACAATATTCAATATTTTTTTACACAGGACAATTTGACGATTCTTATTTTTTTGTGCGATTCGACAAATGTTCATGGAAAAAATCATGAAATTCGTTAATCAATAGTCGATAAATTGCGAAATTCAACAATCGTTAGCGGTAAAATCGTAAAATTCATCAATCGATAACGGAAAAATCAAGAAATTTATCAAATGGTTTCCGGTGTATTGCGTATAAATATCTAGTTGGAAGCCGAAACGTGTTTGGGATCATCTCCTGTTGTTTTGTTCTTGCACGTTGCGTTACACCTAGGAAGGTATTTATATAGAACTCACTGTGGAGTGTTTAGAAGGTATTTATTTTATTTATTTATTTTATTTATTGTAATTTGTATGAATACTTAGTTGTCCATTTCGGATTTACTGATTAAAAATGAATTTAGGCTCATTTAACATTCGCGAAATCAATCCCGATGGAAATTGTCTTTTTAGATCTCTTATCATTTTGTTTATATAGTACAGAAAATAATTATTCAAACGTACGTAAAAATATCGTAGAACAAGTAATACAAAATTGGACCACTTATAGATCGGGAATGAATCTTATGGTGTTCCGATTGCTAATGAAAACGATTATGTAAATATATGGTTCTTCACACTTCAATAGAAGCATTGTTTAAATTAATATAATTCTACAAATATGATGCAGTTTTAAAATATCGAGTAATGATTAATACTGTCAAGGAATATACTCATATACGTAATTAAGTTTTGGTACTTCTCTATCTCGTCGACCACTTTTCATAACAAAAAACTATCGCCAGGTTTTTTTTACATAACATTTTTTATATACAAAAGAAAAATCGAAACAACCTCATTGGAATATCAAAATAAATAAATAAAATATAAGAATTTAAGGATACAATTGTTTAATGAAATAACTAATAAATCAAATAAACATAATGAAAAATACACGCAAATGTTGAATTAAAAACCACTTGATGACATAACAAACACGTATAATGCTTCTGACATCAAGTAAATGGGACTGCATTTTTGTCATTTAATCATACAGTTTGGCGATAGTATTTTGTTATGAAAAGTGGTCGATGGGATAATAGAGAAGTACCTAAGTTTTTTATACCAAGTTTGAAAATTTATCTTTTTTTGACATTTAAAAAATATATACTTCTTTGTATACATATATTGTTTGTATACATACAAACAAATATAATGTAAACATTATTCAAATATTAAGAGTTTGCAAATCAAAACATTCTAAAGATTTGTATACATACAAACAATATAATGCATACATACTCTTTACAAATAAAATAGCACACTTATGTAATGACAAAAATTTTAAATCGAATAGAGATAATATATTTCTGTTAAAAAATAATGTTAAAGTTCAGAAACTCTTTTAACTTATATATATGTATTATACATTCACATAAAGCTAGTTACATTCCTGTATATTAAATATTTAGTTGCTAAATAAAGAAATAATATTTTATAATTTATATTCAAACACTCAGATTCTGCTTTTTTCGAACACATAATAATAAAAATATTACTACCGTGCGTACTGTCTTTTGACATTATATTTACATAATCGTTTTCATTATCAATCGGAGAACCATAAGATTCATCCCCGATAATAAACGGGCTATAAGTGGTCCAATTTTGTATTACGTGTTCTACACGTTTGAATAATTATTTTCTGTACTATATAAACAAAATGATAGAGATCTAAAAAGACTAATTTCGATCGGGATTGATTTCGCGAACGTTAAATGAGCTTAAATTCATTTTTAATCAGTAAATCCGAAATGGACAACTAAGTATTCATACAAATTACAATAAATAAAAATAAATAAATAAAATAAATACCTTCTAAACACTCCACAGTGAGTTCTATATAAATACCTTCCTAGGTTTAACGCAACGTGCAAGAAAAAACAGAAGATTATCCCAAACACGTTTGTAGAGAAAGTCACAGACCCTCACTTCATTGGCCGGTCCTGCCGGAAGATTTTTTTGACGCATGTGTACTGGGTCGAATTTTGATGGAAAATTTGGTTTGAAAGAATAAGCAAACCGCTTTAAATATATGGATAATAATAAAAAAAATGTATCACATTAAACAGAACACGTGAACAGTTACTTTATTTTGTGATTGAAATGAATATTAATGTAAATTGTGGCATTGGGACGAATATAAAAACATAATATTTATGTATAAAGAATATTTACAAAATATTATTAGACTGACTATTACCCGAAATGTTAAGTTCCTAAAAGACACATCCCATATTCAAATTCTAAAGCTGAATATAACACAATTTCTGAAGAGATACACTCAGGTCAAACTCTACTCAGAATTAACATCTTGAAATAGAAGGAAGCTCAATTTAAATTGATTTTAGTACGCTATATGGGGACAATATATACAATCCGAAGACGCGATAACTGACCACCACAGAACATCACAAAGATATACTAAAGGCGTGTCACTTGATAGATTTATTTATTTAGCACAACGCAAAAATCTGTGCAAACCTAAATAATAGGGGTTACTTAGAAAACATAGAAAACACACAAGAAAATAAAACGCCAAAGAAGAAATTTAATCTATAAAATTTAATCAAACCTGGACATTTGTAAATTCGCCACAGGGTAAGAAAATTATAGGATGTAGCTGGACATTCAAGCCGAAATACAATTGCGGTGTATAAATATAGATACATAAAGAGAATCTAGTGGTCAAGTGTTTTTACAGAATTATGATGAAGATAACGAAACTTTCGAACCCATTGTATCATATTCCATAATCAGGGCAGTTCTTACCGCTGCCGTACATACAATAATTAAACATTATTCATATTGATGTTAAAAAAGGCATTCCTTCATGGCGAATTAAGCCAAGATGTTTACACAAACCAACCAGATCGTTTCATAGCCCGATGATAAAAAAAAAGTAAATGAAACGCACACCGATCTTAAACAAGTAGTCAGAGCTTGGCATATTACGATAGGGAAATTATTCAATAACTTTGTTTTTGTCCAAAGCGCCGCCGTTTCATGCCTGTTTTAACGTAATAAAGCAGAAGACGCAATAAACATAATTGTGAACGTCGTCAATCTATTGTTAACGAGAAAAAAAAAACAAATGAAAGAAATTGTCAAAAAATTTAAAAAATGATATAAAACAAAAGATTTAAGAGAAGTTAATTTTTATTTAGAAATAAATATCAGTAAAACGATAGTTATTATGCTGTAAATAAAAAATTGAAAATAACGGAAATCGTAAATAAATTAAAAAAAATAGAACCACGTTATTTAAAACTGCATGAGGACGATAACCTACTACGAAATAAGAGACAGGCAGTAGGACATTTTTATAAATTGCTACAATCACTACAATAACTGGATTTATTATATATTGCTGCAATCACTATATAGTGCTACAATCACTAAATATTTCCACGGCAGTAAATATTATAAGTCACAAAAACGAACTACCAAGAAAAAAGGACTGGAATCAAGTAAAAAGACTAATAAGATATTTAAAAAATCCCAAATATATAGACTTAATTATTAATTCAAAAGCAGAATCAGTACTAACATCTTTCACCATGCCGATTACACAGGATACAAAACAGACAGAAAATATTAGATTGGGAATCCCCTACTTGGCTAATCTCAAATCTTGTGGATTACTAAAAACCTGACAAGTGTTGCCCCTTTCTCGGCAGAAATCGAATACATCAAAGCTGCAAATACAGCAAAAGGAATCTTGTGGATTATTAAAGTTTTAGAAATCTGTACTTGCCTCAACATTTGTCAATAAAATTATACGAAGACAACTAGTCATGCAACAAACAACAAAATATCTAATATCAAGCATATGGATATAAAGTACCACTGCATCAGGGACCTGAAAATGACTGGTATAATAGATATACAATATTCCCCCATTAAAAAGATGACATCTGATTACTGACCAAACCCTTACGAATTTGTAAAACATAGAGCTAATTTACACTTATCCCATCATTCCCGTTCAGAGATTAATCAGTAATATTAGAAAATGTGATCCCTTGAACGTAAAAGCAATGACAAAGCTCTGATAGCGAAAGTAGTTGTGTACTATAAGACAGACAAGTTTTGGCGAAATATTTCTTACGTTGTGCTTGTGCTTCCGACTTTTTTATACGTTAATTTTTGTAGCTACATGTTAGCTACAAAATGTGGAGTAAATACTGAAATGTGTTTCTGTTCCGTTGTAGTGAAAATGTAAAAAGAAAAAGTATTCCATGAGAACGTTAGAAAATTGAACTGTGAACTTCACAACAAAAATAAATTAAACCCAACTATGCATAATTATTAATAAATAAATATTTTTAACGTGGAATTTAAGTAAACAATTTTTTCTACAATGTTTACTACGTAAGATGAAATTTATACTTTAGATATAGGATTTCTTAATACAAAAAGCACAAAACTGTTTAAAGTTTTTCAAAAAGAAATATCTCGTTTGCATAATAATTTTTTAAAACGTTGAGAGTAAGCTTCCTCATTTTTTTAATAGAAGCATAATTTTATCCTGAATATATAAAAGAATAGCACTTTCAATTTATTGAAGCTGCACAGTGAAAAATATTTACTTTCTGAAAGAATAGTGTTGTAATCTGAAAATTATTAAAGAATTCTGAGAAGCATTTTCATTCAAAACGTTTATTTTCACATTTTTTCAATATTCTAGTTTTGCCCTTATTTGTATGTACATAATATAAATTTAATAGTTTCTTAACACATTGTATGCGGCTTACATTGAAATACCTTTATTGCAAAGTGTGGATAATGTGAAATACATGTTGAGGGATAGGTGGTAGAAATTATTTTTCGCACCGGACATTTTTTACTGAAAAAAGCATCATTTTTAAATCAAGTTAACTCCTGATTGGTTATGAATAATTTTTAATAAACGTAAGTTAATGCAACAACATATATAGGGAGTGCAATCAAAAATTTGCGCGCTTCAGCCGTAATGCATCTTCGTAAAACACACGCTCACAATAAGATTATCATTTTTCAAAAGCCTGAAAAACTTATATTTTGCGCTTTAGAGATTTAATATCGAATAGGGTTTCCCAAACTATGGTATGTGTTATATATAAGTGTTTGTTACTCAGTGTTTCTACACACCTTTCGCAGTTCAGGTCAAAATTGACAAAACAAAATCTTTCCTAGAAAATTTAAATATGAAACAATATTATCAGTTCTACCAGTGTATAATTTTACTGCTGAAAAAAATTGTAAAAATTCCTCCAGAAATTATGTGTTTTATAAATAGTGGGAATGCTATGTACCAGATTTCAATGACTGTTTTCTAGAAAATTTAACGAGAAAAATTTTCAACAGAAATACTTATTGAAAATACTTTCGCATCATCACTATACGAACGAGGAAAGCGAACTTAGTCTGCAATGTTTTGATATTCATGAGAAAATTTTGAAAAGGATGAATTAATAGTGTTCTGTTTGCTGAGCGGTACGAAATAGACACTGATTTCTGTGAATACTTTAAAACTCTGACTGTGTTTAACGCAACTTCGCTAAGTAAGAATATATTTTCTCCCTTGTTTAAATGAAAACACCATTCAGGAACAATTTAAGCAATGAATCGGACGTGGCTAAATTTAACAAATATTGAACTTAACATAAAGAAGTAAGCATGTGACTGTTACTAGTCTGATAGGCAGATTGGTCATTCTTCAGATCAGCAATGCAAATCAAGTTAGTGTATAGAAGTAAGTATTTTTATATCAGCTAATCTATACTTATAAAAGAGTAGCTTGATTTTCTCATAATCAACGCCAAGCCTCAACCGTTTGGCCTAGAACAATGAAATGTGGAAGACATGTTTTTTACACAATGTAGGCACCCACTAAGAAAGGATTTTTGAAAATTCACACTCGAAGAGGGTTAAATGGGGGATCGAAAGTTTTAGATAATATCGTCTTTTCGGCATATCTCAGCAAGAGTTTTAAGTAGGAGCGTGAAATTCGGGATACAAATTCTACTATTCAACCACTAAGTGGGTTAAATAGGGGGTCGAAAATTTTCGGGGATATCACATTTTTACCATATCTCATCAGCAGTTTTAGGTAAGAGCGTAAAATTCAAGTTAACAAATCTACTAAAAAATTAATTAAACATGTATTTCAGCGATTTTAGAAATTCAACCACTAAGGGAGTTAAATGGGTGTCTAAAGTTTTAGGTCATTTTGCTTTTTTGCCATATCTCAACAACAGTTTTAGTTAAAAGTGCGAAATTCAGGATAACAAATGTACTAAAAGATAGTTAAACACATATTTCAGCAATTTTAAAAATTCAACCACTAAGGGGTTAACTGGGGGATTGAAAGTTTTTAGTCATTTCGGGTTTTTGCCATATCTCAGCAGCAACGTGAAATTCGGGATACCAAATCTACTAAAAAATAATTAAACACATATTTCAGCGATTTTAGAAATTCATCCATTAAGGGTGTTAAATGGGGGGTAGAAAGTTTTGGGTTATTTTGCCTGTTCGCCGTATCTCAGCAGCATTTTAAATTAGGAGCTCGGAATTCGGGATAACAAATCTACAAAAGATATAGATAAACATGTATTTCAGTAATTTTAGAAATTCAATAACTAAGGGGGTTAAATAGGAGGTCAAATATTTTAGGTCATTTTGCCATATCTCAATAGAAACTGTAGGTAGAATCTTGAAACTCAGGATAACAAATCTACTAAAAAAATAGTTAAACACGTATTTCAGCGATTTTAGAAATTCAGACACTAAGGGGGGTTAAAAGGGGGTTGAATGTTTTACGCCATTTTGCCATATCTCAGTAGAAGTTATAGTTAGGAGCGTGAAATTCTGGATACCAAATCTACTAACGAATAGTTAAACATGCATTTCAGGTGATTTTAGAAATTCAACAACAAAGGGGGTTAAATGAAGGGTCGAAAATTTTCGTTGATTTTCCCTTTTCAACATATTTCATCAGCAGTTTTAGAAAAAAGCGTGAAATTCAGGATAGCAAATCTCCTTAAAAAAATAGTTAAACAAGTATTTCAGTGATTTTAAAATTGTCTATCAAGTGGGGTTAAATAGTGGGTCGAATGTTTTATGTCATTTTGCCATTTCTCAATAGAAGTTATAGGTAGGAGCGTGAATTTCGAGATAACAAATGTACTAAAGAATAGTTAAACATGTATTTTAGGCGATATTAGAAATTCAACTACTAAGGGGGTTAAATGGGGGGGGGGGTCGATAATTTTCGATGATTTCATCTTTTCGCCATATCTCATGAGTAGTTTTGGGTAAGTGCGTGAAGTTCAGGATGACAAATCTGCTATAAAAATAATTAAACACATATTTCAGCGATTTTAGAAATTCACCCATTAAGGGGGCTAAATGGGTGTCAAAAATTTAGGTCATTTCGAATGTTTGCCATATCTCAGAAGCATTTTTAGTTAGGAGCTTGAAATCACAGATTCAGGATAATAAATCTACTAAAAACTGTTAAACATGTATTTTCGCGATTTTATAAATTCAGCCACTTAGGGAGGGTGTTAAATGGGGGTCGAAATTTTTATGTCATTTTGCCATATCTCAGTAATAGGTAAGAGCGGGAAATTTAGGATAACAAATGTACTAAAAATAATTAAATATGTATTTCAGCAATTTTAGATAATAATCCATGAATAATAATCCACACTCTGTGTGTCGAAAGTTTTAGGTAATTGTGCCATATCTCAGCAGCAGTTTTAAATAAGAATGTGAAACCCCGCTTGACAAATCTACAAAAAAAATTAGTTAATCGTGTATTTCAGCAATTTTAGAGCTAGTGAGTTTGTGGGCAACATCGGTTGTGAACCCTATTACGAAAGATTAGACGAAAAAGAGAACTATTGCTGATTTTTTATTATATATTTTGTGTGACATTTTTTCCAAGGAATATATATATTTTTTATTTTCCCATTTTATAATTTTTTTTTTATTGTCGTCTTTTAGCGATTAGATTTAAAATTTTAAACAAAATATTACACTTCCACCTCGTTTCAAAATACATTTTTGAAAGTAAAAAAATTGCGATTTAAATACTGATTGCCATATTTATAGGGTATGCACAAGGATGCCTTATGGTGATTACCGTACAGTGAGATTACAAGCGTGCAACCGAATGGGTCCTGTTAAAATTATTTCATTTTAATGATTTATGCACGCTTATCACAAATAACTGAACCACGTTATAGTGATCGCTGCATTAACGAAGTATGATTGAGAGATACACAGGGCACCGGTTTTTTGATCACCTCATTAATAATTTATGGGCGTGACAGTACCCATATAC
Organism: Maratus michaelseni; assembly: GCA_963931845.1. Taxonomy (NCBI): domain Eukaryota; kingdom Metazoa; phylum Arthropoda; class Arachnida; order Araneae; family Salticidae; genus Maratus; species Maratus michaelseni. Next base: position 99,087,869 of record OZ007591.1, read on the forward strand.
AATGATCTCCATTTATCTTCGGTAATCCCATTTTTATTTATTTCATCTGAAAGCTCTCCGCTCATCTTAGATAAATACACACAGGGCCAGTAGTATTTTGTCAGAGGAAATATGGAATAAATATTATTAATATCACGAAATATTTATTTACGTGCTTATATATATATATATATATATATATATATATATATATATATATATATATATTATTTAGTTATTTTCGTATAGTTTAAAATAAAGTATTTTATTTAAATTTCTCTGTTTGCATGTAAAATGCAATTTCTGGGCCCCAAGGGAAGTCAAGACAGTACGCTGCAGAATGTATTTGGGCCCCACTCAGAAGGGACCGACTAGACGGGCGAAGACTGGCTAGTATTACATATAAGAATGTGCCAATTGGTCATACGTGGTTGCAATTTGCACTCCCATCCCTGAATCTGTTTCATAATGTTTTGCGTAATTGTCTGAGTGAAACGAAGACTCATACACAGCGCAGTTTTACTTTGCCCCACATATAGCTACGATGGATATTAAAACCTTTCGTCAAGCATAACTCAAAAAATATTTAACGGATTTTGTTCAAATTTTCACAGCAGGTACCTACAAAGGTGACAACGACACCTATTTATTACTAAGAATAAATTTCAAACCGTTTGGAAATTATATTTAAAAAAATATTAAAAAACACAATTAAAGTACATACGTCACGAAAATTTACTGTGTGCGTCATTTTCACTGGCGGAGATTTTCGTAAATAATAAGATTTCAAAAGTTCATGGAGTAACATGGAGCAAAAAATATGCACGCACAGTGCAATACAATATCAGTACAATAAAACATATTTCCATTTAATAAAAATGGAAAATTAATGTGGAATTTCTTCTGTTTGAAAGAAAAAAACCCGGAATAACTTAGTATTAGAGATTTGGCGCAATTCTCACTATTAGCAGCTTTTTATTTCGCGTGTGTAAATAAGAAACAATTCTTTGATGTTTAAATAAAAGGTTTTGATTTGTGGCATTATTTCTTCTGATTTTCTTTTCCTTATTAGTATTTTTAATGGAATTAGTGAAAGTCATGCATTTTAAATTAAATGAGTGAAAGACACATATTTTCAATGTATTTATTCAAATGAAATGAGTGAAAGGTTTATAGTTAAATGAAACTAATGCAATATGATGATGTTATGAGAACAATATTTGGCGATTTATCAACTGCACCAGGTTAACATAAAAGTACTAATAGATATGTAAAATGAAACAAGGCACAAATGTCATATACGCACCACATTGGCGCTATTTTCTTCCGCAGCAATTTGGCGAAAACTTTGTTTTTGAATTTTAGTTACAAATAGCATGCACTAATAGCACGTGATTTTTTATTTCAATATAAAAATAAAATGACGTAATAAATGAAATAGCTTCTATTATTTTAAAAAAGGAAATAAAAATAAATAAATAATAGTTTTATATCAATAAATATTGATATACATATAAAAATAATCTATAGAATTAAAATAAAAAATAAAAGTAAATAAACACAACAAACAGTTTTCGCCAAATTGGCGGGGGGGAAATCGCGCCAACGTGGTGAGGATATGACATCTGTGCCGGGATTTTTACCCTTTTATATGTGCTTTCAGAAATATAAAAAAATTAAAAAATACTTATATCAGGCGTATAATGTTTTGAATTTTTATACGGACCACTTCTCTATCTTAAGATTTTAAATGCTATTTATATCAGATATTTCTTTCCTGAGATTCCAACAAGTTATTTTCGGTAATTTTTTAGTTCGCTTATTAATTGTTTACAATTTGCCCCCCTGACAATAACATTTATTTATCACAAAAATGTCTCTTAGTTTTGTTAAATATGTTTGTTATGTATTTTCATTACTTGTTAAAATATCGAAAATGGCAATAAAATTTTATTTTAGCATCGTACTTAATTTTTTAAGATGGCGCAAAAACATGGTTTAATAAAAGTATATTTGTAAATATTTGAAAAACATGTTTTTTCGCTCTCTAGGAAAAATTGGTAAGATGCTAAAACTGCCTTTTAACACCATTTTTAATTTTTTCGCCAATCGCGCCAACCAGCATATGATACGGAACTTTTCCCCATTCAGATACACAGACAAGGTTGGTCTCAAACAAGAGTAATGCTAGCAACAATATTGTTTTAACTCTATCATGAGAGACGGTAGTTTCTCGAGTGACGCAGCAAAAAAAACGAAAACCGAATGCTTAATACCGAAGATTTCCGTCACTCCATATATACAGCTAGTTTGACTTCAAAGGAAAAGCGAAAAGTCGACATTTAATATCTCAGCAAATATGAGGTACATCGTTTTGATTTTTTGACAGCTGTCTTATATCTCCGGTCTAACTCTATCCTGAAATTTATAGATTTCTACATGCAGTAGATTTTAAGATCTGGAAATCCATTTTTAAGTAAAATGGGAAGTTTTTCGCTCTGCATGTAATGGTGTCATGGTGTAAGACAGCGTATCTCGAAAACCGCCCGAAGGATTTTTTTAAAATTAATATATGATACTAATCGGTTTTATATGAAGTGAATCCACCTATCCGCTTAAATAGGAAAACTCTAGTTTTTTATATAATCCGATTTAAAAAAATGGGACTATTTTCTTAAGCCAAGCTGTACAAATGCAATAGAGTATTCACTACCTTCTTCCGCCGGGAATTACAGTTAAAATTTGATGTACGGTTGCCGTTATCAATAAAGCTTGTGACCGGGCTAATTATTTATATTTTTTTAAATGCAAAAACAATGAATTATATACTCTAAACATGTAAAACATATGTATTAAATTCAATTGGGGTTTATATGTTTTCTCTTTTTGTTACAAAGAAATAATTTCAGATTTTAAACATGCATATATTCGAAAAATTATTTAGATTCCTTTTTCAAAATGAGGAAATATTTTTTAATTACATGTATTCAATTTTACTGCTAAATATAATAAATCTTTCATTTTCTAATGATAAAATATTTTTCATTTCTTTGTTTCTTTCGCAACGAAGACAACCAACCAACTATTATCGTATCAATGCGCGAAGCACAAATTAGCGAGAGGCATTTGGGGAAAAGATAGGCACAGAAAATCAAAGATATTATACTTACTATTAGGTATTTTGTTTATTTATTCATTGTTTTTTATTTTATATGACTTGATGGTTCTTTTTAAAAATTTCGTTTTGGTAAGGTGCTTAGTTTGTCTTTGTCAGAGCAACTGCCAATTACATGTTTTTATGGCTTTAAAATATTACTTTTATGTTATTTTGTAAAAGAAAATGCAGAAAGTTAGTTCTGAATTAAGTGTTTTATGTTATACAATGGATAAATAAGTTCTTAATTACTTTAAATCCAGAGTTTGAAAAGTAAACAAATAGTTTTTTTTTCTTTTTCTTATTGCATTCAGGGGTCGATGCAGGATTTTTTTCTTGGGGCCCATTTTGTGAAAAGTAAAGGTTGTTTTTGTGAAATTTATTATATTTTTGTGAAAAATAACATTTTATAACGAAAGTTGAAATCGATTTAATCAAATTCGAACCAAGCATTTATAAACAAAACCTGTTTTAAATCCTTTTGCGGAAGTTTTCCTCTCTGGCAAACTTGTTTGTTTACAAATTACACATTTTAAAACATCACAAAATAATAAATAGTAAGTTTTTATGGAATAGAATTTTGTGAAGTGGCCCATTTTATCAAATTGATTTTTGTGAAGGGGCCCATTTTATTAAATAGATTTTTGTGAAGGGCCCCTAAATAGGCCCCAAATTTTTCCTGGATCGACCCCTGGCATTACCTTATTGCATTCATATTGCCAGTATTATTACATTGTTATCATTTTTTTTTTCTCATTAAATTTACAAACAGTTGTGTGACAAACTTCTATCTTCATGAATGTTTTGCATTTACTTTATATTAATTTTTCACATTCATTTTTTAATAAGCTTGTTAAATAGTTTTCAAGCACTATATTGTTTCAATGTCAAATGTTACATTAAAAATTGTTAAAAAATACAGTAAAAAAATTGCTATTTGCTCGCGAAACTTAAGAATATAATCATTTTAACCCACATAGATTTTTTTTAGCTCTAAAATATTACTATACAATGAATAAATAAGTTCTTATTTACTTTAAATTCAGAGTTTAAAAAGTAAACAAATAGCTATTTTATCTTTCAATTTTTCTATCATTTACCTGTGACTTTAAAAATCATTTAAAATTACTAATTTAGAGGTATGAAATACCTTATATGTGCTTAAATCACAGAAAAAATACATCTTTAGTAAGTATATTGCAGGGCTCAAGTATACTTAAATGGTGTTGAAATTGTATTTATTTATTTTTTGTCAAAAATTAATGCATGCACTATAAAATCTACGAATAAATTCATATTGATGAAATAACATTACTTAAATGTACGGAAATAAAAATATCTTCATAACAAATTTCATAAACATTTACACGATAAAGATGATTATAAAGACATATGGCCGTCAGTCTATAAACTAAATATCTATATATGGTATGAAATACTATATGATCTGAGTTAACCTTTTAATATAACTTTGATAAAAGGTAAATTCCATTGAACAGAAAATTGTATTTCTATATGGGTCAATATTGTTTCAAACAATATGCAAACCCACAAATGTTCTAGGTACTTAAAATGCACTTTATTACCTACGGTTAAGTAATTATATATATACACTGTGATGCCAAAAAATTAGAGACACCCTCTAGTAACGAGTTGGTCCACCGTTAGCTCAGATCACAGCCGATATCCTTCTTGGCAAGTTGCTGATACTGGTGCTGAGGAAGGTTTCCTCATGCTGACATAAGGGAAGTTGTAAGTTGGGCCAGATTGGATGGTGGCGTTTCTAAGCTATGAAGTACTTTTTTCGACTACGTCCTGCAAATGTTCAATAGTACTGAGGTCAGGTGACTGAGCTAGCCATGGAAGCAAGTTAATCTCTAATGTTCCTCAAACCAAATTTAAGACCTATCGATCACGGTGGCAAGGTGCATTGTTCTGCTGAAAGTGGTCATAGGGAACATTATAGACATAAACAAGTGCATGTGATCGGCAACGTTGTTGAGATTAGCTGTGTTGGTCAGAATTGTGTTCACAGATATCAAGAGACCCAATATACTCCAGGAAAACATTCCCCATACCATAATTCCACCGCCACCAGCTTCAGGAGTTGTTATTTGGCAGGAGCACTAAATGAATTCGTGCTATTTGCGCCATATTCTGATTCTGCCATCTGCATGATGGAGCAGGAAACGAGATTCATCGGACAAGGATACCTTTTACCAGTCCTCAAGTGAAAAATTTAGTCGTTCCTTCACCCACAACAGGCACATTTTCCTATTTTTCTCTGACACCAAAAGCATTCTTGATGGTCTCCTGCTGCTAAAGCACACCCTTTGCAAAGTATGTCTTTTTGTGCGTTGTGATATGATTTGTGATGCACTTGCATTGATTTCAGCTGCAATTTGTCGTATTTTTCCCCTTCTGTTGCTGCGAACTATGCGTGGTACTCGCTTTTCACCCCTCTCGTTTACCAGCCTTTTTCGACCAGAACGGTCCTATCGCTTGAAGATTTTTTTCTCAACTGCCACTCTCTAAACACCCGAGACACTGTTGAGCGAGAAAATCGTAAAATAGTCGTCATTTTAGAGATACTGGCACCAGTTCTTCTTCTACCAATGATCATCCCTCGTCCAAAGTCACTTAAATCTTTCGTTTTACCATTTTTACAGTAACTTCCGTGGTAACTACGTCGTACGAAGCTGAGAGTTCCTTATATAAATAACTCCGCGTTGTTATATCTTTCTGTGTCACTGATGTACTGGTTTACTTTCTAATAATACCCTTACCATAATTACATTCAATGTCTCGATTTTTTTTGGCCACTCAGTGTATATATAGTATATATATATGTCATGATTTCGACTCTCAGGTTTGATCGATGCGTTGCAGCCGTAATTAGTTGTCGATAAAAATTCACAAAAAACGAACTGGGTCTCCCGTTTCAAACTGCATCAGGTTGGCCAGGTGGAAATAATTCTCATTTCACTCAAACTTGGGTTGAAAGAAAAATCTTTATTTACATTTTTGAAGACATCACTTCAGAAGGAATGCTCGGCAGATCAAAATTATCCCGAAGAGTAAATATATTCCATTGCTACAGTCTGCATGCTGCACAAATCTCCTCTTTGAGAACTCACTAATTTTATTTATATTCGTTGGACGTATCAATATGGCACTAAGCACCCGTAAAGCCATTGTAGAACATTATCTCACTGAAATATAAAAGACGTTTAAGGATATTCGACGCCCAGAAAAAAAAAAACTTTCTCGCTTTCCTTCAGTCACCGCCTATCGAAAAATCTCTCGGACTCAGGACGTGCGATAGTTTTAACATAGCTCGCGTCAGAACACAAAACAAGTCACGTGACCGACTTTCATCGAATCATAACATTTTTAAAAGAACTTCATTCGCATTTCTGGTGCAATTGTTTTGAGGTAAATCAATTTCCTGGCGGTAAAAAATGTTCTATCACCTTCCATATTCTTACTAACAGATGCATGCCGTATAAACAAACCAAAGTCTCTGCTTTTAGAGTGGGGTTAAAACTAGATCGAATTTAATACGCATAAAGAAAAAAAAAAGAAAAAAAATCTTTGATATAGGAAAAAAAAAACGAAAGCTTTTCGGAAATATTTTAATAGACATTTAATATTTAATAATAGAATGATTTTTTTAAAAAGAACTAAGGTTTTCTGAGCGGAATAATTTAAGATATATGATATTTTAGCATTTAAATAAAGGATTTATAATAGTTTTATTATACGGGAATAATAATAATGAATTTTAATAAAGAGTTAAAGAAAAGGTGTTCTATTTAGAATAAATTTAAGAAGTGATCGCCTCTTTTAGATCTAACTACATTGGAATAAATATTATTAAGTGGATTAGGATAAAATGGCTTTACATATGGATAGCAAAAGACTATTTTAAGAATAAAAATTATTTTAATAAGTTGGGGTTATATACGGAACAATACTAAATGGAAAATTTTTATAGAATAATTTAGCAGATTTCAGAAAAAAAATAAATTTTGTAATTTATATCATGAGAGACGGTAGTTTCTCGAGTGACGCAGCAAAAAAAACGAAAACCGAATGCTTAATACCGAAGATTTCCGTCACTCCATATATACAGCTAGTTTGAGTTCAAAGGAAAAGCGAAAAGCCGACATTTAATATCTCAGCAAATATGAGGTACATCGTTTTGATTTTTTGACAGCTGTCTTATATCTCCGGTCTAACTCTATCCTGAAATTTATAGATTTCTACATGCAGTAGATTTTAAGATCTGGAAATCCATTTTTAAGTAAAATGGGAAGTTTTTCGCTCTGCATGTAATGGTGTCATGGTGTAAGACAGCGTATCTCGAAAACCGCCCGAAGGATTTTTTTAAAATTAATATATGATACTAATCGGTTTTATATGAAGTGAATCCACCTATCCGCTTAAATAGGAAAACTCTAGTTTTTTATATAATCCGATTTAAAAAAATGGGACTATTTTCTTAAGCCAAGCTGTACAAATGCAATAGAGTATTCACTACCTTCTTCCGCCGGGAATTACAGTTAAAATTTGATGTACGGTTGCCGTTATCAATAAAGCTTGTGACCGGGCTAATTATTTATATTTTTTTAAATGCAAAAACAATGAATTATATACTCTAAACATGTAAAACATATGTATTAAATTCAATTGGGGTTTATATGTTTTCTCTTTTTGTTACAAAGAAATAATTTCAGATTTTAAACATGCATATATTCGAAAAATTATTTAGATTCCTTTTTCAAAATGAGGAAATATTTTTTAATTACATGTATTCAATTTTACTGCTAAATATAATAAATCTTTCATTTTCTAATGATAAAATATTTTTCATTTCTTTGTTTCTTTCGCAACGAAGACAACCAACCAACTATTATCGTATCAATGCGCGAAGCACAAATTAGCGAGAGGCATTTGGGGAAAAGATAGGCACAGAAAATCAAAGATATTATACTTACTATTAGGTATTTTGTTTATTTATTCATTGTTTTTTATTTTATATGACTTGATGGTTCTTTTTAAAAATTTCGTTTTGGTAAGGTGCTTAGTTTGTCTTTGTCAGAGCAACTGCCAATTACATGTTTTTATGGCTTTAAAATATTACTTTTATGTTATTTTGTAAAAGAAAATGCAGAAAGTTAGTTCTGAATTAAGTGTTTTATGTTATACAATGGATAAATAAGTTCTTAATTACTTTAAATCCAGAGTTTGAAAAGTAAACAAATAGTTTTTTTTTTCTTTTTCTTATTGCATTCAGGGGTCGATGCAGGATTTTTTTCTTGGGGCCCATTTTGTGAAAAGTAAAGGTTTTTTTTGTGAAATTTATTATATTTTTGTGAAAAATAACATTTTATAACGAAAGTTGAAATCGATTTAATCAAATTCGAACCAAGCATTTATAAACAAAACCTGTTTTAAATCCTTTTGCGGAAGTTTTCCTCTCTGGCAAACTTGTTTGTTTACAAATTACACATTTTAAAACATCACAAAATAATAAATAGTAAGTTTTTATGGAATAGAATTTTGTGAAGTGGCCCATTTTATCAAATTGATTTTTGTGAAGGGGCCCATTTTATTAAATAGATTTTTGTGAAGGGCCCCTAAATAGGCCCCAAATTTTTCCTGGATCGACCCCTGGCATTACCTTATTGCATTCATATTGCCAGTATTATTACATTGTTATCATTTTTTTTTCTCATTAAATTTACAAACAGTTGTGTGACAAACTTCTATCTTCATGAATGTTTTGCATTTACTTTATATTAATTTTTCACATTCATTTTTTAATAAGCTTGTTAAATAGTTTTCAAGCACTATATTGTTTCAATGTCAAATGTTACATTAAAAATTGTTAAAAAATACAGTAAAAAAATTGCTATTTGCTCGCGAAACTTAAGAATATAATCATTTTAACCCACATAGATTTTTTTTAGCTCTAAAATATTACTATACAATGAATAAATAAGTTCTTATTTACTTTAAATTCAGAGTTTAAAAAGTAAACAAATAGCTATTTTATCTTTCAATTTTTCTATCATTTACCTGTGACTTTAAAAATCATTTAAAATTACTAATTTAGAGGTATGAAATACCTTATATGTGCTTAAATCACAGAAAAAATACATCTTTAGTAAGTATATTGCAGGGCTCAAGTATACTTAAATGGTGTTGAAATTGTATTTATTTATTTTTTGTCAAAAATTAATGCATGCACTATAAAATCTACGAATAAATTCATATTGATGAAATAACATTACTTAAATGTACGGAAATAAAAATATCTTCATAACAAATTTCATAAACATTTACACGATAAAGATGATTATAAAGACATATGGCCGTCAGTCTATAAACTAAATATCTATATATGGTATGAAATACTATATGATCTGAGTTAACCTTTTAATATAACTTTGATAAAAGGTAAATTCCATTGAACAGAAAATTGTATTTCTATATGGGTCAATATTGTTTCAAAAAATATGCAAACCCACAAATGTTCTAGGTACTTAAAATGCACTTTATTACCTACGGTTAAGTAATTATATACACTGCTCAAAACAATTAAAGGATATTTGAAGTTTTATATAAAATAAAGATATAAACGAAATTTTTTTTGCCGAAAATAGAAGAAGAGAATCACAAATGCAAATTTTTCTGGTTTTCAAACTGTGGAGTATGCAAATTTTGAGTTCGACGTCAAAAACGTCGCTTCAGCGGCAGCGAATGAAATTTGACTTTCAACTGGATAAAAGAGAATGAAGACAAGGATGATCGGCATTCAGTGATTGCTTTGTTTCGATGAGTACGATGTCTCAGCGAAGTCATTTGACAGATTCAGAAGCTTGGAGAATTGTTGATAGGTTAGAAGGGGGCCAAACTCAAGCCGAAGTAGTGCAAGCCATTGGAGTGTCACAAAGTGTCATTTCCAGGATCTGGAACCGTTTTTTGGAGAGTGGATGTGCAGGCCGAAGACCAGGGCAAGGTCGCAAACGGGCAACAACGCCCAATGAAGATCGGTATTTAGCGTTAACAGCTCGGAGACACCGAAACATGAACGCTACTCTTCTCCAACAACATCTTCGCTCGGCTACAGGCACCACGATTTCTACTCAGACTGTCCGAAACCGGCTCCATGCTGTAGGTCTGTATGCTCGCCGACCGATGGTATGTGTTAGATTAACATCAAGGCATCGTCGCGACCGCAGGGAGTGGGCAACCGAGCATGTCAACTGGAGGAGAAATGAATGGAGCAATATTCTGTTTTCTGACGAGTCCCGTTTTTCTGTGCATCCGGATAATAGGCGTATTTTCATCTGGAGGGACCGTGGCAGTAGGAATAATCCTCCGTTCGTGCACGAAAGTGTCAGATTTGGCGGTGGAGGAGTGTTGGTGTATGGTGGCATCTCCATTGACGGGCGCACTGACCTCTACATCATTCGAGATGGAGCTCTGACTGGTCGCCGATATAGGGATGAGATCCTCAGACCTATTGTAGTCCCTTACGCTGCAGCAATCGGAGATAACTTCATTTTAATGGACGATAACTGCAGGCCACATCGTGAAAACCTGGTGGAGGATTTCCTTTTCGAGGAAGGAATCGTTCGAATGGAATGGCCAGCGTGTTCTCCAGACATGAATCCAATCGAGCACGTTTGGGACGCTCTAGGAAGACGAGTTTCTGGCCGCCAACAACCCCCACAAACTCTCCAAGAACTGGAAAGAGCTCTTCTGGAAGAGTGGGGCAGAATACCCCAACTCGTCATTAATAGCCTCATTGAGTCCATGCCTCAAAGGTGTTCAATGTTGCTGGCCGTCCGTGGAAACCATACCCCCTACTGAAAATGATTTTCTTTGAAGAAAACACCTTTTCTTATTCTTTTTTTCTCATATGCACAAATTGTGTTTTTTTCCTTTTGTACACAAATGCGCAATAAAATGCATTTTTTTCTGCCAAACATGTGTAATTTATTCTCTTATAACCTACTATGTCTGTCGACCATGTATCAATCAGCTAAAAAGTTTCCCAGATACAAAATCCACCTAAAACTGCAATATCCTTTAATTGTTTTGAGCAGTGTATATACACTGTGATGCCAAAAAATTAGAGACACCCTCTAGTAACGAGTTGGTCCACCGTTAGCTCAGATCACAGCCGATATCCTTCTTGGCAAGTTGCTGATACTGGTGCTGAGGAAGGTTTCCTCATGCTGACATAAGGGCAGTTGTAAGTTGGGCCAGATTGGATGGTGGCGTTTCTAAGCTATGAAGTACTTTTTTCGACTACGTCCTGCAAATGTTCAATAGTACTGAGGTCAGGTGACTGAGCTAGCCATGGAAGCAAGTTAATCTCTAATGTTCCTCAAACCAAATTTAAGACCTATCGATCACGGTGGCAAGGTGCATTGTTCTGCTGAAAGTGGTCATAGGGAACATTATAGACATAAACAAGTGCATGTGATCGGCAACGTTGTTGAGATTAGCTGTGTTGGTCACAATTGTGTTCACAGATATCAAGAGACCCAATATACTCCAGGAAAACATTCCCCATACCATAATTCCACCGCCACCAGCCTCAGGAGTTGTTATTTGGCAGGAGCAGTAAATGAATTCGTGCTATTTGCGCCATATTCTGATTCTGCCATCTGCATGATGGAGCAGGAAACGAGATTCATCGGACAAGGATACCTTTTACCAGTCCTCAAGTGAAAAATTTAGTCGTTCCTTCGCCCACAACAGGCACATTTTCCTATTTTTCTCTGACACTAAAAGCATTCTTGATGGTCTCCTGCTGCTAAAGCACACCCTTTGCAAAATATGTCTTTTTGTGCGTTGTGATATGATTTGTGATGCACTTGCATTGATTTCAGCTGCAATTTGTCGTATTTTTCTCCTTCTGTTGCTGCGAACTATGCGTGGTACTCGCTTTTCACCCCTCTCGTTTACCAGCCTTTTTCGACCAGAACGGTCCTATCGCTTGAAGATTTTTTTCTCAACTGCCACTCTCTAAACACCCGAGACACTGTTGAGCGAGAAAATCGTAAAATAGTCGTCATTTTAGAGATACTGGCACCAGTTCTTCTTCTACCAATGATCATCCCTCGTCCAAAGTCACTTAAATCTTTCGTTTTACCATTTTTACAGTAACTTCCGTGGTAACTACGTCGTACGAAGCTGAGAGTTCCTTATATAAATAACTCCGCGCTGTTATATCTTTCTGTGTCACTGATGTACTGGTTTACTTTCTAATAATACCCTTACCATAATTACATTCAATGTCTCGATTTTTTTTGGCCACTCAGTGTATATATAGTATATATATATATGTCATGATTTCGACTCTCAGGTTTGATCGATGCGTTGCAGCCGTAATTAGTTGTCGATAAAAATTCACAAAAAACGAACTGGGTCTCCCGTTTCAAACTGCATCAGGTTGGCCAGGTGGAAATAATTCTCATTTCACTCAAACTTGGGTTGAAAGAAAAATCTTTATTTACATTTTTGAAGACATCACTTCAGAAGGAATGCTCGGCAGATCAAAATTATCCCGAAGAGTAAATATATTCCATTGCTACAGTCTGCATGCTGCACGAATCTCCTCTTTGAGAACTCACTAATTTTATTTATATTCGTTGGACGTATCAATATGGCACTAAGCACCCGTAAAGCCATTGTAGAACATTATCTCACTGAAATATAAAAGACGTTTAAGGATATTCGACGCCCAGAAAAAAAAAACTTTCTCGCTTTCCTTCAGTCACCGCCTATCGAAAAATCTCTCGGACTCAGGACGTGCGATAGTTTTAACATAGCTCGCGTCAGAACACAAAACAAGTCACGTGACCGACTTTCATCGAATCATAACATTTTTAAAAGAACTTCATTCGCATTTCTGGTGCAATTGTTTTGAGGTAAATCAATTTCCTGGCGGTAAAAAATGTTCTATCACCTTCCATATTCTTACTAACAGATGCATGCCGTATAAACAAACCAAAGTCTCTGCTTTTAGAGTGGGGTTAAAACTAGATCGAATTTAATACGCATAAAGAAAAAAAAAAGAAAAAAAATCTTTGATATAGGAAAAAAAAAACGAAAGCTGTTCGGAAATATTTTAATAGACATTTAATATTTAATAATAGAATGATTTTTTAAAAAAGAACTAAGGTTTTCTGAGCGGAATAATTTAAGATACATGATATTTTAGCATTTAAATAAAGGATTTATAATAGTTTTATTATACGGGAATAATAATAATGAATTTTAATAAAGAGTTAAAGAAAAGGTGTTCTATTTAGAATAAATTTAAGAAGTGATCGCCTCTTTTAGATCTAACTACATTGGAATAAATATTATTAAGTGGATTAGGATAAAATGGCTTTACATATGGATAGCAAAAGACTATTTTAAGAATAAAAATTATTTTAATAAGTTGGGGTTATATACGGAACAATACTAAATGGAAATTTTTTATAGAATAATTTAGCAGATTTCAGAAAAAAAATAAATTTTGTAATTTATATCATGAGAGACGGTAGTTTATCGAGTGACGCAGCAAAAAAAACGAAAACCGAATGCTTAATACCGAAGATTTCCGTCACTCCATATATACAGCTAGTTTGAGTTCAAAGGAAAAGCGAAAAGCCGACATTTAATATCTCAGCAAATATGAGGTACATCGTTTTGATTTTTTGACAGCTGTCTTATATCTCCGGTCTAACTCTATCCTGAAATTTATAGATTTCTACATGCAGTAGATTTTAAGATCTGGAAATCCATTTTTAAGTAAAATGGGAAGTTTTTCGCTCTGCATGTAATGGTGTCATGGTGTAAGACAGCGTATCTCGAAAACCGCCCGAAGGATTTTTTTAAAATTAATATATGATACTAATCGGTTTTATATGAAGTGAATCCACCTATCCGCTTAAATAGGAAAACTCTAGTTTTTTATATAATCCGATTTAAAAAAATGGGACTATTTTCTTAAGCCAAGCTGTACAAATGCAATAGAGTATTCACTACCTTCTTCCGCCGGGAATTACAGTTAAAATTTGATGTACGGTTGCCGTTATCAATAAAGCTTGTGACCGGGCTAATTATTTATATTTTTTTAAATGCAAAAACAATGAATTATATACTCTAAACATGTAAAACATATGTATTAAATTCAATTGGGGTTTATATGTTTTCTCTTTTTGTTACAAAGAAATAATTTCAGATTTTAAACATGCATATATTCGAAAAATTATTTAGATTCCTTTTTCAAAATGAGGAAATATTTTTTAATTACATGTATTCAATTTTACTGCTAAATATAATAAATCTTTCATTTTCTAATGATAAAATATTTTTCATTTCTTTGTTTCTTTCGCAACGAAGACAACCAACCAACTATTATCGTATCAATGCGCGAAGCACAAATTAGCGAGAGGCATTTGGGGAAAAGATAGGCACAGAAAATCAAAGATATTATACTTACTATTAGGTATTTTGTTTATTTATTCATTGTTTTTTATTTTATATGACTTGATGGTTCTTTTTAAAAATTTCGTTTTGGTAAGGTGCTTAGTTTGTCTTTGTCAGAGCAACTGCCAATTACATGTTTTTATGGCTTTAAAATATTACTTTTATGTTATTTTGTAAAAGAAAATGCAGAAAGTTAGTTCTGAATTAAGTGTTTTATGTTATACAATGGATAAATAAGTTCTTAATTACTTTAAATCCAGAGTTTGAAAAGTAAACAAATAGTTTTTTTTTTCTTTTTCTTATTGCATTCAGGGGTCGATGCAGGATTTTTTTCTTGGGGCCCATTTTGTGAAAAGTAAGGTTTTTTTTTGTGAAATTTATTATATTTTTGTGAAAAATAACATTTTATAACGAAAGTTGAAATCGATTTAATCAAATTCGAACCAAGCATTTATAAACAAAACCTGTTTTAAATCCTTTTGCGGAAGTTTTCCTCTCTGGCAAACTTGTTTGTTTACAAATTACACATTTTAAAACATCACAAAATAATAAATAGTAAGTTTTTATGGAATAGAATTTTGTGAAGTGGCCCATTTTATCAAATTGATTTTTGTGAAGGGGCCCATTTTATTAAATAGATTTTTGTGAAGGGCCCCTAAATAGGCCCCAAATTTTTCCTGGATCGACCCCTGGCATTACCTTATTGCATTCATATTGCCAGTATTATTACATTGTTATAATTTTTTTTTCTCATTAAATTTACAAACAGTTGTGTGACAAACTTCTATCTTCATGAATGTTTTGCATTTACTTTATATTAATTTTTCACATTCATTTTTTAATAAGCTTGTTAAATAGTTTTCAAGCACTATATTGTTTCAATGTCAAATGTTACATTAAAAATTGTTAAAAAATACAGTAAAAAAATTGCTATTTGCTCGCGAAACTTAAGAATATAATCATTTTAACCCACATAGATTTTTTTTAGCTCTAAAATATTACTATACAATGAATAAATAAGTTCTTATTTACTTTAAATTCAGAGTTTAAAAAGTAAACAAATAGCTATTTTATCTTTCAATTTTTCTATCATTTACCTGTGACTTTAAAAATCATTTAAAATTACTAATTTAGAGGTATGAAATACCTTATATGTGCTTAAATCACAGAAAAAATACATCTTTAGTAAGTATATTGCAGGGCTCAAGTATACTTAAATGGTGTTGAAATTGTATTTATTTATTTTTTGTCAAAAATTAATGCATGCACTATAAAATCTACGAATAAATTCATATTGATGAAATAACATTACTTAAATGTACGGAAATAAAAATATCTTCATAACAAATTTCATAAACATTTACACGATAAAGATGATTATAAAGACATATGGCCGTCAGTCTATAAACTAAATATCTATATATGGTATGAAATACTATATGATCTGAGTTAACCTTTTAATATAACTTTGATAAAAGGTAAATTCCATTGAACAGAAAATTGTATTTCTATATGGGTCAATATTGTTTCAAACAATATGCAAACCCACAAATGTTCTAGGTACTTAAAATGCACTTTATTACCTACGGTTAAGTAATTATATATATACACTGTGATGCCAAAAAATTAGAGACACCCTCTAGTAACGAGTTGGTCCACCGTTAGCTCAGATCACAGCCGATATCCTTCTTGGCAAGTTGCTGATACTGGTGCTGAGGAAGGTTTCCTCATGCTGACATAAGGGAAGTTGTAAGTTGGGCCAGATTGGATGGTGGCGTTTCTAAGCTATGAAGTACTTTTTTCGACTACGTCCTGCAAATGTTCAATAGTACTGAGGTCAGGTGACTGAGCTAGCCATGGAAGCAAGTTAATCTCTAATGTTCCTCAAACCAAATTTAAGACCTATCGATCACGGTGGCAAGGTGCATTGTTCTGCTGAAAGTGGTCATAGGGAACATTATAGACATAAACAAGTGCATGTGATCGGCAACGTTGTTGAGATTAGCTGTGTTGGTCAGAATTGTGTTCACAGATATCAAGAGACCCAATATACTCCAGGAAAACATTCCCCATACCATAATTCCACCGCCACCAGCTTCAGGAGTTGTTATTTGGCAGGAGCACTAAATGAATTCGTGCTATTTGCGCCATATTCTGGTTCTGCCATCTGCATGATGGAGCAGGAAACGAGATTCATCGGACAAGGATACCTTTTACCAGTCCTCAAGTGAAAAATTTAGTCGTTCCTTCACCCACAACAGGCACATTTTCCTATTTTTCTCTGACACCAAAAGCATTCTTGATGGTCTCCTGCTGCTAAAGCACACCCTTTGCAAAGTATGTCTTTTTGTGCGTTGTGATATGATTTGTGATGCACTTGCATTGATTTCAGCTGCAATTTGTCGTATTTTTCCCCTTCTGTTGCTGCGAACTATGCGTGGTACTCGCTTTTCACCCCTCTCGTTTACCAGCCTTTTTCGACCAGAACGGTCCTATCGCTTGAAGATTTTTTTCTCAACTGCCACTCTCTAAACACCCGAGACACTGTTGAGCGAGAAAATCGTAAAATAGTCGTCATTTTAGAGATACTGGCACCAGTTCTTCTTCTACCAATGATCATCCCTCGTCCAAAGTCACTTAAATCTTTCGTTTTACCATTTTTACAGTAACTTCCGTGGTAACTACGTCGTACGAAGCTGAGAGTTCCTTATATAAATAACTCCGCGTTGTTATATCTTTCTGTGTCACTGATGTACTGGTTTACTTTCTAATAATACCCTTACCATAATTACATTCAATGTCTCGATTTTTTTTGGCCACTCAGTGTATATATAGTATATATATATGTCATGATTTCGACTCTCAGGTTTGATCGATGCGTTGCAGCCGTAATTAGTTGTCGATAAAAATTCACAAAAAACGAACTGGGTCTCCCGTTTCAAACTGCATCAGGTTGGCCAGGTGGAAATAATTCTCATTTCACTCAAACTTGGGTTGAAAGAAAAATCTTTATTTACATTTTTGAAGACATCACTTCAGAAGGAATGCTCGGCAGATCAAAATTATCCCGAAGAGTAAATATATTCCATTGCTACAGTCTGCATGCTGCACAAATCTCCTCTTTGAGAACTCACTAATTTTATTTATATTCGTTGGACGTATCAATATGGCACTAAGCACCCGTAAAGCCATTGTAGAACATTATCTCACTGAAATATAAAAGACGTTTAAGGATATTCGACGCCCAGAAAAAAAAAACTTTCTCGCTTTCCTTCAGTCACCGCCTATCGAAAAATCTCTCGGACTCAGGACGTGCGATAGTTTTAACATAGCTCGCGTCAGAACACAAAACAAGTCACGTGACCGACTTTCATCGAATCATAACATTTTTAAAAGAACTTCATTCGCATTTCTGGTGCAATTGTTTTGAGGTAAATCAATTTCCTGGCGGTAAAAAATGTTCTATCACCTTCCATATTCTTACTAACAGATGCATGCCGTATAAACAAACCAAAGTCTCTGCTTTTAGAGTGGGGTTAAAACTAGATCGAATTTAATACGCATAAAGAAAAAAAAAAGAAAAAAAATCTTTGATATAGGAAAAAAAAAACGAAAGCTTTTCGGAAATATTTTAATAGACATTTAATATTTAATAATAGAATGATTTTTTTAAAAAGAACTAAGGTTTTCTGAGCGGAATAATTTAAGATATATGATATTTTAGCATTTAAATAAAGGATTTATAATAGTTTTATTATACGGGAATAATAATAATGAATTTTAATAAAGAGTTAAAGAAAAGGTGTTCTATTTAGAATAAATTTAAGAAGTGATCGCCTCTTTTAGATCTAACTACATTGGAATAAATATTATTAAGTGGATTAGGATAAAATGGCTTTACATATGGATAGCAAAAGACTATTTTAAGAATAAAAATTATTTTAATAAGTTGGGGTTATATACGGAACAATACTAAATGGAAAATTTTTATAGAATAATTTAGCAGATTTCAGAAAAAAAATAAATTTTGTAATTTATATCATGAGAGACGGTAGTTTCTCGAGTGACGCAGCAAAAAAAACGAAAACCGAATGCTTAATACCGAAGATTTCCGTCACTCCATATATACAGCTAGTTTGAGTTCAAAGGAAAAGCGAAAAGCCGACATTTAATATCTCAGCAAATATGAGGTACATCGTTTTGATTTTTTGACAGCTGTCTTATATCTCCGGTCTAACTCTATCCTGAAATTTATAGATTTCTACATGCAGTAGATTTTAAGATCTGGAAATCCATTTTTAAGTAAAATGGGAAGTTTTTCGCTCTGCATGTAATGGTGTCATGGTGTAAGACAGCGTATCTCGAAAACCGCCCGAAGGATTTTTTTAAAATTAATATATGATACTAATCGGTTTTATATGAAGTGAATCCACCTATCCGCTTAAATAGGAAAACTCTAGTTTTTTATATAATCCGATTTAAAAAAATGGGACTATTTTCTTAAGCCAAGCTGTACAAATGCAATAGAGTATTCACTACCTTCTTCCGCCGGGAATTACAGTTAAAATTTGATGTACGGTTGCCGTTATCAATAAAGCTTGTGACCGGGCTAATTATTTATATTTTTTTAAATGCAAAAACAATGAATTATATACTCTAAACATGTAAAACATATGTATTAAATTCAATTGGGGTTTATATGTTTTCTCTTTTTGTTACAAAGAAATAATTTCAGATTTTAAACATGCATATATTCGAAAAATTATTTAGATTCCTTTTTCAAAATGAGGAAATATTTTTTAATTACATGTATTCAATTTTACTGCTAAATATAATAAATCTTTCATTTTCTAATGATAAAATATTTTTCATTTCTTTGTTTCTTTCGCAACGAAGACAACCAACCAACTATTATCGTATCAATGCGCGAAGCACAAATTAGCGAGAGGCATTTGGGGAAAAGATAGGCACAGAAAATCAAAGATATTATACTTACTATTAGGTATTTTGTTTATTTATTCATTGTTTTTTATTTTATATGACTTGATGGTTCTTTTTAAAAATTTCGTTTTGGTAAGGTGCTTAGTTTGTCTTTGTCAGAGCAACTGCCAATTACATGTTTTTATGGCTTTAAAATATTACTTTTATGTTATTTTGTAAAAGAAAATGCAGAAAGTTAGTTCTGAATTAAGTGTTTTATGTTATACAATGGATAAATAAGTTCTTAATTACTTTAAATCCAGAGTTTGAAAAGTAAACAAATAGTTTTTTTTTTCTTTTTCTTATTGCATTCAGGGGTCGATGCAGGATTTTTTTCTTGGGGCCCATTTTGTGAAAAGTAAAGGTTGTTTTTGTGAAATTTATTATATTTTTGTGAAAAATAACATTTTATAACGAAAGTTGAAATCGATTTAATCAAATTCGAACCAAGCATTTATAAACAAAACCTGTTTTAAATCCTTTTGCGGAAGTTTTCCTCTCTGGCAAACTTGTTTGTTTACAAATTACACATTTTAAAACATCACAAAATAATAAATAGTAAGTTTTTATGGAATAGAATTTTGTGAAGTGGCCCATTTTATCAAATTGATTTTTGTGAAGGGGACCATTTTATTAAATAGATTTTTGTGAAGGGCCCCTAAATAGGCCCCAAATTTTTCCTGGATCGACCCCTGGCATTACCTTATTGCATTCATATTGCCAGTATTATTACATTGTTATCATTTTTTTTTCTCATTAAATTTACAAACAGTTGTGTGACAAACTTCTATCTTCATGAATGTTTTGCATTTACTTTATATTAATTTTTCACATTCATTTTTTAATAAGCTTGTTAAATAGTTTTCAAGCACTATATTGTTTCAATGTCAAATGTTACATTAAAAATTGTTAAAAAATACAGTAAAAAAATTGCTATTTGCTCGCGAAACTTAAGAATATAATCATTTTAACCCACATAGATTTTTTTTAGCTCTAAAATATTACTATACAATGAATAAATAAGTTCTTATTTACTTTAAATTCAGAGTTTAAAAAGTAAACAAATAGCTATTTTATCTTTCAATTTTTCTATCATTTACCTGTGACTTTAAAAATCATTTAAAATTACTAATTTAGAGGTATGAAATACCTTATATGTGCTTAAATCACAGAAAAAATACATCTTTAGTAAGTATATTGCAGGGCTCAAGTATACTTAAATGGTGTTGAAATTGTATTTATTTATTTTTTGTCAAAAATTAATGCATGCACTATAAAATCTACGAATAAATTCATATTGATGAAATAACATTACTTAAATGTACGGAAATAAAAATATCTTCATAACAAATTTCATAAACATTTACACGATAAAGATGATTATAAAGACATATGGCCGTCAGTCTATAAACTAAATATCTATATATGGTATGAAATACTATATGATCTGAGTTAACCTTTTAATATAACTTTGATAAAAGGTAAATTCCATTGAACAGAAAATTGTATTTCTATATGGGTCAATATTGTTTCAAACAATATGCAAACCCACAAATGTTCTAGGTACTTAAAATGCACTTTATTACCTACGGTTAAGTAATTATATATATACACTGTGATGCCAAAAAATTAGAGACACCCTCTAGTAACGAGTTGGTCCACCGTTAGCTCAGATCACAGCCGATATCCTTCTTGGCAAGTTGCTGATACTGGTGCTGAGGAAGGTTTCCTCATGCTGACATAAGGGCAGTTGTAAGTTGGGCCAGATTGGATGGTGGCGTTTCTAAGCTATGAAGTACTTTTTTCGACTACGTCCTGCAAATGTTCAATAGTACTGAGGTCAGGTGACTGAGCTAGCCATGGAAGCAAGTTAATCTCTAATGTTCCTCAAACCAAATTTAAGACCTATCGATCACGGTGGCAAGGTGCATTGTTCTGCTGAAAGTGGTCATAGGGAACATTATAGACATAAACAAGTGCATGTGATCGGCAACGTTGTTGAGATTAGCTGTGTTGGTCACAATTGTGTTCACAGATATCAAGAGACCCAATATACTCCAGGAAAACATTCCCCATACCATAATTCCACCGCCACCAGCCTCAGGAGTTGTTATTTGGCAGGAGCAGTAAATGAATTCGTGCTATTTGCGCCATATTCTGATTCTGCCATCTGCATGATGGAGCAGGAAACGAGATTCATCGGACAAGGATACCTTTTACCAGTCCTCAAGTGAAAAATTTAGTCGTTCCTTCGCCCACAACAGGCACATTTTCCTATTTTTCTCTGACACTAAAAGCATTCTTGATGGTCTCCAGCTGCTAAAGCACACCCTTTGCAAAGTATGTCTTTTTGTGCGTTGTGATATGATTTGTGATGCACTTGCATTGATTTCAGCTGCAATTTGTCGTATTTTTCTCCTTCTGTTGCTGCGAACTATGCGTGGTACTCGCTTTTCACCCCTCTCGTTTACCAGCCTTTTTCGACCAGAACGGTCCTATCGCTTGAAGATTTTTTTCTCAACTGCCACTCTCTAAACACCCGAGACACTGTTGAGCGAGAAAATCGTAAAATAGTCGTCATTTTAGAGATACTGGCACCAGTTCTTCTTCTACCAATGATCATCCCTCGTCCAAAGTCACTTAAATCTTTCGTTTTACCATTTTTACAGTAACTTCCGTGGTAACTACGTCGTACGAAGCTGAGAGTTCCTTATATAAATAACTCCGCGCTGTTATATCTTTCTGTGTCACTGATGTACTGGTTTACTTTCTAATAATACCCTTACCATAATTACATTCAATGTCTCGATTTTTTTTGGCCACTCAGTGTATATATAGTATATATATATATGTCATGATTTCGACTCTCAGGTTTGATCGATGCGTTGCAGCCGTAATTAGTTGTCGATAAAAATTCACAAAAAACGAACTGGGTCTCCCGTTTCAAACTGCATCAGGTTGGCCAGGTGGAAATAATTCTCATTTCACTCAAACTTGGGTTGAAAGAAAAATCTTTATTTACATTTTTGAAGACATCACTTCAGAAGGAATGCTCGGCAGATCAAAATTATCCCGAAGAGTAAATATATTCCATTGCTACAGTCTGCATGCTGCACGAATCTCCTCTTTGAGAACTCACTAATTTTATTTATATTCGTTGGACGTATCAATATGGCACTAAGCACCCGTAAAGCCATTGTAGAACATTATCTCACTGAAATATAAAAGACGTTTAAGGATATTCGACGCCCAGAAAAAAAAAACTTTCTCGCTTTCCTTCAGTCACCGCCTATCGAAAAATCTCTCGGACTCAGGACGTGCGATAGTTTTAACATAGCTCGCGTCAGAACACAAAACAAGTCACGTGACCGACTTTCATCGAATCATAACATTTTTAAAAGAACTTCATTCGCATTTCTGGTGCAATTGTTTTGAGGTAAATCAATTTCCTGGCGGTAAAAAATGTTCTATCACCTTCCATATTCTTACTAACAGATGCATGCCGTATAAACAAACCAAAGTCTCTGCTTTTAGAGTGGGGTTAAAACTAGATCGAATTTAATACGCATAAAGAAAAAAAAAAGAAAAAAAATCTTTGATATAGGAAAAAAAAAACGAAAGCTTTTCGGAAATATTTTAATAGACATTTAATATTTAATAATAGAATGATTTTTTAAAAAAGAACTAAGGTTTTCTGAGCGGAATAATTTAAGATACATGATATTTTAGCATTTAAATAAAGGATTTATAATAGTTTTATTATACGGGAATAATAATAATGAATTTTAATAAAGAGTTAAAGAAAAGGTGTTCTATTTAGAATAAATTTAAGAAGTGATCGCCTCTTTTAGATCTAACTACATTGGAATAAATATTATTAAGTGGATTAGGATAAAATGGCTTTACATATGGATAGCAAAAGACTATTTTAAGAATAAAAATTATTTTAATAAGTTGGGGTTATATACGGAACAATACTAAATGGAAATTTTTTATAGAATAATTTAGCAGATTTCAGAAAAAAAATAAATTTTGTAATTTATATCATGAGAGACGGTAGTTTCTCGAGTGACGCAGCAAAAAAAACGAAAACCGAATGCTTAATACCGAAGATTTCCGTCACTCCATATATACAGCTAGTTTGAGTTCAAAGGAAAAGCGAAAAGCCGACATTTAATATCTCAGCAAATATGAGGTACATCGTTTTGATTTTTTGACAGCTGTCTTATATCTCCGGTCTAACTCTATCCTGAAATTTATAGATTTCTACATGCAGTAGATTTTAAGATCTGGAAATCCATTTTTAAGTAAAATGGGAAGTTTTTCGCTCTGCATGTAATGGTGTCATGGTGTAAGACAGCGTATCTCGAAAACCGCCCGAAGGATTTTTTTAAAATTAATATATGATACTAATCGGTTTTATATGAAGTGAATCCACCTATCCGCTTAAATAGGAAAACTCTAGTTTTTTATATAATCCGATTTAAAAAAATGGGACTATTTTCTTAAGCCAAGCTGTACAAATGCAATAGAGTATTCACTACCTTCTTCCGCCGGGAATTACAGTTAAAATTTGATGTACGGTTGCCGTTATCAATAAAGCTTGTGACCGGGCTAATTATTTATATTTTTTTAAATGCAAAAACAATGAATTATATACTCTAAACATGTAAAACATATGTATTAAATTCAATTGGGGTTTATATGTTTTCTCTTTTTGTTACAAAGAAATAATTTCAGATTTTAAACATGCATATATTCGAAAAATTATTTAGATTCCTTTTTCAAAATGAGGAAATATTTTTTAATTACATGTATTCAATTTTACTGCTAAATATAATAAATCTTTCATTTTCTAATGATAAAATATTTTTCATTTCTTTGTTTCTTTCGCAACGAAGACAACCAACCAACTATTATCGTATCAATGCGCGAAGCACAAATTAGCGAGAGGCATTTGGGGAAAAGATAGGCACAGAAAATCAAAGATATTATACTTACTATTAGGTATTTTGTTTATTTATTCATTGTTTTTTATTTTATATGACTTGATGGTTCTTTTTAAAAATTTCGTTTTGGTAAGGTGCTTAGTTTGTCTTTGTCAGAGCAACTGCCAATTACATGTTTTTATGGCTTTAAAATATTACTTTTATGTTATTTTGTAAAAGAAAATGCAGAAAGTTAGTTCTGAATTAAGTGTTTTATGTTATACAATGGATAAATAAGTTCTTAATTACTTTAAATCCAGAGTTTGAAAAGTAAACAAATAGTTTTTTTTTTCTTTTTCTTATTGCATTCAGGGGTCGATGCAGGATTTTTTTCTTGGGGCCCATTTTGTGAAAAGTAAAGGTTTTTTTTGTGAAATTTATTATATTTTTGTGAAAAATAACATTTTATAACGAAAGTTGAAATCGATTTAATCAAATTCGAACCAAGCATTTATAAACAAAACCTGTTTTAAATCCTTTTGCGGAAGTTTTCCTCTCTGGCAAACTTGTTTGTTTACAAATTACACATTTTAAAACATCACAAAATAATAAATAGTAAGTTTTTATGGAATAGAATTTTGTGAAGTGGCCCATTTTATCAAATTGATTTTTGTGAAGGGGCCCATTTTATTAAATAGATTTTTGTGAAGGGCCCCTAAATAGGCCCCAAATTTTTCCTGGATCGACCCCTGGCATTACCTTATTGCATTCATATTGCCAGTATTATTACATTGTTATCATTTTTTTTTTCTCATTAAATTTACAAACAGTTGTGTGACAAACTTCTATCTTCATGAATGTTTTGCATTTACTTTATATTAATTTTTCACATTCATTTTTTAATAAGCTTGTTAAATAGTTTTCAAGCACTATATTGTTTCAATGTCAAATGTTACATTAAAAATTGTTAAAAAATACAGTAAAAAAATTGCTATTTGCTCGCGAAACTTAAGAATATAATCATTTTAACCCACATAGATTTTTTTTAGCTCTAAAATATTACTATACAATGAATAAATAAGTTCTTATTTACTTTAAATTCAGAGTTTAAAAAGTAAACAAATAGCTATTTTATCTTTCAATTTTTCTATCATTTACCTGTGACTTTAAAAATCATTTAAAATTACTAATTTAGAGGTATGAAATACCTTATATGTGCTTAAATCACAGAAAAAATACATCTTTAGTAAGTATATTGCAGGGCTCAAGTATACTTAAATGGTGTTGAAATTGTATTTATTTATTTTTTGTCAAAAATTAATGCATGCACTATAAAATCTACGAATAAATTCATATTGATGAAATAACATTACTTAAATGTACGGAAATAAAAATATCTTCATAACAAATTTCATAAACATTTACACGATAAAGATGATTATAAAGACATATGGCCGTCAGTCTATAAACTAAATATCTATATATGGTATGAAATACTATATGATCTGAGTTAACCTTTTAATATAACTTTGATAAAAGGTAAATTCCATTGAACAGAAAATTGTATTTCTATATGGGTCAATATTGTTTCAAACAATATGCAAACCCACAAATGTTCTAGGTACTTAAAATGCACTTTATTACCTACGGTTAAGTAATTATATATATACACTGTGATGCCAAAAAATTAGAGACACCCTCTAGTAACGAGTTGGTCCACCGTTAGCTCAGATCACAGCCGATATCCTTCTTGGCAAGTTGCTGATACTGGTGCTGAGGAAGGTTTCCTCATGCTGACATAAGGGCAGTTGTAAGTTGGGCCAGATTGGATGGTGGCGTTTCTAAGCTATGAAGTACTTTTTTCGACTACGTCCTGCAAATGTTCAATAGTACTGAGGTCAGGTGACTGAGCTAGCCATGGAAGCAAGTTAATCTCTAATGTTCCTCAAACCAAATTTAAGACCTATCGATCACGGTGGCAAGGTGCATTGTTCTGCTGAAAGTGGTCATAGGGAACATTATAGACATAAACAAGTGCATGTGATCGGCAACGTTGTTGAGATTAGCTGTGTTGGTCACAATTGTGTTCACAGATATCAAGAGACCCAATATACTCCAGGAAAACATTCCCCATACCATAATTCCACCGCCACCAGCCTCAGGAGTTGTTATTTGGCAGGAGCAGTAAATGAATTCGTGCTATTTGCGCCATATTCTGATTCTGCCATCTGCATGATGGAGCAGGAAACGAGATTCATCGGACAAGGATACCTTTTACCAGTCCTCAAGTGAAAAATTTAGTCGTTCCTTCGCCCACAACAGGCACATTTTCCTATTTTTCTCTGACACTAAAAGCATTCTTGATGGTCTCCTGCTGCTAAAGCACACCCTTTGCAAAATATGTCTTTTTGTGCGTTGTGATATGATTTGTGATGCACTTGCATTGATTTCAGCTGCAATTTGTCGTATTTTTCTCCTTCTGTTGCTGCGAACTATGCGTGGTACTCGCTTTTCACCCCTCTCGTTTACCAGCCTTTTTCGACCAGAACGGTCCTATCGCTTGAAGATTTTTTTCTCAACTGCCACTCTCTAAACACCCGAGACACTGTTGAGCGAGAAAATCGTAAAATAGTCGTCATTTTAGAGATACTGGCACCAGTTCTTCTTCTACCAATGATCATCCCTCGTCCAAAGTCACTTAAATCTTTCGTTTTACCATTTTTACAGTAACTTCCGTGGTAACTACGTCGTACGAAGCTGAGAGTTCCTTATATAAATAACTCCGCGCTGTTATATCTTTCTGTGTCACTGATGTACTGGTTTACTTTCTAATAATACCCTTACCATAATTACATTCAATGTCTCGATTTTTTTTGGCCACTCAGTGTATATATAGTATATATATATATGTCATGATTTCGACTCTCAGGTTTGATCGATGCGTTGCAGCCGTAATTAGTTGTCGATAAAAATTCACAAAAAACGAACTGGGTCTCCCGTTTCAAACTGCATCAGGTTGGCCAGGTGGAAATAATTCTCATTTCACTCAAACTTGGGTTGAAAGAAAAATCTTTATTTACATTTTTGAAGACATCACTTCAGAAGGAATGCTCGGCAGATCAAAATTATCCCGAAGAGTAAATATATTCCATTGCTACAGTCTGCATGCTGCACGAATCTCCTCTTTGAGAACTCACTAATTTTATTTATATTCGTTGGACGTATCAATATGGCACTAAGCACCCGTAAAGCCATTGTAGAACATTATCTCACTGAAATATAAAAGACGTTTAAGGATATTCGACGCCCAGAAAAAAAAAACTTTCTCGCTTTCCTTCAGTCACCGCCTATCGAAAAATCTCTCGGACTCAGGACGTGCGATAGTTTTAACATAGCTCGCGTCAGAACACAAAACAAATCACGTGACCGACTTTCATCGAATCATAACATTTTTAAAAGAACTTCATTCGCATTTCTGGTGCAATTGTTTTGAGGTAAATCAATTTCCTGGCGGTAAAAAATGTTCTATCACCTTCCATATTCTTACTAACAGATGCATGCCGTATAAACAAACCAAAGTCTCTGCTTTTAGAGTGGGGTTAAAACTAGATCGAATTTAATACGCATAAAGAAAAAAAAAAGAAAAAAAATCTTTGATATAGGAAAAAAAAAACGAAAGCTTTTCGGAAATATTTTAATAGACATTTAATATTTAATAATAGAATGATTTTTTAAAAAAGAACTAAGGTTTTCTGAGCGGAATAATTTAAGATACATGATATTTTAGCATTTAAATAAAGGATTTATAATAGTTTTATTATACGGGAATAATAATAATGAATTTTAATAAAGAGTTAAAGAAAAGGTGTTCTATTTAGAATAAATTTAAGAAGTGATCGCCTCTTTTAGATCTAACTACATTGGAATAAATATTATTAAGTGGATTAGGATAAAATGGCTTTACATATGGATAGCAAAAGACTATTTTAAGAATAAAAATTATTTTAATAAGTTGGGGTTATATACGGAACAATACTAAATGGAAATTTTTTATAGAATAATTTAGCAGATTTCAGAAAAAAAATAAATTTTGTAATTTATATCATGAGAGACGGTAGTTTATCGAGTGACGCAGCAAAAAAAACGAAAACCGAATGCTTAATACCGAAGATTTCCGTCACTCCATATATACAGCTAGTTTGAGTTCAAAGGAAAAGCGAAAAGCCGACATTTAATATCTCAGCAAATATGAGGTACATCGTTTTGATTTTTTGACAGCTGTCTTATATCTCCGGTCTAACTCTATCCTGAAATTTATAGATTTCTACATGCAGTAGATTTTAAGATCTGGAAATCCATTTTTAAGTAAAATGGGAAGTTTTTCGCTCTGCATGTAATGGTGTCATGGTGTAAGACAGCGTATCTCGAAAACCGCCCGAAGGATTTTTTTAAAATTAATATATGATACTAATCGGTTTTATATGAAGTGAATCCACCTATCCGCTTAAATAGGAAAACTCTAGTTTTTTATATAATCCGATTTAAAAAAATGGGACTATTTTCTTAAGCCAAGCTGTACAAATGCAATAGAGTATTCACTACCTTCTTCCGCCGGGAATTACAGTTAAAATTTGATGTACGGTTGCCGTTATCAATAAAGCTTGTGACCGGGCTAATTATTTATATTTTTTTAAATGCAAAAACAATGAATTATATACTCTAAACATGTAAAACATATGTATTAAATTCAATTGGGGTTTATATGTTTTCTCTTTTTGTTACAAAGAAATAATTTCAGATTTTAAACATGCATATATTCGAAAAATTATTTAGATTCCTTTTTCAAAATGAGGAAATATTTTTTAATTACATGTATTCAATTTTACTGCTAAATATAATAAATCTTTCATTTTCTAATGATAAAATATTTTTCATTTCTTTGTTTCTTTCGCAACGAAGACAACCAAGCAACTATTATCGTATCAATGCGCGAAGCACAAATTAGCGAGAGGCATTTGGGGAAAAGATAGGCACAGAAAATCAAAGATATTATACTTACTATTAGGTATTTTGTTTATTTATTCATTGTTTTTTATTTTATATGACTTGATGGTTCTTTTTAAAAATTTCGTTTTGGTAAGGTGCTTAGTTTGTCTTTGTCAGAGCAACTGCCAATTACATGTTTTTATGGCTTTAAAATATTACTTTTATGTTATTTTGTAAAAGAAAATGCAGAAAGTTAGTTCTGAATTAAGTGTTTTATGTTATACAATGGATAAATAAGTTCTTAATTACTTTAAATCCAGAGTTTGAAAAGTAAACAAATAGTTTTTTTTTTCTTTTTCTTATTGCATTCAGGGGTCGATGCAGGATTTTTTTCTTGGGGCCCATTTTGTGAAAAGTAAGGTTTTTTTTTGTGAAATTTATTATATTTTTGTGAAAAATAACATTTTATAACGAAAGTTGAAATCGATTTAATCAAATTCGAACCAAGCATTTATAAACAAAACCTGTTTTAAATCCTTTTGCGGAAGTTTTCCTCTCTGGCAAACTTGTTTGTTTACAAATTACACATTTTAAAACATCACAAAATAATAAATAGTAAGTTTTTATGGAATAGAATTTTGTGAAGTGGCCCATTTTATCAAATTGATTTTTGTGAAGGGGCCCATTTTATTAAATAGATTTTTGTGAAGGGCCCCTAAATAGGCCCCAAATTTTTCCTGGATCGACCCCTGGCATTACCTTATTGCATTCATATTGCCAGTATTATTACATTGTTATCATTTTTTTTTCTCATTAAATTTACAAACAGTTGTGTGACAAACTTCTATCTTCATGAATGTTTTGCATTTACTTTATATTAATTTTTCACATTCATTTTTTAATAAGCTTGTTAAATAGTTTTCAAGCACTATATTGTTTCAATGTCAAATGTTACATTAAAAATTGTTAAAAAATACAGTAAAAAAATTGCTATTTGCTCGCGAAACTTAAGAATATAATCATTTTAACCCACATAGATTTTTTTTAGCTCTAAAATATTACTATACAATGAATAAATAAGTTCTTATTTACTTTAAATTCAGAGTTTAAAAAGTAAACAAATAGCTATTTTATCTTTCAATTTTTCTATCATTTACCTGTGACTTTAAAAATCATTTAAAATTACTAATTTAGAGGTATGAAATACCTTATATGTGCTTAAATCACAGAAAAAATACATCTTTAGTAAGTATATTGCAGGGCTCAAGTATACTTAAATGGTGTTGAAATTGTATTTATTTATTTTTTGTCAAAAATTAATGCATGCACTATAAAATCTACGAATAAATTCATATTGATGAAATAACATTACTTAAATGTACGGAAATAAAAATATCTTCATAACAAATTTCATAAACATTTACACGATAAAGATGATTATAAAGACATATGGCCGTCAGTCTATAAACTAAATATCTATATATGGTATGAAATACTATATGATCTGAGTTAACCTTTTAATATAACTTTGATAAAAGGTAAATTCCATTGAACAGAAAATTGTATTTCTATATGGGTCAATATTGTTTCAAACAATATGCAAACCCACAAATGTTCTAGGTACTTAAAATGCACTTTATTACCTACGGTTAAGTAATTATATATATACACTGTGATGCCAAAAAATTAGAGACACCCTCTAGTAACGAGTTGGTCCACCGTTAGCTCAGATCACAGCCGATATCCTTCTTGGCAAGTTGCTGATACTGGTGCTGAGGAAGGTTTCCTCATGCTGACATAAGGGAAGTTGTAAGTTGGGCCAGATTGGATGGTGGCGTTTCTAAGCTATGAAGTACTTTTTTCGACTACGTCCTGCAAATGTTCAATAGTACTGAGGTCAGGTGACTGAGCTAGCCATGGAAGCAAGTTAATCTCTAATGTTCCTCAAACCAAATTTAAGACCTATCGATCACGGTGGCAAGGTGCATTGTTCTGCTGAAAGTGGTCATAGGGAACATTATAGACATAAACAAGTGCATGTGATCGGCAACGTTGTTGAGATTAGCTGTGTTGGTCAGAATTGTGTTCACAGATATCAAGAGACCCAATATACTCCAGGAAAACATTCCCCATACCATAATTCCACCGCCACCAGCTTCAGGAGTTGTTATTTGGCAGGAGCACTAAATGAATTCGTGCTATTTGCGCCATATTCTGATTCTGCCATCTGCATGATGGAGCAGGAAACGAGATTCATCGGACAAGGATACCTTTTACCAGTCCTCAAGTGAAAAATTTAGTCGTTCCTTCACCCACAACAGGCACATTTTCCTATTTTTCTCTGACACCAAAAGCATTCTTGATGGTCTCCTGCTGCTAAAGCACACCCTTTGCAAAGTATGTCTTTTTGTGCGTTGTGATATGATTTGTGATGCACTTGCATTGATTTCAGCTGCAATTTGTCGTATTTTTCCCCTTCTGTTGCTGCGAACTATGCGTGGTACTCGCTTTTCACCCCTCTCGTTTACCAGCCTTTTTCGACCAGAACGGTCCTATCGCTTGAAGATTTTTTTCTCAACTGCCACTCTCTAAACACCCGAGACACTGTTGAGCGAGAAAATCGTAAAATAGTCGTCATTTTAGAGATACTGGCACCAGTTCTTCTTCTACCAATGATCATCCCTCGTCCAAAGTCACTTAAATCTTTCGTTTTACCATTTTTACAGTAACTTCCGTGGTAACTACGTCGTACGAAGCTGAGAGTTCCTTATATAAATAACTCCGCGTTGTTATATCTTTCTGTGTCACTGATGTACTGGTTTACTTTCTAATAATACCCTTACCATAATTACATTCAATGTCTCGATTTTTTTTGGCCACTCAGTGTATATATAGTATATATATATGTCATGATTTCGACTCTCAGGTTTGATCGATGCGTTGCAGCCGTAATTAGTTGTCGATAAAAATTCACAAAAAACGAACTGGGTCTCCCGTTTCAAACTGCATCAGGTTGGCCAGGTGGAAATAATTCTCATTTCACTCAAACTTGGGTTGAAAGAAAAATCTTTATTTACATTTTTGAAGACATCACTTCAGAAGGAATGCTCGGCAGATCAAAATTATCCCGAAGAGTAAATATATTCCATTGCTACAGTCTGCATGCTGCACAAATCTCCTCTTTGAGAACTCACTAATTTTATTTATATTCGTTGGACGTATCAATATGGCACTAAGCACCCGTAAAGCCATTGTAGAACATTATCTCACTGAAATATAAAAGACGTTTAAGGATATTCGACGCCCAGAAAAAAAAAACTTTCTCGCTTTCCTTCAGTCACCGCCTATCGAAAAATCTCTCGGACTCAGGACGTGCGATAGTTTTAACATAGCTCGCGTCAGAACACAAAACAAGTCACGTGACCGACTTTCATCGAATCATAACATTTTTAAAAGAACTTCATTCGCATTTCTGGTGCAATTGTTTTGAGGTAAATCAATTTCCTGGCGGTAAAAAATGTTCTATCACCTTCCATATTCTTACTAACAGATGCATGCCGTATAAACAAACCAAAGTCTCTGCTTTTAGAGTGGGGTTAAAACTAGATCGAATTTAATACGCATAAAGAAAAAAAAAAGAAAAAAAATCTTTGATATAGGAAAAAAAAAACGAAAGCTTTTCGGAAATATTTTAATAGACATTTAATATTTAATAATAGAATGATTTTTTTAAAAAGAACTAAGGTTTTCTGAGCGGAATAATTTAAGATATATGATATTTTAGCATTTAAATAAAGGATTTATAATAGTTTTATTATACGGGAATAATAATAATGAATTTTAATAAAGAGTTAAAGAAAAGGTGTTCTATTTAGAATAAATTTAAGAAGTGATCGCCTCTTTTAGATCTAACTACATTGGAATAAATATTATTAAGTGGATTAGGATAAAATGGCTTTACATATGGATAGCAAAAGACTATTTTAAGAATAAAAATTATTTTAATAAGTTGGGGTTATATACGGAACAATACTAAATGGAAAATTTTTATAGAATAATTTAGCAGATTTCAGAAAAAAAATAAATTTTGTAATTTATATCATGAGAGACGGTAGTTTCTCGAGTGACGCAGCAAAAAAAACGAAAACCGAATGCTTAATACCGAAGATTTCCGTCACTCCATATATACAGCTAGTTTGAGTTCAAAGGAAAAGCGAAAAGCCGACATTTAATATCTCAGCAAATATGAGGTACATCGTTTTGATTTTTTGACAGCTGTCTTATATCTCCGGTCTAACTCTATCCTGAAATTTATAGATTTCTACATGCAGTAGATTTTAAGATCTGGAAATCCATTTTTAAGTAAAATGGGAAGTTTTTCGCTCTGCATGTAATGGTGTCATGGTGTAAGACAGCGTATCTCGAAAACCGCCCGAAGGATTTTTTTAAAATTAATATATGATACTAATCGGTTTTATATGAAGTGAATCCACCTATCCGCTTAAATAGGAAAACTCTAGTTTTTTATATAATCCGATTTAAAAAAATGGGACTATTTTCTTAAGCCAAGCTGTACAAATGCAATAGAGTATTCACTACCTTCTTCCGCCGGGAATTACAGTTAAAATTTGATGTACGGTTGCCGTTATCAATAAAGCTTGTGACCGGGCTAATTATTTATATTTTTTTAAATGCAAAAACAATGAATTATATACTCTAAACATGTAAAACATATGTATTAAATTCAATTGGGGTTTATATGTTTTCTCTTTTTGTTACAAAGAAATAATTTCAGATTTTAAACATGCATATATTCGAAAAATTATTTAGATTCCTTTTTCAAAATGAGGAAATATTTTTTAATTACATGTATTCAATTTTACTGCTAAATATAATAAATCTTTCATTTTCTAATGATAAAATATTTTTCATTTCTTTGTTTCTTTCGCAACGAAGACAACCAACCAACTATTATCGTATCAATGCGCGAAGCACAAATTAGCGAGAGGCATTTGGGGAAAAGATAGGCACAGAAAATCAAAGATATTATACTTACTATTAGGTATTTTGTTTATTTATTCATTGTTTTTTATTTTATATGACTTGATGGTTCTTTTTAAAAATTTCGTTTTGGTAAGGTGCTTAGTTTGTCTTTGTCAGAGCAACTGCCAATTACATGTTTTTATGGCTTTAAAATATTACTTTTATGTTATTTTGTAAAAGAAAATGCAGAAAGTTAGTTCTGAATTAAGTGTTTTATGTTATACAATGGATAAATAAGTTCTTAATTACTTTAAATCCAGAGTTTGAAAAGTAAACAAATAGTTTTTTTTTTCTTTTTCTTATTGCATTCAGGGGTCGATGCAGGATTTTTTTCTTGGGGCCCATTTTGTGAAAAGTAAAGGTTTTTTTTGTGAAATTTATTATATTTTTGTGAAAAATAACATTTTATAACGAAAGTTGAAATCGATTTAATCAAATTCGAACCAAGCATTTATAAACAAAACCTGTTTTAAATCCTTTTGCGGAAGTTTTCCTCTCTGGCAAACTTGTTTGTTTACAAATTACACATTTTAAAACATCACAAAATAATAAATAGTAAGTTTTTATGGAATAGAATTTTGTGAAGTGGCCCATTTTATCAAATTGATTTTTGTGAAGGGGCCCATTTTATTAAATAGATTTTTGTGAAGGGCCCCTAAATAGGCCCCAAATTTTTCCTGGATCGACCCCTGGCATTACCTTATTGCATTCATATTGCCAGTATTATTACATTGTTATCATTTTTTTTTCTCATTAAATTTACAAACAGTTGTGTGACAAACTTCTATCTTCATGAATGTTTTGCATTTACTTTATATTAATTTTTCACATTCATTTTTTAATAAGCTTGTTAAATAGTTTTCAAGCACTATATTGTTTCAATGTCAAATGTTACATTAAAAATTGTTAAAAAATACAGTAAAAAAATTGCTATTTGCTCGCGAAACTTAAGAATATAATCATTTTAACCCACATAGATTTTTTTTAGCTCTAAAATATTACTATACAATGAATAAATAAGTTCTTATTTACTTTAAATTCAGAGTTTAAAAAGTAAACAAATAGCTATTTTATCTTTCAATTTTTCTATCATTTACCTGTGACTTTAAAAATCATTTAAAATTACTAATTTAGAGGTATGAAATACCTTATATGTGCTTAAATCACAGAAAAAATACATCTTTAGTAAGTATATTGCAGGGCTCAAGTATACTTAAATGGTGTTGAAATTGTATTTATTTATTTTTTGTCAAAAATTAATGCATGCACTATAAAATCTACGAATAAATTCATATTGATGAAATAACATTACTTAAATGTACGGAAATAAAAATATCTTCATAACAAATTTCATAAACATTTACACGATAAAGATGATTATAAAGACATATGGCCGTCAGTCTATAAACTAAATATCTATATATGGTATGAAATACTATATGATCTGAGTTAACCTTTTAATATAACTTTGATAAAAGGTAAATTCCATTGAACAGAAAATTGTATTTCTATATGGGTCAATATTGTTTCAAACAATATGCAAACCCACAAATGTTCTAGGTACTTAAAATGCACTTTATTACCTACGGTTAAGTAATTATATATATACACTGTGATGCCAAAAAATTAGAGACACCCTCTAGTAACGAGTTGGTCCACCGTTAGCTCAGATCACAGCCGATATCCTTCTTGGCAAGTTGCTGATACTGGTGCTGAGGAAGGTTTCCTCATGCTGACATAAGGGCAGTTGTAAGTTGGGCCAGATTGGATGGTGGCGTTTCTAAGCTATGAAGTACTTTTTTCGACTACGTCCTGCAAATGTTCAATAGTACTGAGGTCAGGTGACTGAGCTAGCCATGGAAGCAAGTTAATCTCTAATGTTCCTCAAACCAAATTTAAGACCTATCGATCACGGTGGCAAGGTGCATTGTTCTGCTGAAAGTGGTCATAGGGAACATTATAGACATAAACAAGTGCATGTGATCGGCAACGTTGTTGAGATTAGCTGTGTTGGTCACAATTGTGTTCACAGATATCAAGAGACCCAATATACTCCAGGAAAACATTCCCCATACCATAATTCCACCGCCACCAGCCTCAGGAGTTGTTATTTGGCAGGAGCAGTAAATGAATTCGTGCTATTTGCGCCATATTCTGATTCTGCCATCTGCATGATGGAGCAGGAAACGAGATTCATCGGACAAGGATACCTTTTACCAGTCCTCAAGTGAAAAATTTAGTCGTTCCTTCGCCCACAACAGGCACATTTTCCTATTTTTCTCTGACACTAAAAGCATTCTTGATGGTCTCCAGCTGCTAAAGCACACCCTTTGCAAAGTATGTCTTTTTGTGCGTTGTGATATGATTTGTGATGCACTTGCATTGATTTCAGCTGCAATTTGTCGTATTTTTCTCCTTCTGTTGCTGCGAACTATGCGTGGTACTCGCTTTTCACCCCTCTCGTTTACCAGCCTTTTTCGACCAGAACGGTCCTATCGCTTGAAGATTTTTTTCTCAACTGCCACTCTCTAAACACCCGAGACACTGTTGAGCGAGAAAATCGTAAAATAGTCGTCATTTTAGAGATACTGGCACCAGTTCTTCTTCTACCAATGATCATCCCTCGTCCAAAGTCACTTAAATCTTTCGTTTTACCATTTTTACAGTAACTTCCGTGGTAACTACGTCGTACGAAGCTGAGAGTTCCTTATATAAATAACTCCGCGCTGTTATATCTTTCTGTGTCACTGATGTACTGGTTTACTTTCTAATAATACCCTTACCATAATTACATTCAATGTCTCGATTTTTTTTGGCCACTCAGTGTATATATAGTATATATATATATGTCATGATTTCGACTCTCAGGTTTGATCGATGCGTTGCAGCCGTAATTAGTTGTCGATAAAAATTCACAAAAAACGAACTGGGTCTCCCGTTTCAAACTGCATCAGGTTGGCCAGGTGGAAATAATTCTCATTTCACTCAAACTTGGGTTGAAAGAAAAATCTTTATTTACATTTTTGAAGACATCACTTCAGAAGGAATGCTCGGCAGATCAAAATTATCCCGAAGAGTAAATATATTCCATTGCTACAGTCTGCATGCTGCACGAATCTCCTCTTTGAGAACTCACTAATTCTATTTATATTCGTTGGACGTATCAATATGGCACTAAGCACCCGTAAAGCCATTGTAGAACATTATCTCACTGAAATATAAAAGACGTTTAAGGATATTCGACGCCCAGAAAAAAAAAACTTTCTCGCTTTCCTTCAGTCACCGCCTATCGAAAAATCTCTCGGACTCAGGACGTGCGATAGTTTTAACATAGCTCGCGTCAGAACACAAAACAAGTCACGTGACCGACTTTCATCGAATCATAACATTTTTAAAAGAACTTCATTCGCATTTCTGGTGCAATTGTTTTGAGGTAAATCAATTTCCTGGCGGTAAAAAATGTTCTATCACCTTCCATATTCTTACTAACAGATGCATGCCGTATAAACAAACCAAAGTCTCTGCTTTTAGAGTGGGGTTAAAACTAGATCGAATTTAATACGCATAAAGAAAAAAAAAAGAAAAAAAATCTTTGATATAGGAAAAAAAAAACGAAAGCTTTTCGGAAATATTTTAATAGACATTTAATATTTAATAATAGAATGATTTTTTAAAAAAGAACTAAGGTTTTCTGAGCGGAATAATTTAAGATACATGATATTTTAGCATTTAAATAAAGGATTTATAATAGTTTTATTATACGGGAATAATAATAATGAATTTTAATAAAGAGTTAAAGAAAAGGTGTTCTATTTAGAATAAATTTAAGAAGTGATCGCCTCTTTTAGATCTAACTACATTGGAATAAATATTATTAAGTGGATTAGGATAAAATGGCTTTACATATGGATAGCAAAAGACTATTTTAAGAATAAAAATTATTTTAATAAGTTGGGGTTATATACGGAACAATACTAAATGGAAATTTTTTATAGAATAATTTAGCAGATTTCAGAAAAAAAATAAATTTTGTAATTTATATCATGAGAGACGGTAGTTTCTCGAGTGACGCAGCAAAAAAAACGAAAACCGAATGCTTAATACCGAAGATTTCCGTCACTCCATATATACAGCTAGTTTGAGTTCAAAGGAAAAGCGAAAAGCCGACATTTAATATCTCAGCAAATATGAGGTACATCGTTTTGATTTTTTGACAGCTGTCTTATATCTCCGGTCTAACTCTATCCTGAAATTTATAGATTTCTACATGCAGTAGATTTTAAGATCTGGAAATCCATTTTTAAGTAAAATGGGAAGTTTTTCGCTCTGCATGTAATGGTGTCATGGTGTAAGACAGCGTATCTCGAAAACCGCCCGAAGGATTTTTTTAAAATTAATATATGATACTAATCGGTTTTATATGAAGTGAATCCACCTATCCGCTTAAATAGGAAAACTCTAGTTTTTTATATAATCCGATTTAAAAAAATGGGACTATTTTCTTAAGCCAAGCTGTACAAATGCAATAGAGTATTCACTACCTTCTTCCGCCGGGAATTACAGTTAAAATTTGATGTACGGTTGCCGTTATCAATAAAGCTTGTGACCGGGCTAATTATTTATATTTTTTTAAATGCAAAAACAATGAATTATATACTCTAAACATGTAAAACATATGTATTAAATTCAATTGGGGTTTATATGTTTTCTCTTTTTGTTACAAAGAAATAATTTCAGATTTTAAACATGCATATATTCGAAAAATTATTTAGATTCCTTTTTCAAAATGAGGAAATATTTTTTAATTACATGTATTCAATTTTACTGCTAAATATAATAAATCTTTCATTTTCTAATGATAAAATATTTTTCATTTCTTTGTTTCTTTCGCAACGAAGACAACCAACCAACTATTATCGTATCAATGCGCGAAGCACAAATTAGCGAGAGGCATTTGGGGAAAAGATAGGCACAGAAAATCAAAGATATTATACTTACTATTAGGTATTTTGTTTATTTATTCATTGTTTTTTATTTTATATGACTTGATGGTTCTTTTTAAAAATTTCGTTTTGGTAAGGTGCTTAGTTTGTCTTTGTCAGAGCAACTGCCAATTACATGTTTTTATGGCTTTAAAATATTACTTTTATGTTATTTTGTAAAAGAAAATGCAGAAAGTTAGTTCTGAATTAAGTGTTTTATGTTATACAATGGATAAATAAGTTCTTAATTACTTTAAATCCAGAGTTTGAAAAGTAAACAAATAGTTTTTTTTTTCTTTTTCTTATTGCATTCAGGGGTCGATGCAGGATTTTTTTCTTGGGGCCCATTTTGTGAAAATTAAGGTTTTTTTTTGTGAAATTTATTATATTTTTGTGAAAAATAACATTTTATAACGAAAGTTGAAATCGATTTAATCAAATTCGAACCAAGCATTTATAAACAAAACCTGTTTTAAATCCTTTTGCGGAAGTTTTCCTCTCTGGCAAACTTGTTTGTTTACAAATTACACATTTTAAAACATCACAAAATAATAAATAGTAAGTTTTTATGGAATAGAATTTTGTGAAGTGGCCCATTTTATCAAATTGATTTTTGTGAAGGGGCCCATTTTATTAAATAGATTTTTGTGAAGGGCCCCTAAATAGGCCCCAAATTTTTCCTGGATCGACCCCTGGCATTACCTTATTGCATTCATATTGCCAGTATTATTACATTGTTATCATTTTTTTTTCTCATTAAATTTACAAACAGTTGTGTGACAAACTTCTATCTTCATGAATGTTTTGCATTTACTTTATATTAATTTTTCACATTCATTTTTTAATAAGCTTGTTAAATAGTTTTCAAGCACTATATTGTTTCAATGTCAAATGTTACATTAAAAATTGTTAAAAAATACAGTAAAAAAATTGCTATTTGCTCGCGAAACTTAAGAATATAATCATTTTAACCCACATAGATTTTTTTTAGCTCTAAAATATTACTATACAATGAATAAATAAGTTCTTATTTACTTTAAATTCAGAGTTTAAAAAGTAAACAAATAGCTATTTTATCTTTCAATTTTTCTATCATTTACCTGTGACTTTAAAAATCATTTAAAATTACTAATTTAGAGGTATGAAATACCTTATATGTGCTTAAATCACAGAAAAAATACATCTTTAGTAAGTATATTGCAGGGCTCAAGTATACTTAAATGGTGTTGAAATTGTATTTATTTATTTTTTGTCAAAAATTAATGCATGCACTATAAAATCTACGAATAAATTCATATTGATGAAATAACATTACTTAAATGTACGGAAATAAAAATATCTTCATAACAAATTTCATAAACATTTACACGATAAAGATGATTATAAAGACATATGGCCGTCAGTCTATAAACTAAATATCTATATATGGTATGAAATACTATATGATCTGAGTTAACCTTTTAATATAACTTTGATAAAAGGTAAATTCCATTGAACAGAAAATTGTATTTCTATATGGGTCAATATTGTTTCAAACAATATGCAAACCCACAAATGTTCTAGGTACTTAAAATGCACTTTATTACCTACGGTTAAGTAATTATATATATACACTGTGATGCCAAAAAATTAGAGACACCCTCTAGTAACGAGTTGGTCCACCGTTAGCTCAGATCACAGCCGATATCCTTCTTGGCAAGTTGCTGATACTGGTGCTGAGGAAGGTTTCCTCATGCTGACATAAGGGCAGTTGTAAGTTGGGCCAGATTGGATGGTGGCGTTTCTAAGCTATGAAGTACTTTTTTCGACTACGTCCTGCAAATGTTCAATAGTACTGAGGTCAGGTGACTGAGCTAGCCATGGAAGCAAGTTAATCTCTAATGTTCCTCAAACCAAATTTAAGACCTATCGATCACGGTGGCAAGGTGCATTGTTCTGCTGAAAGTGGTCATAGGGAACATTATAGACATAAACAAGTGCATGTGATCGGCAACGTTGTTGAGATTAGCTGTGTTGGTCACAATTGTGTTCACAGATATCAAGAGACCCAATATACTCCAGGAAAACATTCCCCATACCATAATTCCACCGCCACCAGCCTCAGGAGTTGTTATTTGGCAGGAGCAGTAAATGAATTCGTGCTATTTGCGCCATATTCTGATTCTGCCATCTGCATGATGGAGCAGGAAACGAGATTCATCGGACAAGGATACCTTTTACCAGTCCTCAAGTGAAAAATTTAGTCGTTCCTTCGCCCACAACAGGCACATTTTCCTATTTTTCTCTGACACCAAAAGCATTCTTGATGGTCTCCTGCTGCTAAAGCACACCCTTTGCAAAGTATGTCTTTTTGTGCGTTGTGATATGATTTGTGATGCACTTGCATTGATTTCAGCTGCAATTTGTCGTATTTTTCTCCTTCTGTTGCTGCGAACTATGCGTGGTACTCGCTTTTCACCCCTCTCGTTTACCAGCCTTTTTCGACCAGAACGGTCCTATCGCTTGAAGATTTTTTTCTCAACTGCCACTCTCTAAACACCCGAGACACTGTTGAGCGAGAAAATCGTAAAATAGTCGTCATTTTAGAGATACTGGCACCAGTTCTTCTTCTACCAATGATCATCCCTCGTCCAAAGTCACTTAAATCTTTCGTTTTACCATTTTTACAGTAACTTCCGTGGTAACTACGTCGTACGAAGCTGAGAGTTCCTTATATAAATAACTCCGCGCTGTTATATCTTTCTGTGTCACTGATGTACTGGTTTACTTTCTAATAATACCCTTACCATAATTACATTCAATGTCTCGATTTTTTTTGGCCACTCAGTGTATATATAGTATATATATATATGTCATGATTTCGACTCTCAGGTTTGATCGATGCGTTGCAGCCGTAATTAGTTGTCGATAAAAATTCACAAAAAACGAACTGGGTCTCCCGTTTCAAACTGCATCAGGTTGGCCAGGTGGAAATAATTCTCATTTCACTCAAACTTGGGTTGAAAGAAAAATCTTTATTTACATTTTTGAAGACATCACTTCAGAAGGAATGCTCGGCAGATCAAAATTATCCCGAAGAGTAAATATATTCCATTGCTACAGTCTGCATGCTGCACGAATCTCCTCTTTGAGAACTCACTAATTTTATTTATATTCGTTGGACGTATCAATATGGCACTAAGCACCCGTAAAGCCATTGTAGAACATTATCTCACTGAAATATAAAAGACGTTTAAGGATATTCGACGCCCAGAAAAAAAAAACTTTCTCGCTTTCCTTCAGTCACCGCCTATCGAAAAATCTCTCGGACTCAGGACGTGCGATAGTTTTAACATAGCTCGCGTCAGAACACAAAACAAGTCACGTGACCGACTTTCATCGAATCATAACATTTTTAAAAGAACTTCATTCGCATTTCTGGTGCAATTGTTTTGAGGTAAATCAATTTCCTGGCGGTAAAAAATGTTCTATCACCTTCCATATTCTTACTAACAGATGCATGCCGTATAAACAAACCAAAGTCTCTGCTTTTAGAGTGGGGTTAAAACTAGATCGAATTTAATACGCATAAAGAAAAAAAAAAGAAAAAAAATCTTTGATATAGGAAAAAAAAAACGAAAGCTTTTCGGAAATATTTTAATAGACATTTAATATTTAATAATAGAATGATTTTTTAAAAAAGAACTAAGGTTTTCTGAGCGGAATAATTTAAGATACATGATATTTTAGCATTTAAATAAAGGATTTATAATAGTTTTATTATACGGGAATAATAATAATGAATTTTAATAAAGAGTTAAAGAAAAGGTGTTCTATTTAGAATAAATTTAAGAAGTGATCGCCTCTTTTAGATCTAACTACATTGGAATAAATATTATTAAGTGGATTAGGATAAAATGGCTTTA
This sequence comes from Maratus michaelseni, assembly GCA_963931845.1. NCBI lineage: Eukaryota > Metazoa > Arthropoda > Arachnida > Araneae > Salticidae > Maratus > Maratus michaelseni. Next base: position 99,131,331 of record OZ007591.1, read on the forward strand.
CATATGGATAGCAAAAGACTATTTTAAGAATAAAAATTATTTTAATAAGTTGGGGTTATATACGGAACAATACTAAATGGAAATTTTTTATAGAATAATTTAGCAGATTTCAGAAAAAAAATAAATTTTGTAATTTATATCATGAGAGACGGTAGTTTCTCGAGTGACGCAGCAAAAAAAACGAAAACCGAATGCTTAATACCGAAGATTTCCGTCACTCCATATATACAGCTAGTTTGAGTTCAAAGGAAAAGCGAAAAGCCGACATTTAATATCTCAGCAAATATGAGGTACATCGTTTTGATTTTTTGACAGCTGTCTTATATCTCCGGTCTAACTCTATCCTGAAATTTATAGATTTCTACATGCAGTAGATTTTAAGATCTGGAAATCCATTTTTAAGTAAAATGGGAAGTTTTTCGCTCTGCATGTAATGGTGTCATGGTGTAAGACAGCGTATCTCGAAAACCGCCCGAAGGATTTTTTTAAAATTAATATATGATACTAATCGGTTTTATATGAAGTGAATCCACCTATCCGCTTAAATAGGAAAACTCTAGTTTTTTATATAATCCGATTTAAAAAAATGGGACTATTTTCTTAAGCCAAGCTGTACAAATGCAATAGAGTATTCACTACCTTCTTCCGCCGGGAATTACAGTTAAAATTTGATGTACGGTTGCCGTTATCAATAAAGCTTGTGACCGGGCTAATTATTTATATTTTTTTAAATGCAAAAACAATGAATTATATACTCTAAACATGTAAAACATATGTATTAAATTCAATTGGGGTTTATATGTTTTCTCTTTTTGTTACAAAGAAATAATTTCAGATTTTAAACATGCATATATTCGAAAAATTATTTAGATTCCTTTTTCAAAATGAGGAAATATTTTTTAATTACATGTATTCAATTTTACTGCTAAATATAATAAATCTTTCATTTTCTAATGATAAAATATTTTTCATTTCTTTGTTTCTTTCGCAACGAAGACAACCAACCAACTATTATCGTATCAATGCGCGAAGCACAAATTAGCGAGAGGCATTTGGGGAAAAGATAGGCACAGAAAATCAAAGATATTATACTTACTATTAGGTATTTTGTTTATTTATTCATTGTTTTTTATTTTATATGACTTGATGGTTCTTTTTAAAAATTTCGTTTTGGTAAGGTGCTTAGTTTGTCTTTGTCAGAGCAACTGCCAATTACATGTTTTTATGGCTTTAAAATATTACTTTTATGTTATTTTGTAAAAGAAAATGCAGAAAGTTAGTTCTGAATTAAGTGTTTTATGTTATACAATGGATAAATAAGTTCTTAATTACTTTAAATCCAGAGTTTGAAAAGTAAACAAATAGTTTTTTTTTTCTTTTTCTTATTGCATTCAGGGGTCGATGCAGGATTTTTTTCTTGGGGCCCATTTTGTGAAAATTAAGGTTTTTTTTTTGTGAAATTTATTATATTTTTGTGAAAAATAACATTTTATAACGAAAGTTGAAATCGATTTAATCAAATTCGAACCAAGCATTTATAAACAAAACCTGTTTTAAATCCTTTTGCGGAAGTTTTCCTCTCTGGCAAACTTGTTTGTTTACAAATTACACATTTTAAAACATCACAAAATAATAAATAGTAAGTTTTTATGGAATAGAATTTTGTGAAGTGGCCCATTTTATCAAATTGATTTTTGTGAAGGGGCCCATTTTATTAAATAGATTTTTGTGAAGGGCCCCTAAATAGGCCCCAAATTTTTCCTGGATCGACCCCTGGCATTACCTTATTGCATTCATATTGCCAGTATTATTACATTGTTATCATTTTTTTTTCTCATTAAATTTACAAACAGTTGTGTGACAAACTTCTATCTTCATGAATGTTTTGCATTTACTTTATATTAATTTTTCACATTCATTTTTTAATAAGCTTGTTAAATAGTTTTCAAGCACTATATTGTTTCAATGTCAAATGTTACATTAAAAATTGTTAAAAAATACAGTAAAAAAATTGCTATTTGCTCGCGAAACTTAAGAATATAATCATTTTAACCCACATAGATTTTTTTTAGCTCTAAAATATTACTATACAATGAATAAATAAGTTCTTATTTACTTTAAATTCAGAGTTTAAAAAGTAAACAAATAGCTATTTTATCTTTCAATTTTTCTATCATTTACCTGTGACTTTAAAAATCATTTAAAATTACTAATTTAGAGGTATGAAATACCTTATATGTGCTTAAATCACAGAAAAAATACATCTTTAGTAAGTATATTGCAGGGCTCAAGTATACTTAAATGGTGTTGAAATTGTATTTATTTATTTTTTGTCAAAAATTAATGCATGCACTATAAAATCTACGAATAAATTCATATTGATGAAATAACATTACTTAAATGTACGGAAATAAAAATATCTTCATAACAAATTTCATAAACATTTACACGATAAAGATGATTATAAAGACATATGGCCGTCAGTCTATAAACTAAATATCTATATATGGTATGAAATACTATATGATCTGAGTTAACCTTTTAATATAACTTTGATAAAAGGTAAATTCCATTGAACAGAAAATTGTATTTCTATATGGGTCAATATTGTTTCAAACAATATGCAAACCCACAAATGTTCTAGGTACTTAAAATGCACTTTATTACCTACGGTTAAGTAATTATATATATACACTGTGATGCCAAAAAATTAGAGACACCCTCTAGTAACGAGTTGGTCCACCGTTAGCTCAGATCACAGCCGATATCCTTCTTGGCAAGTTGCTGATACTGGTGCTGAGGAAGGTTTCCTCATGCTGACATAAGGGCAGTTGTAAGTTGGGCCAGATTGGATGGTGGCGTTTCTAAGCTATGAAGTACTTTTTTCGACTACGTCCTGCAAATGTTCAATAGTACTGAGGTCAGGTGACTGAGCTAGCCATGGAAGCAAGTTAATCTCTAATGTTCCTCAAACCAAATTTAAGACCTATCGATCACGGTGGCAAGGTGCATTGTTCTGCTGAAAGTGGTCATAGGGAACATTATAGACATAAACAAGTGCATGTGATCGGCAACGTTGTTGAGATTAGCTGTGTTGGTCACAATTGTGTTCACAGATATCAAGAGACCCAATATACTCCAGGAAAACATTCCCCATACCATAATTCCACCGCCACCAGCCTCAGGAGTTGTTATTTGGCAGGAGCAGTAAATGAATTCGTGCTATTTGCGCCATATTCTGATTCTGCCATCTGCATGATGGAGCAGGAAACGAGATTCATCGGACAAGGATACCTTTTACCAGTCCTCAAGTGAAAAATTTAGTCGTTCCTTCGCCCACAACAGGCACATTTTCCTATTTTTCTCTGACACCAAAAGCATTCTTGATGGTCTCCTGCTGCTAAAGCACACCCTTTGCAAAGTATGTCTTTTTGTGCGTTGTGATATGATTTGTGATGCACTTGCATTGATTTCAGCTGCAATTTGTCGTATTTTTCTCCTTCTGTTGCTGCGAACTATGCGTGGTACTCGCTTTTCACCCCTCTCGTTTACCAGCCTTTTTCGACCAGAACGGTCCTATCGCTTGAAGATTTTTTTCTCAACTGCCACTCTCTAAACACCCGAGACACTGTTGAGCGAGAAAATCGTAAAATAGTCGTCATTTTAGAGATACTGGCACCAGTTCTTCTTCTACCAATGATCATCCCTCGTCCAAAGTCACTTAAATCTTTCGTTTTACCATTTTTACAGTAACTTCCGTGGTAACTACGTCGTACGAAGCTGAGAGTTCCTTATATAAATAACTCCGCGCTGTTATATCTTTCTGTGTCACTGATGTACTGGTTTACTTTCTAATAATACCCTTACCATAATTACATTCAATGTCTCGATTTTTTTTGGCCACTCAGTGTATATATAGTATATATATATATGTCATGATTTCGACTCTCAGGTTTGATCGATGCGTTGCAGCCGTAATTAGTTGTCGATAAAAATTCACAAAAAACGAACTGGGTCTCCCGTTTCAAACTGCATCAGGTTGGCCAGGTGGAAATAATTCTCATTTCACTCAAACTTGGGTTGAAAGAAAAATCTTTATTTACATTTTTGAAGACATCACTTCAGAAGGAATGCTCGGCAGATCAAAATTATCCCGAAGAGTAAATATATTCCATTGCTACAGTCTGCATGCTGCACGAATCTCCTCTTTGAGAACTCACTAATTTTATTTATATTCGTTGGACGTATCAATATGGCACTAAGCACCCGTAAAGCCATTGTAGAACATTATCTCACTGAAATATAAAAGACGTTTAAGGATATTCGACGCCCAGAAAAAAAAAACTTTCTCGCTTTCCTTCAGTCACCGCCTATCGAAAAATCTCTCGGACTCAGGACGTGCGATAGTTTTAACATAGCTCGCGTCAGAACACAAAACAAGTCACGTGACCGACTTTCATCGAATCATAACATTTTTAAAAGAACTTCATTCGCATTTCTGGTGCAATTGTTTTGAGGTAAATCAATTTCCTGGCGGTAAAAAATGTTCTATCACCTTCCATATTCTTACTAACAGATGCATGCCGTATAAACAAACCAAAGTCTCTGCTTTTAGAGTGGGGTTAAAACTAGATCGAATTTAATACGCATAAAAAAAAAAAAGAAAAAAAATCTTTGATATAGGAAAAAAAAAACGAAAGCTTTTCGGAAATATTTTAATAGACATTTAATATTTAATAATAGAATGATTTTTTAAAAAAGAACTAAGGTTTTCTGAGCGGAATAATTTAAGATACATGATATTTTAGCATTTAAATAAAGGATTTATAATAGTTTTATTATACGGGAATAATAATAATGAATTTTAATAAAGAGTTAAAGAAAAGGTGTTCTATTTAGAATAAATTTAAGAAGTGATCGCCTCTTTTAGATCTAACTACATTGGAATAAATATTATTAAGTGGATTAGGATAAAATGGCTTTACATATGGATAGCAAAAGACTATTTTAAGAATAAAAATTATTTTAATAAGTTGGGGTTATATACGGAACAATACTAAATGGAAATTTTTTATAGAATAATTTAGCAGATTTCAGAAAAAAAATAAATTTTGTAATTTATATCATGAGAGACGGTAGTTTATCGAGTGACGCAGCAAAAAAAACGAAAACCGAATGCTTAATACCGAAGATTTCCGTCACTCCATATATACAGCTAGTTTGAGTTCAAAGGAAAAGCGAAAAGCCGACATTTAATATCTCAGCAAATATGAGGTACATCGTTTTGATTTTTTGACAGCTGTCTTATATCTCCGGTCTAACTCTATCCTGAAATTTATAGATTTCTACATGCAGTAGATTTTAAGATCTGGAAATCCATTTTTAAGTAAAATGGGAAGTTTTTCGCTCTGCATGTAATGGTGTCATGGTGTAAGACAGCGTATCTCGAAAACCGCCCGAAGGATTTTTTTAAAATTAATATATGATACTAATCGGTTTTATATGAAGTGAATCCACCTATCCGCTTAAATAGGAAAACTCTAGTTTTTTATATAATCCGATTTAAAAAAATGGGACTATTTTCTTAAGCCAAGCTGTACAAATGCAATAGAGTATTCACTACCTTCTTCCGCCGGGAATTACAGTTAAAATTTGATGTACGGTTGCCGTTATCAATAAAGCTTGTGACCGGGCTAATTATTTATATTTTTTTAAATGCAAAAACAATGAATTATATACTCTAAACATGTAAAACATATGTATTAAATTCAATTGGGGTTTATATGTTTTCTCTTTTTGTTACAAAGAAATAATTTCAGATTTTAAACATGCATATATTCGAAAAATTATTTAGATTCCTTTTTCAAAATGAGGAAATATTTTTTAATTACATGTATTCAATTTTACTGCTAAATATAATAAATCTTTCATTTTCTAATGATAAAATATTTTTCATTTCTTTGTTTCTTTCGCAACGAAGACAACCAACCAACTATTATCGTATCAATGCGCGAAGCACAAATTAGCGAGAGGCATTTGGGGAAAAGATAGGCACAGAAAATCAAAGATATTATACTTACTATTAGGTATTTTGTTTATTTATTCATTGTTTTTTATTTTATATGACTTGATGGTTCTTTTTAAAAATTTCGTTTTGGTAAGGTGCTTAGTTTGTCTTTGTCAGAGCAACTGCCAATTACATGTTTTTATGGCTTTAAAATATTACTTTTATGTTATTTTGTAAAAGAAAATGCAGAAAGTTAGTTCTGAATTAAGTGTTTTATGTTATACAATGGATAAATAAGTTCTTAATTACTTTAAATCCAGAGTTTGAAAAGTAAACAAATAGTTTTTTTTTTCTTTTTCTTATTGCATTCAGGGGTCGATGCAGGATTTTTTTCTTGGGGCCCATTTTGTGAAAAGTAAAGGTTTTTTTTGTGAAATTTATTATATTTTTGTGAAAAATAACATTTTATAACGAAAGTTGAAATCGATTTAATCAAATTCGAACCAAGCATTTATAAACAAAACCTGTTTTAAATCCTCTTGCGGAAGTTTTCCTCTCTGGCAAACTTGTTTGTTTACAAATTACACATTTTAAAACATCACAAAATAATAAATAGTAAGTTTTTATGGAATAGAATTTTGTGAAGTGGCCCATTTTATCAAATTGATTTTTGTGAAGGGGCCCATTTTATTAAATAGATTTTTGTGAAGGGCCCCTAAATAGGCCCCAAATTTTTCCTGGATCGACCCCTGGCATTACCTTATTGCATTCATATTGCCAGTATTATTACATTGTTATCATTTTTTTTTTCTCATTAAATTTACAAACAGTTGTGTGACAAACTTCTATCTTCATGAATGTTTTGCATTTACTTTATATTAATTTTTCACATTCATTTTTTAATAAGCTTGTTAAATAGTTTTCAAGCACTATATTGTTTCAATGTCAAATGTTACATTAAAAATTGTTAAAAAATACAGTAAAAAAATTGCTATTTGCTCGCGAAACTTAAGAATATAATCATTTTAACCCACATAGATTTTTTTTAGCTCTAAAATATTACTATACAATGAATAAATAAGTTCTTATTTACTTTAAATTCAGAGTTTAAAAAGTAAACAAATAGCTATTTTATCTTTCAATTTTTCTATCATTTACCTGTGACTTTAAAAATCATTTAAAATTACTAATTTAGAGGTATGAAATACCTTATATGTGCTTAAATCACAGAAAAAATACATCTTTAGTAAGTATATTGCAGGGCTCAAGTATACTTAAATGGTGTTGAAATTGTATTTATTTATTTTTTGTCAAAAATTAATGCATGCACTATAAAATCTACGAATAAATTCATATTGATGAAATAACATTACTTAAATGTACGGAAATAAAAATATCTTCATAACAAATTTCATAAACATTTACACGATAAAGATGATTATAAAGACATATGGCCGTCAGTCTATAAACTAAATATCTATATATGGTATGAAATACTATATGATCTGAGTTAACCTTTTAATATAACTTTGATAAAAGGTAAATTCCATTGAACAGAAAATTGTATTTCTATATGGGTCAATATTGTTTCAAACAATATGCAAACCCACAAATGTTCTAGGTACTTAAAATGCACTTTATTACCTACGGTTAAGTAATTATATATATACACTGTGATGCCAAAAAATTAGAGACACCCTCTAGTAACGAGTTGGTCCACCGTTAGCTCAGATCACAGCCGATATCCTTCTTGGCAAGTTGCTGATACTGGTGCTGAGGAAGGTTTCCTCATGCTGACATAAGGGCAGTTGTAAGTTGGGCCAGATTGGATGGTGGCGTTTCTAAGCTATGAAGTACTTTTTTCGACTACGTCCTGCAAATGTTCAATAGTACTGAGGTCAGGTGACTGAGCTAGCCATGGAAGCAAGTTAATCTCTAATGTTCCTCAAACCAAATTTAAGACCTATCGATCACGGTGGCAAGGTGCATTGTTCTGCTGAAAGTGGTCATAGGGAACATTATAGACATAAACAAGTGCATGTGATCGGCAACGTTGTTGAGATTAGCTGTGTTGGTCAGAATTGTGTTCACAGATATCAAGAGACCCAATATACTCCAGGAAAATATTCCCCATACCATAATTCCACCGCCACCAGCCTCAGGAGTTGTTATTTGGCAGGAGCAGTAAATGAATTCGTGCTATTTGCGCCATATTCTGATTCTGCCATCTGCATGATGGAGCAGGAAACGAGATTCATCGGACAAGGATACCTTTTACCAGTCCTCAAGTGAAAAATTTAGTCGTTCCTTCGCCCACAACAGGCACATTTTCCTATTTTTCTCTGACACCAAAAGCATTCTTGATGGTCTCCTGCTGCTAAAGCACACCCTTTGCAAAGTATGTCTTTTTGTGCGTTGTGATATGATTTGTGATGCACTTGCATTGATTTCAGCTGCAATTTGTCGTATTTTTCCCCTTCTGTTGCTGCGAACTATGCGTGGTACTCGCTTTTCACCCCTCTCGTTTACCAGCCTTTTTCGACCAGAACGGTCCTATCGCTTGAAGATTTTTTTCTCAACTGCCACTCTCTAAACACCCGAGACACTGTTGAGCGAGAAAATCGTAAAATAGTCGTCATTTTAGAGATACTGGCACCAGTTCTTCTTCTACCAATGATCATCCCTCGTCCAAAGTCACTTAAATCTTTCGTTTTACCATTTTTACAGTAACTTCCGTGGTAACTACGTCGTACGAAGCTGAGAGTTCCTTATATAAATAACTCCGCGTTGTTATATCTTTCTGTGTCACTGATGTACTGGTTTACTTTCTAATAATACCCTTACCATAATTACATTCAATGTCTCGATTTTTTTTGGCCACTCAGTGTATATATAGTATATATATATGTCATGATTTCGACTCTCAGGTTTGATCGATGCGTTGCAGCCGTAATTAGTTGTCGATAAAAATTCACAAAAAACGAACTGGGTCTCCCGTTTCAAACTGCATCAGGTTGGCCAGGTGGAAATAATTCTCATTTCACTCAAACTTGGGTTGAAAGAAAAATCTTTATTTACATTTTTGAAGACATCACTTCAGAAGGAATGCTCGGCAGATCAAAATTATCCCGAAGAGTAAATATATTCCATTGCTACAGTCTGCATGCTGCACAAATCTCCTCTTTGAGAACTCACTAATTTTATTTATATTCGTTGGACGTATCAATATGGCACTAAGCACCCGTAAAGCCATTGTAGAACATTATCTCACTGAAATATAAAAGACGTTTAAGGATATTCGACGCCCAGAAAAAAAAAAACTTTCTCGCTTTCCTTCAGTCACCGCCTATCGAAAAATCTCTCGGACTCAGGACGTGCGATAGTTTTAACATAGCTCGCGTCAGAACACAAAACAAGTCACGTGACCGACTTTCATCGAATCATAACATTTTTAAAAGAACTTCATTCGCATTTCTGGTGCAATTGTTTTGAGGTAAATCAATTTCCTGGCGGTAAAAAATGTTCTATCACCTTCCATATTCTTACTAACAGATGCATGCCGTATAAACAAACCAAAGTCTCTGCTTTTAGAGTGGGGTTAAAACTAGATCGAATTTAATACGCATAAAGAAAAAAAAAAGAAAAAAAATCTTTGATATAGGAAAAAAAAAACGAAAGCTTTTCGGAAATATTTTAATAGACATTTAATATTTAATAATAGAATGATTTTTTTAAAAAGAACTAAGGTTTTCTGAGCGGAATAATTTAAGATATATGATATTTTAGCATTTAAATAAAGGATTTATAATAGTTTTATTATACGGGAATAATAATAATGAATTTTAATAAAGAGTTAAAGAAAAGGTGTTCTATTTAGAATAAATTTAAGAAGTGATCGCCTCTTTTAGATCTAACTACATTGGAATAAATATTATTAAGTGGATTAGGATAAAATGGCTTTACATATGGATAGCAAAAGACTATTTTAAGAATAAAAATTATTTTAATAAGTTGGGGTTATATACGGAACAATACTAAATGGAAAATTTTTATAGAATAATTTAGCAGATTTCAGAAAAAAAATAAATTTTGTAATTTATATCATGAGAGACGGTAGTTTCTCGAGTGACGCAGCAAAAAAAACGAAAACCGAATGCTTAATACCGAAGATTTCCGTCACTCCATATATACAGCTAGTTTGAGTTCAAAGGAAAAGCGAAAAGCCGACATTTAATATCTCAGCAAATATGAGGTACATCGTTTTGATTTTTTGACAGCTGTCTTATATCTCCGGTCTAACTCTATCCTGAAATTTATAGATTTCTACATGCAGTAGATTTTAAGATCTGGAAATCCATTTTTAAGTAAAATGGGAAGTTTTTCGCTCTGCATGTAATGGTGTCATGGTGTAAGACAGCGTATCTCGAAAACCGCCCGAAGGATTTTTTTAAAATTAATATATGATACTAATCGGTTTTATATGAAGTGAATCCACCTATCCGCTTAAATAGGAAAACTCTAGTTTTTTATATAATCCGATTTAAAAAAATGGGACTATTTTCTTAAGCCAAGCTGTACAAATGCAATAGAGTATTCACTACCTTCTTCCGCCGGGAATTACAGTTAAAATTTGATGTACGGTTGCCGTTATCAATAAAGCTTGTGACCGGGCTAATTATTTATATTTTTTTAAATGCAAAAACAATGAATTATATACTCTAAACATGTAAAACATATGTATTAAATTCAATTGGGGTTTATATGTTTTCTCTTTTTGTTACAAAGAAATAATTTCAGATTTTAAACATGCATATATTCGAAAAATTATTTAGATTCCTTTTTCAAAATGAGGAAATATTTTTTAATTACATGTATTCAATTTTACTGCTAAATATAATAAATCTTTCATTTTCTAATGATAAAATATTTTTCATTTCTTTGTTTCTTTCGCAACGAAGACAACCAACCAACTATTATCGTATCAATGCGCGAAGCACAAATTAGCGAGAGGCATTTGGGGAAAAGATAGGCACAGAAAATCAAAGATATTATACTTACTATTAGGTATTTTGTTTATTTATTCATTGTTTTTTATTTTATATGACTTGATGGTTCTTTTTAAAAATTTCGTTTTGGTAAGGTGCTTAGTTTGTCTTTGTCAGAGCAACTGCCAATTACATGTTTTTATGGCTTTAAAATATTACTTTTATGTTATTTTGTAAAAGAAAATGCAGAAAGTTAGTTCTGAATTAAGTGTTTTATGTTATACAATGGATAAATAAGTTCTTAATTACTTTAAATCCAGAGTTTGAAAAGTAAACAAATAGTTTTTTTTTTCTTTTTCTTATTGCATTCAGGGGTCGATGCAGGATTTTTTTCTTGGGGCCCATTTTGTGAAAAGTAAAGGTTTTTTTGTGAAATTTATTATATTTTTGTGAAAAATAACATTTTATAACGAAAGTTGAAATCGATTTAATCAAATTCGAACCAAGCATTTATAAACAAAACCTGTTTTAAATCCTTTTGCGGAAGTTTTCCTCTCTGGCAAACTTGTTTGTTTACAAATTACACATTTTAAAACATCACAAAATAATAAATAGTAAGTTTTTATGGAATAGAATTTTGTGAAGTGGCCCATTTTATCAAATTGATTTTTGTGAAGGGGCCCATTTTATTAAATAGATTTTTGTGAAGGGCCCCTAAATAGGCCCCAAATTTTTCCTGGATCGACCCCTGGCATTACCTTATTGCATTCATATTGCCAGTATTATTACATTGTTATCATTTTTTTTTCTCATTAAATTTACAAACAGTTGTGTGACAAACTTCTATCTTCATGAATGTTTTGCATTTACTTTATATTAATTTTTCACATTCATTTTTTAATAAGCTTGTTAAATAGTTTTCAAGCACTATATTGTTTCAATGTCAAATGTTACATTAAAAATTGTTAAAAAATACAGTAAAAAAATTGCTATTTGCTCGCGAAACGTAAGAATATAATCATTTTAACCCACATAGATTTTTTTTAGCTCTAAAATATTACTATACAATGAATAAATAAGTTCTTATTTACTTTAAATTCAGAGTTTAAAAAGTAAACAAATAGCTATTTTATCTTTCAATTTTTCTATCATTTACCTGTGACTTTAAAAATCATTTAAAATTACTAATTTAGAGGTATGAAATACCTTATATGTGCTTAAATCACAGAAAAAATACATCTTTAGTAAGTATATTGCAGGGCTCAAGTATACTTAAATGGTGTTGAAATTGTATTTATTTATTTTTTGTCAAAAATTAATGCATGCACTATAAAATCTACGAATAAATTCATATTGATGAAATAACATTACTTAAATGTACGGAAATAAAAATATCTTCATAACAAATTTCATAAACATTTACACGATAAAGATGATTATAAAGACATATGGCCGTCAGTCTATAAACTAAATATCTATATATGGTATGAAATACTATATGATCTGAGTTAACCTTTTAATATAACTTTGATAAAAGGTAAATTCCATTGAACAGAAAATTGTATTTCTATATGGGTCAATATTGTTTCAAACAATATGCAAACCCACAAATGTTCTAGGTACTTAAAATGCACTTTATTACCTACGGTTAAGTAATTATATATATACACTGTGATGCCAAAAAATTAGAGACACCCTCTAGTAACGAGTTGGTCCACCGTTAGCTCAGATCACAGCCGATATCCTTCTTGGCAAGTTGCTGATACTGGTGCTGAGGAAGGTTTCCTCATGCTGACATAAGGGCAGTTGTAAGTTGGGCCAGATTGGATGGTGGCGTTTCTAAGCTATGAAGTACTTTTTTCGACTACGTCCTGCAAATGTTCAATAGTACTGAGGTCAGGTGACTGAGCTAGCCATGGAAGCAAGTTAATCTCTAATGTTCCTCAAACCAAATTTAAGACCTATCGATCACGGTGGCAAGGTGCATTGTTCTGCTGAAAGTGGTCATAGGGAACATTATAGACATAAACAAGTGCATGTGATCGGCAACGTTGTTGAGATTAGCTGTGTTGGTCAGAATTGTGTTCACAGATATCAAGAGACCCAATATACTCCAGGAAAACATTCCCCATACCATAATTCCACCGCCACCAGCCTCAGGAGTTGTTATTTGGCAGGAGCAGTAAATGAATTCGTGCTATTTGCGCCATATTCTGATTCTGCCATCTGCATGATGGAGCAGGAAACGAGATTCATCGGACAAGGATACCTTTTACCAGTCCTCAAGTGAAAAATTTAGTCGTTCCTTCGCCCACAACAGGCACATTTTCCTATTTTTCTCTGACACCAAAAGCATTCTTGATGGTCTCCTGCTGCTAAAGCACACCCTTTGCAAAGTATGTCTTTTTGTGCGTTGTGATATGATTTGTGATGCACTTGCATTGATTTCAGCTGCAATTTGTCGTATTTTTCCCCTTCTGTTGCTGCGAACTATGCGTGGTACTCGCTTTTCACCCCTCTCGTTTACCAGCCTTTTTCGACCAGAACGGTCCTATCGCTTGAAGATTTTTTTCTCAACTGCCACTCTCTAAACACCCGAGACACTGTTGAGCGAGAAAATCGTAAAATAGTCGTCATTTTAGAGATACTGGCACCAGTTCTTCTTCTACCAATGATCATCCCTCGTCCAAAGTCACTTAAATCTTTCGTTTTACCATTTTTACAGTAACTTCCGTGGTAACTACGTCGTACGAAGCTGTGAGTTCCTTATATAAATAACTCCGCGTTGTTATATCTTTCTGTGTCACTGATGTACTGGTTTACTTTCTAATAATACCCTTACCATAATTACATTCAATGTCTCGATTTTTTTTGGCCACTCAGTGTATATATAGTATATATATATGTCATGATTTCGACTCTCAGGTTTGATCGATGCGTTGCAGCCGTAATTAGTTGTCGATAAAAATTCACAAAAAACGAACTGGGTCTCCCGTTTCAAACTGCATCAGGTTGGCCAGGTGGAAATAATTCTCATTTCACTCAAACTTGGGTTGAAAGAAAAATCTTTATTTACATTTTTGAAGACATCACTTCAGAAGGAATGCTCGGCAGATCAAAATTATCCCGAAGAGTAAATATATTCCATTGCTACAGTCTGCATGCTGCACAAATCTCCTCTTTGAGAACTCACTAATTTTATTTATATTCGTTGGACGTATCAATATGGCACTAAGCACCCGTAAAGCCATTGTAGAACATTATCTCACTGAAATATAAAAGACGTTTAAGGATATTCGACGCCCAGAAAAAAAAAAACTTTCTCGCTTTCCTTCAGTCACCGCCTATCGAAAAATCTCTCGGACTCAGGACGTGCGATAGTTTTAACATAGCTCGCGTCAGAACACAAAACAAGTCACGTGACCGACTTTCATCGAATCATAACATTTTTAAAAGAACTTCATTCGCATTTCTGGTGCAATTGTTTTGAGGTAAATCAATTTCCTGGCGGTAAAAAATGTTCTATCACCTTCCATATTCTTACTAACAGATGCATGCCGTATAAACAAACCAAAGTCTCTGCTTTTAGAGTGGGGTTAAAACTAGATCGAATTTAATACGCATAAAGAAAAAAAAAAGAAAAAAAATCTTTGATATAGGAAAAAAAAACGAAAGCTTTTCGGAAATATTTTAATAGACATTTAATATTTAATAATAGAATGATTTTTTTAAAAAGAACTAAGGTTTTCTGAGCGGAATAATTTAAGATATATGATATTTTAGCATTTAAATAAAGGATTTATAATAGTTTTATTATACGGGAATAATAATAATGAATTTTAATAAAGAGTTAAAGAAAAGGTGTTCTATTTAGAATAAATTTAAGAAGTGATCGCCTCTTTTAGATCTAACTACATTGGAATAAATATTATTAAGTGGATTAGGATAAAATGGCTTTACATATGGATAGCAAAAGACTATTTTAAGAATAAAAATTATTTTAATAAGTTGGGGTTATATACGGAACAATACTAAATGGAAAATTTTTATAGAATAATTTAGCAGATTTCAGAAAAAAAATAAATTTTGTAATTTATATCATGAGAGACGGTAGTTTATCGAGTGACGCAGCAAAAAAAACGAAAACCGAATGCTTAATACCGAAGATTTCCGTCACTCCATATATACAGCTAGTTTGAGTTCAAAGGAAAAGCGAAAAGCC
Organism: Maratus michaelseni; assembly: GCA_963931845.1. Classification (NCBI taxonomy): domain Eukaryota; kingdom Metazoa; phylum Arthropoda; class Arachnida; order Araneae; family Salticidae; genus Maratus; species Maratus michaelseni. Next base: position 99,146,545 of record OZ007591.1, read on the forward strand.
GACATTTAATATCTCAGCAAATATGAGGTACATCGTTTTGATTTTTTGACAGCTGTCTTATATCTCCGGTCTAACTCTATCCTGAAATTTATAGATTTCTACATGCAGTAGATTTTAAGATCTGGAAATCCATTTTTAAGTAAAATGGGAAGTTTTTCGCTCTGCATGTAATGGTGTCATGGTGTAAGACAGCGTATCTCGAAAACCGCCCGAAGGATTTTTTTAAAATTAATATATGATACTAATCGGTTTTATATGAAGTGAATCCACCTATCCGCTTAAATAGGAAAACTCTAGTTTTTTATATAATCCGATTTAAAAAAATGGGACTATTTTCTTAAGCCAAGCTGTACAAATGCAATAGAGTATTCACTACCTTCTTCCGCCGGGAATTACAGTTAAAATTTGATGTACGGTTGCCGTTATCAATAAAGCTTGTGACCGGGCTAATTATTTATATTTTTTTAAATGCAAAAACAATGAATTATATACTCTAAACATGTAAAACATATGTATTAAATTCAATTGGGGTTTATATGTTTTCTCTTTTTGTTACAAAGAAATAATTTCAGATTTTAAACATGCATATATTCGAAAAATTATTTAGATTCCTTTTTCAAAATGAGGAAATATTTTTTAATTACATGTATTCAATTTTACTGCTAAATATAATAAATCTTTCATTTTCTAATGATAAAATATTTTTCATTTCTTTGTTTCTTTCGCAACGAAGACAACCAACCAACTATTATCGTATCAATGCGCGAAGCACAAATTAGCGAGAGGCATTTGGGGAAAAGATAGGCACAGAAAATCAAAGATATTATACTTACTATTAGGTATTTTGTTTATTTATTCATTGTTTTTTATTTTATATGACTTGATGGTTCTTTTTAAAAATTTCGTTTTGGTAAGGTGCTTAGTTTGTCTTTGTCAGAGCAACTGCCAATTACATGTTTTTATGGCTTTAAAATATTACTTTTATGTTATTTTGTAAAAGAAAATGCAGAAAGTTAGTTCTGAATTAAGTGTTTTATGTTATACAATGGATAAATAAGTTCTTAATTACTTTAAATCCAGAGTTTGAAAAGTAAACAAATAGTTTTTTTTTCTTTTTCTTATTGCATTCAGGGGTCGATGCAGGATTTTTTTCTTGGGGCCCATTTTGTGAAAAGTAAAGGTTGTTTTTGTGAAATTTATTATATTTTTGTGAAAAATAACATTTTATAACGAAAGTTGAAATCGATTTAATCAAATTCGAACCAAGCATTTATAAACAAAACCTGTTTTAAATCCTTTTGCGGAAGTTTTCCTCTCTGGCAAACTTGTTTGTTTACAAATTACACATTTTAAAACATCACAAAATAATAAATAGTAAGTTTTTATGGAATAGAATTTTGTGAAGTGGCCCATTTTATCAAATTGATTTTTGTGAAGGGGCCCATTTTATTAAATAGATTTTTGTGAAGGGCCCCTAAATAGGCCCCAAATTTTTCCTGGATCGACCCCTGGCATTACCTTATTGCATTCATATTGCCAGTATTATTACATTGTTATCATTTTTTTTTCTCATTAAATTTACAAACAGTTGTGTGACAAACTTCTATCTTCATGAATGTTTTGCATTTACTTTATATTAATTTTTCACATTCATTTTTTAATAAGCTTGTTAAATAGTTTTCAAGCACTATATTGTTTCAATGTCAAATGTTACATTAAAAATTGTTAAAAAATACAGTAAAAAAATTGCTATTTGCTCGCGAAACTTAAGAATATAATCATTTTAACCCACATAGATTTTTTTTAGCTCTAAAATATTACTATACAATGAATAAATAAGTTCTTATTTACTTTAAATTCAGAGTTTAAAAAGTAAACAAATAGCTATTTTATCTTTCAATTTTTCTATCATTTACCTGTGACTTTAAAAATCATTTAAAATTACTAATTTAGAGGTATGAAATACCTTATATGTGCTTAAATCACAGAAAAAATACATCTTTAGTAAGTATATTGCAGGGCTCAAGTATACTTAAATGGTGTTGAAATTGTATTTATTTATTTTTTGTCAAAAATTAATGCATGCACTATAAAATCTACGAATAAATTCATATTGATGAAATAACATTACTTAAATGTACGGAAATAAAAATATCTTCATAACAAATTTCATAAACATTTACACGATAAAGATGATTATAAAGACATATGGCCGTCAGTCTATAAACTAAATATCTATATATGGTATGAAATACTATATGATCTGAGTTAACCTTTTAATATAACTTTGATAAAAGGTAAATTCCATTGAACAGAAAATTGTATTTCTATATGGGTCAATATTGTTTCAAACAATATGCAAACCCACAAATGTTCTAGGTACTTAAAATGCACTTTATTACCTACGGTTAAGTAATTATATATATACACTGTGATGCCAAAAAATTAGAGACACCCTCTAGTAACGAGTTGGTCCACCGTTAGCTCAGATCACAGCCGATATCCTTCTTGGCAAGTTGCTGATACTGGTGCTGAGGAAGGTTTCCTCATGCTGACATAAGGGCAGTTGTAAGTTGGGCCAGATTGGATGGTGGCGTTTCTAAGCTATGAAGTACTTTTTTCGACTACGTCCTGCAAATGTTCAATAGTACTGAGGTCAGGTGACTGAGCTAGCCATGGAAGCAAGTTAATCTCTAATGTTCCTCAAACCAAATTTAAGACCTATCGATCACGGTGGCAAGGTGCATTGTTCTGCTGAAAGTGGTCATAGGGAACATTATAGACATAAACAAGTGCATGTGATCGGCAACGTTGTTGAGATTAGCTGTGTTGGTCAGAATTGTGTTCACAGATATCAAGAGACCCAATATACTCCAGGAAAACATTCCCCATACCATAATTCCACCGCCACCAGCCTCAGGAGTTGTTATTTGGCAGGAGCATTAAATGAATTCGTGCTATTTGCGCCATATTCTGATTCTGCCATCTGCATGATGGAGCAGGAAACGAGATTCATCGGACAAGGATACCTTTTACCAGTCCTCAAGTGAAAAATTTAGTCGTTCCTTCGCCCACAACAGGCACATTTTCCTATTTTTCTCTGACACCAAAAGCATTCTTGATGGTCTCCTGCTGCTAAAGCACACCCTTTGCAAAGTATGTCTTTTTGTGCGTTGTGATATGATTTGTGATGCACTTGCATTGATTTCAGCTGCAATTTGTCGTATTTTTCTCCTTCTGTTGCTGCGAACTATGCGTGGTACTCGCTTTTCACCCCTCTCGTTTACCAGCCTTTTTCGACCAGAACGGTCCTATCGCTTGAAGATTTTTTTCTCAACTGCCACTCTCTAAACACCCGAGACACTGTTGAGCGAGAAAATCGTAAAATAGTCGTCATTTTAGAGATACTGGCACCAGTTCTTCTTCTACCAATGATCATCCCTCGTCCAAAGTCACTTAAATCTTTCGTTTTACCATTTTTACAGTAACTTCCGTGGTAACTACGTCGTACGAAGCTGAGAGTTCCTTATATAAATAACTCCGCGCTGTTATATCTTTCTGTGTCACTGATGTACTGGTTTACTTTCTAATAATACCCTTACCATAATTACATTCAATGTCTCGATTTTTTTTGGCCACTCAGTGTATATATAGTATATATATATATGTCATGATTTCGACTCTCAGGTTTGATCGATGCGTTGCAGCCGTAATTAGTTGTCGATAAAAATTCACAAAAAACGAACTGGGTCTCCCGTTTCAAACTGCATCAGGTTGGCCAGGTGGAAATAATTCTCATTTCACTCAAACTTGGGTTGAAAGAAAAATCTTTATTTACATTTTTGAAGACATCACTTCAGAAGGAATGCTCGGCAGATCAAAATTATCCCGAAGAGTAAATATATTCCATTGCTACAGTCTGCATGCTGCACGAATCTCCTCTTTGAGAACTCACTAATTTTATTTATATTCGTTGGACGTATCAATATGGCACTAAGCACCCGTAAAGCCATTGTAGAACATTATCTCACTGAAATATAAAAGACGTTTAAGGATATTCGACGCCCAGAAAAAAAAAACTTTCTCGCTTTCCTTCAGTCACCGCCTATCGAAAAATCTCTCGGACTCAGGACGTGCGATAGTTTTAACATAGCTCGCGTCAGAACACAAAACAAGTCACGTGACCGACTTTCATCGAATCATAACATTTTTAAAAGAACTTCATTCGCATTTCTGGTGCAATTGTTTTGAGGTAAATCAATTTCCTGGCGGTAAAAAATGTTCTATCACCTTCCATATTCTTACTAACAGATGCATGCCGTATAAACAAACCAAAGTCTCTGCTTTTAGAGTGGGGTTAAAACTAGATCGAATTTAATACGCATAAAGAAAAAAAAAAGAAAAAAAATCTTTGATATAGGAAAAAAAAAACGAAAGCTTTTCGGAAATATTTTAATAGACATTTAATATTTAATAATAGAATGATTTTTTAAAAAAGAACTAAGGTTTTCTGAGCGGAATAATTTAAGATACATGATATTTTAGCATTTAAATAAAGGATTTATAATAGTTTTATTATACGGGAATAATAATAATGAATTTTAATAAAGAGTTAAAGAAAAGGTGTTCTATTTAGAATAAATTTAAGAAGTGATCGCCTCTTTTAGATCTAACTACATTGGAATAAATATTATTAAGTGGATTAGGATAAAATGGCTTTACATATGGATAGCAAAAGACTATTTTAAGAATAAAAATTATTTTAATAAGTTGGGGTTATATACGGAACAATACTAAATGGAAAATTTTTATAGAATAATTTAGCAGATTTCAGAAAAAAAATAAATTTTGTAATTTATATCATGAGAGACGGTAGTTTATCGAGTGACGCAGCAAAAAAAACGAAAACCGAATGCTTAATACCGAAGATTTCCGTCACTCCATATATACAGCTAGTTTGAGTTCAAAGGAAAAGCGAAAAGCCGACATTTAATATCTCAGCAAATATGAGGTACATCGTTTTGATTTTTTGACAGCTGTCTTATATCTCCGGTCTAACTCTATCCTGAAATTTATAGATTTCTACATGCAGTAGATTTTAAGATCTGGAAATCCATTTTTAAGTAAAATGGGAAGTTTTTCGCTCTGCATGTAATGGTGTCATGGTGTAAGACAGCGTATCTCGAAAACCGCCCGAAGGATTTTTTTAAAATTAATATATGATACTAATCGGTTTTATATGAAGTGAATCCACCTATCCGCTTAAATAGGAAAACTCTAGTTTTTTATATAATCCGATTTAAAAAAATGGGACTATTTTCTTAAGCCAAGCTGTACAAATGCAATAGAGTATTCACTACCTTCTTCCGCCGGGAATTACAGTTAAAATTTGATGTACGGTTGCCGTTATCAATAAAGCTTGTGACCGGGCTAATTATTTATATTTTTTTAAATGCAAAAACAATGAATTATATACTCTAAACATGTAAAACATATGTATTAAATTCAATTGGGGTTTATATGTTTTCTCTTTTTGTTACAAAGAAATAATTTCAGATTTTAAACATGCATATATTCGAAAAATTATTTAGATTCCTTTTTCAAAATGAGGAAATATTTTTTAATTACATGTATTCAATTTTACTGCTAAATATAATAAATCTTTCATTTTCTAATGATAAAATATTTTTCATTTCTTTGTTTCTTTCGCAACGAAGACAACCAACCAACTATTATCGTATCAATGCGCGAAGCACAAATTAGCGAGAGGCATTTGGGGAAAAGATAGGCACAGAAAATCAAAGATATTATACTTACTATTAGGTATTTTGTTTATTTATTCATTGTTTTTTATTTTATATGACTTGATGGTTCTTTTTAAAAATTTCGTTTTGGTAAGGTGCTTAGTTTGTCTTTGTCAGAGCAACTGCCAATTACATGTTTTTATGGCTTTAAAATATTACTTTTATGTTATTTTGTAAAAGAAAATGCAGAAAGTTAGTTCTGAATTAAGTGTTTTATGTTATACAATGGATAAATAAGTTCTTAATTACTTTAAATCCAGAGTTTGAAAAGTAAACAAATAGTTTTTTTTTTCTTTTTCTTATTGCATTCAGGGGTCGATGCAGGATTTTTTTCTTGGGGCCCATTTTGTGAAAAGTAAAGGTTGTTTTTGTGAAATTTATTATATTTTTGTGAAAAATAACATTTTATAACGAAAGTTGAAATCGATTTAATCAAATTCGAACCAAGCATTTATAAACAAAACCTGTTTTAAATCCTTTTGCGGAAGTTTTCCTCTCTGGCAAACTTGTTTGTTTACAAATTACACATTTTAAAACATCACAAAATAATAAATAGTAAGTTTTTATGGAATAGAATTTTGTGAAGTGGCCCATTTTATCAAATTGATTTTTGTGAAGGGGCCCATTTTATTAAATAGATTTTTGTGAAGGGCCCCTAAATAGGCCCCAAATTTTTCCTGGATCGACCCCTGGCATTACCTTATTGCATTCATATTGCCAGTATTATTACATTGTTATCATTTTTTTTTCTCATTAAATTTACAAACAGTTGTGTGACAAACTTCTATCTTCATGAATGTTTTGCATTTACTTTATATTAATTTTTCACATTCATTTTTTAATAAGCTTGTTAAATAGTTTTCAAGCACTATATTGTTTCAATGTCAAATGTTACATTAAAAATTGTTAAAAAATACAGTAAAAAAATTGCTATTTGCTCGCGAAACTTAAGAATATAATCATTTTAACCCACATAGATTTTTTTTAGCTCTAAAATATTACTATACAATGAATAAATAAGTTCTTATTTACTTTAAATTCAGAGTTTAAAAAGTAAACAAATAGCTATTTTATCTTTCAATTTTTCTATCATTTACCTGTGACTTTAAAAATCATTTAAAATTACTAATTTAGAGGTATGAAATACCTTATATGTGCTTAAATCACAGAAAAAATACATCTTTAGTAAGTATATTGCAGGGCTCAAGTATACTTAAATGGTGTTGAAATTGTATTTATTTATTTTTTGTCAAAAATTAATGCATGCACTATAAAATCTACGAATAAATTCATATTGATGAAATAACATTACTTAAATGTACGGAAATAAAAATATCTTCATAACAAATTTCATAAACATTTACACGATAAAGATGATTATAAAGACATATGGCCGTCAGTCTATAAACTAAATATCTATATATGGTATGAAATACTATATGATCTGAGTTAACCTTTTAATATAACTTTGATAAAAGGTAAATTCCATTGAACAGAAAATTGTATTTCTATATGGGTCAATATTGTTTCAAACAATATGCAAACCCACAAATGTTCTAGGTACTTAAAATGCACTTTATTACCTACGGTTAAGTAATTATATATATACACTGTGATGCCAAAAAATTAGAGACACCCTCTAGTAACGAGTTGGTCCACCGTTAGCTCAGATCACAGCCGATATCCTTCTTGGCAAGTTGCTGATACTGGTGCTGAGGAAGGTTTCCTCATGCTGACATAAGGGCAGTTGTAAGTTGGGCCAGATTGGATGGTGGCGTTTCTAAGCTATGAAGTACTTTTTTCGACTACGTCCTGCAAATGTTCAATAGTACTGAGGTCAGGTGACTGAGCTAGCCATGGAAGCAAGTTAATCTCTAATGTTCCTCAAACCAAATTTAAGACCTATCGATCACGGTGGCAAGGTGCATTGTTCTGCTGAAAGTGGTCATAGGGAACATTATAGACATAAACAAGTGCATGTGATCGGCAACGTTGTTGAGATTAGCTGTGTTGGTCAGAATTGTGTTCACAGATATCAAGAGACCCAATATACTCCAGGAAAACATTCCCCATACCATAATTCCACCGCCACCAGCCTCAGGAGTTGTTATTTGGCAGGAGCAGTAAATGAATTCGTGCTATTTGCGCCATATTCTGATTCTGCCATCTGCATGATGGAGCAGGAAACGAGATTCATCGGACAAGGATACCTTTTACCAGTCCTCAAGTGAAAAATTTAGTCGTTCCTTCGCCCACAACAGGCACATTTTCCTATTTTTCTCTGACACCAAAAGCATTCTTGATGGTCTCCTGCTGCTAAAGCACACCCTTTGCAAAGTATGTCTTTTTGTGCGTTGTGATATGATTTGTGATGCACTTGCATTGATTTCAGCTGCAATTTGTCGTATTTTTCCCCTTCTGTTGCTGCGAACTATGCGTGGTACTCGCTTTTCACCCCTCTCGTTTACCAGCCTTTTTCGACCAGAACGGTCCTATCGCTTGAAGATTTTTTTCTCAACTGCCACTCTCTAAACACCCGAGACACTGTTGAGCGAGAAAATCGTAAAATAGTCGTCATTTTAGAGATACTGGCACCAGTTCTTCTTCTACCAATGATCATCCCTCGTCCAAAGTCACTTAAATCTTTCGTTTTACCATTTTTACAGTAACTTCCGTGGTAACTACGTCGTACGAAGCTGAGAGTTCCTTATATAAATAACTCCGCGCTGTTATATCTTTCTGTGTCACTGATGTACTGGTTTACTTTCTAATAATACCCTTACCATAATTACATTCAATGTCTCGATTTTTTTTGGCCACTCAGTGTATATATAGTATATATATATGTCATGATTTCGACTCTCAGGTTTGATCGATGCGTTGCAGCCGTAATTAGTTGTCGATAAAAATTCACAAAAAACGAACTGGGTCTCCCGTTTCAAACTGCATCAGGTTGGCCAGGTGGAAATAATTCTCATTTCACTCAAACTTGGGTTGAAAGAAAAATCTTTATTTACATTTTTGAAGACATCACTTCAGAAGGAATGCTCGGCAGATCAAAATTATCCCGAAGAGTAAATATATTCCATTGCTACAGTCTGCATGCTGCACGAATCTCCTCTTTGAGAACTCACTAATTTTATTTATATTCGTTGGACGTATCAATATGGCACTAAGCACCCGTAAAGCCATTGTAGAACATTATCTCACTGAAATATAAAAGACGTTTAAGGATATTCGACGCCCAGAAAAAAAAAAACTTTCTCGCTTTCCTTCAGTCACCGCCTATCGAAAAATCTCTCGGACTCAGGACGTGCGATAGTTTTAACATAGCTCGCGTCAGAACACAAAACAAGTCACGTGACCGACTTTCATCGAATCATAACATTTTTAAAAGAACTTCATTCGCATTTCTGGTGCAATTGTTTTGAGGTAAATCAATTTCCTGGCGGTAAAAAATGTTCTATCACCTTCCATATTCTTACTAACAGATGCATGCCGTATAAACAAACCAAAGTCTCTGCTTTTAGAGTGGGGTTAAAACTAGATCGAATTTAATACGCATAAAGAAAAAAAAAAGAAAAAAAATCTTTGATATAGGAAAAAAAAAACGAAAGCTTTTCGGAAATATTTTAATAGACATTTAATATTTAATAATAGAATGATTTTTTAAAAAAGAACTAAGGTTTTCTGAGCGGAATAATTTAAGATACATGATATTTTAGCATTTAAATAAAGGATTTATAATAGTTTTATTATACGGGAATAATAATAATGAATTTTAATAAAGAGTTAAAGAAAAGGTGTTCTATTTAGAATAAATTTAAGAAGTGATCGCCTCTTTTAGATCTAACTACATTGGAATAAATATTATTAAGTGGATTAGGATAAAATGGCTTTACATATGGATAGCAAAAGACTATTTTAAGAATAAAAATTATTTTAATAAGTTGGGGTTATATACGGAACAATACTAAATGGAAAATTTTTATAGAATAATTTAGCAGATTTCAGAAAAAAAATAAATTTTGTAATTTATATCATGAGAGACGGTAGTTTATCGAGTGACGCAGCAAAAAAAACGAAAACCGAATGCTTAATACCGAAGATTTCCGTCACTCCATATATACAGCTAGTTTGAGTTCAAAGGAAAAGCGAAAAGCCGACATTTAATATCTCAGCAAATATGAGGTACATCGTTTTGATTTTTTGACAGCTGTCTTATATCTCCGGTCTAACTCTATCCTGAAATTTATAGATTTCTACATGCAGTAGATTTTAAGATCTGGAAATCCATTTTTAAGTAAAATGGGAAGTTTTTCGCTCTGCATGTAATGGTGTCATGGTGTAAGACAGCGTATCTCGAAAACCGCCCGAAGGATTTTTTTAAAATTAATATATGATACTAATCGGTTTTATATGAAGTGAATCCACCTATCCGCTTAAATAGGAAAACTCTAGTTTTTTATATAATCCGATTTAAAAAATGGGACTATTTTCTTAAGCCAAGCTGTACAAATGCAATAGAGTATTCACTACCTTCTTCCGCCGGGAATTACAGTTAAAATTTGATGTACGGTTGCCGTTATCAATAAAGCTTGTGACCGGGCTAATTATTTATATTTTTTTAAATGCAAAAACAATGAATTATATACTCTAAACATGTAAAACATATGTATTAAATTCAATTGGGGTTTATATGTTTTCTCTTTTTGTTACAAAGAAATAATTTCAGATTTTAAACATGCATATATTCGAAAAATTATTTAGATTCCTTTTTCAAAATGAGGAAATATTTTTTAATTACATGTATTCAATTTTACTGCTAAATATAATAAATCTTTCATTTTCTAATGATAAAATATTTTTCATTTCTTTGTTTCTTTCGCAACGAAGACAACCAACCAACTATTATCGTATCAATGCGCGAAGCACAAATTAGCGAGAGGCATTTGGGGAAAAGATAGGCACAGAAAATCAAAGATATTATACTTACTATTAGGTATTTTGTTTATTTATTCATTGTTTTTTATTTTATATGACTTGATGGTTCTTTTTAAAAATTTCGTTTTGGTAAGGTGCTTAGTTTGTCTTTGTCAGAGCAACTGCCAATTACATGTTTTTATGGCTTTAAAATATTACTTTTATGTTATTTTGTAAAAGAAAATGCAGAAAGTTAGTTCTGAATTAAGTGTTTTATGTTATACAATGGATAAATAAGTTCTTAATTACTTTAAATCCAGAGTTTGAAAAGTAAACAAATAGTTTTTTTTTTCTTTTTCTTATTGCATTCAGGGGTCGATGCAGGATTTTTTTCTTGGGGCCCATTTTGTGAAAAGTAAAGGTTGTTTTTGTGAAATTTATTATATTTTTGTGAAAAATAACATTTTATAACGAAAGTTGAAATCGATTTAATCAAATTCGAACCAAGCATTTATAAACAAAACCTGTTTTAAATCCTTTTGCGGAAGTTTTCCTCTCTGGCAAACTTGTTTGTTTACAAATTACACATTTTAAAACATCACAAAATAATAAATAGTAAGTTTTTATGGAATAGAATTTTGTGAAGTGGCCCATTTTATCAAATTGATTTTTGTGAAGGGGCCCATTTTATTAAATAGATTTTTGTGAAGGGCCCCTAAATAGGCCCCAAATTTTTCCTGGATCGACCCCTGGCATTACCTTATTGCATTCATATTGCCAGTATTATTACATTGTTATCATTTTTTTTTCTCATTACATTTACAAACAGTTGTATGACAAACTTCTATCTTCATGAATGTTTTGCATTTACTTTATATTAATTTTTCACATTCATTTTTTAATAAGCTTGTTAAATAGTTTTCAAGCACTATATTGTTTCAATGTCAAATGTTACATTAAAAATTGTTAAAAAATACAGTAAAAAAATTGCTATTTGCTCGCGAAACTTAAGAATATAATCATTTTAACCCACATAGATTTTTTTAGCTCTAAAATATTACTATACAATGAATAAATAAGTTCTTATTTACTTTAAAATCAGAGTTTAAAAAGTAAACAAATAGCTATTTTATCTTTCAATTTTTCTATCATTTACCTGTGACTTTAAAAATCATTTAAAATTACTAATTTAGAGGTATGAAATACCTTATATGTGCTTAAATCACAGAAAAAATACAACTTTTGTAAGTATATTGCAGGGCTCTGTTTAAGAAGAATTAAGAACACCTTTAAAGGATCCTTCACAATTTTTTTTAAATCTTAAAACAGTATCCTTCACATTTTTTTTTTCATTTTAAAACAGGTTATTTCACATTTCTTTTCATATTAAAACAGGACACTTCACAAAACTTTTTCCTACCAAAAATTAACTCTTCACAAATTTAATCATCTTAAACATTTCCCAATTTTTGTATAAAATACTGTTTACTGTTGACTGTAATAAGTGTTTGTTCTTCAAAGTAAATTCTGAAAAATTATTAAATTTCAACTGCTGCTAATACATTTAATTTTTTGATTACAACTTACATAAATATCCATATTTTACATAGGGTTTCTTGTACAGAAGTGTATTTTGAAAACATATAGAAGAAAGAAAAATTTTTTTTTAGAGAAAACCGCTGTTAATTTTTTCGCAATGATTTTTAATAGTCAGATCTTATAAATTAAGTGTTGGTGAGTGCAAAGTTTGAAATTGTCTGAATATGTTGAAAACAACATAGGGCTCTAAAACTATTTACTTGCATAAGTTTATTAAAAATGAATTTGAAAAATTAATATACAGTAACAGCAAAACATGCATGAAGCTTCACAAACAGCTATAGACCATCAAAGTATCAAATAAAATGAAAATTTTGAAATGGAGAACCATCAATTCAAAATAAATAAAAAACAATAAATAAATAAACAAAATACCTGGGGGAGGGGGGGGGGAGTATTTTATCTATTATAAATTGCAGCTTGTATTTTCAAATAATTTGGAAGGGCGGATAAAATTTTATCATTTAAAATATTAAAAAAAATAATACCTTCTAAACTAGAATTTTATTATCAATTTTATAGATGATTTTCTTTGGACGATTACTCTCTATGAGAGAAAAGTTCTACTTTTTGTATTTGTTCGCCACAGTATATTTTGTTGTTTTTCAGCCAGTCTATAGAATTCTTTGCAGGAGTGCGGTTTTCAACAGGCACGTGATGTTGAGCATTGGCCATATATAGGGCACTATTCGATTGCAAATTTGGAAGAAGTTTTTCCAACACTCATTTTTGGAAGTTTTCTTAGTTCATTTGCATGGGATTGTCACCCCTTTTTGTCGACGCTTTATACAGTAGTTGAGCATCCGTAAGGAAACACGTTTCCTCATTTTTACGCTCGAGTTAAGACCTTGTACAGCTAAGTACATGGCCGTTAAAGTTTTTTCCTGTAAATAGTTAATAACTTTCTCCTTTTAATTCGATGTTATTCGTTTTTGGGTAAAGGTGAAAATAGGCACTCGCCAATCACCACTCGGCAATAAAACTTGAAAAACTGACTTGAAAAATATGGAGAAAACCGACCAAATGCAGGATTTTCTGATTTTCTTTTTTTCCCATGTTCGTTTGACAAAATTCATGATTTTCCTCGCCAGATCAACGAAAATAGTGATTTTTCTGCACCAGGTCGATGAAATTAATGATTTTACTGCACTAGATTGGCGAAATTTATGATTTTTATGCGCCGATTAAAGAAATTCGTGATTTTTATGTGCCCGTTCAGCAAAATTTCTGATTTTTACATGCCGTTCAACAAATTTTTTTATCTTTATGTGCCCCGTTGACAAAATTTGTGATTTTTACATGCCTGATCGACTAAATTCATCATTTTTATATGCCCGATGGATGAAATTAATGATTTTTACATGCCGATCAATGAATTTCTTGATCTTTATGTGCCTGTTTGACAAAATTCATGATTTTCATGCACCGATAAACAAAATTCATGATTTTTACATCTGTGTTCGACAAAATTTATGATCTCCCCCTCCCTGATCCACAAAATTCATGTTTTTGCTGTGCCTGATTATTGAAACTCATCATTTTTACACACCCGATCGACAAAATTCATGATTTTTGCACACCGATCAACGAAGTTCAAGATTTTTATGCACTTGATCGCCGAAATTCATGATTTTTTTCATGCTCGATCGATGAAATTTCATTTTTCTGAACCTGATCGATGAAATTATTGATTTTTATGCAAACGTTTGATGAAACTTGTGAATTTTATGCACCTACTTGATGAACTTGTGATTTTTAACCACCCACTTGATGAATTCGGGATTTCTATGCGACTACTCTACGAATTGGTAATTTTTATGAGTCCGTTCTACAAAATTCATGATTTTTTCGTGCCTAATCGATGAAATTCATAATTTTTACGCACCGATTGATGATTTTTATGTGCCTGATTCATAAATTTCTTGATTTTTATGCATCCGTATGATGAAATTAATGATTTTCATGTGCCGATCAAGGAATTTCTTGGTTTTTATGTATCTATTTGCTGAAATACGTGATTTTTATGCGATCGATAAACAAAATTCAAGATTTTTACGTGCCCAATTGACAAAATATATGATCCCCCCTCCCCCGATCGACAAAAGTCATGTTTTTTCTGTGCTCGATTGATGAAATTCACAGATTTTTACATACCCGATCAACGAAATCATGATTTTTAAATACACTATCAACGAAATTCATGATTTTTTCATGCCCGATTGACGAAATTAATGATAATGTCCATGCCCCAATTTGACCCCCCCAAGGCGGGTACTTTTTAAAATTTTGCACACACCCTTCATGTGATATATTGTTGGAAATGTCCGAGACTGTTTAATCATATTATGCATCTCCTGTGTCCACACCCCCACTTTGCCCCCCCCAAGGGGGTACTTTCTGATATTTTGCACAACCCCTCATGTGATATATCGTTGGAAAGGTCTGTGACCGCTTAGTCATATTATGCATCTCTGGTGTCCATCCCCCCACTTTGCCCCCCCAAGGCAGGTACTTTTAAAAATTTTGCACACACCCTTCATGTGATATATTGTTGGAAAGGTCTGAGACTGTTTAATCATATTCTGCATCTCCTGTGTTCACACCCCCACTTTGCCCCCCCCAAGAGGGTACTTTTTGAAATTTTGCACAACCCCTCATGTGATATATTGTTGGAAAGGTCTGTGACTGTTTAATCATATTATGCATCTCCTGTGTCCACACCCCCACTTTGCCCACCCAAGGGGGTACTTTCTGATATTTTGCACAACCCCTCATGTGATATATCGTTGAAAGGTCTGTGACCGCTTAGTCATATTATGCATCTCTAGTGTCCATCCCCCCACTTTGCCCCCCCAAGGCGGGTACTTTTTAAAATTCTGCACACACCCTTCATGTGATATATTGTTGGAAAGGTCTGAGACTGTTTAATCATATTCTGCATCTCCTGTGTTCACACCCCCACTTTGCCCCCCCAAGAGGGTACTTTTTGAAATTTTGCACAACCCCTCATGTGATATATCGTTGGAAAGGTCTGTGACCGCTTAGTCATATTATGCATCTCTGGTGTCCATCCCCCCACTTTGCCCCCCCCCTCTCAAGGGGGGTACTTTTTGAAATTTTGCACAACCCTTCATGTGATATATTGTTGGAAAGGTCTGTGACTGTTTAATCATATTATGCATCTCCTGTGTCCACACCCCCACTTTGCCCCCCAAGGGGGTACTTTCTGATATTTTGCACAACCCCTCGTGTGATATATCGTTGGAAAGGTCTGTGACCGCTTAGTCATATTATGCATCTCTGGTGTCCATCCCCCCACTTTGCCCCACCAAGGCGGGTACTTTTTAAAATTTTGCACACACCCTTCATGTGATATATTGTTGGAAAGGTCTGAGACTGTTTAATCATATTCTGCATCTCCTGTGTTCACACCCCCACTTTGCCCCCCCAAGAGGGTACTTTTTGAAATTTTGCACAACCCCTCATGTCATATATCGTTGGAAAGATCTGTGACCGCTTAGTCATACTATGCATCTCTGGTGTCCATCTCCCCACTTTGCCCCCCCCTCTCAATTGGGGTACTTTTTAAAATTTTGCACAACCCTTCATGTGATATACTGTTGGAAATGTCCGAGACTGTTTAATCATATTATGCATCTCCTGTGTCCACACCCCCACTTTGCCCCCCCAAGGGGGTACTTTCTGATATTTTGCACAACCCCTCATGTGATATATCGTTGGAAAGGTCTGTGACCGCTTAGTCATATTATGCATCTCTGGTGTCCATCCCCCCACTTTGCCCCTCCCACAAGGTGGGTACTTTTAAAAATTTTGCACACACCCTTCATGTGATATATTGTTGGAAAGGTCTGAGACTGTTTAATCGTATTCTGCATGTCCTGTGTTCACACCCCCACTTTGCCCCCCCCAAGAGGGTACTTTTTGAAATTTTGCACTACCCTTCATGTGATATATCATTGGAAAGGTCTGTGACCGCTTAGTCATATTATGCATCTCTGGTGTCCATCCCCCCACTTTGCCCCCCCCAAGGCGGGTACTTTTTAAAATTTTGCACACTCCCTTCATGTGATATATTGTGGGAAAGGTCTGTGACTGTTTAATCATATTATGCATCTCCTGTGTCCGTACCCCCACTTTGCCCCCCTCCCCAACGGGGTACTTTTTGAAATTTTGCACAACCCCTCATGTGATATATCGTTGGAAAGGTCTGTGTCCACTTAGTTAGATTATGCACCTCCGGTGTCCATCCCCCCCACTTTGCCCCCTCCAGGAGGGCACTTTTTAAATTTTGCTGACACTCCTCGTGATATATTGTTGGAAAGGTCTGTGACCACTTAGTCCTATTATGCATCTCCAGTATCCCTCCCCCCCAATTTGCCCCTCCCACAAGGTGGGTACTTTTAAAAATTTTGCACACACCCTTCATGTGATATATTGTTGGAAAGGTCTGAGACTGTTTAATCGTATTCTGCATGTCCTGTGTTCACACCCCCACTTTGCCCCCCCCAAGAGGGTACTTTTTGAAATTTTGCACTACCCTTCATGTGATATATCGTTGGAAAGGTCTGTGACCGCTTAGTCATATTATGCATCTCTGGTGTCCATCCCCCCACTTTGCCCCCCCCAAGGCGGGTACTTTTTAAAATTTTGCACACTCCCTTCATGTGATATATTGTGGGAAAGGTCTGTGACTGTTTAATCATATTATGCATCTCCTGTGTCCGTACCCCCACTTTGCCCCCCTCCCCAACGGGGTACTTTTTGAAATTTTGCACAACCCCTCATGTGATATATCGTTGGAAAGGTCTGTGTCCACTTAGTTAGATTATGCACCTCCGGTGTCCATCCCCCCCACTTTGCCCCCTCCAGGAGGGCACTTTTTAAATTTTGCTGACACTCCTCGTGATATATTGTTGGAAAGGTCTGTGACCACTTAGTCCTATTATGCATCTCCAGTATCCCTCCCCCCCACTTTGCCCCTCCCACAAGGTGGGTACTTTTTAAAATTTTGTACACACCCCTCATGTGATATATTGTTTAAAAGGTCTGTGACCACTTAATCTTATTATTCAGCACGGCAGCTATAGGGTGCCGCAGGCAGCGGGAACCCGAGCCGGAGGTTCGTGCGGTTAGAGCTTTATATTATTCGATGTGCAAATTAAGGTATTATCCGGTGCATGCATAGCACGACCGGTATACGGTGCCGGAGGCAGCAGGGACCTGGGTTGGTGGTTCGTTCGGTTATAGGTTTATACTATTCCATGTGGAAATTAAGGGATTGTCATACAAATGGAGAATTCAGTTAGATTCGAGGCCCTGATGTAAATTGAAGGCCCACTAGCGGGCGAAGCCACTAAGTTTTATTCTTATAAATTTATACCCTAATGCTTAATTGCGACTGAAAGAAATTTTCATTAATAACCGCTTAAAAGTAATGATATCAGTACAAAAACCCTTAACGGGTTAAAAGTTGTGACGCAGCACTTTCTTTTGGCTCTAAGAATTTCAAATATGGGTCTTAAAAGTAATGATATCAAATTTGAGTGACGCTATGTTAATTTTTTTTAAATCATCATTTTCTTTTTAGTTTTATTTATATTCACAGGTGCAATTATTATCTTAACATGAAAATAATATAAAATTTATTCGCTAAAGCTTTTTCATTCAGATCTCTCAGGAATTCAAAATATGGGTTTTAAAAGAAATTATATCAAAATTTGAGTGACACCTTGACGGGAATTTAATAGGATTGTTTTAAATTTAAATTTAAATTATTTTTCGTTTGTCTTCTAAAGTATATTTACACATACAAACAATACTTTTAATTTTTCAATACACTGTTAAATATATTACTTTCACTGAGCCTATATTATGTATTGAAATGTATTTATTTCAATAGACTGATTCATGTTTTGTGCCACGGTATCCAAAATCATAAGTAAAATTTATGTAAATGATTAATTTGCGTCATAGTATCCAAACAAAGGAAAATGTATGCAAGTGGATACTATGACGCAAATTAATCATTTTCATAAATTTTACTTATGATTTTGGATACCGTGGCACAAAACATGAATCAGTCTATTGAAATAAATACATTTCAATACATAATATAGGCTCAGTGAAAGTAATATATTTAACAGTGTATTGAAAAATTAAAAGTATTGTTTGTATGTGTAAATATACTTTAGAAGACAAACGAAAAATAATTTAAATACGGAAGTTTCTTCTAGAAAAGAAACTGTGGAAGAAGTTTTTTACATTTGTTTCGATTGAAGCTTGGTCAACAAAGTATTAATTAATAATACAAACAACACTAATATTAACATGGGGGCAAAAGTTTTAATTTAAGTGTAAATATTTGGAACCCTTCCCCCCACACCCCAAAAAAAGAAAAATAAAGTTACAGAAATGAATTTAAAATTATGTTAATCCACGCTTTCTGACATAAGAAATTGGCTGTGAACCAGATTACGAAACTTTCACTTAACTCAATAACATATAATAGCCCTTAGGGTACTTTCCTTTCCCAGTTATACGGACCTTGGGGCTTTTTTAAAAAGCTTGACGCAGTTCGGGTTTAAGAAGTTGAGATTTACTGCCAAATGACATAAACTACAATGCAAATAAACCTGATGAATTATTATGCTGGTTTATGTGTGTATTTAAAATAAATTGCATCTGATTACACTTATTAGATAAATTATTCCTGCTTGTATTTAATAACAGATGAACGGCTTCTGTATACTAAATTGTTTAAATATTGGGCAGAGGTGGCGAGAGGTAGAGAGACGTGTAAACAAACGGGTAGACAGACGGGTAGTGAGATAGGTAGAGAGACGGAGAGCGACATAGATAAGCTAACGGGTAGCGAAACAAATAGACAGACGGGTAGTGAGACTGGTAAAAAAGAGAGTTGACAGAAGGGTAGCGAGATGGGTAGGGAGACGGATAGCGAGACGAGTAGCGAAACCGGTAGACAGGCATGTAGAGGGAAAGGTTGCGAGACGGGTAGCGTGGTGGATAGAGAGACGAGTACAGAGATGAGTACAGCGTCGATTTGATAGACAGGTAGAGAGAAGGGTATATAGACACACAGACGTGTCGAGAGACGGGTAGTGAAACGGGTATACAGACGAGTAGAGAGACAGTAGACAGATGAGTACGGAGAGAGACACGGTATAGAGACACGGCTAGACATACAAGTAATTTGACAGGTAGACAGACGGTTAGAGAAACATATAGCAGGGTAGCGAGACCAGTAGATAGATATAGAGACATGCAGCGAGACGTGCATAGAGACAGTCAATCGGGTATAGCGATGGGTAGGAGAACGGATAGGGAAACAAGCAGATTGTAGAGAGAGAGAGAGACAGACAGACAGAAGAAAAGTCTGGGGTTTGAAGCAGTAAAGGCGCAGGGGGAAGAGCCTCCCAGAAAATAATCAAGAAGTATTATCTTTGAAATATTTTTTTTTCAATTTCGCCGATATGGAGATTTAATGTAAAATTGACTTTTACAGAAGTCATCGAAAGATTTTTTATATACTTTAGTAGGAATTTAGGCAAAAGTTTCGTAATCAGGTTTGTAACAAAGCATGTTATCAATGTGGTTTGAAGTGTGCGAGTTTCTATAAATAGTTATACAAATAAAGAAGGAGGAAAATTTTTAAAAATTCAAACGTAAATATTTGTCACAAAAAAAATGTTGCAACAATGAAATTAAATTTGCGATAAACTACGCTTGTTAAAATACGCTCTTTGCTGCAAATCCGATTACGTGATTTTAAAAAGCTTGGCCTTTTTTTTTAAAGTTTTGAGCAAGTCTCGCTTTAGAAAATGAGATTCTTTGCCAAATGTTATAAATATATATATACATGTGAAAACGTAACAGTATATATGAATTTATATATGATATTTAGTAATTCTATCATTTAATTTGCTCTTTTTCATATATTGTATCTTCTTTATAACGTAATTGTTAACCCTATGTTCTCAGAAATATCACTCAGACTAATCCCTCTGAGGGAAGTCCTAGTATTAATATATGATCATCATGGTACTCCATGTAAAATTGCGTAAAAAGGAAGTTAATTTAAGTATATTTTTTTAATGTTATCCTGCAGTTTAAGTACTTATTATTCACGGACCAATTCATTAGCTATGACGCCCCGGTTATACAGGTTTTTTGAGGCACCCTAAAACACTTCATATACATCTAATAAGTTCTTTTATTAGATCTATATTAATTTTGGATACTCTATATAAATGAGAGCCACGTGAACAAAATGTCCAGCTGTCCATTTTCGTATTACCTGGCGGTAGGACGAAAGTACAAATTCTGATTTAGTGGTATGTCATTTTAAAATATGTCAATCCTGATATAGTAGATATATGAAAGACGAGACAGATACAAGTAAGGTTATTAAGAGAGTGTATGAAACTTAAGCAATTAAAATGACACATAAGCATTGGTAAACTAATATTTCAAGACAAGATTGTCAGCTAATATCGTATTCTACTAACGGCATTCTAACTTTCCTCTAGTTTATAATTTGACACATTTCAGTAAATTACACTGTAAATCATGCAATGATTAGATTGGATACTATTCGTAAGTATTAGAATTAAAGCTTTCATTATTAATTCTCAAATAATATTTTTAATTTACAATTAAATATATCTAAGTTTTTAAACTATTCAGAATATATTCTGAAATGAAATTTACAATATAATTAGATTTTGAGTATTTAGTAAAATTTAGTATCAGATAATTTTTAGATAGAGTACATACGATTGTAGAAATGTTTCCATTCCTTAACTTACATAATTTTTTAGTTGAATTTAAAGCTTCATATCCCAAAGTAAATAACATTATATCTAGAATTGAAAATGTTCCTTATAACATAAAAAAATTTAATTCAAATAACATAGTACGTTATCGCGTTTGTAAATAACATTAATTGTATTAAGATAACTAGAGGTAATTCCATCCAGATTATAATTTATATTATTTAGACCGTGGCCCAAAAGATGCGTTTCTTGAAAATAACGTTAATAAGTCCCTTAAATTGTTAGTGGAATCATGTTAAACTATTACTTAATACAGTATTAATTGGGTGTGTTTTGATTTTAAAAATTAAGTTTAATAAAATAAAACTGTGTACAGTACAGTTAAAATTTTTGTATATTGTTCGAAATATCATAAATTCTTGTCCCGCAAGAAAAGGAACACAACTCAAAAATACCACATTTCATCGGAGAGACAACAGCAGATTGGTGTTTTTTTACTGTGGCATAAAACTATTCACTTAGCTCTGCGAGCAGCGATAAAGGCGTAAAACCCTTAAGAGTTAAGATATAGAAAAGAGATAGGAAGGATTGAATATTTTCCCTCCACACACACACCCTTTCTGTAGCGGCAAGTGAAACATATCGTAATCTACACAGTTAAAAATTTGCAACAAACTGTCCATTAATTCAACTGTTTTTTTAGAAAAAAGTTACATAACCATAATTTAACTCTGTTCTGACCATGTTATTTCCCATAGTATGGTCAGAATAGAGTTAAATTACGGTTAGGTAACCGCTTTCTATAAAAACGGTCAAATGACTGGACAGTTTGATGCAAATTTTTAACAGTGTAGCAGTCTTTCGGATAACCATATTTATGATACTTTTCTTGTAGACACACCTATGAGACCTATTGATAAAATAATACACAAAATGAATTGTTTTGAGTTGTGTCGCTTTTCTCGTAAGTCCTCATGCACCTGAGTTCTGATTTTTAAATTTTTGTTAATAAGCCGAAATATTAATTAAAAACTCATTAAGAAAGCTATCTTTTTTGCAAAAATTGGCAGACGCGCGTGCGCATGCTCAGTCACTGCTTTACAGAGTGGCCGTTGTAGAAGGAAAAAAAGGCTGATTTTTTTTCCGTTTTTATTTACGTTTATCGTCCGCATCGTTGGGGATACCGAAAGAAAGAAGATATAAATTTCGTACTTTTACGTCTTAAACGCCGTGATCAGTTTGAAAAATTATTGTTGTTATCTTTTTGATTTTTTTTTTTCAAAAAAGTTCGTTTTCGCGGTGGATTTTTTCTATTTTTCGGCAACGCTACACTCGTGCTCGATTTCAGAGGTACCGATACACAAAAATGCATATTTAAAGCTGAGACCTTTTTTCTTTCGACGGTGTAATACGTTTTGAAAAATACGAATTTTAACTTTTTTGAACAAATTCGCAACAGCAAGTCACTTTGAGTCTCCCGAAGACGATTATTTTTTCCACGCTAAACTTTACTATTCCAACATAGTTTTTTAAAGCATCTCGGCCGACCGGGTTTACATCATCGACAAAATTTCGAAACGTTCGGACGAATAGAAGTATTTAAAAATAAATAAAATCTGAGAAATTTTTAATGAAAATTCTAAAACGCAGGGTGTTTCGGCACAGCTTTACTCGGTTTCGGCTCATGTTTTCACGTCCAGGGTATACAAATTACAAATACTTTATAAATTTGATAAAATTCTGGTAGCTAGCAAAAAAATTCTATTCCTAGCAAAATATACCTCACCCTCGTCATTGATTTTACAAAAACAAAAACAAAAAAAATATGAATTAATATTGGGAAAAAATAATAAGAAGCATAGTTTAGAATTATTAGTTACACACTTTAGAATAGTACATAATTTAGAAAGATTATATCTAAGTTTCCTGATGAAACTTATCAAAATTACGCGATTTAGTGCCATCTCGAAATAGCGCCAATTCCGTTTAACCGCCAATTGTGTCTATGAACAAATCTGCCAAATAGGGATTTCAATGTAATGTATCCGTTAAAGCGCCAACTCGATATACCGCCAAAAAATTTTTCTAGAAATTACTGTATTTTCTTTGTCTATCTTTCTTTTTAAAATTGTTTGTTAGAATTTCAAAGGGCACCTCCTTTTTTTTGTCTAAATGTTTTCAAGCTCAATTCAAACTTTATTGAATAGAAAAGAATTTGTATTGTTCTCAACACCTGAAAATGCACCTGCTACCCATTCTACCTGTCATTGGGAGAAGAAAAATAACGCGCGCTGAGGTGCCGAGCAAGTGAAAGTTCTGATTCAGACTGGCGAGTCACGTGATCCGATGCGCTTCTGGAGCGGCGAGAAAACAAAGCGTGGCACGCCATTGGCTGAAAGGGTCTCTCCTCTCTCAGGTGAGAACAATGTAAAAAAAACCTCTCCCTGTACTTTATGTCGATTTCTAGAAAGAAAACGGTGTGCAATGCAAAATCTCTCTTTCAAAATTTTCGTCGGACGTTGATTGAAACATCGAAGAATTCACCAGCTAAATCTGTAAAATATCATCCTGTCTCTTTATTTTATCTCATTATGGCGAAAAGAGCAGTTTTTATCAATTTCGGAAAAGCGGGAAATTTGTGAATATAAAGAAAGAAATGTGAATGTATCGCAGCAACAAATCTCTAATCGTTTCTCTACACTCTGGAAAAAGCCTGTTAGCAGGCGCTGCATCGGAGACATTTTGATGAATACAGAAAAATGCATTAACACCAATGAACTGCAATCATCTGTAAAAAGACTGAAAACAGCGAAACATGAAGACTTGGAGGATGCCCTTTGCACATCGATACAACAAATGAGTGCTAAAAATGCTACCATCAACAGAGATGTCATCAGAGAGCAGGCAAAAGTTCTTGGCCAGCAAATGAATATTACAGATTTCGAATACAGTAGTGGCTGGTTGAACAGATTTGAAAAGCGACGAGGATTCTCTCAGTACACACGAAGTGGTGAAGCTGCAGGTGTTGATGAAGATATTGTGTTAAATGGTCGTAAAAAACTGAGTGCGCTGATTTTAGAATATAAACCAGAGGACGTATACGATATGGATGAAAGTAGCCTTTTTTACCGCTTGCAGCCAGATAAAACAATTTCGAGTGGGCCTGCTAAAGGATGCAAAAAAAAAAAAAAAAGATCGTGTGTCTCTTGTGTTCTGTACGAATAGTGATGGATCTGATAAAAGAACTATGACAGTGATTGGAAAATCAGCTAAGCCATGATGTTTTAAAAATTGTAATCCTGCTCTTTATGTAGATTATGAGAATAATAACAAAGCGTGGATGACTTCAGCATTATTTCAATAATGGTTAGCGAATTTCAACATAGAAATGAAAAGAAGCAAACACCATATTTTATTGATTTTGGATAATGCCCCTTGTCACAAAGCATATCCAATGAGCAATATCCGCATTGAATTTTTACCTCCTGACTGTACTAGATTTTTGCAACCTTTGGATGCGGGTATAATAAACTCATTCAAAGCTCATTATCGAAAGTATCACGTCCGCCATATCATTGAAAAAATCAGTAAAGATGGTTTTTCTCTAATTCTTTTACATGATGCTATTCGTATGATAAAAAAAGCATGGGATGAAATTTCATCAGAAACTATTGTTAACTGCTGGAAACATACTGGATTGATTAAACCTGAAGGATCTACTGAAAAACAAAACAGTACAGCACTTCAGGAACTACAAGACGAAATACACAAATTAACAGATATTGAGCATCCTCTATCGGCAATTGAGTACATTAATATAGATAAAAGTCTTTCAACATTTGAAGATTTGACAATCGAAGAAATTGTTGCCAATCAAAATGAAAATGAAAATTCATCTTACAGCGAATCTGAAGAAGCTGAAGCGCCGCATATTACATCTGATGAAGTTAAAAATTGCATTGGGAAAATAAAAATTTTCTTAGAAAAACATGCAACTGATAAAAAAATGATGAACAATCTTTTAGTTGTAGAAAAAGATATTGAAAAAATCAATATTGAAAGGAAAACTCAAACTAGAATTTTAAAATATTTTCCTGTACTTTAAGAAAGATAATTAAAGTAAAATAAATTCAGTGTGAGATTTAATGTATGTGTGTGTCTGTTATGTGCATAATTATCTACTTTATCTAAAATTGACTATATAAAGAGGTAAGTGCATGTTAATTTCATACATTAATTGGATAATTTTGAATCATGTAGCATTAATTATATTATGTATATTAATTATATTATATTAATTTATACTATTATAATATACTATATACTATTGGATAATTTAATAAAAAGGCATTATGATATTTATTTTTATAATAATAATAATAATAGTATAATAGTATGAAAATTAATTTTTATTGTATTCTAATTCGATATACCGCCAAACTCGTTATAGCGCGAAAAATTTCTCGAACGGATAATGGCGGTATAACGAGGTTTGACTGTACCTCTAAAAAAATGTACAGGCTGAATTAACCGGCATTTTCAAAAAATGCAGATTGCCAAATTCCTCAAATGTCCAAAAACATGAGTGCTACAAAATATATATCTGATGAGGCAAGCATTGATAAAATAGTGAGGAAAGAAAACATTTTTTTGCCTATTTACCTTTCGAACTCAGTCAAATTATTATGATTTTATTATTTAAAAATTTGCAGGTGATGATTTTTTTTTTTGCCGAATTAAAAATAAAAGTTAAAAATAGTTTCTGTTTAAATATAGTTTCTAAGTGTATTTCAGAATATTGGTGGGAGAGAAAAAAAAAAGCCCTTTGTATTCATTATTTCTTAAGTCAAGTGTTATACAACAAAGTTGCCAGATTAAATAACTTGGTCGTCAGATAAAAGAAACTTTACCGGCAGTGGCCACATGGAGACCGCATGACTAAATATGCATATTTTTTCACGAAATTTTAAAGAGGACGTGGATACAGTTATTTTTATAACCAATTAAGATTTCAGAGATTTCGGACGATAAGAACTATTTTTTTGTTATGTTAAGGGACCCGACATAAAAATAAAAACAAAAAACGAGAGGAAAACATATTTATTTTATAACTTGATATCAATATTTTTTCACGAGCTGCAAAACAGCTATATTTTCAACCGATAAAATTTTAAAAGGTTTCGGCCAACAAAAACTATTTATTTTAACAATGAAACGACCTTGCGTGAAAAAAACAAGAAAATGCCTACTTACGAGCGCTTTTACCAATAAATATCAATATTATTTTGCAAATTTTTCATTTAAAAATATAAATTCATGCAACATTGGGTTAAAGATATAAAATATACAAATTTGAAGTTTCTTTAAGGTCCCAGGTAACGCCGGGCGAGTCAGCTAGTAGTGAATAAAGTACGGTTAATAATAATTTAAAACATTCACTTACTCGTTCAAATCCAGGTGAAACGGATTTCTTTTGTAGTCTCTTGTGGTATTTCTATCACCAGGTAAGTACATTATGTAATAAATGTGGATTTTAATTCCTTAAAAGGTTTTTTTTCGAAGACGAAGCCAGAATATGGTATCAGAAATTTATTGTTTTTTTTTTTTCCTGTTTCTACATTTGTTTAGATTCGGTAAACGTACGAGAAAAAAAGCAATTACATCCTCTATACAAAGTGAATACATTTGTTAAAAAGCACTATTAACTACCATAAAAAAGGCTAATATCTAAACTACATACACTATACATATAAGAAATAAAAGTAAGCACATTTACATTTAATTTTATCATTAAAGCAAAGGTTTGTTTTACTGATTTTTCAGAAAAAAAATGGACACCATTTTTGATGATATGTTTACCACCGGAGTCATGGTTGTTTAACTAAATGACTTGCTAAACGAATAGTGGAAAAATGACATATGTAGTATTAGTAGCAGTATTTTATAGAGAGCCTAAATATAATATTATGTTTGAACTTTAGATATTTCAGAAAAAGTTATTTCATATTTCGACACATATTTGACTTATAAAGTTTGTTTAAACACATTAATCTTGTATATTACAAATATTTTAAATATAAAAAAATTTAGTACTATAGTACATATATACTATCTATAAAGGTAATAATCTATCAAACTATTATATTATAGCCACAGCTGTACTTTGGATTTCACATAATCACTAAATACAAACACATAAAATATTTCAATTCTGCCATAAAAAATGTTCGATAGAAGGTAATTATTGAAAACTAGAAGCGATACAAACATTCATTTATTAGAACATTAATGACTTGCTATAAAATGGAGAAAATGTTGGTAATGGAATATAAAATGATTTTGCGTTATAATAATGCATATAAAAATAATTAAAATCGTTAAAGAAATAATGGTTACAGACATAAAGTAAATATATTTATAATTTTATTTTATTACTTAAATTTGTCTAATGCAGAATATTTTATCTTGTAATAATATTAAATATTTAATGCTATGTTCCGAGAATTTGATTCCAATTAATACTAGTCGTTGGGCGACACCGTAATACTTACCCATCATAGATATGCATAATATAAAATATTAAAATAAAAAATGTGTAAACTACTTATAAAATGCATTGCAATTCGAATAAAATCGTGGCTGGATGACGTCATGGACTTTAAAGGCTCGATTACTGAATTGCTTAAAAGAAACATCCTTATAACTCCAAAAACAATAATCCTATTAACTAGCGGTTTATTGCATCTAATTTTTCCAATTAAAATGTATATTTGAATTGAAATTTGGATGAAATACAATGTCATGAAAAATTGGACAGTGTGGAAAAATAGGATTACAAATATCTCGGCAACTCATTATCCGATCGACTTCATGCTTTATGCAAAATTTATGTTTTTTTTATTGTCTTTTACATTCACTACTTAAAATAAACAATTTCGAAAATTTGTATGTACCTTTTATCAGAACAAATATTTCGAGAGTCCGAAAAAAATAGTTCCGGTTAATCGAGGTTACTGAAATTCAATAAGCTTCTTCTCATTATTACATTCTAAGTACATGCCAAATGTCAAGTCTCTATCTCAATTTTTTCGGGAGATAGAGCGTTTACAGACACACAGACACACAGACGGACGGCAAATTTTTTTTTTCTAAAAATATGTTTTTCGGAATCTTTTTCCAGTGTCTGAAACGTGTATATCTGTCAAAAAATTTTTTCGATTTTCAAAACGATTACAAGATTTACCCTATACTACGTATGATGGGTAAGTAATAGTGCTTAGTTAAAACCCTCTGACTGTCCAGAAAAAGGGCAAAATTCTAATGTTGTTTTCTCTTTATTTTATTTTGAGTGTTAAAATAAGATGATTATTCCAACATTATATAAAAAAATTAATTATATATATAATTATGTAATCCTTGAGAGTATTAATCATTACTCAATGTATTAAATTTGCATTATATCGGTAGAACTTTATTAATGTAAATAATGCTTGTATTGGCATGAAACCCGAAACTTAGTGAACGTATTAACACGGGCGTGTCAGTGAGAGGGTAAAAAAATTGATAGATTGACCGATTGACCAAATTGACCGATATTCTATAGAACACTTAAAATACATTAAAAAGTGTGAGTTTTAGAAAATTAATCGCGACTATATTTTTAACATAAGCTTATATCCTGCACTATTTTGAACAATTTTGCAATATACCTTTTTTGAACAATTATTCAACTTACACCTCCCAAAATGGTCAACCATTTTGGGACACCCTGTATGCTGCGTGTAGTAAGTTTTTCCTGCTGGGATTGCAAAGAAAATAAAGACTTTATGTTAAAGATGAATTTCAAAGTTGAAGTTTTCTGCAAAAGGAAAATTGTAATTTTCTATTTAAATAAAACTTATATAAAAATAATAAAATTAAAAAATAAATTAGTATTATTTTAAAAGTACAGAACACGCACACATGGAATAATCTCAAAACAACATGCATTGTATTTGCTGAAGACATATAAAATTGCTTCAGGGCCGATGTCAAATGAAATGAGCAGACAGTACGATTTTAATCGGAAAATATGATTTCCTTCAGGATTTAAATTCCATGCAATCTGTCCTGAATGTTATTTTGTAAATAAAAAATGTTAAATTACTTTTAAAATATTCTGATCAATGACTTTAGGTTGAAAGCGTGTTCAAAATGTCTGTGTAGGTCTTCGGTTTTGTTTCATGTGTAAATAACGTTATAGAACTATGTCATAATTTCAAGTTATTATTTTAATCAATAACCAATTGAGACGAGGCACTTTCTTAACATTTTACTTTGAAACAGTTTCCGGTGTTAAAGCATTTGCATTAGTTTTCTAAATGTGAAGACATTTAAACTGCATTTCAAAATATAAATTCTAACGATTTAAATATACTATTACCACATCTAATTATTTAAACATTTTCTAATTGCACAATGAAATAGCTACTACACAGAATACAGCTTTTATGTATCACCTGACAGAGATTATTGATCCGATACTGAATCCTTGTTTTATATGTAGCATTAAGTTTGTTTCTGTATACAAATTGTTCAAGTACTGCACGTTTCTCAGGTGCATATTACAAAGAATGTGTGCCAATTATTAAAGAAATATTAATAGTCTATGTCAAGGTTTGTCAAACATTTTTGATCGTCAACCCCTGCAAGGCTTTTTCAACTGTTTATAGACCCTCACATATTTACTATTTTCTAATTGTGATAAAATAAACAAAAACGCTTATGCAATTTCTACATTTATTAATATTTAGATTACTTGTAATTAATATAGTTATATGTAATTCTAAAATTGATTGAAATTCTCAATGTGATGGATGCAGTATGTGATTACAATCAGCTCCTGACATGATTAGGAATATTAAGTTTGAAATTTCTTAATTTTACCTTAAATTCCTACAACATTCTATATCTAAATTTCCTCCTTGTTTTGGTAGAATTAAATGAATATGAGTGAAACTATATTCAACCTTATCGACTTTGAAATTGAATACAAAAATGGGACTACCACTTTAGACAGTTTCTACAAAAATAAATGAAAGTGACATTTTTTAAAAGTGTATTAGTTTAAAGATCAAGTGACAACTCAACAATGTTTTCCATGGGTTATTTTCTATTTTTGAACATTTGTAGGAAATGATAAGGTTATAAGGATCTAGTATATGCATGACATCTAAATCTTCAAAGCGCAATTTAAAATCCTTGTTCAATATTAGCATTTTGATTTATATATATATTTCCAAATCTTCATTTTTTATTTCTATTGACTGTGGATTAGAAACGTACTGAAACTTTCTTCATAACCAAGAGAAATTAAACAAACCCTGTTATCTTTAATGACCTGAAAGGAAAACTTAAAACT
This sequence comes from Maratus michaelseni, assembly GCA_963931845.1. NCBI lineage: Eukaryota > Metazoa > Arthropoda > Arachnida > Araneae > Salticidae > Maratus > Maratus michaelseni. The sequence goes on from OZ007591.1 coordinate 99,177,084, forward strand.
TGAATTCCAAATTTAAATACTTGAGACAAGTGTACTTCGTTAAGATGACATTGAATTTCCCAAATAAGTTTGCTGGGCGAAGGATACATCCTCGAGTAGCAATGTGATTATTATTATTTTTTATTTCATTACTCGAAAACGAGTTACTATGGATGTGAAATTTTATATTTTTAATTAACTAATTTCCATCGATCCTCAATCGGGGTCAATTTGAACACTTTTACTGTCACATCGACAAATGGGTGTCGATATCGACCACTTTGCTGACACTTGGAATCTTTACCACTTAAAATCTAAGTAGTAATAATCTAAAATGTAAAATATACTTACCTTTATACATGGTTTTTCGGAGACATGGATTATAAGTTCACAGTTAATGTTTATACAAGAGATTATAAATGTGAGATCCTACTATTATATTAATTATACCGAGTGTCCCATAAAATTAGATTTTTTTTAATCATAAAAATGGACTGTACTTCTCTATTATCCCGTCTACCACTTTTCATAACCAAAAACTCTCGCCAAACTGTAAGATTAAACGCCAAAAATGCAGTCCCATTTACTTGATGTCAGAAGCATTATACGTGTTTGAAATGTCATCAAGTGGTTTTTAATTCTACATTTGCGTATATTTTTCATTATGTTTTATTGATTTATTAGTTATTTCATTAATTAAAATAACAATTGTGTCCTTAAATTCTTATACTTTATTTATTTATTTATTTTGATATCCCAATGGCAACGTTCTCCCGTTTATTTGGCGTTAGAGTTTGGTGATAGTTTTTTGTTATGAAAAGTGGTCAACGGGATAATAGAGAAGTACCAAAATGACAAAATGGTGCATCATACAGTCTGTAAGTCGATATTTTGTGACTTAGGGAAAAAATGATAAAACTTTCTCCGATATTTGGCACTATTATGAGTCAAGTTATGAAAGATGTGAAACATATTAGGATTATATATCCGATAATCGTTTGTACTGAAAATTGAAATACAACGTCAAACGTTCGATTCATTTACTACCATACAGAAGAATATTCTGCAGTCGAATGAGAAGACTCTTTATGCTCACGCATAGCATGCCAGAGTCTATAGGGTGATCTCCTGAAGTATAGAAATTTTCAGTTCAGAAAAGGTAGATAAGCTTTCAACATACATAAAATATTTTACATAGCCCCATGTTCATGTCGGTAGACGTTTATAGCTCTACAGTCCTGAAAATTTGTGCCCTACCCACGGATGAGAGGTTCTGGTTTCAAAGCTGATAGAAAGGAGGTACCGGTATCGAATCCATGCCGCGTTTGTCGGCTTAAACTTTCGGAGTTTTCCGTGGTTTACTAGAAGCCTTGCTTAGCTTGCGTAAATATGGGTTAGGTTCGCATATATAGACCCCACGGAGGAAATTTCTCCCTTTCTTTTTTTCTCAAACACACCAAAGATTATATAATATATAAACGCAACCCTATGGGTTGTTATCAGCTAGTTAATAATACATTTTCATTTATGTATTGTATATATTAATAGTTTAAAATTTTATTTTCGTTTTTGTTCGAAATTCGTGAAAGGATCGAAATTCAGTTTCGACATAAAAAATTTGTTTCGGTCGGTCACTACCGATAAGTTTGAAATACGGTAGGTCTTTGATAGTTGCCCTATTTAAGAGCCCCTTCATTTTTCTTTTTTATATCAATGATTTTTGTAGTGCACATGTAACCTAGCTACTGCAAATTTATGTAGAATTTCATAAAAAATGTTACTGTACCATAAATACCATAAAAAAATAGTGTTTTTATCAAAAAACATAATACATGATTTTGGCCATTTATCCCGGACATCAGGGTTAGACACCCCACTTGATTGAGATAGATGCCCCATTCGTAAAAGAATAGAATAGGCAGCAATGGTAAATAACATTTATAATTCAAAATATGGATTTGCATTTGCCTAAATATACTATTTACATCAAATGTATGACTTTTTCTTATTTTTTTTAAATAATTGTATAACAAAATTTTCAGTAGAAACTTCGTATTATTTTTTTATATACTTTTCTATTTTTGCTTTCTTCTTTTTTTCCTGCAAATGTTGCAACGAATATTATACATTGTGCATGTCTCATGTAGCCATCCCAAACAATCAATATACTGCATCCACTCAACACGAAGTTTAGTTTCGTAATAATTTTCATGACATTCTAAACCAGTCATACTCAACCTTTTTTTCTCGTGGGCCCCAAACATTTGTTTGCAACGTTAGGTGGGCCGCAACACACTTATATACTAATGTAAAAAACGAGTAATTAAAATAGTAATATAACAAAAGCAGTATAACAAAGCACTATAATAAAGTTAATATAATCAGTAGTATTAAACGTTTGTCGCGGAAGAATAGTTTTCAAAAAATGTTAACACCACTATTTCCAAACAATATATTTCATGATTGATTTCTATTAGAAATATGCCGCGAACGTTCTCGTTTGGAAAATGTGATGTAAAATGTTTAACTGCCATTTTTTTCCGCGACAAACAATTATGCCTAATAAGCATTATTAACTACAAGATAAGTATTAAACGTAATAATATAATAATGCAGCATTTCCAAGTTCTAAAGAAAAAAAATCAGGAGATTTTCTTTAATAAACCAGTACTTTGCTCAACACAAAATTGTTTCTTAATACAGAAAAACATTGCGCAAATTTAATCAATTTGGAATAATGCTTGATTAGTGTTAAAGATTTAAAAAATGTATACATCTTTGTAGCACGGGACAGCACGTAAAAGAACTTTTGACTAAGAAAACAGGATTTATAATGATTTAACAAAATTTTAACTTAGTATAATTATAAATAACAGGACAGATTTTGTTTTCCCGTAAAAACTTATAAATGAACTGTGAAGATCTTAAAAATATTTTATGCACACCTCAATTAATTTTATAAATAGGTATTAATGATCATGTGTCTTGGGCCGCACATAAAAGCTCGCCGGGCCACAAACGGCCCGCGGGCCGCAGGTTTAGTATGACTGTTCTAAACTGATGTCTTCTGTTGGTGGTAATGTTTCCGGTACATCACTATTTTCTTTGTACTTTCTCTTCACTTGTAGCTTTTTGGCAGGTCGTGTTCTCTTTTCTTTGTGTGGTTTTCTGGATGGCTTATCTTTAGAGTTGAGCTGTTTACCTTTTTGTCTGTGATTTACTCTTTGTCAAGACTTCGTGCTACCTTCTTCTTGTTCCTTGCTATGTTCTCGCATTGCAAAATCAGGATAAGGGCTGACTTTATGTAAAAATTTAAAAGGAGACTGACTTGTAGAAATACCAGGTTCTTCTTCATCGTTTTCAATCAACACTGGTGAGTTTTGCTTCGAGAAATGTCGATATTCATCAAATCGCTATTATTTTGGTAGCCATTTAATAGGCCTTCTCTACAAGAATTCGAAATAGAGGAAGGAAAGTCTCTTGTGCTCCTGTTATCCTCCTGAGGTTGACATCTGTCAGAAATAGCAAAAAAAAATGTCCCGGGACAGCTTAATAATTGAGTGAAATAATTCCAGTACGCACAAACCCATTAATGCAGTGCTCAGCTCATGCGATCTTTTTCCATGCATTTCCAACGACAATGCCAGTATGAATTCCTTTAAGTTGTTGCTGGGAATTATGTTTCACCCACTGATTCAGTTTTCTTAAAGTTAACTTTGAACGATTTAAAAAAATCCCTATCAAGCGGTTGCAGAGCTTATGTGGTATGACTTGTAGACACAGTAGGATTATGTCATTCTTATCTGCATAGTCCACCATTTCCAAAGGGCGCATATGTACTGAGTGTCCGTCAAGGATGAGCAGCACTCTGCTGGTGGCTTTCTTGGAATGAAATGTTCCTTCAGCCACTTACTGAAAAGCTTGGAAGAAAGGAAAGAAGCTTTTGGGTTCATGTTACTTTTTGATCCTGGAGAAAGACCATTTGAAAACACCTTTAAATTTCCCTTAAAATTTTTCTCACACCTTTAAATTTCAGAAAAGGGGACATTTTCACATTCAAAGAGGACACCAAGCCTTTCGCGTTAATACATGCAGCAACTGACACATTCTCACCTCTTTCAGATGACGTCAAATACTGGACATCTTAGGCTCTTTTCGTAGCTATTATTTCCCCTACTTCATTGTTTATCATTTTATATTATTTTTCCCCACTTCAAGATTTAAAAAATATATATACTCTTACGCATCAAAGTTATTTGAAAATTATAAAAAGGGTGTCTTATCCCGAATCACACGTGAAACATATATCCCCGTTGCAGGTGGGGCATGTATCCTTTAAAATTTGATAGATGCCCCTTTCTTGTACCTCTGAAAGTAGGAACAAATATGGATGCAACCTATAACTAACACATTACTCGATACTTGTTTCAACAACATTCACTGAATATTTTATGAAAATTTTCTAGTAAGTACATTATACTTCATCTTTTACTTGTCTGTATCTTACAAGAGCATCAATTAAAGTCAAACTTACCTTTCTTTGATGGATAAAACATTTATTTGAAGAAATAAATCGCTGTAAATTCATCAGCTACGCTTTTTAGATCACAGGCTATCAAAGCCTGAGAGCTAATGTGCCCGCCTGTTCTGTATGTACTTACGTATGTACATAACGCGATAACTCTTGATAGAAATAACCATTTTGCTTCAAATTTTGTTTATAGGTTCATTGTGATAAGGCGCTTCCCTGATTAGCTTTGGGGTTCATTTGTTAACTATAAGGGGGGGAACGGGGGGCTAACCCCTCTTTAATTTAGATAAATTTATTTTTCATGCAGAATTATCCGTTTTGCTTCTTATTTTCTTTATAGGTTCATTGGTACAAGGCTCTTCCCTGATTAGATTTGGGGTTCATTGGTTAAGTATAAAGGGGATATGGGAAGCTAATCCCCCTAAATTTAGATAAATGGCTTTTTCATGCAGCATTATCCGATTACCTTCAAATTTTGTATTCATGTTCATTGTAATAAGGCGCTTTCCTGATAAGTTTTGGGGTTCATTGGTTAATTATAAGGGGGAACGGGGTAGATGATCCCCCTCAATATATTGTTGATTTGTTTATTTTCGAGGGTTGAAATAAGAGTATAATTACAAGTAGACAGCAAACAAACCTTTATAATTCTAACTGCGTGAAAATGTGTCCAGGCCAAGATTTGAACCCCAGACATTCGCTTAAGTTGTCAATTCTCAATCAATAAATCTATCTTACACAAATCCAGCAAACACAATTCACTCAAAGTTTTAACAATGAAATCTGGTCTATTATTTGAAACAGCTTAGCAGAATAAATCGCAGGTAAATGAACACCAATAAACGTTGGATACGTAATTGCACTTCATTATTTTAACACAGTCATTCTGATTGGTACAGAAATCATACCAGCAGTAATTTTCCAACTGAGTGAGAAAAAAGTGTCACAAGACGGGAATTGAATCCAGGACTTTAGCTTAAGCTGCAACGGTCTAAGAAGAAAGCTATCTTCGACAAATCCTAATGACACAAGTCATTGACTGTTGATCTGTTTCAAATATCAGGCCACATGTAATTGTCAAAAGATTGTCTGAGATCATTGTTTCCACTGGATTTTTCCTAAATAGCTCAGCGATGGTAAAGCGATGTTCTGGTTTGAAATCCCAACCTGGACACTTTTTCACTCACTTTGAAAATTGCCAATATTTCTTTACAAATCAGAATTATTGTGTTAAAATAATGAAGTGCTTTATCATTACATCAAGCGTCGTAAGATTAAGAAAATTCATGGTTGAATATTACTTTAAAAATCATCGAAAATTCGTAAATTAAATTACAGTTTTCTAGCAAACTTTATTTAAAAATACTTTTTTGTTCTGGAGATTGAAGATTGAAATGATTGAAAAGAGTGAAGATTGAAATTATTCATTATTTTGAAACTAAGACACTCTTGATATAAACGAATACGATAGCGCTACAATTACGTTTGAGTTTAATATTACCGGCGAGCACTTTTGAGCTTTATAACGTAGATTTGTCAAATGTTTGCCTTAATAAATGAATGTCTTTAGTGAATGAACCTCAGAATGTAGAGTTTAATTAAATCGACATAGTTGCTGAATAGGTATTCCGTTTAGATTAGAGATAGAAACATTCCGATCATGGAAATAAATCATTGCGTACCTCTATTAAATTGTTGAAAATAATATATTGTTGATTCATTTTTTGCATGCTATTCATCATTTTATTAATTTTACACTAGTGCGTAAATAAAATGTGACAATGAGGTAGTTTCTTTTCTTTTTAGCGACAAGAAATATTTATTTCATTGTGGACATTTCCTCGTTTTCTGACGTCTGTTGTCCACATATTATTAAAAACGGATCCGTAAAAATAGAGTATACCGATTTCATAAGGATAAGGAAATCAATGCTGCTGGAACTACTTTCGATTTTATCGCTCATACATCACTTCGAAATATCGTATAATTTACATTTTTATAACACCAGGTAGGAATAAATGTACTTTCAAATATTTTTTTTTAATTTTATACGTCAATTAATAATATTTTATAACTTTCAAAATATCTTTGAAGAATGATTTTTTAAAATATATATATGGGAAATGAACATTTGTTTTCTACAGTAATGTAAAGTTAATAAAGAGAAAAGGACAAAATTTTACCATGAATGGCAATTGATTTCCAATGTTTAATTTTAGCAAATTAAACATCAAAAAGATCATTTGCTATTGTTTTCTTTTGCTTTTTTTAAATAATAAACTAATTTTCAGAAAATGGGTTCATTTTAAGCTTTGCCATCATTCCTACAAAGTCATTTAAATTGAAAGCGTTTCGGTTCTAAAACTTTTGAAAATCACTCTAGTACCACATCATATTTGTTCAAATACTCCATTTGGCTGAGGACCATATATTATCGAATATTAACTAGAAGCTACCTCACTTTGATGAAATCGCCAATGAAAAGAAAAAAAAATTAGTTTATGCTGAACATGAAATTAAGATGAAGATATCCTGAATTGGTGGAGATGCGTTGCATCAGAATATGCTCGGAAATGTATTTTATTTATTTTTTATTTTTTCACATCCTAAGAAACAAGGTTTTATCAAATATTTATTAAATTGTTTGATTTGTTTTTGTTCATGAATTCTTGGTACATGTGAGATGTGCAAGGCTCATATTTGTAAGATTTAGAAAAGAAGATATTACTTTTAATTAAAAATAAATTATCTTGAAAGCTAATGTGTTAAGGATATCTTTAATTTATTGATTTATTTAGTAATTTATTATTTGTTAATTGATTATTTATTAATTTATTATTTGATAATTGATTATTTATTAATTTAATATTTAGTGTACTATCATTGACATCGTACAAAAAAATAGAAGGAACATTTTGGAAAAGTAAAATATTACTTATACTAGTAAATTACATTATGCTGAAGTTTCAACGTCAGCTACGCAAGACAAATTTTTATTTTGACCTCGCTTTATATTCTATCAAATCTCCTCCAATCCTCATTTTGTTTTGTCGTATATAGATTTATAAGCATATATATAGCTGCCAACTTTTACGATTTTTTGCTACCATTAAAAATTAATAGAAAATTTTGTATTATTGAATGATATGATTTCGGCGGTTTAATAAGCTAAACTTTACTATAAAATTTTAGTGGTAGGAAAAAAGCGTAAAAGTTGGCAGCTATGCATACATACATATATATATTATGATTATGGAAATCCAAATTAGAGAGTTGTTATGTTAATCTCAAGTTACGATCTTGTATACGAATAAACGATCGTACGTTAAACACGCAATCAAGTTCTTTGAATGTACAACTTATTTTCTTATGAACTATTTAAAATAAATAGTACTTTTCTTCAAATTAGATCTGCTCCCCCCCCCTGCCCCAGTATTCCCCGTTTTCCCATTAATTTTACATTTACAATCCACAACATTTGTGTTATTTCTAGATTCTTGTATATCTACTTGTGCTCATTACACGGTGACTGTATTTGTATAAATATTCCCTTGTACAGAAGACTTTATGGTATCCTAATAGCAATATTTATTCACTTCTGCATCTATTGTAGAATTTGGATAAAGTCTCATTTAAGAAAGATTACCATTGCCGGTTATGTATTCGAATTCATCAGTGAAAGTCTGTAAACGATCTATAAATTTCCATCAAATAGTATATTAATGTTAAATTCAGCTTGAAAATTCATAACACCACTGACAACTCTGTTCCTTTTAAGAACTATTATTGAAAGGTAATGTATCCATATCCTTTGTGCTTCCCTGTATAAAACTTTATTCATATTATAATCGCATTACTTAATATACTACACTTTATTTCAACATTAAAACGTGTACACGCACTTGAAAATGCATTTTCAGCAATTCTAAACGATAGTGGGTGATTAAAATCTTTTGTGCAGCCCTGTAGAATGCATATAGATATTTACATGTATCATATAGTATATTAAATATAATTCATCTTCAAAACTCACAATAGGATATGAAATGCTTTTCAGGGTATTATTAAACATAGAAAGTAATGCATACATATTATTCTGTTCCTACAAATTTATTCGGAATTACATTCGAAATACATATTATTCTTTTCCACCCTATATATATGAATTTACTGTGAAAATAATGATGTCCTTTTCTAGAAATTTTTTGTGAGCTTCCTATTCAATCATAGTATAAAGTATGGGTATTCATTTTAATCAGAATTCTAAGATCTTTAACTTTTGCATAAACAATTTTTATCACAAAAAACCCATAGTTTTCGGACTACAAATTTGCTTCTTGCGGCTAAATCCCAGCTCTTAAGAGACGGAAAACTTAAGACATTCATTACAGACTTAAACAGAGAGGAATAAAACAATTTCCAGGTTTCCCCTAACCAATTCTCAATTCAACCCCCCCCCCACACACACACACAAACACACACATCTCCAGTAACCGGGCTATCTATAATCTGTAGAACTTAGATATCATGCTCTATAGAATACGCATCACATTTTATACTAATTGCTTGAAAACACGTAATGCAATTGAAAACTTACTTTCTATAATTATCGCTCACAGGGGACCAATGCATTGGAATTATTTTGTGAGGCCCGGTAAAAGAATTTTAAACGTCAAATTAACAATTTTCTATAGGAAAGATATTATAGTGTACCTTAATAACCATATTACTTTCATTATTTTAGAGATAATACAGCATTGTTAACGTTTATAACACACAATTACTCGCACAGGCAGTAAGGATGTCTAATCCTGTTGTTTGTTCCTGTAAAATGAACAATAAATTTTATACATACCATTTTCCATGTGAAACACAATTGTGAATTTGTTTATGTTTCAAGTGATATAACAGCATTAAAATAATTGAAAAGTAAAACGGTTTATAGTGAAAGGATTTCTAACTTGTTGAAATGTTTTTGTTATTTGGACAAAGAAACATTCGTTTACTAACAAATAAATAGTTGATATAATTAGTTTGAGTTGTGTTTTAAAAATTCCTTAATTTCAGTTAAATATACTAAACATTAATTTTGAATGAAGCTGTATTTAATTAATATTTTACATACAAAATATTTATCATAATATATGATAGTTAAATATTTTAAATAATTTTATTGTCAGATTTATAGAGTAATAATTTTCTTTATTACAAGAGTTCATACGAATAAAATATCAAAATTACGTATTTAAAGTAAAAAGTTTATTAATTATAAAATTTTCTGTGTAATTAATTTTTTTAATGAAATGAAAATTTTCCTTCATTTAAGGATTTAATAAAAATAATATGTCCTTTCATGTTTTTGTATATATTCAGAAAAAGTACTTCACTTTAAAGTCTATAGCCAATAGCTCCGTTTTCATAGAAAATAATTCAGATAAAATTCTATTCAATTGCTTCTCTGGTATTCTTCTTCTTCTTGTTCTTCTCCAGTCTCTTTTCATAGGAAATTTATTATTGTGAGAACAAAATAATATTTTACGAAGAAAAAAGGCAATAGTTAATCAAATTAACTTCATACAGTCTAACGAAGTTTGAGGAGCAACAATAATTAATCAAATAAATTTTACTTTGAAAATCAAATTAAATATTTTACTTATTTTAAAGTATTTACTCAAAAACGAGCTATGAATTTACACCTTTCATCTTTTTGTATATATTCAGAAAAAGCAAAGAAAAAGTATGTCACTTTAAAGAGTATAGCCAATAATTCCGTTTTCATAGAAAACAATTAAGATAAAATTCTATTCAATTGCTTCTCTTGTATTCTTATTCTTCTTCTTCTTCTTCAGTCTCTTTTCACAGGAAATTTATTATTGTGAGAACAAAATAATATTTTACAAAGAAAAAAGGCAATAGCTAATCAAATTAATTTTACAGTCTAACGAAGTTTGAGGAGTAGCAATAATTAATCAAATAAATTTTACTTTGAAAATCAAATTAAATATTTTACTTATTTTAAAGTATTTACTCAAAAACGGTCTATGAATTCCCAAATTTAATACTACTTGGATAAACAATAAATTAAATAAAGTCACTTATGGACCGGATATCACATCAGTAATACAATTTTGGTGGATTATTACCATTAAGGCAATTTTCGATATAATTGCATCTCTAGTGTTGTTGTTCACTTTTCTTTTCAGTGTTATTTTTAAAGCAAATATATTATCACAAAAAGAGGAATCCTTTATATTGAAAAACAAACAAAACTTAATCGTAAAATTTATATTTCAATTAAATATACTAAACATTAGTTTTAGAAAGAGGCTGATTTAATTAATATTTCATATGCACAATATGTGTGATAATGCAACCTAAATATTTTTAATATCTTTAACATCAGATTTAAAGAGTAAAAAGTTTTTTTTATTACAAGAGTTCATACGAATAAAATATCAAAACTACATACATGAAGTAAGAAGATAATGGATTATTAAATTTCCATATAATTAAATTTCATTTGAAATTAAATGTCATTTTTTCATTTATTTAAGGATTTAATAAAAATAATTATGTCTTTTAATACATGTAGTATAATATATGTTTAATATATGTAGAAAAAGTATTTCACTATCAATAACTCTTTTTTCGTAGAAAACAATTACGATAATCTTCTATTCAATTGCATCTTTATATTATTCTGCTTCTTCTTTTTCAGTTGATTTGCAAAGGAGATTTATTATCGTAAGAACAGAAGAATCTTTTATAAAAAAATATAAAAAGGCAACGGCAAAACTAATTAATTTCATACAGCCTAAGTAAATTTGAGGAGTAACAATATTTAATCAAATAAAATTTATTTTGAAAATTAAATATTTTACTTATTTTAAAGTGTTTACTCGAAAACGGGTTATAAATTTGCACATTTGACTCTGCGCGGATAAACAATAAATAAAATAAAAGCACATATTTTCACAGGACAACATCAATAATGCAATTACAGTAGATTGCTTCAATTAAGCCAATTTTCAATATAGATGCATCTCTAGAGTTGTTGTGGACTTTTGTTTTCAGTCTTACTTTTAAACAAGTTTATTATCACAAGAAGAAAATTTCTTTATATTGAAAAAAATAATAATACTTAATCATAAAATTTATATTTCAATTAAATACACTAAACATTATTTTAGAAAGAGGTTGATTTAATTAATATTTCACATACACAAAAGGTGTCATAATAAATGCAACCTAAATATTTTTAATAACTTTAACATCAGATTTAGAGAGTAATAATTTGCTTTATTACAAGAGTTCATACTAATAATCAAAATTACATAGTATTTGAAGTAAGAAGTTCATTGATTATTAATTTTCCATGTAATTAAATTACATTTGAAATTAAATGTCGTTTTTTCTTTTATTTAAGGATTTAAATAAAAATAATAGATATGATTATGTCCTTTCATACATGTCTATATATGTAGAAAAAGTATTTCACTTCAAAGGGCACAATCAATAACTCCTTTTTCGTAGAAAACAATTAAGACAATCTTCTATTCAAATTCATCGTTGTATTATTCTGCTTCCTCTTTTTCAGTTGATTTGTAAAGGAGATTTATTATTATGAGAACAGAAGAATCATTTATGGAAAAAAAAGGCAACAGCTAAACAAATTAATTTCATATAGTCTAAGGAATTTTGACGAGTATTTAAGAAACTAACCAATCACTTTAACAATATTTGATCAAATAAATTTTATTTAGAAAATAAAATTAAATATTTTACTTATTTTAAGGTGTTTACTGAAAAATGGGTTATGAATTTACCCATTTGACTCTAAGTGGATAAACAATAAATAAAATAAAATAAGTTATTTTCACAGGACTTCATGTATAATACAATTTTGGCGGATTACTACAATTAAACGGAGGTTCTACTGCTTTGGCATAAAATCCCCGTCATTTTTACGATTTATTTTTCAGTTATAATGTAAAGAATTATAACCTTCGGACTTTTTCCATTATATTTATTGACATTTCACTTATAAATTTAAATTTTTGTGTGTAGAAAATGAATAATACGCCTTGTGCGTCAAGGAGCACCCGCCGTAAACTTCCAATCGGCCGATTTTCTCCGCTCACAAAAATCAGAAACAAATTTAGTTGCCACTCTATGATAGACATTAAATTCTGTGGAGCTTATACGATCATTTAGTTTTAAAAGTTGATTTTTGACAAAATGGCGGTCATTTGAACAAAAAAGTTCAATTTTCGTTGCTTTTTTTACATTTTACGAAATAAAAAAAATATTTAATCGATGAAAATTATAATCTTCGGTGGTATAAACTCCACCAAAAACGATTAGCTTTCTTTTACATAAAAAATGAAGGAAATCGGTCGAACAGTTCTCGATAAAATTGATCACCCAGCTTGAAACAGAGTTTTGAGAAAAACATGTTTAAAATTTCAGAATAGCGTTACGTTCAACGAGTGGCGTTACATTCAATGATTAAGAAATATTCTAAGGAATAGTAATATCACAAGACCGCTTTAGTGCAACAATCTACACATTTGAGCGATGAAAGAAATGCAAAATAAATGAAATCGAAAAATTTCCCCTTAAGGCAATTTTTGATATACTTGCATCTCTAGAGTTGTTATGCACCTTTATTTTCAGTCTTACTTTTAAAGCAAATTTATTATCACAAAAAGAAGATATCGTTATAATGAGGAAAAAAAGCAATATTTAATCATAAAGGGCATAAACAATATTTCATGATTATGCGGATTGAGACTTTAATAATGATACCTAAAAAATAGCTTAGACAAAATACAGGATGTTTGCTTAATTCTGTTCTCAAATAACTGATGAAACGAGTTAGCTACAGCTATGAATATGGAGTCTAGGTAAGGTAAAGTTAGGATAGTCTGCGCACAATTCAGCAGAATAATAAAAATACATATAAATATTAATTTTTTGCTAAACTATGCATGATTAATTTTGACTTTATTTGTTTTTTATGCATTTCCATTGTTATTTTTTTGTTATGCTGTAATTTAATAGAACAGTAGTAATAAAACCAAGAAAGTTATTTTGCGCAATCTCTCCTTACAGGGTTGGTGTGATTGCGCACATGGGTAGGAGAGATTGTTACTAATAATAACTACAATTTAATCGTTAACAATAACAATTACACTTAAATAGCATTGTTGTAAGGCTTTTGTGAATAAATATTATTGTATTAAGAGTGAATATTTCAACCTAATGTTACAATTCCAGACATTCAGTTCACCCATCCTCATTGCCCAGTATTTTTTTAACAAACGAATTTATTGCCAAATTTAGTTTCGGTAATTATGTGTTTTTCAAAAATTATTTCAAAATTGATTCATTCACATGTTTTACATGTAATTTGTAATATATGCAAATTTACCATTAAGCTGAGTAATCTCTCCTAGCATGAAAACCAATGGAAAACATTGCGCCATCTCTCCTAAGTAGCAGATGCGCAAACTCTCCAATTTCGGTAGGGGAGATTATGCAGCCTTTTATTTAAATATGGCCGCTTCTAAAACGAACCAGTGGTGTTCGCACCGTTAGTCTATGTTAGTAGCTTATGGAAAATCGTTTAAGTTTAAAATATTTTTAATACTGATACTGTATAGAAATTCTGACGAATAGTTTTGAAAATTCAAGCACTTACTTTCGGAAAACTAAACAAAATATAATGTTTTATCCTAGACGCTCGAAACAATCGTCGTGCATATTCAAGTAGACACTTCTCTACTGCTGTGGTACAACTACCTGGAGTCGCTGCGCGCTGACTCTACTCCTTCCCCCCGAACCTCTTTGTGCGCAATCTCTCCGACCGCGTCATCTCTCCTGGATTTACCTTATAGTAAACGAATCGTCAAAAAGAAAAAAGTGACCGCTCCATACTAACTTTCTCCACAAACCATAGTATAACAATGTGAATGGTACAAATGTATGAGTAATAACGTCTAATAATCAAAGATATACTTAAAATTTGCTTAGGGATCATCTACATATAGATATTTTCAAATCTAACGCCTAATTTTTACATCATTTTTGGATTATCCGGTAAATTTTACCGTAGGATACCAAACTGGAAGTGATTCAGTCAAGTAGTTTAAGAATTATGCAGGTTTCTTAAATCGTTGCAACGCAACCTTTTTTAAGAATAACTCAAAAACAACTTGGCAGAACGAGCTGCTATTCGAATTTTTTTAAACCTCTAGAAACTGATTTCAGTAAAAATAAATAATAGGTTACAATTCATATTTTTTAACAGAAATCGGTTTCTAGGAGATTCAAGAATACGAATAAAATATTACAGCTCATTACGATTGGTAATGTTTTGGTTAGACTTAAAAAGCAATCCAAATTGAAATCTGTTTTGCAACGATTTTAACTTTAGGAGTTACAGATTTAAAACCTGCATAATTCCCAAACGACGCTATCTAATGACATCCTGTCTAATATACGTAGGTAAAATTTAACTCAGAATCCAAATATGAGGTCAAATTTAGATGTTAGTGGTAAAGATATTAAAATGTGTTACAATTTCACTGAGTATACGACCCTTAAGCAAACTTTAAGTATATAATTAATTAGCAGACGTAAAAACTGTTAGATTGGTACAAGTCACTTTTTTCACATTTTGCCCATACGATGATTTGCGGCATAGTTAGAACGGGCTATTCTCTTTATTAACGACTAGATGGAACCCGTCAAAACTTCACGGAAAAAAATTACAATAACAATATAAGTAAAATAAGCTTCTTTATTACATAAGGGGTGCTTATGAAACTTATATAACAATTTCTCTTTCAACGGAATTTCGACGGGATGTCTTTCAAATATTTTACTTTAAAAGTTTTTTCCCCCAGTGAATTACAGTACTATTTCCGATGCAAACTCCAAACAAACAATTCGTAAACAAAATGCAAATCAGTTTGAAATTACCGCCATATTCCCCACGGCAAGAAAGAAAATTTCCTAAACCTATGAAGTATCATACAAATAGTATATCCCTACGTTCATCTCAGTCCCGCAGTGGCGCGGACGGTAAAAGCCCGGCTCTCGTAATATCGCCGAAAGCCAAGCAGCATCGACCACGGGCACTGCTTGGGAGGGTGCATCGTCTATCCTCTCTCGTCTGCCTCTGCTGTGGGACCGTGTACGTTAATGGGAGCTGGTACACGTTAAATCTGTTCGTGGCTCCAAAGTCCTCCAAGTTCTATATAAGCGTTACCACTGTGGATGCCAATCCAAATGCAGGTCTCTCATCTGGAATTGGTTCAAAATTAGGAGACCTGTTTGGAGTAAAGTCAGACTTCTACCCTTGGGTGCTCCTGGTATCTTGTACTAACAGAAGCTGCTCCATTTCCCTTTACCATGATTCTGGAGGTCTTTGGTTTCGTGGGGATGATTTAGCAGTGCTAAACCATCTGGGATTAGAAACAACAACAACAACACATTCATCTCATATTCAGTCAATAAAAGAACATAGTAAATAAGCACACATCTCCCCCCCTCCCCCTGTAATATTGCAACCGAATGAGCTCCTATGCGCATGTGCATTGCATCTCCCCTAACGCACCGTCGAAATTCGACGTAAAAAAGAAGTTTTAAAATGTTTTGATCAAAATTTTTAAAATGTCTTCTTTAATCATTGTTCGTTTCAAATCCATATCTTCTGAAACGAATCCATTGTTTTAAGCTAATCAATTTTTATGGAAAGATGAAGAATTTTTTTTTACAATAAAAAATCAATCTGCAGATAAGAGAGATTTTTAATGTTTTCAAGTGTAATTTATTTGTATGGTTTCTTCAGTTCCTTTACATAATCAGGATGATTATTCCTTTTCCATAATTAAGAGAAATAATGTAAATAAATAAATATCCAATATTATTTTTTATTCTGTTTTCATTAATATATTGTAAATTTTATTGTTTAAAGTTACTGATAATTGATACTTTAGTAAATAGGGCTTTTCCTAATTATTATTTTTTTATTTTTGAGATTTAATGGCAACATTCTTCGTTTGTTTATTGGGCGCTACAGTTTGGCGAATTATTTGGGGTACTTTTCGGTTAGCCGGGCGCCAGTGAAGTATATATATATATATATATATACGTGTATATATATGTGTATATATGTGTGTATATATACACACAAACACACACACACACACATATATATATATATATGTGTGTGTGTGTGTGTGTGTGTGTGTGTGTATATATATATATATATATATATATATATATATATATATATATATATATATATATATATATATATATATATATATATATATATATATACTTATATATATAATGTATATATATATATATATATATATATACACATATATATAATGTATATATATATATTACATTTATATATTTTACTGGCGCCGGCTAACCGAAAAGTACCTAACTTGGATATAGATTTTTTTTTTCTTAATGGGACGACGGGATAATGAATATTATGATGGTACCAGAATATTTTTCTGCATTTTATAGTTATATTAAGAAATACATATTTTTAAGATTTGCTGAATCACTTATTTGTTTACTTTTTCATGCATTATATTATTGAAAGTTGTTAGTTCTCTTATTCTCTTAAATATACCTTACTTATATAAAAATAGCGTGTGTTCTCTGTGGTGTTTCGCATAAACGTTGTAAAATTCAGATTATTTTATCCAACTTTGCTGTCATAACTGCAGATGAACCAGTCATTTTTGGCGATTTTTTTGTTACCTGTAAAATGTTTGTTTTTGTTATAGCCCGAACTAAGTAAAATTTGGGTACTTTTCCGTTATACGGACACCATTGTCGCCAAGCATACATTTACATGTATGGCATGGTGTCGGTATAACGGAAAACTACCAAAATTTGCAATCGATCAAATAATTGATTTTCGTTAAGCATTAAATTTTCTGGTACTTCTCTATTATCCGGTCGACCACTTTTCATAACAAAAAACTCTCGCCAAACTGTAAAATTAAACACCAAAAATGCAGTCCGATTTACTTGATGTCAGAAGCATTATACGTGTTTGTTATGTCATCAAGTGTTTTTTAATTCGACCATAAATTAAAACAACAATCGTGTCCTTAAATTCTTATATTTTATTTATTTATTTATTTTGATATTCCAATGGCAACGTTCTCCCGTTTACTTGGCGTTACAGTTTGGCGATAGTTTTATGTTATGAAAAGTGGTCGACGGGATAATAGAGAAGTACCAATTTTCTTATTTTTAATCTGAGAAAGAAACAATAATCAATTAATTAATTTTAATTGATTTAATTAATTTTGCAATATGCGGTGCAACCAAAACAATTTTGATTAAATCGGTACAGATATCGCACACGTGGGTTAATTTTTGGCGCCTAAATGACGGTTTTTGATTTGTATGGCAACCTGGTGTTTTATAATAAAATTGAATATGTGTGTAAATAAATAAAATAATATAGGTACTTTTATGTTAGATGAGCGTCAGGGATAACTCTCCAAATCTTGTTTCAATTGTAATCATTTAAATTGCAACATTTTACGTGAGATTTGTTATTCATATTGATATGTTTATGTTTAGATATTTATTAGGATTATAATCTAGCTAATTTTAAGTAAGTTTTTTTAAGATTTTATATTACAATGTTAAAATATTACCTAGTTGATATTAGCTAATGTCAAAAGATTGACAAACCACAGAGTTCAGAGAATAAACTCTATGCCTCGCAAAAATGGGAGTTGCCGACTTTATGACGTCATAAGCAGAAGTAAAAGTTTAATTTAAAATTACGGCTATTTAATTAAATTTTCAAACAAACGAATGCACGATAACAAATCTGTGTCCAAATATCTTTCATTAAAAAAGAGAATGGCGTAATTTGATGCAGTAGTTTGTTCTCAAGGATTGTCGAAAGAAATCGCTTAGCGTTTTAAATATATAAATTGTGCATTGCAGCGTCTCTGGTAACAAACTATGTAGTTAGAGTTCCTATCTCGAAAATAGTACGATAGTAAGAGATAAGGGAAAAATCTATATATATATAAAAGCCGTTCTTGGTATGTATGTACGTATGTATGTATGTATGTATGTTCTTTATACAAATCTACAGTTTTTGTCCGATTTGTACGAAACTTGATGTACATATACTTTAGAACACAAGTAAAATTACTGTCAACTTTAAAAATTTCTTAGACCATTCTTTATCACTTTTTTCAAACATTTCCCATAGTTTATCATTACAGAAATCAATTTTTTCCCTCAATTTCTAATTTAATTTCTTTCCCGTTGCCATTCAAAGGAACTGCGTATGGATAATATTTTTATAAACCAATTTCAGATTAACTCACTATAATTTGAAATCTGAAAGTGACGTCAATTTTGGCAATTGTGATTTTTTTCGAATATTACAAAGATAAGTCCCCACTAAAAAAATCTGAAGATTATCTTTAAAAAATATCTGTAGAAAATCTGTAGGTATTTGGCCCACTTTCTTCAAATTTTCAAAATATCTGCGAAATGTCTTAAAAAATTCTGCAGATTTTTTAAAGGTAAAGTTAAATCTGCAGAATTTCTGAAGAAAGTGGCACTTTCTTAAGATAATCTTGAGATTAGTTTTAGTGGGGGTGCTTTAAACGACATAGTACATATATTTAAATGTGTTTGTAGAAAAATAAATAACTTACCTCGTAATTTTTCAAAGACAAATTGTTTCCACTGGTTTGTTAATATTAAAGTAAATTTTCTAAGAAATAAAAACATATTTTTTGCGCATTCAAACTTCATGATTCAATTTATTCAACATAATCAAAAATCGTCTGTCAAATATTGACATTTAGCAATCATTACATCGTAACTTTTTTCAGCTTGAGCCTCAACCAAGAAGGCATATTTAAATTCCTTGGATGTAGGCGGACAGTAGATGCCCTATTAATAAAAATTGAATTTAAAGAAAACAATACGGTATTTTCCATTATTTTTTCTTCAAAAATGTTTGTTGAAACAAATGGGATTAAAAGTAAAATGGTTTATCGGGAAAAAAAATTAAATGCATTTTTTTAAATATAAAACATTTATTTTAATTAAAAAAAAATATATATATATATATATATATTTTATACGTTCGACAACATGGCGACATTTTCATTTCACCAGCTTCGAAATTATTATCCAATTCTTAAGAGTACACTATATTTTTGAAAAATAATGTTTTGCATCAAAAATCACATAATTTCAAAACGCAATTTTAGCAAATTATGTTTAAATTACATTGTAAATATAATTTCGCAGTTAAATTTAGTATTTAATAATATTGTTTAAAATTTTTCTATGAGTACAGTAGTATTGGATTTCTTTAATCGCTTTCATGTTTTAAATACAAATGTGCATGTGGCGTCACGCACTCAAGTAAAGTCGTTTTTCTCAATTAACTGTAGGCGAAAAGTAACATTTCTTGCGGAGTTAGTAATTCTTAATGTATTATTTCCTACACATAATATAATGTATTTTAACTATTCAAAAGTTACGTGAAACTTTGCCAAACTTCAAACAATTTAGTTCAACGTTTTCCCTACGTTAAGTTGACAAACGTGCACATTATCTATAAATATAAATGCATATTTGTACATGATTCATGAAGTGAAAGACTCTGTGATAATTAGACACGTATCAGTTCAGAGGAAAATCTACCCCGGTGAAAGTGGCGTCATATTTTAAATCATGTGCCGGTTTTCATTCCCAAAATATTAGTATTTTATAGCAATTACACAAAGTAGCATAATTACACAGAATGTATTGGTCACCAAAGTAAGAGTTTAACATCCTTCTATCGTACAATTTTCCAGAATATTAAAATACTTTAAAATTACTTTAAAATCAATAAGACATCAGGAAATTGAGATACGCTTTTCAAACAAATAACATTGAGAGTACATTTATTTTATTCGACCGCATAAAAATTGAATGTGCTATGTTTAGAAATAAATGTCTTTAATTTATAAAGATTAAAGAAGTTAATCTTTCGTAATTGGATTGGATACAGATTTAAAAATATACATGCTTTAAAATTACTTTAAAATCCATAAAAAAAAACAGTAAATTGAGATAAACTTTTCAAACTACATTTGAAAGAGCATTTTTTTTTCGAATTTATATTTTAAAAATGAAATTATGCGATATTTAGTAGTTACAAATATGCAGTTCAAGCAAAATTTAATGGTTAGGTCGTTGCTACCGTCAATATGATGTCGACATTACTCAAGGATATGTTTTTGTTTTATAATATAGATAGATGCCATATGAAAGCGAATTTCGCAAAATGTTACGACATTTGGTATTTTTTTTTCATTGTCAGGAAAATCGCATATTTTTATATTGTATGCTCAAAGAAAACGCGCATTCTCATTTATAAAGCTGAGAAAATTAACTATGGTTGAGTAAAAGTAACGTTTTTTTTCTAATTGTCTTTTTTACCGTTTTATGGTTGAGTATGCATAAATCATATTGTCGTCATCGTTATTGTCGTATTATTGTATTTTAATTTATGTTAACCCGGGCAAAGCCGGGTGCTTCTACTAGTAAATTATAAAATTATATAATGACCTCAGTTTAATATGAAATGATGTTATAATTAAAATAACTTTATGTCTTTGAAATGTAATTTATTTATATCCTATAACTAACTTCAATACGCCAGTAATTGCATGCGGAAGAATGGCGTAGGCACATGCACTTGCACATTCACTATTAAAAATAAGTCATGTAAGCAAGATTTAATTCATTTTAATAATAAAATCAATTTAAGCATACTTGATGTGTAAAACATCGAACACATTGCTGTCGGTAGTGGACAGATAAGGCATACTTAACTTTATTTCTTATTAAAATAAACTGTATTTCATTTCACTATGTTAATTTTAATAGTCAATGTGCATGCGCCATATAATGCCGCACTTTGGCATGCAATTAGTGACCAATTTCACCTCGTGATTGGATATAAACAAATCATTTCAAGGCTTCTAATAAAGTTAATTTTACATATAACGTATCATTTCATATTAAATAGAGGGCACTATATGTATTTTTAAACTGACTTCCTTTCTGTATCTCGTACCATTTAAGTAGGGAGGAACGCAAACTCCACAGTTTGCCAGTAGGGGGCGCTAAAATGTACCTCATCGTGAAGCGAATACTCGTTTTCTAAATTAAAACACCACGTTTGTGGCTGTAACTAACTGGGTTCATCAGTTATTTCAAGCGAAGCAGAAATAAGGAAACACCCTATATACGTAACTTGTGGAAATATCAAAAATTCATTGAAATTACAAAAAAATACACATAAAAAGGTTTTTTTAAATTGACTGTGATGATGTCAGACATATCGTAAATGCTATTCTCTATGCAATTTAAAAATGAAAATGATTCTTCTTCCACTGTCAGTGTCCACGTCGCACAGTGGGACAAAATCCCGAAAAGCTGGCCAAAACATGAAAATGTTATTCAAATTGCACGACACTCCGTACACAGGTGTTTCTCAGGATGCTGATTACGATTCCGTAGTTAAAATTCCAAAAAACGAAATGGGAGATCCAATATGGCGGACTAAATATTTAGATGTTTTGAAAGTTATTCAATTTGTACGAAATTTCGTATGCAGGTGATTTGAAGGGTGCTAATTACGATTCAAAAGTAAAAAATAGCGAACTAGTATAGATACCAAAAGATCTCCGAGTCGAAAATTGTTAATAAAATTTTAAAAATGTTTCAAGAATAATTTTCTCATTTAAAAATCTCTTCTTATGTAGAAATAGTATTAATCGTAAACATTCTCTCATGACAACGTTTCGTGCTTCAAGTCCCTGAAAATCGGTTTAAATTTGCAACTTTTTTATTATACCCAACCACTGGCAGAAATCTGACAAATCTCACAATTCATATTATTTTACAATATCATTGTACAACTGTGGCAGAAAGACATGAGTGATTTTTCCCGGTAATTCTGGAAAAGCACGTCAAATAAAAAGCGAGGATAGACAAGGGATAGCCCACGGCTTCATTATATTAATAATATCGACCCTGCAAAGGCTTAAGAATCCCACAGAATATTTCACTTTATATTCTTATCAATAACAACTCATTTCCGTTTCAAACTGATTTTCAAGGGGTTGTAAAACATTTTAAGAAACTTAGACTACAACCTTGTTTTTCAAATAGCAAGTTTTTTTTTTTTTTTTTTTTTTTTTTTTTTTTTTAAATTTGTGAATAAATAAAATTTTTACTTTGAACCTAAGAAAAAAGAGAACTGTATCACACTTTAATTAAACCCTCTTTTTTTTTTTTTACAAATTTCTTTATCTCTTTTTTAGAATATATACACGTCAATAAAACAAAATCGTTGCCATTTTCGGAAAAAATAACTTTGCACAAAGAACTGCTGACCCTCAGCTTTGGCAGAAGACCACAGCAACGCAGACAATAAAATTTTCGTCTAACACATGCACTACTCTTTTACAAATTCAGAATTTTTGAAGCGACTAAAAAAGTGACATTTCTACTTGTTGCATAATCCTGCACGAAATATAAAATGGCAGTTTTTGGCAGCTGGTTTTTTTATTATTCATTAGATATTAGTTCAGGACATTATCTCCTTAAATTTTGTCGCGGAACACTGTGGAACTTATAAACTTTCTGATGTTTGAAAACAAAAAAAATATATTTAAAAAAATATTTTTATCAAAAATAATCATGACATTATTAATTTTTATGAGCTTAATATAATTTTTCGACACACCATTCTCGTGTGAATCCATTTTACATAATTAAAATTGGATGACATGGAAAAATGTAGCACCTGTTTAGAGGAACAGCTGTTTTGCTCACCTCAGATAATACTCCCCTAAACGCCACTTTTCAAATGATGCATGTTGTCAAGGAAGCGCGAAAACATTTTTTTAATTACAGATTCTGACCCTCCAAACATTATTCTAGCCAATAGTATAATCAAAATTCCCGATATAGTAACTTTATTTTGCGACTTTTGGCCAGCTTTTCGGAATTTTGCCCCACTGTGCGTCGGCGTGATTCGCAACAAACATCAGCAATTTCTTCAATACTTTGGTATGTTTTTCTAAACAATTCTCTTAGTTATAAAACTAATGCTAAATTTGCGCCAAACAATGCCCCAAACAATCAGCCACACCAATTGTCGAGCAGCAGAATAGCCATCAAATTAAAACGAAGATAAAAAAATCCCTGACGGCTCGGCCTACAGGCACAGGTAGATTGCGAAGACGCAGACCGTGGGGCACCTGTTTGTCGGGAATTGCGGAAGAAATGACCTTTTTACGATGATGCGGCAGTTGGAACCGCCTATTTCGAAACCTAACTTGTTTGCAGGCGGAATAGGCGGGATTTTTTTTTATTATTTTTTTTTTTTTTGCTATAATGGTTGGTCCTATAAAAAACTTGTCAATATAAAAGTTTTAAATAATATTAAGAGGATTAATAATAAATTTAAGCGGATTTGAAATCTTGAGAATTGGCGAAGTTATGAATTTTTTTCTTCTAAACCCCCCTTCCCCCCCCTTAAGGCAATTTTTAATTATATCAAAAATCAGTCATACATAAATTTTCGGCCCTTTTCCTAGAAGTAATAATAACTTCAAACGGATTCGATACGTATCATAAGTAAGAAATTATGAGTTTTTTTCTGTTTTCACAAAAAGCCCCCCCCCCCCCCCCTTGGTTCGATTTTGTCCATTAACAACCTTAACAGAGACTGTATGCCCCTTGATTTTATGTATCAGTTTCGAAAATATGCGGGAGTTGGAACCGCCTACTTCGAAAAATAACTTGTTTGCAGGCGGAGCCGGCAGGGATTTTTTTTGTTTTTAATTTTTTTTTTTGCTATAACGGTTGGTCCTATAAAAAACTTGTCAATATAAAAGTTTTAAATAATATTAAGAGGATTAATAATAAATTTAAGCGGATTTGAAATCTTGAGAATTGGCGAAGTTATGAATTTTTTTCTTCTAAACTCCCCTTCCCCCCCCCTTAAGGCAATTTTTAATTATATCAAAAATCAGTCATACATAAATTTTCGGCCCTTTTCCTAGAAGTAATAATAACTTCAAACGGATTCGATACGTATCATAAGTAAGAAATTATGAGTTTTTTTCTGTTTTCACAAAAAGCCCCACCCCCCTTGGTTCGATTTTGTCCATTAACAACCTTAACAGAGACTGTATGCCCCTTGATTTTATGTATCAGTTTCGAAAATATGCGGGAGTTGGAACCGCCTACTTCGAAAAATAACTTGTTTGCAGGCGGAGCCGGCAGGGATTTTTTTTGTTTTTAATTTTTTGTTTTGCTATAACGGTTGGTCCTATAAAAAACTTGTCAATATAAAAGTTTTAAATAATATTAAGAGGATTAATAATAAATTTAAGCGGATTTGAAATCTTGAGAATTGGCGAAGTTATGAATTTTTTTCTTCTAAACCCCCCTTCCCCCCCCCTTAAGGCAATTTTTAATTATATCAAAAATCAGTCATACATAAATTTTCGGCCCTTTTCCTAGAAGTAATAATAACTTCAAACGGATTCGATACGTATCATAAGTAAGAAATTATGAGTTTTTTTCTGTTTTCACAAAAAGCCCCCCCCCCCCCCTTGGTTCGATTTTGTCCATTAACAACCTTAACAGAGACTGTATGCCCCTTGATTTTATGTATCAGTTTCGAAAATATGCGGGAGTTGGAACCGCCTACTTCGAAAAATAACTTGTTTGCAGGCGGAGCCGGCAGGGATTTTTTTTGTTTTTAATTTTTTTTTTGCTATAACGGTTGGTCCTATAAAAAACTTGTCAATATAAAAGTTTTAGATAATATTAAGAGGATTAATAATAAATTTACGCGAATTTGATATCTTGTGAATTGACGAAGTTATGATTTTTTTTTCTTCTAAAACCCCCCTTTTTTTCCCCCTTGGGGCCATTTTTAATTATATCAAAAATCTGTCATACATACATTTTCGGCCCTTCTCCTAGAAGTAATAATAACTTTAAACGGATTCGATATGTATCATAATTGAGAAATTATGGGGGTTTTTTTGTTTTCACAAAAAGCCCCCCACCCTCCCCCCCTTGGTTCGATTTTGTCCATTAACGAACTTGACCGAGATTTTATGGCTCTTGATTTTATGTATCAGTTTGTAAAAGATTAATGCAGAATTTTTCCAGTTATCGTGGTCAGAAAAAAGTGACATAGATAGATAGATAGATAGATAGATAGATAGATAGATAGATAGATAAAGTTTTGAACTGGGGGTGGTTTTGGGTTCTGGGAGTCATGATCGGCGTAGATCTGCAAAAAATTTTCAAAATTTCCAACTTAGGTGAGAATGTAATAGGTAGTATTTCTTACGAAATCTACCTAAAAAGACAAGTATGAGCAGGACTTGCACCTTGAGGGTTTCATACCATTATGTCATATTACCGCAAAGCTTAGTAAGAACCTAATTTCGTTGCAAATTTACAAAAATGAGAACTGCCTACTTTACTTAGATTTTTCTTATAATTGTCGTATCATAAAGCAGTGATTTATTTAATTACCTATTAAATCTAAACCAGCTTGAAACATACAAGTTTTATACTCTTTTAAAGGCTCTCCATGCTCATTGATGGTATACAGGGTGATCGTGAATTCATGGTTCAAACATTAAGGGTTGGTACAGGACACTGTAGCAAACAATTTTTGTATAGGAAACCAGTGTCGGAAATCCATTTATATAGTCAAAATACACTCCAGTCTCACCCCAATCCGAAATCTCGTTTTCGTTCATAACTTTAACAGTAGTGAATATATTTTAACGAATTTCTTACAACACACTTACAATTCATACAAATATGACTCAGTTGCGAATTTTGTTAAAATATCTTAACTACTGTTAAATTTATCAACGAAAACGCGACTTCGTATTGGAGTGAGAAGCCTTGTAATTTTGACTAAATAAATGGATTTTTCACCCGGTTTTCTATACAATAAATGATTTTTACAGTGTCTGGTACCAAATCTCAAAACTTAACCTATAAAAACCGCTAAAATAAACCTGTAAAAATCATCTGTCGTATAGGAAAACAAAGTCAAAAATCCATTTATTTAGTTAAAATTACAGGGCTTCTCACTTCAATCCGAAGTCGCGTTTCGGTCATAACTTTAACAGTAGTGAAGTTATTTTAACAAATTTTGCAACAGACTCATCTTTGTAAGAGTTGTAAGCGTATTGTAAACATTTTGTTAAATTATCTTCAATACTGTTAAAGTTATGAACGAAAACGTGACTTCGTACTCGAGTGAGACGTCCTGCATATTTGACTATATATAAATAGATTTCCAACCCCGGTTTCTTATACAAAATAGTTATAACACATTATGATTGTAGCTCGCATAGATTAGTTTCCTGTAAATCGATAGAATTATGCAGCGAAAAAGCTATTGAATGGAGCTGACAACTACCATCAGGGTCCCATATTTGGTGTGGTTGGATTGTGTTATCATTCAACTGTCATTTAACTAGAGTCGCCATATTTTTATGTGTAGATTTCCTACATTAAATGATAATATTATATTGAAGATACACAAATAAGGTACTAATGATACTGTAAAGAACTGTTTACTTGTTCTGGGAGGCTTTATTAAGAGAAGTAAGTATAAAACATTAAAATGAGCATATTAAAATATATACAGCACAACACATAATCAAATGCCACAATTGCAATAACAGCAAAATGTTTATTTAATTTCCTTGTTCTATCAAAACAAAACAGCAACAGTTGCCAGATTCCATAGGATACGCACCGATACTCTCGACAGTTGAGAAAAATTGCATTAACTAATTGCTAATGAGTATCTTAATGTTTACTTATTTGTTTTAGTTGGATCTAAACTGCATAACGAATCCACTACGTTTACTCAGCAACGTTTACCGAACGTTGCGTTTGAAAAGGTAATAAAGTATGAACATATAAAAAATACAAAATAAGTGTAAAATTAAAAATACTTTAACTTTATTTTTGAAGCATTCAATGTGTTTATCATAGAAAATCGCCTAATTTTATGACTGCAAATCACATTGTACCAAATATATTCCGTTAAAATACGTTAATTTGGCGTGTGTCTCGATTAGGGAAAATTTACGAGTTTATCGCGTAATAAATTGACATAGTATTATAAATTAATGAATTTCGGAATTTTTCCTTTACACGTACTATAAGATACCCAATAGCTTGTGAGAGTGAATTTGGATGAAAAAAACTGTTAAAAACTACAACGTTTTACAGCTTTGAGTTTAAAAACTCGACATTTTTACAAATCAGTGAAACCGTAGACCATATTATTATATATTAATTTTAACTTGATACCTTCAGTATTTCCTGAAGGTCTTACAGCTCTCGTAAAGGAAAAAATTCGAAAATCGTTAATTTATAATACTATGTTCATTTACTACGTGACCTTTAGAAATTCCTGAAAAAATAACGTCATAGACAGGACAACAAAACGATCCTATAAATATTATTCCGTTTTTTTGCTTTTTTGAGGTACGGAACAATAAAAAACGAAGCAAAGGGCCTGTTTCATTCAGAAATTCTTTGTATTTAACAAATTGTTTATTACTTGAATATAGGCATTGTGAAACGACGGTTTTTAGAAGCATGATTACTGATAAGTTTATTTGCGTTTCAGAGGATACTATTCTATCACATTTTTCTATCATATTTTTCTGTCACATACAGACAACGTATTTGCATACTTTTATGTTCAATAGCTTTAAACTCTATTGTGAATGATAGTACGTCAGAAATATGTTTAAATGTCAAATTTGTTTTAACCTAGGAAAATTAATTTTGCTGTAGTCCAGAATTATTTCATCGTTATCTTATGCTCGAATCAGTACCTAAGACTTGTTTTATGTATATTGCATTAGACCAAAAGGCAGAAAGTTCTAAATCATCGGACATCATCCATCACAATTCATACATCATTCAAAATATAATGTTGTCTATAGAATGCTAAACAGTCGGTTTGCCCGTGCAAAATCTGTCCTAAGGCTTCGGAAAACATAAATTAATACATGAAAATCTTGATCCGTTTTCGAGATCGTCCGCACACGTTTAATACACACACACACATATATATTATATTATAATGTTTTTCATTTTCGTATTGTATTTTTCTTACCTTCTATTTTTGGATTTTTTCTTACGTTTTATTAATCAACATTTTTATACTGTCGATTTTATCTTGTGATAAAATAGTTATTTTATTTGCAAAAAGTTTTACTATATATATATATACATATACATACAGTAAAACTTCAAATAATTATGTTTACATAGACACTATACTGTAAACATAATTAACTGAAATACGTTGAGTTGTACATGGATACAATCCTTCTGCTGTTAGTAAGTATTAACCTAACATGCTCTGGAATTCGAAGTAATTTGAAGCAGTTTATAGACTGTAGTATATTTGAATAATTTACTATTGATATCAAAGTTTCTTAGTATAGATATGCCATAAATTACTATACTTACCTAAGTGCTAAATCACATTAAATCCTTCTCCATGTTCAGAATATAGAAATATCAATTTAACCACAGAAACTATAATCTGATATTAACTAATGTAAGCATGCAATTATACTGGCAATTTTGATTACGTACGATTTTATTGTTTACATAAAACCAGTGTTGCCAGATTGGGGGCTTTTTTAATTCAGATTGTTTGATTGTCACCACTTTTTTGAATTAGAAATATTCGGCCTATTTAAAATAGATTAAAAATTCTGAAAAATAAGGAGAATTATACTATTTTTAAAAAATGGTGACAGTCAAATAATCTGAATTAAAAAATTCCCCAACCTGGCAACACTGCATAAAACACTTAATGTCTGTTTGTTTGAAAAGTGCTTAGTTGAATTCGCCAATTGTATTTCAGATGTTGATTATGTAAAGTGTCCAGCACATCCGAAAGCTATTTCCAAAATCTATAAATATTCCGTTTTTTGTTTCGGAAAATCTGTTTTACACGAGGCCACTATTCGTAATAATTTAAATTTATTTAAAGGTAATTGAATTATCTATTTTAAACGAATGTTTTAAGAAAGTAATAATATTGATAACTTAAAAAGGTCAATCATATTTCTGAATTGTTCCCTCAGTTTTTAAAATGTTTTCGGAACTTGATTTCTTTTAAATGAGCACTTGGCTTCAAATTATACACTTAAAGGAGAGAACTGTATTTTAAGCTATCACGTTTTATGCACAGGGAAAACAGGTGAAAACAACGAATAAGGACAGAGAATCAACAGAAAACAAAACATTTTATTGTGTTTCACAAATTTTCCACGTCACACACGAAGACACGTTGCATGCGGCAGATGGTGGACAGCACTGAATAATAAAATGTTTTACTTTCTGTTGCTTCTCTGTCCTTTAATGGTTGTTTTCACTTTTCTTCTTAGTCTCTCTAGCGCCGGCAATTTTCGTGTTACAGGTACCGTTTTAACGCTTTTTATGGTTTTTCACTATGAAGATCACATTCCAATAAAATAAAATAGGTGTTGCCATTTGAAATTTTCAAAATTTTGTCACTTTAACCGTAACTGTTAGAGTTTAACTGTTGTTTTTCATACGATTCTTGAGCGCATACCTCAAAATACTTAAAACCAAAATTTCAGTCAGTTTCTGTGAACGGTGTGATAGTTAAGGACTCATATATCGGGATAGTTTTTTATAATCATCTCGCACATTCAATTTCTCATCAAAAACTTTTTATTAAAAAACGTAAAAAATTATCGGAAAATCTAAATTTATTTTAATATTTAATGTTTAACATTTTTTGGCATATACTGAAATAAAACATCAATGAATCGTGGCCAAGTATTTATATTAAAGTAAGAATTGGAACAAATGTCAAGTTTTTTCAGCATATGAACAATTCTATTACTATCTATACTGTTGTGGGAATTCTAACATTAAGAGGATACATTTATTTGATCGTGGGTTTAATTAATTGCAATTAACCATCTTTAACAGAAGATATACTTTGAGTGTAAATTTAATTGTGACATAAATTTTGTCGCTACTGGAAATGAAGAACATCCTATCACCTTATCTAATTTCCTTCATTTTAAAAGTATTGTCTGCATTAATAAATACTTTGAAAAGATAGAAAATTTTGATTAATGATCAACGATTTCAATTTATTTTTTATTATCCTGCTGTTACTTGTTAATAGTCTAATCTTTCTTAAAGGATCATAACATAATTACAGTATGTGGCGTGTCAGAGAAAGTGCCAAGGCATTTCACTAAAAGAAGGGGTGCCAGAGCCTCAAGAGAGGATGGACTTCTAGAGCTGGTCTCTTAATTTTGAACCAATTCCAGATCGGATACCTGCACCTGGATTGGCACCCTCAGAGGTAACGCTTATACTAAACTTGGAGGACATTGGAGCCACGAACAAATTTTACGTGCACCAGCTCCCATTAACGTACACGGTCCCAAAGCGGCAGACGAGAGAGGATAGACGATGCACCCTCCCAAACACTGACCTTGGTCGATGCTGCTTGGCTTTCGGCAATCTTACGAGAGCCGAGCTTAACCGCTCGTGCCACTGCGGGACAATTACAGTATGTGTAAGTGTAAAATATAAGTAATTTTAATTTAAGGATTGCTAGCATTAAAGAAAATGAAACATGTTTGAAATATTTACTTATAATATCCAAAAGTTTAATCCATAGAATAGGTTATTAAACAAAAGAAGCCAAGAAATCTAGTTCTTGTTTTTCTTTTCAAAACCTGCATACCGTTGAAAATAAAATTATTCTCTTTAGTTTATTCAATATACTTTCTAACATTGAAATTCTCCCGAGTTTTTATTTTTTGACACAAACTGGTATACGTTACGAAAAAAAGGTAAAAAATAAAGCCAGAATGGGAATACTACAGCATTAAATAAAAAACTATTTCGAAACATTTGAATGTTTCTTTTGATTATTAATATTATGAATACGCAATGAAACAATATTTTACTCTTATGTTTACTGCATTGATATGCTATCAATTACATCTCGAATTCCGAACTCCATTTAAATGTGAGGTATAATTATCTACAAATTATGTAATCAGGCAGGAGTTTGCCTAAATGTCTCACAGTAAAGCATGTTTTGTCAGCTAATAGTTACCGAACGCTAGGAAAAATGTTTCATATATATATATATATATATATATATATATATATATAGTATAAATTATTAAAATATCTTTTGCAAATAAGCTTAATGTTCATAATTACACGTCAGCTGTCTCTTCTGAGGAGCACAAAAATAACTAACAAGGTTTTAAAAAAATCCAATTGCATTAATGCGCTTTGCATGGTATTTAATCCGGGAATGGAAGAATAAGTCATTTTGAATCCTTGTTTGGCTAGAAAGGGTGGGGTGTGCTCAGTTTGCAAAATAGAAGCCATAACATCAAAATGGACTGATAGCCGCAAAGCTAAAAATCACAAAGAAAGTGTCAACGCAATGAATGCACAACAAATCGACAATTGTGACAGCAGACATTATTAAAACATGACGAAGAAGCCAAGTAACAGGCTCCACCTTATTGTTGAAATCAAGATTAAGTCAAAGCTAAAATTAACCACCAGTAATGACAACAAGCATCACTTTGAATGATAAGAAAAAAAACGATCAAGTGACAACGCCAACTATTAAGTGACAAAAGTGAAACAAAGAAGTCAACAGACAACTTACCATGATAGAGACTGCTAATCACATAAAATGGTGATTAGCATGACTACGATCACTGACAAAAAAGAACAAACTCCAAGACTATTAAAACAGAAGATATGTGCAAATAACAAATCCAACTAGGAGCAACGAAAAAATGATAGTTACCAAGAAAAGGTCAGTAAATAACCAATATCGAAAGAAGGTCAGTCTATTATATTAATAAAAATTCAAGACTTCTGGTGCCATGTCGTTGTTATATTCAGGATAAAAGTCTTGAAAGCACTTTTTCTTTTTTATTAACAAAAAACTTAAATACAACAATTAAATATTAATAAGTAAATAATCTTGATTACATTGGAGCGCACCGAGAAAGCTCCTTCTTCGAGATAAATTTATTCCATAACATAAAATAGTTTTCGCACCAGTTCGGGTTATTACGTAGAGGCGTGAGTGACAGTCATAAACTCCGTCCATAGGCATCATGTGATCAAATCAATTCTCAACGCAGTCTATCTCACATTCGCCCAGCATGAGATCGCTGCACTATGCAATGCAAAATCGACTCATCTAAACACCAATTAGCAACCGACCAACTTGGGAAAAGCAACGAACACAACAAGAAGCACTGTAGCTGTTACGGCCTGGATGCTTGTCAAGCAGATCTCCACCATGCGACGATCAGGCGAATCTTCGTCCCATTGCGAGGCATAAACCCGTCATGTTGACTCCTTGTCCGGCAAAAGAGATTTGGGAGCGCCAAAATGTGGGTGGGACGCCTTCTTTTCCCTCTTACGCGGTGCTTGGAAGGTCACATCATTCAAAATGAAAAGTCCAACTAATCTTGGATTAGGAGTGAAAATGACTCCTAATGAAGAAAGTAAAAATGAAAATTTCTAATGAAGAAAATAAGAGTGACTCTTCCATTCCAAGGTTAAAGCCTTCTAAGAATGTGTGTTTTATTATAAGTGGTTAGTTTGCTTTTTCCTCTTTCTATATGTTTATGTTTATAGGTCAGTGAGATACACTTTTCTAAGAATGTATATTGCAATTCAACAAAATTAGAGAATTTACTTAAGATTACTTTAACATAGGCAAGCAAAAGAAATCAAAATAATGCCATAATTGAGCATGATTGTATAGTTTTCTCTTTGCCAAGTTGATTAAAATAATTATTTCTGTATGTGAGTTTTTATAGTCAAGAGAAATTCACATAGATACACCAAAACTCACACTTAAAATTCTCACGAATTTAACTTCGAAAAGGAAGTATTGATCGCTTTTAGTATTCGAAAACTTGGAAAATTACAATATTCCAGAGGCACGCTAATTTTAAATGCACCTTCTATTTTATAAATAGCTACAGTTTGTTAACATCCAGATTTATCGGAGGTTTATTTTTATAATTGCATGATGATAAATTGGCAAGTTTCGTTCAAAAAGGAGTTAAATTGTGAACTTCATATTCCTATTAGATTGTATTAAATTGGAGATTGTTTTGGAATGAACTTGATAAATTATCATATAAGATGCCATATTTTTGTTTTATCGCTCGGTATTACATATAGCAAAAAAATTAATTTCTATCTTTTGTTTTTATGGGTTTATTCCAATATTGTTCGTACGGTTGATCATATCAGGATTTTCTCTAATTATTGTCTGATATGTTACAAACTGTGTGTGTCGAGCGTGTTGGTATGGTTCTATTATAATGTTCCATTATAATAGAACATTATTTGTGACGTGTAATTAGGCACATCAAAAACATTACATCTTAGTCATCATCGTCCAAATTACGTTATGTCAATATACAAAAAAATTTTTACTCCGCTTATGTGAAAATAGTGCTTCTACTATTTGGCTTTGTATTTGTTATAGAAATGTACTAAAGTATATCACATTACATAGAACATTTAAAATGCATTTATAAATGCAATTAAGACGCATTAATTAGGCATTTTTTTTTCTTTTTAGGGTTTCGTTCATCTAACGAAACCCTATTCGTCCCGCTACGTTGTCTGTCCGTCACAGAGCCAGTTCTCAGAAACCATATAACTTACAGGGTTGAAATTTTATGTACTTATAGTTGAATACCTACTATGAAGCTGAAAATCATAAAATTTTGAAAAAATCGCATTATTTTACTATAAAACAGATAAAACACCAAAAATCTAACAACATTTTCCTATTAAATTTAAACATTTTTCGTGATAGCAGTTGTCAACAATTAAAAATCCACAATAAATTTTTTTCAAACAAAAATAAATTTTTTATTGAGAGATTTCCACGTGAGAAATGAGAATGAAATAAAAAGTTTCACCAATTGACACCAAATTTAATATGACGTCATATTGGTAATAAAACGGAAATTTTCAAACATTTCTCAATAATGCAAGGAGTATGAGTATGTGTAAATACAGCAGGTTAATATGATGTCATAAGAGAATTAAAAATAAAATTAATCTGACGTCATATTGGAAGTTTTTAACGGACTTTTTCAAATATTTGAGATTAATACAAAGATAGTATCAATATGAGTAATAGAGAAAGCAAATAGATATGACGTAAGCAAATGATTATAACGGCATATGAGTTTGAGGAACGTACTGAATCATGATAAAACCCGATTATGGAAATATTGGCATATTTTAACATTTTGAAGGTCTCTATACAACATGTTTAATTTTGAAATTGATTTTTTTTATATCGCCATTTAATCCACATAACAAATATTACTTTATAAAAAACATTTTTTTTTTTTTTTTGAAAATGAAATTTAGTTGGATTTATTAAAGAAAGGATAAAGTGTTTTTAAAGGAATATTAACCGAAACCTTTTATGCGATCTTCGATAACACTTACCCACTTGTTTTTTAATACTCTGTGCAAAATTTCTTTGCTTCCTTATAAAAATGTCACTTATTTCACTATTCTATTTATTGTAGGTAGTGAATTGTCGGATTTGAAATATTAGAAGATTTGTATTTTATTTTGACAGGACACCCTGTGCACGCGCCAAATTATATTAACAAATTTATCATCTTTAACTATACAAAATATTCTGTGATTTATTGTTCGTGATATATTTAAAACATAGCTGACGTTTTAGGAAATGTTTTTCGTCAAAATTCGAAAAATCTCAAATAAAAATAATTTTTAAAGAATATTTCTATCACATATGAAATCCGATAGAATAGTCCTGAGGCGTTACGAAGAAAAATCTGATTGAATATACAAAGAGTATTCTTTTTAAAAATATCGGATTTATTTAGAGGAAAATATTGCATTGAAATTTTAATAGTTATACTACAAAAATATTTTTAATGTTATGGCGAAAGAAATGTTACAGCATTTTTTAAAATTAAATGTAGTCTTGGCATGTATTTCCATTAGATTTTTTGATTCGGTAAGAGTATTGAATTTTCTATATTCTGTTTATCTCTTTCTACGAAAAATTTTTTGAATTAAAACTTTTTTTAACTGAAAGAGTGGATTTTGAAATATTTATCTGCGCAGTCTTTAAATATTTAATTGACCCACTTAATATGTATAATGAGGATTTATAAGAATTACTTATCCGTTATCAAGAATTTTAAATCTTTTGCGAATTAATAGAATTATTTTTAAAATTTTAATTTAGAAGCTTTACCACAGAACTTGAAAAATTTAATTTGAAAGTAAAGTAAGTATTAATTTCTTTCAAGTATTTACTAAATTTGAAGCTGATTATTTTACTTTACCTTAAGTAAAAAATATAATTGGTTATTTTGGATATTTTTAATATTTCATTTAAATTAAAAATGTAATATTGATGTTCTAATAAAACATTAGGTAGGAAACTTAAATTAATTTATTTATCACTTTGAATTTATCCTATAATGAAGAAGCGTAAAATTTTACACTGTATACTTAAAATGAATAACAATTTAAACATAAATAACATTGTTTATCTAAAAATTTTAATTAGTTGTTTTAATACATTTAAAGTTTTTATAAAATGCAAAAGAAAATATTTAAACGTGTTTTGATAGTTTTGAATTTTATATAAAATGTATTTTTAAATCTTTTATATTGTTATATATGAAAGATTTTTAATTTGCTAATCATATTGTTAAAATATAAGTTTTCATTGAAAAAAAAACACCAAAGTTTCATATTAGAAATTTCAAATAAATTTTACATGCTCATACTTAAGTTTGTATTTCTCAGTTCAGTTCTCGCTGAAAGAGACATAAAAGCTTAAATATATTATGGCCTGTATAAGATGATTGAATTAATTAAATAACAATATACAAATTTTCCCAAAAGTCTTTATTCTAAAGATTAACATATAAATTAAACCTAGAGAGCAATAACGGTACTTCCTTGTTATAACGACCCCCGAGGATTAGCCACCAAACGACCGAGATGTATTACCAAATAATATGACACATATGAAGTTATTGTCAAACAAAACGTATATGGCATTTTATGGTGTATATGATCAGGTTATAGTCATATATAACGTATATATGACATGCATTTATTATATTTGTATAAGACGTATATGACGTATTTTTAAAATATAAAACGTAACTATTGCGTTTATATTATGTATATATAAAGTAAATATGACTCATATATGATGTATTTGTCGTAAGTAGTATATATGAATATATATGATGTATATATAATGTAAGTTTAGGTTTGGTGACACTTTGACGAAATCGTAACTGTAACCTTGGCATAAACGCAATGACGGAGGCCACTATAACAAAGAAATAGCGAAAAACTAATTTTTTTAAATAAAATTATTTATTATAAGTATATTCACATTAATTAAAATTGATTTTGTGTTTACTTTTTACTTTTACATGAGCATTCAAACGTGTTGGAAATCTTTCGCATATCTAACGTAAATCATTCTTATTTAATTGTTCACAAGCAGCAATAAAATCTTTCTTTAAAGAATTAAGTGTAGACAAACAAACATACCACATATATAAAAATCCAAGAGATTTAAATTGAGGAAATTAGAGGCATTTGTGTGAGTTTGGATTATCATAAATGAGACATTCTGGAACTTCACCATTCAGATAATCCACAATGATAAACCAAACATAATGAAGACGTTTTCATTTCAATAAAAAAAAATCTTGTTTTCATTCCAATCATGATAAGTTATTTACGGTCTAAAATTTGTTTGATACCGGTTATATTATTTAGTAATTTGTGAAATGAAGGGTTTTGTGAAACTTGTTATTGCCATTGCATTAAGTGGTCCAACTTGTTTTGGTCAACTATGTCAAATAAGTCAACTATCTTATAATTTTGTACGCAGTGTTGAAGTATATGAAGTATATGAAGTTACAATAGTTCGTGCATTAGTTCTTGAAATAGAACGCCCTCAAAAATTGCTTTACATACAGACAGACATAGAGACATATGGACCTGGCTAATCAATTTCTTTTTTATCTCAAAATTATAAGTTGTACCTGGACGTTGTATACTATACGTATACAACAATAAAGTAAGTATTAAAGAAATTAATACTTACTTTACTTTCAAATTAAATTTTTCAAGTTCTGTGGAAAAGCTTCTAAATTAAAATTTTAAAAATAATTCTATTAATTCTTCATACACTCACTTATTTAGTCGCTAGCCTTATGAATGAAGAGCCTAGTGCTGTTGCACAAAGTATAATTATTAGACCTTCAACAAATGAGGGCATTAGAATGACATTGGAGTAAGTCAAAAATATGAAAATTCTAGATAACCCTATTTTCACTGAACGTACATTAATTTCTGTTCAGTGCGACAGTCAAATAAGTCATAGTTGACTTATTTGACATAGTTGACCAAAACAAGTTGGACCACTTAATGCAATGGCAATAACAAGTTTCACAAAACCCTTCATTTCACAAATTACTAAATATTGACTTACTCCACTGTCATTCTAACCCCTTCAAATGAAAATGCCAAACCTATTGCAATTTGTCAAAATTTAATATACAAATCAGAAATTACAACCTGTCGAGGTCTCAAGCATGTAAATGGCACATGTTGTATAAAAATGGCCATAAAGAAAGTGAAACAAGAAGATTAATTATAACAATGACACACAGAAAGAAAACTTGCTCCATTGAATCAAAAGTGGACAAAGTCTGACTAATATTTTTTGGGGAAATTACGTCGACCATCCAAAATATCGACTTACACCTAATGTACAGGGTGTTTCTAAATGAATATCGGGGTTTTAACGCTTTGTAGTATCTGTTATATAAAACTTAAAATTATACTTAATACATAAAATAAAAGAGCAACTCAAAAAGATTGTTGGTACCTGTGCATGCGCACACAATCTTTTATCCGTCATCTGTTAGAAAGCGCTAGTAGCAAAAATGGCGACTAGTGAACAGAAAGCATTTTGTGTTCTGCAGTTTGCAAAGTACAGAATCTGTAAAGGCAGAATCTGTAGGCAGTTTGTAAAGACAGAATTTGTAGTTACTGTGCAATGTGCGTTCCAGATAAAGTTCAGATGTGATCCTCAAATTGAGGCAGCTGTTGCAACAATTACCCGCAAACACTAATTAACGTTTCGGAAGAACTGAGCTATCAACTTGATGTGTGCCGTGTGACGAAAGGTGTTCACATTGAACACTGTAAGCTTGTAGGTAAAACTGCTTGAGATGCTCTTTCATTTTATGTATTAATTATAATTATAAGTTTTATGTAATAAATACTACCAAGCATTAAAACCCCGATATTCATTTAGAAACACCCTGTATTATAGTAACGTTAATCTTTAGGGAAAATCATATCGATATTAAAAACGGTTCATACCGATACGGACGGCTTAGGTGTAATAGAATATTACACCTATGCCGAATGTACACCGAATACAAGTGCCAAATGTGCCGAATACACCTATGTCAAGGTGTAATAGAATATTAAGTTTGATTAAAATTCATGCATTAGTTCTTAAAATAGAACGCCCTCAAAAATTGCTTTACATACAGACAGACATAGAGACATATGGACCTGGCTAATCAATTTCTTTTTTATCTCAAAATTATTAATTTTTATGCATCGCACAATTTTAATATTAACACCATCGAATAGGAAAAACAATGTACTTTCAGATGCAATTTGTTTAAAAAGGTTATCTCAATTTATTGTAATTTTATATTTTTTGAAATAATCTTCAAGTGTGATTTTTTTTTAATCTATCGAGCAGAGTAGGAATATTTAACATTTTTCCGTTTGCACTTAAAAGAATATAAATAGTTCGACATTTGTCTCTGACTAATATTACGTAACGAAATTAATACTTTACCAATTTATAATAACAAGGATAGAAATTTCTGTGTGTGTGTGTTTGTGTGTGCGCGCGCGTGCGTGTCTGTTCTGAAGAAAGTGCAGCACACAAGGCGGGCCACCTGTAACCCAATGGACTCGTGCTGAATACTACTTTACACTACATTTTGAATAAAACACACGAAAAATTAAAGATTAATTACCTTATTTATTCAGTAAACTCCATATAAGAAACCGCTGAATAATAAATGACTAAGCAAACGTGGAGAATTTTTTGATAGCTCTCCAATCAAACTACCTTTTTTAGTATTTAGGACAACTAACGTAAAAGGTCAAGAAAATATACTGTTACAGCTTTTCTATTGCACATAAAACAAGGTAGTTATCACTAAATAGGAATTCTCAGATCGATTGAACGTGCTGCATAAAATATTTACTTATCGTGTTTTCATTATTTTTTTTTCGATTCTGATTTTCAGGCGTAGTGGGCAAATTCTGTTACTATGATATTAATGATGAAATTACGATTCAGTGTAAATATATTTAATATTTTTTTAATTCAAAATACATAAATTAAAAAAAAAAAAATCATGTGTGCTCTTTTTTCGATAAAATAATTTAAGCGTGTGAACATTGGTGTCGCTTTCAATTTTCATTTCGATGTGAAAACATTTCTTCCCTTGAACAATAATTTGATTTGATAAAACGTAAGAAAGTAGGGACGAATTGTATTAATCAGCGAGATATGCTTAAGCTTTGAGCATATTTTATATATATATATAAAAAAAAAAAAAAAACGATGTTTTAAATTTTGCTACGAGAAAAAATATTTCCCCCAGAGATATTAAACTTTTCCTTAAATTTTTTTTATGCTGTGATAACTATTATTGAACTTTTAACAATTCTCTGATAAATTTTGAGAGAATAGAGACAAACCGATATACTTAACATGATATGCTTATGCTTTTAATATATTTTTTAAGGAATTTCTAAAATTTCTACCAAAAAACTATTGTTTTTATTAAAGAAAACCAATTAAAATATTAGTTATGTAATATTAAACAACAAAACCTTTTATGCAAAAAATAAATATAATATTAAAATAGATTAACATGCACTATTACTAAAGCGATATGAACTGTGATACAGATTTTAAAACAATACGATAAAATGCACAAAATTTAATAGAAAAAAAAAAGAATAATTTTTTTCATTGACTTTCTGATGACAAATCTGAATAATGTTGGACAAATATAAGAAACCTAGTGTAAGAATTTTTTATTTGTGAGCTAGAATATCACATTGTTTGGTATAATTATACCTAAATACCACACACTTTAGCTCAGTGGTTAACAAACTGCGTTGCCACGATATAGAATAGAAGCTTGCCTCCGGGTTTAGTTAAGTTTAACTCAATATTTCATCCCATTCATGGGGGGAGGGGAAGGCAGCAACTATAACCTGGTGGATCCTCGTCCGGTCGACCACTTGACCACTATATGCCATATCACCCGAGTTCTATAGTCACTACATGGATCGCAGCGCCATCGAGTGTAGAGCGAGCATTACATGAATACGTATGCATTTTAAGATTGCAAGTGAAATATTCTTAAAATTATAAATTTCAGTATTTTATTTTCGGAATTACAAAATGGGCGATTTATATGGAAAATTTAATTCCTTTTTTCTAAAATATTGCAAAATTTGAGATACACACACAAAAGAGGAAACTGAACATATGATATCATATTTTCAACTTTTGAAACAATATCCCAGTTTCACTGGAAAAATTAAATATTACCTCTTTTTTCCCTTCTTTACGCTTGTCGAAACGTATTTGGAGATACTTTCAACAACCACGTAAATATAAAATCGAAAACAATGAAATTTATAGTCAGAATTAAAAATGTATACATAAAAATGAACAAAAACTTGTCCATAAAAACGGTATTTTGTTTCATTATTTAATAAACAGAAAAATTACCTTTATTAATATAAATATTCGGGATTATGCCGCAAAAAATTGAACTGTCGAAAACACTGGTAAAAAAAATACAATAAATTAGCGCATATTTTTATGGAGTGATGCGTTTTTAGATCAAAATCATAAACTGGAAAAAAAAAAGAAATCACTTGTCGTTCATGAAAATGGAAAACTTTTCCTCTATATACGGAAAACGCTTTGTAAATTTATTAACTGTCACTCGTTCGAAAAAAAAGTAGAAAATGGCGATACATTGCTCCATAAATTAAAAATGACACTTTTTTCAACCGTGATATTGATTTTAACATTTATGAACGCGAAAAGATATTTTAAAAGTAATATTTGCTATATAAATTAAGAGTAACTCTTTTTACAGCATTAACATTTATCAATGTGGAAAGGTTATATTTTATTTAAATTCTGTATTTTTATTTTATTTTAAATTACAAGGCAAGTATATTTAATATTTAGTGTAGCCATTGGTATATTGCAGCATAAAAGAACGCGCATTTAATCATATTCGAATTTTTGTTGTTTTAATTATAATTATTTCTTATTTTACAAAATTACTTTAAATTTCATTCACATTAAAAATAGAATTAATCAATGTTATATTAAATACATTATTTGATTTCACATAATTATAAGTGTCATGTAAAAATTACATTTTTAAAATTATTTGAAACATCTGTATAATTTGAAACGTAGTCTCTAGGTGTCTTAAAACTTTCGCGCTCTTAGGAAACATTTATTTCTCCCAGATCCGCTGTCCATTCATAAGCCACTTAAATATTGTAGGCAAGAAATGCATGCATAGCACATATGAGTTACAAGACTTACGTTGTATATAGATGCTGCGGTTTAGTAGCCTTCTCATTTTCATAACATGTTGATACATTAAAACTACATTTTATTTATTTGTATTTGAATATACTATTTATTTTTAACAAGGAAGAATGCGAAAAAAACCAACATCTATACAAGCACTATATTTACCAATATTAGTAGTACATAAAAAAATGAGATCTAAAATGATCTAAAATGAGATCTAAAATGATCCTAGATATCTAAACTGATTCTCTAGGATCATTTTGTAACTATTCCGGATTAATTGATACTAAAATTATTCTGAAGAGGGCGAAACACGCTATTAGCACTGAGTTTACTACAGTAACAGTGACCATATTAATACCCGAATAATCATACATAGAGAAAATTAGGGTAAGACCTCTGGACAGCACCCTTCTTAACTACATCTCATACCGTCCTCTAGCAGTGTGCCATCAGCTTTTGAAGTGAGTTAATCTCTGGTTCCGTGCCATCTATTGGAAATAATTTCAACTCAAATGTTTTTATTTCTTTCCGTATTTTTTGCTCTTTAATTAAATCCAGATTGACGGATCCATTTAGGTATGTAAACCACTGTTTTCTACAGCTTTCACACGATATTTTGATGCGAAGTAGACGTGTATATGTTCAGCT
Source organism: Maratus michaelseni (assembly GCA_963931845.1). Lineage (NCBI taxonomy): Eukaryota > Metazoa > Arthropoda > Arachnida > Araneae > Salticidae > Maratus > Maratus michaelseni. The sequence continues at coordinate 99,220,196 of OZ007591.1, forward strand.
ATCCTGTAGAACGGTCATATTGATATTTGGTCATCTGTTGGTTCAACAATTTATTACAATAAAGGTTTTTGTTACTGGAAGTGTAAAAACTTAAATTCTGATTGGTACCCTATTTTACCCTACTACCAAAATTAGGAGTTACATCAGATGGTCTTACAAAACGCCTTTTCCCAAGTAGAGGAGAATTTTCTGAGGCAGCAAAGTGTAGATTTTCAATAGCCCAGATGCCCCCAAACACTTTTGTGGAGTGTTCCGATTTTTCCGCCTTCGTAAACTTTTGTCAACAAAGGAAAACCGATAGGTACCCGATTTTACGCTACTTTCCCTTATAAGTGGTCGGCAAACTTCCAACTTTTTAAGGTGCTAAAGCAACAACTTTGCGAAAATTTGTATTGATATAGAGAAAATGTATGTGCACCAAGTGACTTTCCTCCCTGTGTCCTCTGTGAAAATTGTATTTAAAAAAGGAATTTGCACTAATAAGGCTCTTCGAAAGATATGAAACTTCTTTTTTATTTTCCAATTTTCCGAAAGCGGACGGCCGTGGTAAAAATATCTATGCGACCAATAGTGTCCTAAACAAACAGCGCGACTAGCTGACGGTTAATAACTAAAAAAAATAATTTCAATCATCAGTTTATTTTTGTGTTATCTTACAAATACATTCAACTTTATTGATTTTGATTTTACATTTTAGCCAAATAAGAATAAAATTAATGAATAACCGAAATAGTAAATTCTTTACGTTAAAAGAAAGAAAACATTTTAGGACATGAACAAAAAACTTAAACGTATTCATCAGTATATATATATATATATATATATATATATACAGGGTGTTTCACAAAGGAACCCTAACTTTAAAAATTACTAACCCGTAAACGGTGATACATAAAAACATGAAACCAGTGGTATGTTTATTAAAAAAATCGTAAGAATCTTATACATAAATCTCAAAATTTAGTTAAAAATGGCACCGATAGATGGCGCTGAGAGCGTTAAGAATCCTTCTAACGAGAGTTCAGAAGCATAGAAAGACTAGCCTTCGAAGATTTCACCATTTTAATCTGACCGCTACTAGCGTATAGTGAAAATAATTCAGAAAGTGTTGTATACCGTGGAGGAACGTGTGTTTATTGTGTTGGAGTACCAACAATTAAATCCTACTTGAGGCCCTAATTGAGTCCTACTGCCACAAGGAGTAGTTTTCAAAAGCGATTTCAAGTCGCAAAAGGCCCAGATGGGAAAAAATTTCGTGAGCTTTTAAAAATATTCAACAGACAGGCCGGTGACATACAGCAGAGAGACACGTACAATTTCATTCTTCGTCTGTTGTGTAAAAGGTGCACATTTTGAATCACTTTTAATGTGATACGCCTATTTATCGCAGAGCCATCTGTCGGCGCAATTTTTAACTAATTTTTGAGATTTATGTATAAGATTCTTACGATTTTTTTAATAAACATACTACTGGTTTCATGTTTTTATCTATCACCGTTTCCGGGTTATTAATTTTTTAAGTTAGGGGTCCTTTGTGAAACACCCTGTATATATATATATATGTGTTAGAATCTGCCTTTTAAAAATATTGCAAAATTAGATGTATATTACGAATTATTGTATTCCTTAGTATGCATACATTAAGATTATTAGTTTACTAATTAATTGAAAAGGTTCAAATCTAGCGGAATTTTTTTTTTTTTTCGTGATATTCGAACTGACATCGCGGATCTCTAAAATCCTATTGGTAGCTCCCCGTGTCCCGTGATCCGAGAGTCACAGATTCAGGACCCAGCCTCTAAACATTTTTACAGCATTATAAAATTAGTCCTTTAATTAGTGTATAATAATCTCTATTTTAGCATACTAAGGAATGCAACAATTCATATTATGCATCTAATCTAACATTATAACTTTTTTTTAAATTCTAATTGTAACATTTATACATACTATAATGAATATTTTATTACATTTTTTCGTTTGTTTTCTTAATATTTCTCTTTTCTTTCAAGTGGAGAATTTACATTTTGGGTTATTCTTATTTGAATAAAATGTAAAATCTAGATTTTTTTTTTGTAAAATTCAATGTCTATGTAAGATAATACAAAAATAAACTGATCATTGAAGTTTATTTTTATTATTATTATTAACCTTTGACTAATCGTGCTATTTTTTTAGAACGCTATTGATCTCGTTAGATCCTTTTGGAGCCGGTGTCCGCTGGCGGAAAAAAGGTTTATAAGAAATATTTTTGATTAATATTCGAACATCATTTTCAATGAAGATTTAAAATTGCGGTTTACTTAAACTATACAGTTTTCTCCTGAACTTTGAATCATTGGAAAGAGTACAAACGAACTAACATCTATTGTACTGGAGTTTGGTGAGTCGTGATTTTCGTGCGTCGTGATCGTAAGTTATTAAAAAAATAAAGGAAGACACACGAGAGACATCTTGAAGAAATAGTCGAAAATTAAATATATATATGCAGGTTTAATCCAGGTTCAAATAAAGCACAGGTACATCGTCGAATAGGTACAGCTGCCGAAGGCAATGGTACCCGGGACTCCAAACGTACACTTATACGTACTTTTACATCTTATATGATCAGTCACAAGATTCGAGAGAGAATGATGATTAATTAGACAATTTCTTTGGTGGATACAGAGCAGTGATGACAGAGTTACATAAAGCCAAGTAGCCAGATTAACGTACATTTGGCGAGAGGAATGTGATAGAAACGCAGGTGTTATTTTCCGTTAAATGTTAAGTCAATGGGAGATTGATGACGATCAAATATGAATTTTTAGATGCCAACAGTGAGGAATGAATATAGTAGCCTCGCAAACCACAAGAGTCTGGTTCATATAGGGTTGTATTAAGGAGTGTTACTAAAAATTAAAAATAGACATGTACGTTACAATGATAATACAATTTAAGAAGAGAAATGTAAAAGAGAAAGGGTAGCAGAGGGCATCTGGTAGATTTGACTGAGCGTGGGATAGAGATAAATTCACAGTTGCTAGGCGAGCTAAATAATTTCTTTTCTTCTTTTTTTTTATAAGAGAACGCAGAGTGAAAGAATTACAAATGAATTGAAAAGGAGTTATAATCAAAGGAAAAAGGCTGGGACTAGATACATTTACAGTGTAGAAAAAAAATATATTTAGGATGGTAATTTTGAGAAAAAAAAATATTTTAGGTGGGGGGGGGCGGCTAAGGTGTAAATTAATTAGAAGTGTAATATGTGAAGATAATTCCTCTTCACATATTTCTCCCCAACAACCGAAGAAAGAAATTTTTTTTGTTATATTACGCAGGGCATGAGCACCGGAAAACTTACCTGCGCCTCTTCACTAACATAGCAATACACATATATAAAATCATCAACAAAACACTTGTGATAGAACCCTGGTAAACATAATTGGAATGATAATAATTCACAAAATAAATGTTGATACAAAAACAAAAACACCATGTCTCAAGTAATATATGCATGCGTATAGGCATGATAAAATAAAGACAAGCAGGGTCGACCTCTTGTGCTTGAAGATTTGAAAAGTATACATAAATATGAGCTCAAAATAATAATCAGTATGTTTCTGGATTTTTTTCTTTAGTTTTTTTTTAGGAGTGTGCACACATATATCATTATTTAAACCAGAAACTAAAATTAATCATTAACTTGAAATGCAAATTCAAGCAATAGCAATTACTTTTATTGCTACAATTGTTGGGTATTTCCAATATAAACTTATGCTTTTGAGACATGACAAAAAATATAATGTATAAATTAAATGTCATTTGGCCATATATCAAACTATATTCAATTATTTGAAGGCCTTTAATATGAGACATATTTTTGTATCAGCAGAATAAATTGCTGTACATATATATAAAAAAATAAAGCTAAATGTAAATAAATATATAGCATACTTGATTATGAGAATAATATAAAGGAGAATTTGGCGAAGTAGCATATTTAGAAAACTGGCATAATTTTATATAAAAATGTAAAATCGCATATATTGCAAATATTGACAAAATTTAAGGACTGTCAGAAATGTGTAACGTGGGATATAGTTTCTATGTAGGGTGAATGATCACCACAACTTACCGTCCACAACATGTTATGAAACATGACACATGAAAAACAACTTCATACGTTGTTGTGCCGGGATGGTAAGGTAAAAATGTAATGGAACATTACATAGTATGTAAAAGAGTAAGAAAAAATTATGTGAACTAATTTAAAATTGAAAAAAAAATAGCATAGGTTGTATTAAATATGAAAGGCAATTTAGATGTGAATTAAAAAGTGTGACATCATGTACAAAAAAAGTGACTGAGAGTGTGTTAGGGGATTAGTGCAAGATGAAGTGTGAGCAAAATAGAACATATAAACACTGTTCGTTTAATTTTGTACCTACATTTACAAAATGTGAAAATTTAGACTGAAAAAAATTTTAGAGACAATTATGTGGACATTGGCATTGTGTAAATGAAAAGAGGTATTTGAGAAAGTATGTACAGTCTGAAAGCAACCATTAATATAACTTCGGCAGAAGAAATGACTGGTATAAATACCAAAGGTTGCAATTACATAACAACCGTGAATAAATACTTCCACAAACAAGTGTAGTGTATGAAAACAAATGCGAAAAAAAGGTATGTCTTTAAAAATTACATATATTGAACGAATAAAGAAGGTTAATTTACGAGCATTTCAGTAGGCAAAACAAGTGATGAAAATGAGGTGTGACACATACTCTATGGAAGAAAATAAATGGAGAAAAGGAGAATTTAAATTAGAACATGTACAGTGAAAAGTTATCAATTGCATGTACTAAAGTATTTTACTATTTAATATGTCAGGAATAATAATTAAAAAAAAAAAGAACCAGTGACAAAAATTCTTAAAAGATATATAAAAATGTGACTGATGAAATGTTGTGTTATACATGTAAGAAAAGTAAATGTGTAAAATGCTGTGTATGTCCACAGAATGAAAAATTGATGCCTCTATTTCAATAATTTCATGAAAGCAACATGCACTACAAGAGGAAAAATTTCCTATAAAATCTTATTATGAAAATAATAATATTGCCATACTGGCATGATTCAGTAGTGCACATTTTTTATTTTTCAACTGTAGACAAAATTTAGCAAGGAAAAAAATGGTTATTTAACTTATTTTTATTAAAAAGAATATGTGATTATGTAAATATGACAGAAAATGTAGAAGTAAAGTAAGCGATAAAATGAATAATGAAAGAAAAGAAAAAGTATGTTACCATGATAACTAACATTACCAAACTTGTTGCGATTGCAGTAGGTAACTAAGTACAGTGTTGTTTACCATAATTGGTGCATATAGCGAATTCTATGAACTCCTCCAATAAATATATGGCATAACTAGTACCTAATATAAAGTTACATGGAAAACATGATGTGATGATACATGTGCAGAAATTGTGTTAATGAATTATGTTGAATATTACAAATAGTATAGATAGAACCTACAAGTAAGGTATGTAATGTCAAAGAAACAGGTGTTAATTAAAAAAAAGAATGTGACAAGCACAGTTGTACATTGAATGGTGGAGCAAATACTTTGACTGGTATTATATATTTATATATCCTTGATTAGTAATGCTTGAAACATTGATTAGTAAAAAAAAAAAAAAAAAAAAAACTGTAAATGAGAAAACGGAATGCATTAAGTATAGATTACAGAAGTATGTGTAAGAAGTTTGTGTAAATTTACAGGAAGAAATACTTGATGCGTTAATCATGAAAGTTTCCTGAAATGAGTGCATTGTACAGAAATCTGAGTTGATTTCTAAGAATCGTAATATTAAATATAATATAATTAACATTAAGGCCTGATTCAGTAATGCACCCTTTATTTTGTATCAGCAAACGAGTATTATTTAATGAAAAGTATGTTTGTTTTTTTTAAATTTATGTGTCTATTTATATAATATTGACTAAAGTGTTTATCAAAGTGGAATTGATATATGATGTCGTATACTGATGTCGGAAGATATAAAAAGGAACAGAACAAAAAAAAATGAATGGTAAAGAGTATAACAAGGATTGGTACAAACTGGTAGTGTATAAGGATTGGTAACTTTGACTAGTTGTGTAATTGACATGTGTAATTAAAAAAGAAGGAACCGTTGTAGATTATAAAATTGGTTATTGAATATAGAAAAGCATTTTCAAATAATTGCAAGATTGCAATAGATCTCAAAGACTCTTTAAGCTGTTTAAAAAAGTTCCTAAATAATGCTACTAAAATAATACACATTGATTAAATTATATCAACTTAATAAAAAATTACACAAAAATATACTTGCCATCATACAAATAAATTTTATCTAAGTGTAAAAGAAAATATGGCATGTATAAATAAAAAAATAAGAATGTCTTTAATTAATTAGTTGCTATATCGGTAAGCAGTGCCATATGTTTATGACGAAGAAAAATATTACTTAAATGATTCATTAAAAATATTTTTTTTTAACACGGTTGTGTCTAATTATGAAAAACCCATTTTATAAAAAAAAAACATATATGAGGATTATGCTCAAAACATTAATAAACAATCAAAAATGCCAATTATGTATTAACTCTTACATATACAAACCTGAAATTTTTCACTTCTTTGAAATATGACAATAAATATGGCATAAATAAATATATATGTGTAAAGAAATTGAGAAGGAAAGGTCATCTTTAATATAAGTATAGATGTGCAAAATTTGTTGTACACAAAACTTTATATATTTATTAAAACATGAACCAGCACTGGGGGAAAAAAACTTAGAAAAAGTAATTTTATACATGGCCAGAAATATCTGACACAAAAGTACTGCAAATTGTTTTAACATGACAAAAGTGACCGTAAAGTGTAAAAAAAAAACATGTTAATTTAAGCAAAGTTATCTTTATTCATGTGTGTAGATCAAAACTTCGATCAATAATACAAAGAAATGTGTCATATCAAGTGTTATCTATTTATCAAATAAAGTTTAAAAAAGCAATTTTGAAAAAAAAAAATAAAGTGTATAAATTTTAGTAATAAACAGAGTGTATACATGTCTAGATTGTGTAATAATTAGGTTATCTTACCAAAATATAACCGCAATATTATAATTATATTTAAATTTAACAACAAAAAGGATCAATGAATTACAAACTAAAAAGTGTATTGTGAAGAAGTGACACCAAGTTTATCATCAAAGATTGATCCGAATGAATTGATGGAAAATTAGCGCTAAAAATTCAAATCAATACAAAATGACAAGATCGTACACTCTTTTCTGGATCCATGAAAAAAATATGCAAGTAAATATCACTCCAACACAATATAAATTTATAATAAGAAATTAGATAGTATCCTACGAATATGGAATTCCTATTACGAAACTGTAAGTGTGTAATATGTTTGTATGAAAGTACATTGCCATTACTTATTACCTGTTTATTTTGTGCGAGCACCCCTAATGTCAACACTAAATTTTGAATCACTGTAACTATGCGTCCAAAGGATATATTAAAAAGAAAGGACAATTCGTTATAAATAAAAATGTATATATATATATATATGGCAATATGTACCGTACTGCAACATAAAATTTATCCGTTGACTGATCCAGTATATAAACACAAGGTTATTATACTTGTATTATTGTTAAAGACAATTAATTTATTTTGATGATATAATTATCTCATAAATGTATTATGCTTATTCGAATAAAATAAAAACACTGATATAGTATAGCATATAATACCAAATACAATAACAAACAAAAAAATCAGATATAAATGCAAGTACACAATATAAAAATGAATGGAGAATTAAAAAAATTATATACATTGTATGCATGTTAAATGCAAAGTCAATCCTAGTGTAATTAGATTCTATCCTTGTCAAAATCTGTAAGTGTAACAAGTCATGAGATGCGGGCATAGATCTATAAAGTACTTAACTGCCATTAATTAATAAAGATAATATTTAAATTAGAATAAAATTAATGTGACAATTATTATTACAATTATTGTAACTATTTGTGTCAGAAGAAAAATATAAAAGAAAAAAATTAGAAGATTTAGTTTTTTTTTTTTTTTTTTTTTTTTTTAATGTGAGAAAAAGAATGTGTATATATGCAAATAACTCATAAAAGATAAAATTCACAGCAGGATTGTCACGTTACTATTTCCCTTGATGAGGAAGATACTTGGACCAGCCGAGTAGGCCCACAAGGAAAATTCAAACACAACATTAAGTACATTTTGCGCAAGATGTACACAAGTGTGTACATAAATGTACACAAGTGTGAAAGATATCAAATTTGCATATTATACATTTTCTTTTAACGAGGAAAATTCAAAATCTTATTAAAAATATTCTTTCAATAAAATTTGCATGAGCGGCAGCATATGTTTAAAAATGTTGAAATACTGTATGGCAAACTGCTACTTAGAATAAAGGATTGTAGGAGAAAAATACACAGGATACACAAAAAGTTAACTATTTATAAAGAAATACATTTATGAATGAATATTATGCCTTTTATCTCTATTGTTAGATTGTTAAAATATTATTAAAAAAAAAGCATGCTTATGTTGAAACACAACTACCTAGTGCATACATGCTAAATCTTTATTAAGTCAGTTTGGGCAGTAAATAAATTGAATTATTATACTATAAAAGCACATATATATTTTTCATTACCCTACCTGACTAAAAATATCCTCATGTTGAACAATATAAAAAGAAGTGACTTACCACTTGAAATATTAACATCAGTAAATCCATTTAGCACAAATATAAGAAGCAATTTTTTTATATCTAAATATAATATTGATGTAGACTAATTAACGGTGAAATATTTCACGCAATAATCCTTACCTTTGAAAGCAAATATTCGTAAACTAAAAAAATATATACTTCGCGCATAAAATGTGCATTGCAAATGTCCACTAAAATATGGGAATCCTTGCTATAATAATGAAGATGGATCACTGGAAAGTTCGTGCTTATATAAAGTACAAACGTTTATATCGGTTTCCAATTTCGATATTCAATAACAATAGCACTGTTTATCAGTCAAATTCCTTATCCGCAGCATATAATGAATTATAAGTCTATGACTGAGCTGATATGAAGTTCAAGAACTGAAATAAACCACAGTGCACTCAATATGCATTTGTTTTTGTCTGTCTCATTAGTTACTCTTTCGATACTTCGTAATAATCTCTAAGGCGAAGAGAGAAAAAAAAAGAAGAATCGCGGGTTTATAAGTGTTTAAAAGTACGGATGCGATGGTTTAGTGAAATATGCTTGACGTCAGGGTCGCACTATTAATTATCACCGGTAGAAGCTGTATTCAGTTGTGCTTTCGGTAATTGAGTTCCGCAATGAATTATTGTACATATCAGCAGTTCTACAAGTCATGAGGAGAAAAAGATCCAGTCTTGAAGTTTTAGAAAAGAAACTTTCCATTTCATACATAAATCCGTGAATAATAGAATGCGAAAAACAAACCGCGGCTATTCAAAACAGCTGTTTTATAGATGAAGAAAACAATTAATAACTTGAAAATTAGATATCAGATCTGCACAGCGTTCATACATATCACCGGGAAAAAGAAGCGATGAAGCAGTTTTCGTCTATCAATTCTCTTGAACAGCTAACTTTATTATGTAAGGGAAAAAAGGTACTGCGGTTCAGCTGCTTCTTTAATAATTATCCGAGACTCGGAGAAAATTATATTCCATATAATTCTTCCTTTGAAATATTGGAGATGATCTTTCATACGAGAAAAACATGGGGATTAAAGTTCCAAAATTTTATCGTCATTTCCAGTTTTGTTATGTCCACACTGTTTGCGAAAACACGGAAACAAATCTCTCCTTATGTCTACAACGATTTCCGAAACATACTAAAAAAAATCGAGGATATTATTTTAAATAATAGTTCTTTTCGTTATTTACTATTCGTTGATTCCCGGGTACCGTGCTGTAAATGTTATTGTACAAGTGCTATGGTCAAGGAACCAATCTGTGTACTGGAGTTTGGTGAGTCGTGATCGTAAGTTATTAAAAAAATAAAGGAAGACACAGGAGAGACATCTTGAAGAAATAGTCGAAAATTAAATATATATATGCAGGTTTAATCCAGGTTCAAATAAAGCACAGGTACATCGTCGAATAGGTACAGCTGCCGAAGGCAATGGTACCCGGGACTCCAAACGTACACTTATACGTACTTTTACATCTTATATGATCAGTCACAAGATTCGAGAGAGAATGATGATTAATTAGACAATTTCTTTGGTGGATACAGAGCAGTGATGACAGAGTTACATAAAGCCAAGTAGCCAGATTAACGTACATTTGGCGAGAGGAATGTGATAGAAACGCAGGTGTTATTTTCCGTTAAATGTTAAGTCAATGGGAGATTGATGACGATCAAATATGAATTTTTAGATGCCAACAGTGAGGAATGAATATAGTAGCCTCGCAAACCACAAGAGTCTGGTTCACATAGGGTTGTATTAAGGAGTGTTACTAAAAATTAAAAATAGACATGTACGTTACAATGATAATACAATTTAAGAAGAGAAATGTAAAAGAGAAAGGGTAGCAGAGGGCATCTGGTAGATTTGACTGAGCGTGGGATAGAGATAAATTCACAGTTGCTAGGCGAGCTAAATAATTTCTTTTCTTCTTTTTTTTTTATAAGAGAACGCAGAGTGAAAGAATTACAAATGAATTGAAAAGGAGTTATAATCAAAGGAAAAAGGCTGGGACTAGATACATTTACAGTGTAGAAAAAAAATATATTTAGGATGGTAATTTTGAGAAAAAAAAATATTTTAGGTGGGGGGGGGGGGCTAAGGTGTAAATTAATTAGAAGTGTAATATGTGAAGATAATTCCTCTTCACATCTATATATTTAAAACGCTAAGCATTTTCTTTTGACAGTCCGTGAGAACAAACTACTGCATCAAATTACATCATTCTTTTTTTTAAATGAAAGATATTTGGACAAAGATTTATCGTACATTTGTTTGTTCGAAAGTTTTATTAATTAGCCGTAATTTTAAATTAAACTTTTACTTCTGCGTATGACGTCATAAAGTCGTCAATCGGATAACTTCCACTGTTGCGAGGCACAGAGTAACGAGAAACTCTGTGGTTGCGAGGATAAAACAGAAATAATAAATATTAAAGGCACGTGGCTTTTAGGCAGAATTTTTTAATTTGCAAGTTAAATTTCTGTAAAAATATTTATCGCGTGCACTTTATTTTTATAAGCGAATAAAAATTCATATTTGTTGTGACGTCACGGGAATATTGTCCATTGGGTTTATTTTATCATTATGCATTATAACTTTGTTGATGCCATTTTCTCATTACAATTAAATACAAAATATATATTTATTTATATACATGGTGCTTAGGCATAAAAGTAACGTTTATAAAGTACGCGTGAAAAGTTTGTGCCGGTGAAAATGACGTTATGTTTAGCTTGAATGCATTTTAACAGTGATAAAAGTAAAAAGAAAAAAATACATGATTGTGTCAACATGACGTAATTTTAACTGATTTTTCAATTTTTAATTTTAAAGATTAGAACGGGAGCCTTGGTTGTTTCATCTTCATTTCAACTTATGGGAATATACACATAATCTGCTTTCTATCATACCTATTTTTAATTATTGTGTCTAAAACCTTCAAAAACTATCGAATTATAATGTTTTGAGGTCTAAATTAAAAATAACGGATAACAAGTCTCCATATTGGATCTCCAATTAAAACAGGCATAATATTTCAATTTATATCACCTGTTTAAATGAAATAATGTGTCAATAATCTGACTTGACGTTCTAAACTTAAAATAACACGTTTCCGTCATTTTTGACGGAGACATATGCTTGTATGGAAATGGGTTGGGTTGATTATTGACGGCCAATTATCTACGCTACGGATATAGGCCCGGGGGGAGTGCCCTTCGTGGGGGTCTTTCTAAGGGAACCTAATCCGTATTTACGCATGGATAAATCCACGGCTCGAAGAAAACCACGAAAACTCCGAACGATTAGGCCGACGGGCGCGATTGGGATCGAACCCAGCACCTCCCGTCTACCAGCTTCGAGAGCACAACCTCTCAGCCACTGGTGGGGCTCGCTTGTATGGAAATAGACATCCAAGTAAAAAAAATAAAAAATAACGTGCGTAATTTTTAAAAAAGTACGTGTAACATCAAATGATAGCGTTTCAAATAACTTCATAGACCGTGCAATTATAGACTATTCTTATTTGTTTTGATAATGGCTCAGATTGAGCCGAAACATGTAAACAGTCTAATAAAACTTATTTTACTGTCCAATGGTTGGAGTATCATAGTTGAGATTTTTCCAACAGCGCGAAAATATGCCGCGACCAGGATTCGAACCTGTGTACTTTGGTTTGCCATACCAACCCTTTCCCTACTGAGCTATCCCGACGATATTCTGGTTGGCATATTTCACTCTTATTTGCTAGACAAGACTGCAAACTGCAGTGCTGATTTCATTCATCCGAGCTATAACTATAGCATTTTACATGATGAATCTGAAATAGCACAGAAACTCCTGTATACAATGTAATTAGTGTAATGGTTCGAGTCCTGGCCCCGGCATATTTTCGCTGTGTTGGAAAAAATCTCAACTGTGATACCCCAACTATTGGATATAATTTACCTAGTTGAAAATACTTTCCTCTGTTCATTAAGAACTTATTTTACTGTTTATAATATTTTTATTTTACACCTTTTAGCATTTCAAAGAAACATTTAGTAATTAATAATAAATATACTTTTTTGTACTAATTATTTATAAAGTATCTTTCAGTTATTTAGAGATATGGTAGTGATATCCATTTTTGTGAAGAAATGAAGGAGAAAAGAAACAATCTCTTTATCTAATTCTTTATAAACGATTGGCACAGATGGCAGTGACTTTTGAAATCATTAACTTGAGATAATCCATTTATTTTTGAGGCTTCAAATAACTAGCAATGTTATTATCTTTATTGTTGTTTGAAATGTATTGGCATATTACGATTATTTCATCAGGGATATTTTTACCTCAAAATAATTTGTCATTCGGTGAATTATGAAGGAAAAGTAGTAGTGAGAAATAATAAGAGCATAAATCTACCGAAAGTAACTATTTTTTTTCTTCGGAAATTGAAGCTATGCACTTAAAAGTCTTAGGTTACGAAATCTATTTGCAGTTCTCTTACAATTTTTTTAATCTGGGAGGTCTAAACATCCTCTATCTAATTTTAATCACGATCATACATTATTTGTATTTAATTATACATGTATCTCCATTTTCATATATTTATATCTGACACAAAAACATGTAAATATATACATACATATATATATATATATACATATGTGTGTGTGTGTGTGTGTGTGTAAAGCATACATCTATAATTAATCACAGATGCCAAAATTTTGAATATTTATAAATGAAATAAGTTTTCTTCTTAGATGCGTCAAAACATGATAAAACGATCGTAAACAAAATAAATAAATATATATATATATATTTAATAATTTCCTGACTAGCGCTTTAATAATTGTACATGTATTTTTACAGTTAATTATATTATGATCTGCATGTATAAATGATAGTGTATATCTTTACATTTATTGTCATAATTTCATTCATGTTTTCGCACTATACAAATAAATAAAATTAAATAAAATAAATAAATAAATAAAAAGCTTGCTTAAAGTTTTAGATTTCATTTATGAAACTTTTATTTCACACATGTTTCATTTTTCAATTAAAATATAAGTTCTACACTTCAGAAACAACGATTTATGATACAAAAAAAAGTGCTAAAAAAATACTATTTCTATTTAGTCTTGTTTCAGTACAACATTTTCCTAATGCAATCAAAAATTTTGCCATAGACTATTTTCTTCGTAATAGTACGTTTACAAACTATAGACATTTTCTTGAGATTTCTGTAAATCTTAATATTGGCCATTTGAAGAGATATATATTTTTTTTATTTTTTTTCCCCCAAATTAGAAATGTAATCGAACTCGAATCTTCTTACTCTTCTAATTTCTTTGGTCCATTTTAATGTTACAAATCTATAAAAAACTAATGTTATTTTTTAAAGCATTGTTAAAAAGTTAGTCCCAGAGACAACATGTTGAGAAAAATGAATTCGATAGCAACAATAATAGTTAGTTTGGTATCTCATCGGTATACATAATCTAATATTATCATGATAAATTATACAAGGCATTTTTTACTCCACGCAGTTACTTTTAAAAATTGAAAAACATACGTTTTAACCCCTCCCCCCACTTCCACAAATAAAAAAAAGAACCTTATCTGGGTGATAAAAGAAAGGTCTTTATATACCTTTCTGCGTGAAAGTCTTATAACGAGGTCTCATACTACATAACAATTTGATTCTCTTATAGTATAATTCCGTTTTAAAAAAAACTGAATTATTTCAGTATTAACTGTGCCATACTGGAATAGTGTGCGTCATGCGAGTCATGAATTTTCCTAAAATAATTTACCAAAATAGAAATAGAAATAGAAATAAAAATGAAAATTCGAGATAAATTGTTCAAAAATCATATGTAAATCAAATTTTTTCTTGTATAGTTAAAATAATTTAAATTTAATTACTACAAAATGTATTACATTCTACTACAGTTCTCTACCGCTAATGAGGAACCCTCTCCATTTTTCAATATCTCTCCTTTATCTTCTTTTTTCTTCCTTACGCTGTTTCGTAGATAATTACTTTATTTCCGCACTGCTTTTGGTCTATTGATTTCCACAAGAGGTAACAGGAATGAGTCATGCTGGCTGTTTAGACATACAAATTCTGACAGTTTCCAAAGCAATGGACTAATGTAAGTAAAAAAATCCTTAAAATAGCATCTAATCAACGTAAAAGTACAAAGACAACAAACGCATAATGAGGGAATTATAATACAGGGTGTTTCTAAATGGATATCGGGGTTTTAACGCTTTGTAGTATCTATTATAAAAAACTTAAAATTATACTTAATACATAAAATGAAAGAGCAACTCAAACAGTTTTACCTACAAGCTTACAAGTGTTCAATGTGAACACCTTTCGTCACACGGCACACATCAAGTCGATAGCTCAGTTCTTCCTAAACGTTAATTAGTGTTTGTGGGTAATTGTTGCAACAGCTGCCTCAATTTGGGGGAATCACATCTGAACTTTATCCGGAACGCACGTTGAACAGTAAATACAGATGCTTTCCGTTCACTAGTCGCCATTTTTGCTACTAGCTCTTTCTAACAGATGACGGAAGAAACATTGCGTGCGCATGCGCATGCACAGGTACCAACAAACTGTTTGAGTTGCTCTTTCATTTTATGTATTAAGTATAATTTTAAGTTTTATATAACATAAACTACAAAGCATTAAAACCCCGATATCCATTTAGAAACACCCTGTACATGTACATATCTGTAAACATAAATCTAAAAAAATGTATGAATTTCCATGATTAGATATTTTAACATTTTGAAAAGTATATAAACAAAAAATGACTACTTGAAACGTACATTTAAAAAAGTTTTACAACATTTTAGCGGACCAATTTAAATATCCTTCTATATTAAAAAAAAGTAATCTGGAACTGAACCAACAACGAAATGGACCAATCAAATTCTGCGTAGATATTCCGGGTTATTGTCATCGCTTTTTTACTAAGGACTTTTTTGAGGAGCTATTACTTTTTTTTCTAGCCATCCTGCGGATTCGAAAATCATACCACCAGACGCGAAATATAACAAGCTTTCAGAAATTCGAAAAATTATCACGGTCGGACAATAAAAACTCAAAAAATCTTTAAAAATCGATCAAAAAATCTTTTTTTGAAAAAGTCATTTTTTTATATTGTTGCCAATTTCTAAATAAGCGCAAAGGATTATGTTTTATCTCAAATAAAAAATGTATTTGCGCGAGACTATTAAAAACAATAATGAAAGTTTAAAATAATAATTAAATGATCATGTGTTGAAAGCAAGAAATAAAGAAAATTACGTCATAAAAATTGTGTTTACACATGAATATTAAAAATAAAAAATATGAATTAAATGAAAAAGCATTATAACCTGATTACAGAAGAAAGTCGCCGTTCGTGATATCATCATCATCATCATCTTTTTAAAACAGGACACATTACCAGGTTTTAAGAGGCTGTGAAATCAGAACGGGGGTTGGTGAGCGTAGCGAGGTGGGGGCAGAGCCCCCTAGTGAATTAAAAAATAAAACTTTTCCAAAAATGTAATCCGCAAAAAGAGAAAAAGAAAATGGCGGGGAGAATAGAGAGAAGAACACATGAATTTTTATCTCTAAATTGTCGCAGAAAAAAAATGAAAATAGCCAATCGACGAAAAATTATGTCTTGCCAATTTACGTTCAAAAATTAATCAAAGGAAATCGTCTTTATACTGAAATTTTCAATACGAAATCCTAACTTTGACATCATATTTGGCTCTTTCGGTAAATTTTATCTTAGGATACCAAACGAGAAGTCATTCACAATCAAGTAGTTTAGGAATTGTGAAGGCTTTCAATTTGTGTTTAAAAAAAAAAAAAAAGTTTAGGGGGTCATTATCATATCGAAATTTTTATTACGTATACCTAATTTTGACATCATTTTAGGGCGTTTGTGGTAAATTTTATCTTAGGCCACAAAACAAGAAGTCATTCGTTCATGTTGTTTAGTCATGCGTAAAATTTACTCATTCCATATTTAAAGTACATATAAGGCATATTTAAAAAAATAATTTTTATAAATACACTCATACATTTAAATTTTATTCAGAAAAATATTCATTAAACATAGCCTTGTAATATAATTTGTGCGCGCATTTCCTGGGTGTGTAAGTAAAATTTGCAACGGTTCTATGGTTAAACGTAACTCAAATTCGGCGAAATGAGTTATAATTTTGGATTCGCATATTTGAAGCTTCTAAAAACACATTCCTGTTAAAACATTTATAGTTTACAATTCATAATTTTTTTGAGAATTAGTTAAAAAATATATGTATATTGTAGAAATAAATTTTCGAAAAACATGAATTTCATTTAACCTATGAATTTTTAAGTTTCAAGTATGCGAAACCAAAATTACAGCTCATTACGTAGAGTAATTTTATGATTTATTTTTAAAATGTATCGAAAAAATAAAGTATGATGTCAAAATTAGTTGTCTCTATAGAAAATTTTAGAGATTGGTAAAATTTTATTATGAAGACAACCCTCTAATCTTTTTTGAGCATAATTTGAAAGAATACAAAATTGCCTGTTGAAGGACTATTTTCGTTTTTCTTTCTTGTCCGATTTGGAGATTCATATAGTTGGAACATATATTATAACATATATATTATTCATGTTTCAATTTGTGTATAGGTATTTTTTTTCCTTATTATTTTTATTTGGTCAACGGTAGTTCAATGAAACAAGTATTCTTCTATGAGAAATCCACTTCCGCTCCGAAACAGACTATTTGAAAATAATAGATTTATGTTAAGTACAATATAATTTAGTCTTTCAACGAAATAATTTTTAAAACTGGGTTGTTTGACAAAAAGGTAAAGCATATTTGTAGCGTGCGTGTCAAGATAGTTCCCGGAAAGCTCTGTCATCATGCGAGTTTAAGGTTTAAAATACGTTTATTTAAACTATGCGTGGAGGGATGTGGCACAGTCACTAAGCAAGTTTTAGTCTAAATCAAACGGCGATCCACAAAATTCAATCACTAACTTCATCTTCATTAGAAATAACTAAAAAGTTTTACTAAGACAAAGTTCCACTTACGTGAAAAATACTGGTAACACAACCTATTGCTAAATCCAGCGCTCCTTCAATGCTTTAAGCTGAAATACAAAAAGCGTTAATATAATCTAACTTTTGATATACAACCAACCCGTGGCTGCTGAATAGATATTATTCACACAACTCAAAATATCTTACCACACGGATAAACTATGACTCAGCTGAACTTTAACTCGGTGGTGCGTGTTGAAAACAAAATTGTAGATATCAGCGCAAGCCTTAGTTCACCATACAGGGAAAGATTCGTCACAAATCCGCCGATACTACCTTTCGTTTCATCTTGTATACTTTGCCGATTGACCAATGACGCTAAAGCTTGCATAAACTCACAGTAAAAGAAAGAAACTCCAAACTCCGAAGACTCCATGCATACTTTGAAAATTAGAGTAGAAGATGGTATAGTTATCGCTGTTGCGCAGACAGGCATGATGACATCACGTTCGCATTAAAAATACAAGAACGCCTTTATGAGAGAGTTGCTAGTCCACTTCAGACTAATTGGAGGTATATGTTGAAAACAATTTTAATCACTTACTTTATCAATAATAACAAAATTACATATCAACATAAACAGACATATGTTTGAAGAACAAGATTTTTCATGCAATATATGCTCCAAAAGTTACACAATAATTCCTACGGCAATATTTGAGAAATCCTGGTTCTCGTTACAAAATAATACGGTTAAATGTGGGTTTCACAAAATTACCTGAAAGACTGTACGTATCGAAATATACCTTAACCTTATTCAGTTACATCAAATATTTTTGAACATTTTTAAAGAAAACTTTTCAAAGTCTGGAACTTAAAAAAATCACAAAAAAAATCATAATAAAATATTCAATACGAAGTTAATAAAATATTCAATTAAAATAGTAATGAATAATAGTATTGAATATAATAAGGGCTGTATAAGATAAATGAATCTTAATATGTGTTTTGTATTTTTAACAGAAGCATAAAATTTATTCATAAATATTAGAACAATAAAGCTTTATCTCGAGGATTTTTAAAATGCGATTTTTGGATATTTTCGTCTGGAAAAAAATAAACATTCTTTAAGAAATAAGCTAGGTTGGTGCGTAAACAAAATATTTATAATAACATGCAAGAGAAATTGTAGACGAAACTTGTATTACAAAATCGTGCAACGCAAGATTTTTTTTTTTTTAGATTTATTTTCTTTTTCAAAGTGTGCGTTTCGTGTTTATTTCACAATGTTTATGACTATACATATAAAGTTTGTTTAAACATGAGATGCTTTACTGATTAGAATTTTATACATTTGGAATATCATGAAGTTGTCATTTAAAATTAAATATATTATGTATTTTAAAGTATATAAAAGTATAAAGTATAAAACTTGTATTTAATATAAAGAAGAAAGAAAATTCTTGATTCAAGCATAGATTATGAAACACTTTACAACACTTCCAGAAAACTTAAAAATCTCCCACGTTTAATAAGGTAAAATAGATACTTAATGAAAGAATTTCGAAAACACATAGCACATTTGAAAACCAGATTTTAGCAATTATCGTCCACTACCAAAAAGGTACTCTACTTCATTCGTGCAGTTCTGTACATGATCTATAGATTTCTTTGTATTCTGGACAATATGCTGAAATTTAGTTTAATTACAAAACACAGTTCAAAGTTCTCCTTCAACTATTTCTGCCAATAGACGTAAATGTACTTGAATTCTTTAATACAGACCTGTATATTTTCTATCGATTTTCAAATAATCCACATATTAAGATAAAATTTAATTCATCCAAAAAACATATAAAACTACTGAAATCATCCTTTCAGAAATAACCATTCATACGCAGGGTTGTAGTGGGTAGCTGTCCGGGTACCCACCCGGGCTGGGTTTTTTACAACCTTTAGGGTTGTAGCGGGTCGCTGTCCGGGTACCCGCCCTGTTACCTGCCCGGGCTCGTTAAAATAAAAACAGATTTTTTACAACCCTGTCCATAGGCGACAATGTATTCTATGCGTAGGCTTGTATACACTATATTTCCAATGATGACCGGTCACTTGCGATTTTAGACGTTTTGTTAAATATCTGGAAAGATACATGAGGAATTATCCTGAAACTTCAGGAGTGTAAACAACATGATAAACGTCATATATTTCCGCGAAGATTTTTTCCCGAAACCCCTTAACGGGCCGTCAACAAATTGAAGAAAAACGAATATATTTTGGATAACCCTGTAAAAACTAATATTGCAAAAGCATTCAAATTGTAGATTATGATTAAGTGGATTATTGTAATAATTTGGGTTCATTTGATGAGGGGTTGTATCCAAATGTACTAGCTTAACAAAGTTGACATAATAAGAATAAAGTGTCTCTCATTCTATATTTGATACAACCCCTCATCTTTTTGCTTCCTTTTGGAAACAGCGAATTTTGAGCTTATTCTATCGACGATTACTATCAGAATTTTCAAGCTATGTTTTTGAGACTTTTATAAAAGTTGGTCTATACATTTAGCTAATATATTATGAACAGTATATTTTGATTGAATTCGCGCATGCGCAGTGAAACAATATTTAGTAAACCTGCTCATTTTTCATACAATTTTTATTATTTTTTAATTCTGATTGCAGGTTATTGTGTATAATTTTGTTTGTCATATTTTCTGAAAAAAACTTGTTTTTATATTAAAAACTCTGCAAATTATAAGCAAAAAACTTGGTAAAATTTGGGACTGTTTTTATAAAAACCCGAATTTCTCTTCGAGTGTACATGCTATCTTCATACAAATGAACCCAAATTATTAAAATAATCCACTTAACCATAATCTACAGATTGAATACTTTTGCAATATTAGTTTTTACAGGGTTATCCAAAATGTATTCGTTTTTCTTCAATTTGTTGACGGCCCGTTATGGGGTTTCGGAAAAAAATCTTCGCGGACATATATGACGTTTATCATGTTGTTTACACTCCTGAAGTTTCAGGATAATTCCTCATGTATCTTTCCAGATATTTAACAAAACGTCTAAAATCGCAAGTGACCGGTCATCATTGGAAATATAGTGTATTAGTCCATTTATTTATATTTTACAAACGTTGCTTGGTACACTAAATACAGTTCAACATGAAAATGCATAACTCCATTAAAAAAAAACCTTTAAGCAATATTCACTCATATTCATTAATGCTTACGATTTCTTTTTTTTTCCCCATTTAATTTATACATCATTATATTTATATTTATAATTATATTCATACAATGATACCTTCTAAACTATACGCATCACTTAGCATGTAAAAATTTAGTTAAAATTGCATACCATAACTGAAAATGCTCTTCCAGCAATTATCTCTAATAGGCAGCCCTGCCTCCGAAATCTTTTTTATGTCCCTGTAAATGAACGAT
This sequence comes from Maratus michaelseni, assembly GCA_963931845.1. Lineage (NCBI taxonomy): Eukaryota > Metazoa > Arthropoda > Arachnida > Araneae > Salticidae > Maratus > Maratus michaelseni. The sequence continues at coordinate 99,241,512 of OZ007591.1, forward strand.
AAATGCTATCCACAACATATTCTACAGCAAATATCTTGTAGTAAACATCTGTATATCTGTTGCACTATGTTTAAAACAGTGTAACATAATTTAAATATGCTGCAAACAATTTTTCCTCGTAGACCATTATATAATTAAATTCTTAATGTGTGACCCTGTAATCGAATGATAAATTGCTTGCGCTCCATATTCTACAGAGAGCATGTGTTAATACACCTTTAAAAATGCATATAAATTTTATTATTTTTGAAATAGTGTTACATTTAAAATACCATAATTTCATGGACTGGGTGCCCATGTAAACGAACAATAAATGCTACAAACTTCATTTTCAGTAGCGAACATGCCATAGTAATCATAAATAACATATATGAATTACAGGGAAACTCGGCTGTATTTACGAAAGTTGGAGAACGCGTACAGACGGCAGGCAGAGAAACCGAAGTGATAAACACTTTTCAATTATGTTGGAAAGTGTCAAAAAGTCTGTAAAGTACAGTATATGTTATAACAGGGACTTATTTAAATAAAAGTCAGCTTCTTGTACTTTTAAAAATAGCATAAATTCCAAACATCATTAAATAACTCAGACATTATCATACGGCGCATATTAATACATTTTAAATTATATTTCTGAAAAATATATCTTATTTTAGTTGCTAATGCTTATTTAGTCAATAACACGTATATTTTTAAGAAAATGAAATCTTAAAAAAATATATATTTTTTTAAAATAGTATAAAATTTAAGAGATGTTTACAATTTTTTGGAACATGGTAGACCAAAAACAATTCATTATTAATGTTCAGCTTGGTCTTAAATATTAATTTCTTTACTACTATGGCATTTAAAGATACTTTATGAAAGAATAATAATTAAATTTAAATTATTTGCGAAGTAGAAAGCATATATGAAATGAGAAGTTCAAGGGAATTCATTCCACTTTAAAAAATTAAATTTCGTTTTAAACTTATTACTATAGAATCTTATTTCCTTTTTTAAAAAAATCAAGTCGTTTTCTGATGCAAGCGAAATATATTTTCCAAAACATAAAATAAAAAGTTTTACTCTCGGCTTCAGCAATTGATAAGGGAATATATTAAATTCAAATGGAAAATTTTAACTTTTTATGTTATAATAATTCTAGATATGCTAGGGCACATAATTGATATCTTATAATACACACGATGCATGCTTTATAATAAAATATATAAAATATTAGTATGTAAAAAGCTAGAACATGTATTTTAAAATTCTGTGTATCTTTCGGTGTATCTTATATCGTTACAGAATCCCTTATTTTTGTTCAATCTGAACAGTCTCAGAAACTTTCAGTATAGAATTAGAGTAAAATATGGATCTATGGCATATTGGTTATCTTTCAAGCTGAAGACTTATCTTGAATATTCTAAAGATCTAAACTCCAAGATGAACAGAATTTGAAATATTGAATACTTTCTGAAAATCGTAGGAAGACGTCGCAGGCAAATTTCGCTAAGGTTCTACACCAAGAGAATATAAAGAAGATTCACCCACTGCATGGAGTTAGATTACTACCATTTTGAAAGCCGGATTAGGTCATAGATTAACTAATAAGACTGAGTGAGCAAAGGTAATGCCGTAACGATCACAGCACCACAACTTACAGTGGCGAAGAAACTTTTAATACATGAGATAAAATTGCTATTGAGCGACTACTTTAATATGATCTTTCCTCTTTTACATGCTGTATGGTTACATTTTCAACAACAATTTTATTGAAGAATTCTGTTTAATGTAAAATATGGTTAAAGCATATAAAAACAACAAAAAATAAGCTTTAATGTGACAGATAATTTTAGTATAGATGTAATAAAAAATTCGTCTTTAATGCTATTAGTCAAGTGAATACAAAATAATTGGAATTAAAAAAAAAAAAAAAAAAACTGTCTGAGCACAGTCTGAACATGTGCCCTGTGAACATTTCGCTACTCTCATATTATGATATCCTATTATGACGCTACCGATCCATAGATTAACCAGCAAGATTGGGCAGTTCTAGCAAAATTTATAATGGAAGGAATTCTAGCGTCACTAATGTAAATGGGCAAAAAAAAAAAAAAAAGAAAGAAACCTTCGAAAATTGTTTATGTAACTCATATCCGAATACATTCTATTTTTTTAATACATCCTTTTTTATCTAAACTGGCGCGTTGATTTAAAGCAATGGTGTACTCTAAAATATATACGAATTACTGTACTTTACAATTCAACAAAAATTTCTTACAAATGATAATACCGAAGAACAGATAAAAAATCATGCATTTCAGAAATAAAAATTTACACATGGAGGAAAAGCTAGTAAGTCAACGCACCAGTTTAGATAACAAAGGATATATTTTAAAAAAATAGAGTGTATTCGGATATGAGTTATATAAACAATTTTTGAATGTTTTTTTTTTTTTTTTTTTTTTTTTTTTTGCCCATTCGGTAGCGTCATAATAGGATATCACTATATGAAAGTAGCGACATGTTCAGACTGTGCTCAGACAGTTGTTTTTTTTAACCTATGGTAAACCAGAACATGGCAATACTACTCTGTACGAGTACGATTAGGCAGGTGAGATAAGTTAATATAACAAACATTAACTTTGCGACAATGAGAGGGTTACCAGAAGCTTGGCGATACGTTTTTGTCCAAAACTATCTCAACCCATCTCAATTTATATTCCGTACGTTGCCACTCTCATATAGAGGCACACTACATCATATTCTGTAATCTCTGTAATGGCGATTTTAAATTCAGAACTATGTAAGATAAATTTGCCGATGTAAACTCTTGCTCTCTCTGGACGTTTTATTATTATTATTATTATTATTATTATTATTTTGTAGAAAAGGAATAGTCCAGTCAGACGGCGCTGCGACGCCGTGAGATTATTTATCTTCTACTTTTAATTCGACAATTTACTCTGAGTTTAGAAAGCACAGAAAAAGGCTGCTTGATTGTTTTCTTTTCCAAGATGTGAAGCTTTGTCAAAACGTTGTATATAAAATGAAGAATTGCGTCTCCTAATACTCCGGTTTAAATCATGTAAATATTTATAAATAGGATGTATATATATATATATATATATATTTACTATTAAACGTTTGTTGATTAAATTCCATGGCATAGAATGATTTTGTCAAGATTTTTGAAGTTGTGTATTTTTTTTTTTTTTTTTTTTTTTTTTGTCATGTTATATTCTCGGCCGGAAAATCCGGATAAAGATGAAAATGAATTAGACAAGTGATTGAAATTAATGATTTTGTTATTAGAATTCTTATGAATAGCACTTAGTGCAAAGATTTCTCAAGGTAAGAGTTTGATTTTTGATTTGATTTTTTACAGTGGAAGTCTTTTTAAGAACAACAGCTGTCACTAAATGGACTAATAATACAGATACGACATTGAAAAATGACTCAGTAGTTCTTGAATCACTAGAAAAAGTTTTTGATCAGTTAAATCTGATTAAGGTCCTATGACTTCAAATAAGTAGATAATAAAATAGAACCGTTGCTGAATTTAGATGCTTATGAAGCTGAAATGATTTCGACTTATGAATAAGACGATAAAATCTGTTTAATGACATTTCGCACTGAAAGGAAACTTAAATAATACAAAAAAAAATATTGTTTCTTTGAATAATTAATCCAGGAAAAGTATCCCCGCCAATACAAATAAATCTATATGTATATTTCTCTTACTTAGCGCGAAAATAGGACTGAATTTGTAGCTTTCCGTTTGGAAATAACCGTAGGTTCCGCAGCGACAATTGTCATTGGTTCGTTTTACAGTGACGTGATACATTCAGCTAATCGGTTTTTCTGACCAAGATTTTCTTTTAGACACATCAGAAAACGTTTTGTTTATATTTTGCTGCGTCTGCGTATTGTTTTTCAAACAGTTTTAAATGAATTTAAGGCGTAGTGTGAAATATTATAAGCGAAATTCAGATAGGATCTCTTTTTAAACGCAGATCATTTGATCGATGTATGAATAGCACTGCCATTGGTTTGTTTTACGATGACGTGTTACATTCAGCGAATCAGCTTTCTGATCAAAACTTTCTTTTAGACGCAGTAGAAAAAGTTTTGTTTACATTTTGTTAGAGTCATACATAGCGTCTGCGTAGGGTTTTTAAAACACTTTTAAATGAATTTAAGCAATATAATAGTACAATATAATAGGCAAAATGAACGCTGTGCTGCGCAATGAGTATTAAATTAATTGTTTTTTATAAAGTTAAAACGATTTATGTTCATTGGTAGCACCAACTAAATGCATTTTTAATTTGTTTGTGTTTAATTGTGTTTTCAACATAGTTTTAAATTCTTTCTTTTTTTATTAAGAATTTTTTTAAATTTCATATGTTAAAATTGTTTATGATACTACTTATTCTGGCTAGAGTTGCTTAAAAAAGTGGCGAGTTAGCGAAGCGAGCAGGTAGTGCGTAGCGGTTCCAATGTGAATTGTTTTGCAATTCACGGGGGGTTGGTGAACGTTAGCGACCAGGGGACTTAGCCTCCTAGTTTCTTAAATTTCTCAAGATGAATAAACAAAAATTCCACGGGGATTGTACATAGTTAATGAACCTTTGGAATATATTTAATGTTTCAATCCCTGATAATGATTCATTAACATAATAGAAAAATATAATTTTCTTCAAAGTTAATGAGGTTTTTCTGTTTTAAGTACACTAGAAAACTTGCAAATTTTGGAATTAAATTATGGCATGGCAGTAAAAAATTCTCGAACATAGATCCGGAAATAAAAACATAATAATTAATCACCACATTAATAAATTATGATATTTGTCTCCTGTTATTAAATAAAGCTATATTTCAAAATTACAGAAACTTCATGAAACTTCCAGTCTAGGACCCTGTAGATATAATAAAGCCGTTTGTCTGAATTTTAATTCATCTAATAATACAAATCATTCGGTTAAAAATTTTAAAACAGTAAACGATCAAAATAAAACAAGTAATGACATCTTATTTGCAATCTCGTGTATTGCGAAGCATAAAATTCTTTTACAGACATGCAGTGCGAAAGTAAAAGAAAAAAAATAAACAACTAATTATTCGATTATTACTAGACACTGGATTAGTGATTGACATAATGAGTTATTTTTATATTCGAATGAATCATTCGGAAATGTTCAAAAGCAAAGCTGCATAATCAATTACAACCTGAAATGTTTTTTTATAAAAAATAAGAAACACGTAAAAATAAATTATTATTATGTGAATCTTAATTTAATTCTCTTTTTTACGTAAAATTTCTTTTTTAAATTGATTAAAAATAATGCGAAGTTTGGCAGCTATGTTTTTATGAATGACCGAATGATTTATTCGAATATCAAAATACCTAGTTACGCACATCATTGCACTGGATCGATGTTCAGTTATATTTCACGGGTGATTTCAGATAAATTACGACTTAAAATAATTCAGAAGGAAACATCATCAGTGTTCACATTTGGAAATCAGACGCCATTTCAAAGTATTTATTGTTAAGCTAAAATTTGATAAGAAATATTTTCCAAATTCAAGGTTAGCTATATAAGCATTAGCAGCAGATGAAATTTTGAAATCTGACATTTCTCCCCTCCTAAAGTATCAAAGGAAAAGGCAAGAATTTAAACTTTTGAACGAAATTTTTGTTGCTGTTGAAACAATATTTGGCTGGTGTATCTAAAGGAGGTAAAGCGAAAACTAAGTTTCCTTAATTTTAAGTGTAATTGTTAAAGAATATTTAATTTCTAATCAAATAAAAAAATACTGGGAACCTGAAACTTCGGGATTTATTAGTACTAAAGAAGATTCTGACTCTTCTGTATGAATGAAATAATGAAACGTTTCGAATTAAAAGCAAAAGATATAAAGTAAAATTGCCATGGAAATTAGAAAAACGGTGTTTAGATGATAATAGAAAAATCGTGAAAAGCAGACTTATTAAGTTAAATAGAATATTTTTTAGAAATCCCCAATTATTTTTGGAATGTAAGAAAGTATTGAAAGATTATTTAAAATAGGGAATCATAGAATAATCCCTAATCCAGAAGATAACGGACATAGGAATTTTATTTGTCAAACAGAGAAGTAATAAAAATGAGACCGTGTAACTAGTAAATTGAGCCTTGTTTTTTACGCCACCATTCATTATTAAAATACCCCTTCGTTTATGACTGCCTTTGCTCAGGTCCTAATTTGTACCTAGAATTTTTTTATATTTTGTTACGCAGTCGACTTCATCCATTTTTTTTTCACAATTCTCATGAAACAGCTCAGTTAGAAAATGTTTGCTCTTGTGCATAAAAAGTTAATATTTTTTAATCTTTCAAAAGTATACACTTTTTGGGAAAATTATCTGTATTTTTTATGCATACAAAAAATACATATTCCATGCTTTCAAAAACTGTTCGCATTTTTTGAATATAATAAGTGAATAATCTATGCTTGCAAAATTGTGCATTTTTTATTAACAAAAATTTCTGCATATTCAAATTTGTCAGGATGTAAAAATGAACTTCCATAGAGGAGTGGGGTGGGGGAGAAGCTCGGTTTAAACGTAAAATTCTTAGTTCCTCTTTCTCTTAGTGTTACTGGAGTTAAGTTTAAGTTACTTTTAAGTACTTTTAAGTTACTGGAAAAGAAAAAAATACACTGTGTCTTTTTAAATCGAAGATAAAGAAAACTTAGTTTATTAAATTTCAAAATCCGGGGGGAGTAGAGAGATGCCACCACCAGACCACCGCCGCCTGAAATCGACACTGCCTTGAAGCTACTGTTTGAGATATTTTTGTAACATATATACTTAAAAAAATAACTAAAAATTAATTTCCATGGGGGATTTAGGGCAGAAAGCCCTTAGCTGAAACAGAAAATTCTTAGCTGTATTTTCTTTTAATGTTTAATTATTTTAAGTTAATAAGAATAAGAAACTACTAAGAATAAAATTACTGTGTTTTTCAAAATAGATCAAAAAGAAAATTTAGACAAATTTCTAAATCCAAGGTTCGCTTTTTTACTTAAGAAATATAATCATAACAAACGAATTGAAAATATGTATAATTGATCCCTCTGCCCTATAAAATAACCAAAGTGTTAATATCCTAACCTCCATCTCAAATTGACAAAATCTCCCCAAAATCCACTTCAAAATTTCTAATATTTTAGCAACAAATTATTCAGATCATATTCTAACTATTCGATAAGCAAAGAAACTTTCGACTGCATATTATATTAATCAAGCCATATTCCAATTATTCATTAACCATAGAAAAATCCTAGTAATAAATTAACCGCATTAATTAAAACTTGGAGGAAATATAACTGCTCCGATAAATTGACCATCTTCCCTATAAAAATATTAATACACAACAGAATTAATCCGTCTAATATCCATTAGACGCATTTTAAATCATATCCGAGTACGACTCCAGTGGCAAAAATAGTAGAGGGCTGAACTGCCACAACCAAGATTGCGAATTCGATCCTCCTTTGGGGAAAAACTAAAACGAGATAATTCTCCCGTATCAACAAATAAATATATTTATGAAAAGCTCCATAGATGTCAGCACCTTTTGAGAATAATCCAATTTTTATCTATAATACACTTTATGCACGTTTTATGCACAATTCAGTTTCACATTTTATGCATAATCAGAGGTGCCAAATACTCTCGGATTGTGTACTTTTTGTTTTACCTATTTTTTGCAGATTTGTCTTTAGCTGAGAGTGATTTTAATGATATTATTAGATAAAGAAGATATAGATGTTTCACGATTACTGTTTATGGAAACCCTTTTGATGAATCTAACCTCCCGGAAATATATACATATAGGTTTATTATAGTTTTATTTAGGATTAATTGTAGTTCATTCTTACTAACAGCTGAAATAAAACACCACTTAAACAAAAATATTAAAACTTTTCCAGAAAGGTTCAACATTATAAATGAAAATATTTATGTGGATGATGTTAGTGAAAGTCAATGCTCTGTTGAGCGAGCATTGTTCACTACATTAGAATCTATCAACATTTTCAAAGAAATGAGTATGCAATTACAGAAGTGACATATTAATTGTATTTCACTAAGTTTGAAAAGTAATTTCTTGTTATATCTTTAACAATAAGTTGTCTGAGTTAAAAATAAAAAAGATTATCTACGTATCCATAGTTTAATGGCATTTTTTACCATTATATTCTGTTAAGCTTTCTACATGGTAGACCAGATGCTATTGCTAATAAAGTTATCTCAGTGAAATGTCCAGTTGATGTCCAGGTAGCTCAATAGGATGAGCTTTGGAAATTTAAGCCAATAGTTTTTTGAGTTCGACTCCCGGTCTGGATGCTTTTCACTCAGCTGGAAAAAATGTCATTTCGTAGACAACTTTACCAATCAATATGATTGAGTTACAAAAATAAAGTCTATCAACGTATCCATAGTTTAATGGAATTCTTTTACCTGTGGTATATTTTGTTAAGCTGTCTTCATACCAGACCAGTTGCTAATGACAATAATATTATCTGAGTGAAATGTGTCACCCAGTTGTCGTTCAGGTAGCTTAATAGGCTCTAACATTTTGGAAATTTACTGGCGAGTGTTTAGTAGCGTGAAAAATTTCCACAACTATTATATTAAAGTAATAAAAAGTTTTATGTAAAATAAACAACAAATAGCTATATATAAAAAGGTTCTTAGTGCAATTTCAGCTTGAGTGAGGCACTAACCATCAACTGAAAATCTGGTTAAATAATACTGCATTTTACTTTTAGATTAAATTTTCTCATAAAAGTTCTTTTGTTCGATAATTAAGCATAAACCCGATTAATCAGATAAATGGATATCACATTTCACAACCGATAGTCTCGATTCCTTAATTTAATCATCAACGCAGTTAAGACTTAAGTTTTCTCTGCTTCTTCACTCTGCATACTGGGATGGGGAGACAAATTTCTCCTCGATTCACTTATTTACTGGTGCATGCACTTTCATGGGCTAAACCAGAAACAGGGTCTCCACAACAGGGTTCTGCGTCCTCTCTAAAAGACAGAGAGCAAACTCTCAGAGATCTTTTCCCTGATGATGATCTCCAAACACCATCTAACTCTCCAAATGCCTTCTCTCCGCATCTGTCGATCTCAAGGGTGGAGGACGTTAAGTGTTTTTTTTACGTACCTAATAGCAACATAGGAGTAATTTCCATTTTTCAGAGGTTTTGATTCGTTCCACTTAGCTCCGGATGGTCCCATTGCCAACATGTGTCTGATACCGTAGTTTCTCCTAGCTACCGTACTTCCTCTACTTGATCTGTAGAGACGGGGAGCAGATCTGAACATAGGTTTTTCTCTTCGTTCTGTAATGTCAAACTTCTTTCAAATGCACTATGTAACGTCCAACTAAAGGTTCCTCTCTACAAAGCAGCACTTAAGAAAAACTTGCTTTATGTTCCGAAGAGAATACTTTCTCTCGCTGAGACATTTAGCCTGCAAGTAAAGTTTCCTCGAGGAAGAGCTTTGGAAATATGAACTAAACGATTTTAGGTTCGCTCCTGGTCTGAAAATTTTTCACTCAGCTGAAAAATGTCATTTCGTATGATACGTTTACCAATCAGTATGATTTAGTTAAAAATAATAAAGCCTATCTACGAATCAATTTTTTAATGGAGTTATTTTAACTGTGGTATATTCAATTGAGCTATCTTACATGGAAGACCAGATGCTATTTCCAATAAGCTTATCTGAGTGAAATGTGTCGCTCAAGTGTCGTCCAGGTAGCTCAATTGTCAGAGCTTTGATAATTTAAGCCAAAAGATTTCGTGGTCGACTCCCGGTCTAGATACTTTTTCACTCAGTTGAAGAAATGTCATCTATATATTTAAAACGCTAAGCGATTTCTTTCGACAATCCGTGAGAACAAACTACTGCATCAAATTACATCATTCTTTTTTTAAATGAAAGTTATTTGTACACAGATTTGTTATCGTGCCTTCGTTTGTCCGAAAATTTAATTAATTAACTGTAATTTTCAATTAAACTTTTACTTCTGCTAATGACGTCATAATCGGATAACGCCTACTGTTGCGAAGCACAGAGTTTATTCTCTAAACTCTGTGGTTGAATAAAAGAGAAATAATAAATATTAAAAGCACGCGGTTTTAAGGCCGAATTTGTTAATTTGCAAGTTAAATTTCGGTAAAAATACTTATCCGCGTGTTTTATAAGCGAATAAAAATTAATATTTATTGTGACGTCACGGGAATATTGTCCATTGGGTTTATTTTATCATTATGCATTATAACTTTGTTGATGCCATTTTTTCATTACAATTAAATACAAAATATATTTATATTTATGTGCATGGTGTTTAAGCATTAATGTAAGGTATTTGAAGTACGTGTGAAAAGTTTGCGCCGGTGAAAATGACGTTATGCTTAGCTTGAAGTGCATTTTAACATTGATAAAACTAAAGAGAAAAATGTATATGATTGTGTTAACATGACATAATTTTACTGATTTTTGCATTCATAATTATAAAGATTAGAATTGGAGCCGTCATTGATTTCATCATCTTAATTGCATACCTTCATTACATGTTACCAATTGCTTTTTTTTAAATTATAGGATAGAAGATTTCTTTTTTTAGTAAAAAAAATCACAAAAGTAAAGGATTTCAGGAAATTTAAAGTTATTAAAAATAGTGTTATGGTAGAAAAAAATCTTGAAATAATGATTGTATTTTTAGCTAGAATAAACAATGTAAGACTAATATTTCATAGGAATTATTTTGGTAGATTTATTATAAGTTCATTTAACAGTTCCTTATTAGCGCAAAGTCCTATTTCTTTCACTGTGAATTTCTCTTTCGATGTCAAAAAATGTTTTTCTACTTTTGGACGCCTGCCAAAATACAGTGGCAATTTTTAGAAATGTACAACAATTCTGACAACAAAGGCGCTATCGCTTTAGCTTTAATCGCGCTTACATCAATTCGAAATACTACAAATTTCTATTTTTTACTACATTTTACAATTTCAATTCTTACATCATCAATTAGAAAAAAAAAATTAGCTTTCGATTGAAATTTATTTGAAAACTGCCGCGTAATTTAACGACCTTTTAAATAATTTTCAAGCATGAAAAATTTTTCAATTCTATCTTATCAATGACCACCAGTTTGCTTCAATAATGTAAAATAGCCCCTGGGAATGTTGCCACAATTGAAAATAGATTTCCCTAACCATCATAAAAAGTGAATAATAATTTTTTTTTTAAAGTGATAAATAATAAGATCAGATTATCCATAAGATAGAACATTTTGGCGCTAAACAAAAATCTGTCAGGAAAAAAAAAAGAAAAAAAGACTACTTTTAGTTTATGTTGAACATAAAATTGATATGTTGAATTCGTTGATGAATATGTTCCATCAGATATCAGGATATGCTAGGAATTGTATTTTTTTATTTTTTTACATTTGCCAACTGTATAAGAGGAAAAATATCCCCGACTGTGATGGAAAAGGGATAATCATCCTGATTATGTCAAGGAACCGAAGAAACCATACAAATAAATTACACTTGAAAACATTAAAAATCTCCCTCATCTGCAGATAGATTTATTACTGTAAAAAAACTTCTTAATCTTTGCATAAAAATTGATTTGCTTAAAACAATGGATGCGTTTTAGAAGATATGGATTTGAAACGAACAATGATTAAAGAGGACATTTTAAAACTTTTAATTTAATCATTTTAAAACATTTTTAACGTCGAATTTTGGCGGTGCTTTTGGGCAGATGCAATGCACATGCACACAGGGGCTCATTCGGTTGCATTATTACAGGGGGGGGGGGGAGATGTGTGCTTTATTTACTATGGTCTCTGTTATTTACTGAATATGATATGAACGTAGGTATATACTATTTGTATATATTTCATAGGTCCATGAATTTTTTTTCTTGCCGTGGGGAATATGGTGGTAATGTCAAACCGATTTGCATTACACATTTATTTACGGATTGTTTGTTTGGAGCTTGCATCGGAAATAGTACTGTATTTGACTGGGGAAAAAAATATTTGAAAGACTGTTTTATACGCACCCCTTCATAAATAATAAAGAAGCTTATTTTACTGATATTGTTAAAGTATTTTTTTTGCGTCAAGTTTTGACGGGTTCCATCTAGTTTCGTATTATGTCTTTATCAATCAGTATGACTGAGTAAAAAATAATAGTCTATCTACGTATCTATCGTTTAATGGAGTTCTTTTTCCTGTGGTATAATCTGTTGAGCTGTCTACATGGCAGACCAGATGCTATTGCCAATAAGATTATCTGAGTGAAATGTGTCGGCCGATCGTCGGTCCAGGTAGCTCAATTGTCAGAGCGTCGACAATTTAAGCCAAAAGGTACTCAGTTCGACTCCTGGCCAAGACCTATTTTCACTCAGTTGAAAAAATGTCATTTCGTAAGAGTAACTTTTGTCATCTAAATTTTTTCACACTGAAACAGTGACAAACAATGCATAACCATATGGTGTTAATTGAATAATTCTAAAACAGCAATGTTAAATTTTATATGCAACTCATATTCTAATTACTCCTACTTACGATATTGCTTTCCTATACAAAAATAAATTGTGTCTTGATTTATACTATCACCACCTCTCCCTTTGTTGCGTCAATAAGTGGGGATCCTGAAGAATCTCAAGACATTTAAATATTTCGGATAAAACTTTGTTTGTACAGGTGCGGTTTATTTCGGTAAATTTATGCTTTTCAAATTCTTGCTACTGAAATACGAGAATTTTAAGAAGAATTGAATGCTTACAAAAATTTTAAATCTTGGTTCTAAAAGCATTAATCAGTTTATTATCCATTCATTAATTTTTGCAGAGGATAGTTGTGTGGAGATACATAATGTAAGTCTTTATTATGAAATCTATCAAAAATTGTACTAAAGAAGTTTCATTGATCTAAGAAAATCTTAGATAGATGCTTAGCGAAATAATGACTATATCATTTTCTGGGGATTCATTGAGCTTGCATTTATAAAATTGGTTTCATTTCTATCCGCATGCTAGATAAAAACAGATAAACGTTAACCTGCTGTATTTCATGACCATTAATATAAACAGCGAAATTTCGTTTATAATTGTCAATAAAAAAATGAAAACGGAGATTTCGTTAATTTTCAATTTATTATGTCAACACATTTAAACAAAATCGATTGCTTTAAAAAAATGGACTCCACTAACTGAAAGAGCAATGGAAATAGTTGAACTAAGAATAAACAAAACGTAATTTAAAGATATACAATTATTATACAGATATACATACATTAAATACAATAATCGAACATGGAGTGAAAAATTAGCCAGAGCCAAGAATCGAACCTAGGTCCACAGCGTTCCGGGCTGTTGCTCTAACCGCTGAGCCACTCCGGCCGAATCCTGAGTCTGCAATTTCTCACAATCGGCCAGAGTGGCTCAGTCGTTAGAGCAACAGCCCGGAACGCTGTGGACCTAGGTTCGATTCTTGGCTCTGGCTAATTTTCACTCCATGTTGGATTATTGTATTTAATGTATGTATGTCTGTATAGTAATTGTATATCTTTAAATGCTGAATGCAGGCGTTATTTATGTGTGTTTTATTAAAACGTAATTTGCAAATCAATTTTGTAAAGGAAAAAAAAGGCAGATGAATATAAGTAATATCTTATTTCAGATCATTTTTTACAAGTTTAGAACAATACAGAAAAAATAACATATTGCGTGCAAAAGTTTATCCCTGGAATATGATATAAAAGATAATGCTTTTGCTAAATGCATTCTGACTATCATAGTAATAAAAAGTAAAATACTAAAAAAAATCACAAAAATTTCAAAATTTAAAACATTCAGTTCAGAAAATAACTTAATTAAATTATCGGCTAATTTTACGCTGTATCAGTTACGTTGGTGATAAAAAGTTTTTAGGTACTTTTATCCGCCAAATGAACATTAGCAAATATGTTTCCCTTTTTAAAATCTATTCTGGTAACCATTTTTAAAAATTAAAGTACCAACTGAATATGAATTATTCTGAAACACGCAATGACGTTTTTGGTTTAAAATTCCACTTTAGTATTTCGTGTTTTTATGTAATTTTCAGCATTTTTAAATAACCTTATTAATATTTTACGCTAGTTTTCCTTTTTTTAAATTTATTTGTTAAAAGCGGTATCTATATAATAAAACCGTAAGTCATGTGACTGTCATCAACAGTTCCGGGATGTCCGTTTCACTTTTTCATATGCCAGGCGGCCATTTTTATTCAAAATTATTTTTGCAAATAAAACTGCATAAAAATTACATTTTTAGAAAGATCGTTCAAAATAAATTAATATTTGAGAGATGACTTACGTTCAATTATGTATACATTCTGCAATAACTTCAGTTTAAATTAGGTTCGCAGTTAAAATTCTCTATCTATGAAAGTAAACAAAGAAAGAAGATTCATTCGTTGTGAATGTTTAAAATATTAAACCATGAATTTTTGGATCGCTGCCTGGCGTAAAAAAAAATAATCCGCACCAGTGAGACAGTCAAAGTTTACCTTAATTCTGTTCCATACAACTCAACTTCCGGATCTTTTTTGACGTAAGTTGAACTCATGTAATAATATTTAATGGATCAAATTTCGAAAAGAATTGTCAGCTTTTATTTTTTGCGCGTGCAAATTAGAAACGATACTTTAATTTGAAATCAAATGTTTTGATTTATGATAATTATTATTTTTCTATTTTCTATTTTAAATGAAAAATGTGAACGTCATGTATTTTAAATTGAAACAGCTGTCACGGACGCACCGGGGTTGGCGCGATTTTTGTTTTGCGCCAAATATGTTTAAGAATCTCCGCATTAGCGAACATATTGCAAGTGATAAGCAAACGGACATGAAGCATAAATTCTTAAGTGGGTTAAGCGGTTTTTGTCAAGAAAGATGAAATACATAACAACAAAAAATATGCGAAATGCTACCGCGATCGCAAAAGTTCTTGATTTGTCTATTAGATTTTTCCAGTTATGCGAGGGATTAAGGAAAAAAATAAATTATGAATAAAAATAATTTGTTACAATGCTTAACATACATTTAAGGGCGACCAAACTGGTCGCCAGTGGCGGCGAGTACTCTAATAAGAGTATATTGTACAAATTTAATTTATATATTAGTAAATGAATCTATAAAGTGAGAATTATAAATTTAAATAAAATGAATTAAAATGAATTACAATAATTTAAACACTTAAAATTTAATAAATTTATTTTTAGTTTCACAAAAAATCTAGCATTTTATGTTATTCAATTTAAAAATGAGATATTGTAATATCAACGTATACACAGTTAATAAAAACTGTCAGTAAAGAGGAAAAAAAAAAAAATATATATTTGTTTTACATTTAATACTAATTATTTTAGGATGTGTTGTACAAATTATTTTAACATGTTTTTATTAAATTTACATACTGTGTTATTAATAATTTATGTCTTTTCTATTAATGAATATGTTGAAAAGTTTATTAGTGGATGAATTATTTGCATAAAACAAAATCATTCGCTACTGTAATAAAAATGTACGTATTCAGGTAAATTATGGACTGTTTTATTTTATTAAAAGGTGAAATACTTTTATTCATTTAAAGAAAGTATAAAAATCATTTATTCAATTTCATCTGCCTCAAATTGAATGCGTTTTATAGAAATTCCTTCCAGACCTATACGAACATTTTCAACCCTATGTTTTTTGCAATTGTGAAATGTTTAAAAATTAGTTAATCATTCTCAAAATGTTTTTTTTTCATTTATCCTGAAAAGTTATTGAATTTTCGAAACTGCACTTTTAATAATGCATCTGGATTCCTAAAATAATTGATTATGTAACAGAAACTTTGATGACGTTTTGGAATTTCGAGAGATTTCGAAGATGTCGAATTAATACTTTGAGTAATGTGAACATGAAATTCTTATAAACAGTACCACCATATGTCTGGTCTAGAAGTAAAAAAGCCAGTTTCTACAAAAGTTATAACGTACAATTGTGCTGTCTAAGTAAAAGCGCATAAGTTGGCATTAATACCAATGGCCACCATATCGTTGTGTTCTTACATAAACAAACCAATATTTCCTATGGTCTTTTTACATACATTCAATGATATTCTTAAATAATTTCACTTTTTTAATACGACTAAATACATATATTAAATATCTGAAGTTTGCTGTACACTTTCCTTCTTACGGTGTGACTAATGGTAAACCAAGGTCTTGAAACACGTTATATTCATACACAGATAATTTATATTTCAACGGCTTGGCTTCTACATTTACTTAAAGAATCAGGAGAGTGAAATACTTTCATTTGAGTAGTATTTTAGGCATATTTTGCAACATTTATTCTGGAGCTATATGGATATCTTGTTTAAACATATAATTCAAAGGTGTAATTCGAGTGTGACGTCACAACCAGTAGCTAAAACTACAAGCATTCAAGAACATCATAAATGTACCTTAAAGTATTAGAATATCATTATTCATTAAAAATGCGTAATTCATTACATATGCACTCGTATGTACAAGATGTTCCGGCTAGACATGACGGCTTACAGCATGAATTTTCACTTGAAGTGCATATAAATGATTTAAAAACGATCCTGGCTTTTTGAAAATTAATGCGCATAAGATATCACATGATGTTAGCACCAGATGATGTACAAAATAAGTTGCGCTTTGGATTAAGAGATACTTGAGCACGACGTGGATTGGCAGGCTAAATACTATTCATTATTATGGAGTTCTCAAATGTAAATGTAGCATATAGGCGAATTACTATATGTTGTAACTTGATTTTAATATATGCACTTCATTCAAATGGCTCCACAGACTGTGATATGAAAATTATGCAATAGAGTGAGATATGCATTCATGCATATGCGTTAATGTTCATACTGATACCTGCAAATATGCTTATTAAAAATAAATGTACAACGTGAAATAGCACAAATTAAAAATCTATAAATTGGCAATCAGCTGTTTCGGAGACCCTGAAGCTCCATCACCAGTACCAATTCAAAAGATTACAGCCGATTTTAAATCCTAAGACATGTCAATTTGCTTGCGTCGTTCACAAGCGCCAAGATGAAATGGTGGCTATCTCTTCAAAAACAACAGCGGAGTCAGAAACCACACGTGACGGATAGACCAATAGGAGTCCCCCGCCAAACCGGGCGAGTTTAAATACGGAGGCGAAGGCGAAGAAAGGGGGGGACGAAGAGAATGAATTAAGTGAAAGGCAGCCAAATGTTTAAAACACTTTGTACGGATGAGAAAAAGGAGGGGAGAAATTATGAAAATGAATTAAATTAAAGGTAGCCAGACATTCGAAAAATTTGGTGTACTGGACACATCATTAACTAAGCTGCCTAAATTCTTCCATATATGACAAGCCTCCCAAGAATCGAGGTGGTAAATAGATGAGCATTTATGAACTATTGAACTCTCTGAAAAAATAAAACTGTGATTTTCAGACCAACAATGGTTAGATATTGCAGAACGTTTAATGTCACAATTTTTAACATAGTTTTTATGTTCCCCTAAGCGGACCTTAAGGGGTCTCTTGGTTCGACCTATATACATTTTATCACACTCGCAAGATATTTTATAAATTCCCCAATGTGAAAATCTCTCTATTGGATGTTTGATATCTGTAAATTTGATTTTGTTAAATGATGCATAAATTATTTTAAAGTCGAATCTTTTCAAAATTCTAGATATTTGATGGTTTATTCTCGGGAAATATGGAAGTATAGTTAAATTTTCATTGCGAACATTGTTAACGTTGGAATGAGTACGCTTAATTAGTTTATTATGAATTGAATCAACAATTTCAACAGGAAAACCCCGGTCAATGGCTGTTGATTTAATATGGTTTAACTCTGCTTTGAGTAAACTCCCAGATGAAAAAATTTTTAAGTCGTAATGAACATAGGTATTAAAAGCAGCCAATTTTTGATTCGGGGGGTGAGACGAAAGACGGTGTGGCGGTAATGATACTGCGAATGGTTTACGAAAAACTGTGGTTTGAAATGAGTCATTTTCGCGGTAAACCATAACATCAAGGAAAGGTAGTTGGTTATTATTTTCAAATTCAGATGTAAACTGTATATGTTTATCTACAGAGTTCATAACAGAAAGAATATGAGGAATATTTATATCACTAGAATCAAGTTAAGCGAAGCAGTCATCGACGTAGCGGGTGTAAAATGGAAAACTTAGCTTATTGAAAAGGTTTGACTCGAAATAAGTCATATAAAAATCACTGAGAATTGGACTCAGGGGAGAACCCATAGACAAGCCATCGGTCATGCGATAAAAATTACCATTAAAAATGAGCGTGTTTTGCGATAGACAACTGTCAGTAAGGTGTAATAATTCACTGATTTCAAACTGTTAGTAGTGAAACTTCTGAAGGAGTAATTTGAGACAGTATAAGCCAAATTCCCAATAGTAGAACCCAATTCTCAGTGATTTTTTTTCTCAGTTTTTCGTAAACCATTTGCAGTATCATTACCGTCACACCGTCTTTCATCTCACCTCCCGAATCAAAAATTGGCTGCTTTTAATACCTATGTTCATTGCGCCTTAAAAATTTTTTTCATCTGGGAGTTTACTCAAAGCAGAGTTAGACCATTTTAAATCAATAGCCATTGACTGGGATTATCCTGTTGAAATAGTTGATTCAATTCATAATAAACTAATTAAACGTACACATTCCAACGTTAACAATGTTCGCAATGAAAATTTAAATATACTTCCATATTTCCCCAGAATAAGGCATCAAATATCTAGAATTTTGAGAAGATTCGACTTTAATATAATTTATGCATCATTTAACAAAATCAAATTTACAGATATCAAACATCCAATAGACAGATTTTCACATTGGGGAATTTATAAAATATCTTGCGAGTGTGATAAAATGTATATAGGTCGAAACAAGAGACCCCTTAAGGTCCGCTTAGGGGAACATAAAAACTATGTTAAAAATTGTGACATTAAACGTTCTGCAATATCTAACCATTGTTGGTCTGAAAATCACAGTTTTATTTTTTCAGAGAGTTCAATATTTCATAAATGCTCATCTATTTACCACCTCGATTCTTGGGAGGCTTGTCATATATAGAAGAATTCAGGCAGTTTAGTTAATGATATGTCCAGTACACCAAATTTTTCAAATGTCTGGCTACCTTTAATTTAATTCATTCTCATAATTTCCCCCCTCCTTTTTCTCATCCGTACAAAGTGTTTTAAACATCTGGCTGCCTTTCACTTAATTCATTCTCTTCGTCCCCCCCTTTCTTCGCCTTCGCCTCCGTATTTAAACTCGCCCGGTTTGGCGGGGGACTCCTATTGGTCTATCCGTCACGTGTGGTTTCTGACTCCGCTGTTGTTTTTGAAGAGATAGCCACCATTTCATCTTGGCGCTTGCGAACGACGCAAGGAAATTGACATGGCTTAGGATTTAAAATCGGTTGTAATCTTTTGAATTGGTACTGGTGATGGAGCTTTAGGGTCTCCGAAACAGCTGATTGACAATTTATAGATTTTTAATTTGTGTTTTTCACGTTGTACATTTATTTTTAATATAACGGCACAGAGTTTAATCCACTTTTTTAGAAATATGCTTATTATTTGTACATTCGATGACAAACTGGTTTTTCTTTATCCGTATTTTCATCAAAAATGTAAGATAGTAGCGGTATTGTCCTATCCTCCTTTCTTATGTACTATATCAAGGTTTTTTCCTTTGTGGAACATATACTCTCATGTTGAAATACAATGTAAGGTCATATGGATCATCAACAAAAATACGAAGTCCGTAGATGTGCTTTAATTTGATACCACTATTTCAGAATAGTAAAATTTCCCATGTGTAATCATAGAAATCTTTGATTAATTAAGACAAATACTGCTATTTGAAAATATAGGTATTCACAAATAAGCCCATCTAAGCACCCTGAAAATTGATGTATATGAAAAACTGGCGGTTGGTTCTTATTTGAGGGCACCATCTGGCGAAATCTTGTCAAATCGTCGATAGTCAGCCAGATGTAGCTCTTTTATTGTTGGAAAGGCTGAGCTATGATATTTTTTTGTGATGACGCGTTTGTTACGCATGACGTATTTGTTACGTCATCAAGTGATTCAATTTTTATTTGTATTTTAATGATGTTTAATGATTTATTATTTATTTGAAACATTTTTTTAATATAATTAAATAACACTTACGTCATTAAATGGATATGTCATGATAATAAAAGAAAAAAATTATCGAAAAAATTTCATCATCTGCTCGTTTATTTAAAGCTTGATTTTTTCTTTATGTTTGTGAGTGGTTACTCTTGTTACTTTAGAACAGTATAAAAATTAATTGACTGCAGTTTTTATGGAAGTCTCATGTTCACGAAGCGATCATACATGCGGTATAGTGATCGCCGCATTTACAAATTTTGTGTATTTTTTGTGATCGCTATACAACGAGGTTGCTGCATCCAGAGATGTCTTTTTACGGTTTCGTGTTCGCGAAGCGATGATACGTGCGGTACAGTGATGTCGGCATAAACGAATTTCGTATATTTTTTGGGATTTCGATACGACCAGGTTGCTGTATCCAGTAATGTTTTTTTTTTCGATTCATGTTCGCGAAGCGATCATACGTGAGGTACAGTGATCGCGGCATTAACGAACTTCTTGTATTTCTTGGGATTCTGATACGACGAGGTTGCTGTATCAAGTGATGTTTTTTTTTCGGTTTCATGTTCGCGAAGCGATCATACGGTATTTGTGTACAGTGATCGCGGAATTAACGAATTTCGTGTATTTTTGGGGATTCCGATACGACGTGGTTGCTGTATCCAGTGATGTTTTTTTTTCGGTTTCCTGTTCGCGAAGCGATCATACGTGCGGTACAGTGATCGCTTCATTAACGAATTTCGTGTATTTTTGGGGATTCCGATA
Organism: Maratus michaelseni; assembly: GCA_963931845.1. Classification (NCBI taxonomy): domain Eukaryota; kingdom Metazoa; phylum Arthropoda; class Arachnida; order Araneae; family Salticidae; genus Maratus; species Maratus michaelseni. Next base: position 99,262,590 of record OZ007591.1, read on the forward strand.
CGACGAGGTTGCTGTATCCAGTGATGTTTTTTTTCGGTTTCATGTTCGCGAAGCGATCATACGCGCGGTACAGTGATTGCGGCATTAACGAATTTCGTGTATTTTGGGGGATTCCGATGCGACGAGGATACTGTATCCAGTGATGTTTTTTTTTTTTTTTTTTATGTTCGCGAAGCGATCATACGTGCGATACAGTGATCGCGGCATTAATAAATTTCTTGTATTTCTTGGGATTTCGATACGACGAGGTTGCTGTATCCAGTGATGTTTTTTTTCGGTTTCGTGTTCGTGAAGCGATCATACGTGCGGTACAATGATCGCGGCATTAACGAATTTCGTATATTTTCGTTTTTTTAACTTAACATTAATCGTTAACTTTTATGTAATATCGATGAAATGTGTATAAAAACATTGTTTTTTACAGCTCATATTAACTTTTTCATATGTATCTTATTAAATTTGTCAAATAAAATATTTTATTTCACTCATAAATGCAGTATCTAAGAAAAATCAACTGTGTATGGTTTAATTTAATAATTCTGTATTTAAATTATCATTCTTTTGTCCAAATTGTTTTGAACGAATAAAATTTTACATTCGTTACATTGTTACTCTCGTATAAATGCAATCTATTTTTCAGTTACGTTTTTATCACTAAATCTATGACTTTTCCTATGTATAAATAACTATTTAAAAATTAAGAATGGCAACATTTTACCACTTGCTTATTGTGGGTTACAATATGATAAATGTAAGTAAACAATTGCCAATGTGGCATCATTTTTAAAAAGCGCCAAATGGTGGCTTGAAATGGGATTAAACCAAGACTGGCTTTATAGCTTTAAATTTACATTATTCAATAAGCTGTCAAGTGGTGACACCCATTTTGAACTAATCAGCAAGATAATATTCAGATTCGTTTCCCATAAAATCTTAGTTGTCCACTTTCTCTATTTATTTCAAACTGAACAATGGCAGTAGCTATTAAAAAAAATCATTTGTCAGGCACGGTATAAAAGAAAATATTTTATTGAAGTTATGCAATTATTATGCAAATCTGGAATAAAAACAAACGATATTTGCATCGTAAAGAATTTTATTGCACTGTTATTATCATCAGTTTCGCCATTCATGGTATTTGGCAGTTATTGAAAAATATTACAGAGCTGTCAAAGTTCTTCAAACGTAAATTATTCGCAGTAAGTAGAATGGCGGAATAATTAAACGTATGTAATATTTATTTACAGAATTCAAAATAAAGAATAATAATAATATTTTGTTATTTTCTACAATGCATAGTATATAATGATGTATCCGTTATGCTTGCATCGGAAAAGTAATTCAAATATTGTCTCATTAATAAGAAAAATGGGGATTGCGTACCATTTATTAATATATTTGAGAAGTTGTTTCTTGCTATTGTAGAATTAGAACAATCGCAATTAACTGCTTCGATGCACTTGTCTTTGAATACTTCTACCCAAATAGTAATACTACCTTAATTTCAAGATTACTGAGAATAAATATGGGGAGGTTTACCATTGGAAATAAATGTATATAAAAAACTGGTTTGATAGATTTTTATAGTCTTAAAATATTAGAAAATGTATATCTACTTGAAAAAAAAATCAATTTTTTTTTCAGTTTACAGAAGAATGAAATATTTTACAAATGAACGTTTCTTCTTCAATAGTTCAATTAATGTTATTGAGCAACTCAAAATTTCCGATCTTGAAGGCCCAGACGACATAAAATGACTAATTATAATTTAATATAATTAGTATAACTAATTATACTAATTTCTATAATATTACTAATTGTGCTAATTTGTTTTATATTACTAATTATACATTTATTTTATTTAATTAGTATATAACTAATTTTACTAATTTACTAATAAAGGCAATTACCATTACTGTCTAAAAACAAATTTTAATAGACTCTATAATTTCCTCACCAAACATCGAAATGCAGTGTAAAAAATACATATATGAAATTTAAAAAATCATGTGATATAAAATATGCATTACATCATAGTAATATTTGCAAATATTCTTATTTTTCGTTCACTAGATATTAAGTCAAACCGTTTTTCCTCTTTCGTATTTTTATATAAAATGAAAGATAGTAGCGATATTATGCTATAGTCCTTTTTATGTACAATATCAAGGGTTTTTTTTTTTTTTTTTTGGAATATATACCATCATATTGAAACACTATATAAGTTTTCATCATAAAAAAATACAGCGTCCGTGTAGATGTGCTTTATTTTGATACCACTATTTCCGAATGGTAAACATCACCTTATTTAATTTCAATAATCTTCAAATTAGAAAAGGAATAGTCCAGTCAGACGGCGCTGTGACGCCATGGAATTATTTCTATTTTTTCTTTCAATTCGACAATGTACTCTGAGTTTAGAACGCACAGAAAAAGGCTGATTGATTGTTTTTTTTTCCAAAATGTGATGCTTTGTCAAAACGTTGTATGTGAAATGAAGAATTGCGTCTCCTAATACTCCGGTTTAAATCATGTAAATATTTATAAATAGGATGTATATATATATATTTACTATTAAACGTTTGTTGATTAAATTCCATGGCATAGATTAAACCTGTCACGATTTTTGAAGTTGTGTAATATTTTTTGTCATGTTATATTCTCGGCCGAAAAATCCGGATAAAGGTGAAAATGAATTAGACAACTGATTGAAGTTAATGATTTTGTTATTAGCATTCTTATGAATAGCACTTAGTGCAAAGATTTCTCAAGGTAAGTGTTTGATTTTTGATTTGATTTTTTACAGTGGAAGACTTTTTAAAAACAGCTGTCACTAAATGGACTAATAATACAGATACGACATTGAAAAATGACCCAGTAGTTCTTGAATAGCTAGAAATTTTTTTTAAACAGTTAAATCTTAAAGCACTAAGGGGCTCTGCCACCTGCTCGCTACGCTCATCATCCCCCGTTCTAATTTCAGAGCCTTTTAAAACCTGGAAATGTATCCTGTTTTAAAAAGATGATGATGATGATATCACGAACGGCGACTATCTTCTGTAATCAGGTTATAATGCTTTTTCATTTAACTGGTTATAATGTTTTTTCATTTAACTGGTTATAATGCTTTTTCATTTAACTGGTTATAATGTTTTTTTTTCATTTAATTCATCTTTTTTATTTTTAATATTCATTTGTAAACACAGTTTTTATGACTTAATTTCTTTATTTCCTGCTTTCAACACGCGATCATTTAATTATTATTTTAAACTTTATTATTGTTTTTAATACTCTCGCGCAAATACATTTTTTATTTGAGATAAAACATAATCCTTTGCGCTTATTTAGAAATTGACAACAATATAAAAAAATGACTTTTTCAATAAAAGATTTTTTGCTCGATTTTTAAAGATTTTTTGAGTTTTTATTGTCCGACCGTGATAATTTTTCGAATTTCTGAAAGCTTGTTATATTTCGCGTCTGGTGGTATAATTTTCGAATCCGTAGGATGGCTAGAAAAAAAGTAATCGCTCCTCAAAAAAGTCCCTAGTAAAAAAGCGATGAGAATAACCCGGAAAATCTACGCAGATTTTCATTGGTCCATTTCCAAACCATTACTTTTATATATATATAGAAGGATATGAATTAAAATAAGTAGATAATAAAATAGAACCATTGCTGAATTTAGATGGTTATGAAGCTGAAATGATTTAGACCAATGAATAAGACGATAAAATCTGTTTAATGACATTTCGCACTGAAAGTAAACTTAAATAAAACAAAAAAAAAGTTATTGTTCCTTTGAATAATAATTCAGGAAAAGTATCTCTCCACCCCACCAATACAAATAAATTTCTTAAATTTCTCAATATGAATATACAAAAATTCTACGGAAATTGTACATAGTTAATAAACCTTTGGAATTAATGTTTCAATCCATGATAATAATTCATTAACATAATAGAAAAATTTAATTTTTGTTAAAATTAATAAGGTTTTCCTGTTTTAAATACACTACAAAACTTACAAATTTTGGATTTAAATTATGGCATAGCAGTAAAAAATTCTCGAAGATAGATTCGGAAATAAAGACATAATAATTAATCAGCACATGAATAAATTATGATATTTGTCTCCTGTTATTAAATACAGCAATATTACAAAACTACAGAAACTTCATTAAACTTCAAGTCTAGGACATTGTGCTCTAATTGTGGCAGATATAATAAAGCCTGAAGTGAACCCTAATAAAGTTAAACCTTATTTGCAATCTCGTGTATTGGGAAGCATAAAATTATTTTACAGACATGCAGGGCGAAAGTATAAAAAAATAAACAACTAATTATTCGATTATTACTAGACACTGGATCAATGATTGACATAGTGAATTATTTTTATATTCGAATGAATCATTCGGAAATGTGCAAAAGCAAAGCTGGATAATCAATTACAACCTGAAATTTTTTATAAAAAATTCGAAACACATAAAAATAAATCATTATTATGTGGATCTTAATTTAATCCTCTAAAAAAGAGGATTATGCATAAAATTTGTTTTTTAAATTGATTAACGAGAATGCCAAGTTTGGCAGCTATGTTTTTATGAATACCGAATGATTTATTCGAATATCAAAATACCTCGTTATGCACATCACTAAACTGGATCAATGTTCAGTTATATTTCACGGGTAATTTAAGATAAATTACGACTTAAAATAATGCAGAAAGAAACATTATCGGTGTTCACATTTGGATATAAGACGCCATTTCAAAGTATTTATTGTTAAGCTAAAATTAGATAATAAAGTTTTTCCAAATTCAAGGTTAGCTATATAAGCATTAGCAGCAGATGGAATTTTGGAATCTGACATTTCTCCCCTCCTAAAGTAAATGAAGTGGAAAAGGCAAGAATTTAAACATTTGAACGAAACTTTTGTTGCTGTTGAAACAATATTTGGCTGATATATCTAAAGGAAGAAAAGCGAAAACTAAGTTTCCTTAATTTTAAATGTAACTGTTAAGGAATATTTAATTTCTAATCAAGTAAAAAATAAAAACTGGGAACTTGAAACTTCGAGACTTATTATTACTAAAGAAGATTCTGACCCTTCTGTAAATGAAATAATTAAACGTTTCGAATTAAAAGCAAAAGATATAAAATAAAATTGCCATGGAATGCAGAAAAACGATGATAATAGTTGTTTAGATGATAATAGAAAAATCGTGTTAAAGTAAATAGAATATTTATTAGAAATCCCCAATTATTTTTGGAATATAAGGAAGTATTGAAAGATTATTTAAAATAAAAAAATCATAGATTAGTTCCTAATCCAGAAGATAACGGACATGATGAATTGTCACACAGAGAAGTAATATAAATGAGACCGTGTAACTAGCAAACTGTGCCTTGTTTTTTATGCCACCATTTATTATTAAAATACCCCTTCGTTTATGACTGTCTTCGCTCAGTTACTAATTTGTACCTAGAAACTTTTGATATTTTGTTACGCAGTTGACTTCATCCATTTACTTTCACAATTCTCATGAAACAGCTCAGCTAGAAAACGTTTGCTCTTGTGCATAAAAAGTGAATATTTTTTAATCTTTCAAAAGTATACACATTTTGTGAAAATTATCTGTATTTTTTTTCCATACAAAAAATACATATTCTATGCTTTCAAAAACTGTGCGCATTTTTTGCATAAAATAAGCGAATAATCTATGTTTTCAAAATTGTGCATTTTTTATTAACAAAAATTTCTGCATATTCGAATTTGCCAGGGTGTAAAAATGTATGGGGAGAAGCTCGGTTTAAACGTAAAATTCTTAGTTGCTCTTTCTCTTAGTGTTACTGTTGTTTAGTTTAAGTTACTTTTAAGTACTTTTAAATTACTGGAAAAGAAAAAAATAACACAGTGTCTTTTAAAATCAAAGAAAAAGAAAACTTAGTTTATTAAATTTCAAAATCCGGGGGGGAGTAGAGAGATGCCTCCGCCAGACCACCGCCGCCTGAATTCGACACTGCCTTGAAGCTACCGTTTGAGATATTTATTTAAACATATAGACTTAAATAAATAACTAAAAATTAATCTCCATGGGTGATTAAGGGAAAAAAAGCCATTGCCCGCAACAGAAAATTCAAAGCTGTATTTTCTTTTAATGTTTAATTATTTTAAGTTAATAAGAATAAGAATCTACTAAGAATAAAATTACTGTGTTTTTCAAAATAGATCAAAGAGAAAATTTGGACAAATTTCTAAATCCAAGGTTCGGTTTTTTGCTTAAGAAATATTATCATAACAAACGAATTGAAAATATGTATAATTGATCCCTCTGCCCTATAAAATAACCAAAGTGTTAAAATCCTAACCTCCATCTCAAATTGACAAAATCTCCCCAATATCCACTTCAAAATTTCTAATTTTTTAGCAACAAATTAATCAGATCATATTCTAGCTATTCGATAAGCAAAGAAACTTTCTCTTGCATATTATATTAATCAAGCCATATTCCAATTATTCATTAACCATAGTAAAACCCTAGTAATAAATTAACCTCATTAATTAAAACTTGGAGGAAATATAACTGCTCCGATAAATTGACCATCTTCCCTATAAAAATATTAATACATAACAGAATTAATCCGTCTAATATCCATTAGACGCATTTTAAATCATATCCGAGTACGACTCCAGTGGCAAAAATAGTAGAGGACTGAACTGCCAGAACCAAGATTGCGAATTCGATCCTCTTTTGGGGAAAAACTAAAACGAGATACTTCTCCCGTATCAACAAATATTTATGAAAAGCTCCGTAGATGTCGGCACCTTTTGAGAATAATGAAATTTTTATCTATAATACACTTTATGCACGTTTTATGCACAATTCAGTTTCACATTTTATGCATATTCACAGGTGCCAAATACTCTCGGATTGTGAGTAATTTTTGTTTTATACATTTTTGCAGATTTGTCTTTAGCTGGGAGTGATTTCAATGATATTAGTAGATAAAGAAGATATAGATGTTTCTCGATTATTGTTCATAGAAAACCCCTTTGATGAATCTAACCTCCCGCAAATATATACATATAGGTTTATTACAGTTTTATTTAGGATTAATTGTAGTTCATTCTTATTAGCAGCTGCAATAAAACACCGCTTAAACAAAAATATTAAAACTTTTCCAGAAATGTTCAAAATTATAAATGAAAATGTTTATGTGGATGATGTTAGTGAAAGTCAATGCTCTGTTGAGCGAGCATTGTTCACTACATTAGAATCTATCGACATTTTCAAAGAAATGAGTATGAAATTACAGAAGTGACATATTAATTCTATTTCATTAAGTTGGAAAAGTCATGTCTTATTATATCTTTAACAATAAGTTGTCTGAGTTAAAAATAGAAAAGTGTATCTACGTATCCATAGTTTAATGGCATTTTTTTAACTTTATATTCTATTGAGCTTTCTACATGGTAGACCAGATGCTATTGCTAATAAAGTTATCTCAATGAAATGTCCAGTTGACGTCCAGGTAGCTCAATAGGAAGAGCTTTTGAAATTTAAGCCAATAATTTTTTGGGTACGACTCCCGGTGTGGATGCTTTTCACTCAGCTGGAAAAATGTCATTTCGTAGACAACTTTACCAATCAATATGATTGAGTTACAAAAAATAAAGTCTATCGACGTATCCATAGTTTAATGGAGTTCTTTTACCTGTGGTATATTTTGTTAAGCTGTCTTCATACCAGACCAGTTGCTATTGACAATAATATTATCTGAATGAAATGTGTCACCCAGTTGTCGTCCAGGTAGCTCAATAGGCTCTAACATTTTGGGGATTTACTGGCGAGTGTTTAGTAGCGTGAAAAATTCCCACAACTATTATATTAAAGTAATGAAGTTTTATGTAAAATAAACAACAAATAGCTATATATAAAAAGGTTCTTAGTGCAATTTCAGCATGAGTGAGGCACTAATGATCAACTGAAAATCTGGTTAAAAAATGCTGCATTTTACTTTTAGATGAAATTTTCTCATAAATGTTCCTTAGTTCGATAATTAAACATTAACTTAATTAATCAGACGAATGGATATTTGTGTGGAGATACATAATGTAAGTTATTATTATGAAATCTATCAAACATTGTACAAAGGAAGTTTCATTGATCTAAGAAAATCTTAGATAGATGCTTAGCGAAATAATGACTATATCATTTTCTAGGGATTCAGTGAGCTTACATTTATAAAATTGGTTTCATTTCTATTCGCAAGCTAGATAAAAACCGATAAATGTTAACCTGCTGTATTTCATGACCATTAATATAAACAGTGAAATTTCGTTTATAATTGTAAATTAAAAAAATAATAAAACGGAGATTTTGTTAATTTTGAATTTATTATGTTAACACATTTAAACAAAATCTATTGCTTAAAAAAATGGACTGCACTAAATGAAAAAGCAACAGACAATTTTTTTACAAATTTAGAACAACACAGAAAAAATAAAATATTGCGTGCAAAAGTTATTTTGCTAAATGCATTCTGACTATCATAATAATAAGAAGTAAAAAACAAAAAAAAATTGTAAAATTTAAAACATTCAGTTCAGAAAATAACTTAATTAAATTATCGGCTAATTTTACGCTGTATCAGTCACGTTGATGATAAAAAGTTTTTAAGTACTTTCCTCCACCAAATGAACATTTTCAAATATCTTTCGCTTTTTAAATTCTATTATGGTAACCATTTTTAAAAAATATTAAAGTATGTATAGTAAAGTAAATGTGAATTATTTTGAAACACGCAATGACGTTTTTGAGCAAGCTAAAATTTCACTTTAGTATTTAGTGTTTTTATGCAATTTTCAGCATTTTTCCATAACCTTATAAATAATTTGTGCAAGTTTTCCTTTTCTTAAATGTTAATGTTAAAAGCAGTATACTCTAATAAGAGTATTTTGTACAAATTTAATTTATATATTAGTAAACGAATCTATAAGTTCAAAAATAGAAATTTAAATAAAGTAAATTAAAATGAGTTACAATAATTTAAACACTTAAATTTAATTTTAATTTCACAAAAAATCTAGCATTTTATGTATTTCAATTTAAAAATGTGATATTGTAATATCAACGGATACACAGTTAATGAAAACTGCTAGTAAAGAGCAAAAAAAAATTATATATATATTTTTTACATTTAATACTAATTATTTTAGGATGTGTTGTACAAATTATTTTAACAAGTTTTTTTATTATTATTATTTACGTGCTGTGTTATTAATAAATTCTGTCTTTTCCATTATAATAAAAATGTTCAAATGTTTATTAGTGGATGAATTATCTGCATAAAACAAAATCTTGCGCCACTGTAATAAAAATGTACGTATTCAGATAAATTAAGGACTGTTTTATTCTATTAAAAGGTATGAAATACTTTTATTCGTTTAAAGAATGTATAGAAAATCATTTATACAATTTCATCTGCCTCAAATTGAATGCATTTTATAGAAATTCCTTCCAGACCTATACGAACATTTTCAACCCTATGCTTTTTGCAATTGTGAAATGTATAAAAATTAGTTAATCATTCTCAAAATGTTTTTTTTCATTTATTCTGAAAAGATATTGAATTTTCGAAACTGCACTTTTAATAATATATCTGGATTCCTAAAACCATGGATTATGTAACAGAAATTTTGATGACGTTTTGGAACTTCGAGAGATTTCGAAGATGTCGAATTAATACTTTGAGTAATGTGAACATGAAATTCTTATAAACAGTACCATCATATGTCTGGTATAGAAGTAAAAAAGTCAGTTTTTAGAAAAGTTATAAAGTATAATGTTGCGGTCTATGTAAAAGCGCATCAGTTTTATTAATACCAATGGCCACCATATCGTTGTTTTCTTACATAAACAAACCAATATTTCCTATGATCTTCTTAGATACATTCATTGTTATTCACGAGTAAATACATATATTAAAAAATATCCGAAGTTCGCTGTACACTTTCATTCTTACGGTGTGACTAATGTTTAATCAAGGTCTTGAAACACGTTATATTAATACACAGATAATTTATATTTCAACGGCTTGGCTTATACATGTAGTTAAAGAATCAGTAGAGTGAAGTACTTTCATTTGACTAGTATTTTGGATATGTTTCGCAACATTTATTCTGGAGGCATACGGGTATCTTGTTTAAATATATAATTTAAAGGTGTAATTAGACTGTGGCGTCGCAACCAGTAGCTAAACCTACAAGCATTCAAGAACATCAGAACATCATAAATGTACCTTAAAATATTAGAATATCATTATTCATTAAAAATGCGTAATTCATTACATATGCACTCATGTACAAGATGTTCCGGCTAGACAGCTTACACTCTACAACATGAATTTTTCTTTGAAGTGCATATAAATGATTAAAAAACGATCCTGGCTTTTTGAAAATCAATGCGCATAAGATATCACATGATGTTAGCACCAGATAACGTACAAAATGAGCTGCGCTTTGGATTGGGGTAGACTTGAGCACGACATGGATTGGCTGACTGAATACTATTCATTATTGTTTAGTTCTCAAATGTAAATGTAGCATGTTGGCGAATTACTATATGTTGTAACTACAGTAAAATATGTGCAATTCCTTCAAATAGCTCCACAGACTGTGATATGAAAATCATGCTATAGAGTGAGATATGCATTCCCACATATGCGTTCATATTCATACTGATACTTGTAAATATGCTTATTCTTTGTACACTCGATGTTAAGTCAAACTGGTTTTTCTTTATCCGTATTTTATAAGAAATATAAGATTGTAGTGGTATTGTGCTATCATCCTTTTTTATGTACTATATCAAGGTTTTTTTCGTTTCTAGAATATATGCTCTCATGTTGAAATACTATGTAAGTTCATATGGATCATCAACAAAAATACAGGGTCCGTAGATGTGCTTTATTTTGATACCACTATTTTCGAATAGTAAACTTCCCCATGTGTATAATCGAAGAAATCTTTAATTAATTAAGACAAATACTGCTATTTGAAAATATAGATACTCAAAAATAAGCCCATCTAAGCACCCTGAAAATTGATATATATGAAAAACTGGCTTTATAGCTTTAAATTTGCATTATTCAATAAGCTGTCAAGTGGTGAAATCCATTTTGAACGAATCAGCAAGAAAATGTTCAGATTCGTTTCCCATAAAATCTTAGTTGTCCACTTTCTCTATTTATTTCAAACTGAACAATGGCAGTAGCTATTAAAAAAAATCATTTGTCAGGCACGCTATAAAAGAAAATATTTTATTAAAGTTATACAATTTTTTGACACCTATAAATCTGGAATAAAAAACAAACGAAATTTGCATCGTAAAGAATTTTATTGCACTGTTATAATCATCAGTTTCGCCATTCATGGTATTTGGCAGTTATTGAAAAATGTTACAGAGCTGTCATGGTTCTTGAAAAGTAAATTATTCGCAGTAAATAATTATAATAATAATCGCATAAAATAATAATCGTAAATAATCGCATGGCGGAATAATTATACGTACGTAATATTTATTTATATAATTCAAAATAAGGAATAATAATAATATTTTGTTGTCTTCTTCAATGCATAGTATAGAATGATGTATCCGTTATGCTTTCATCGGAAAAGTAATTCAAATGTTGTCTCTTTAATAAGAAAAATGGGGAATGCGTATCATTTATTAATATCTTTGAAAAGTTGTTACTTGCGCTTGCAGAATTAGAATAATTGCAATTAACTACTTCGATGTGCTTGTCTTTGAATACTTCTACCCAAATAGTAATACTGCCTTAATTTCAAGATTACTGAGAATAAATATGGGGAGATTTACCATTGAAAATAGAGGTATATAAAAAACTGGTTTGATAGATTTTAATAGTCTTAAAATATTAGGAAATATATATACTTGAAGAAAAATCAATTATTATTTTTTTGTTCAGTTTACAGAAGAATGAAATATTTTACAAAGGAACGTTTTCTACTTCAATAGTTCAATTAATGTTATTGAGCAACTCATAATTTCCGATCTTGAAGGCCTAGACGACATAAATTTACTAATTATAATTTAATAAAATTAGTATAACTAATTATACTAATTTGTTTAGTATTACTAATTGTGCTAATTGGTTTTATATTACTAATTATACATTTATTTTATTTAATTAGTATATAACTAATTTTACTAATTTACTAATAAAGGCAATTACCATTACTGTCTAACAAGAAATTTTAATAGACTCTTACAATTTCCTCACCAAACATCGAAATGCGGTGAAAAAAACACGCATATGAAATTAAAAAAATCATGTGATATCAAATATGCATTACATCATAGTGATATTTGCAAATATTCTTATTTTCCGTTCACTAGATGTTAAGCCAAACTGTTTTTCCTCTTTCGTATTTTTATATAAAATGAAAGATAGCGGTATTGTTCTATAGTCCGTTACATGTACTATATAAAGGTTTTTTTTTAATATATTCCATCATATTGAAACACTATATAAGTTTATATTCATCATCAACAAAAATAGAGTAACATGTCCTTTATTTTGATATCACTATTTCCGAAAGGTAAACATCTTCATATTTATTCTCGGGAATCTTTAAATTAAGGTAGTATTACTATTTGAGTAAAAGTACTCAATGACAAACACATCGAAGCAGTCTGGAAATAAATGTATATAAAATAGTGGTTTGATAGATTTAAATTTACATTTCTCAATTAGCTGTCAACTAGTGAATTCATTTTGAATGAATCAGCAATAGAATATTCTGATTAGTTTTCCATCAAATATTAGTTGACCAGTTTCTGTATTTATTTAAACTGAATAATAGCAGTAACTATTAATAGACAGAGGCACAATAAAAGGAGAATGTTTTATTGAATTTATACAATCGTTTGACAACTATACATCAGGAATAAAAAAAAAAGTCCTTCCGGCCTGTACCGGGAGGAAAAGGTAGCTTTCCTATATCTTCGTTTTAAAATTTTAGCTAATGTTACACGAAAACAGCAAGTTAAAATGCAAAGAAACGTATACAAAAGATTCGTTAATACTGAATTTGAATAAGAAATTCGCCAAATTATTGAGCAATAGCGAAATTGGCTTCATTTATGAAGATTTTATTTTGGTCGCCAAATTTGGCAATATTTCGCCAAATATCGCCAATTTTGGCGAGAATTTGGGGCTAACGGATATTAATATATAATGCGTATGATTGGGAAAATTATTACAACAATGAAAGAAAATAATTTGCGAGTAATCGCGTTAATGTGCTGTTTTGTTTCAAAATGTCAGCCACCCTAGAATTTCAAACTGCTCTTTCTCAGCCATTTTTTAAGATAGAGGTAAACCAAAAAATGCTCTGGAATCCTTGTATCAAGGCTTAACACGTAATTAAAAAATAAATTTGAATTTTTAACTTTTTTGTATATTTGTTTTAGTTTTAAATTTTTAAATGGTCGCCATCTTGAAACAAAATGGCGGACCAAGCTGGCCAACGAACTCGGTCGAGACATTGGTGAGCTTAATACACACAATTAGTTTCATCAAAATCGATTCATAAATACGGGCGTTATCGTATGACATAGGTCAGATATATATATATATATATATATATATATTTATATATATAAATCAACATTTGAACGGAGGGTGGTTTTGGGGTCTGGGGGTCATGATCGGTGAAAATATATCGAAATTTTCCGGAACTGCTTTCCTCCGAACGGCTGCAATAGGTAGCTTTATACTTTTTTGTATTGAAAGCTACCTAAAAGATATTTGCATCGTAAAGCACGTAAAGCATGGTAAATTTTATTGCACTGTTATTACCAAAAATTTCACCCTTTATGGTATTTATCAGTTATTGGAAAATATTATAGAGCTGTCAAAGTTCTTGAAAAGTAAATTATTCGCGGTAAGTAGAATGGCGGAATAATTACACGTACATAATATTTATTTACAAAATTCAAAATAAGGAAGAATGATATTTTGTTATTTTCTTCAATGCATAATAGTATAGAATGATGTATCCTTTATGCTTGCATCGGAAAAGTAATTCAAATATTGTCTCACAAATAGGAAAAATGGGGAATGCGTACTACGTATTAATATCTTTGAGAAGTTGTTTATTGCGCTTGCAGAATTACAATATTTTCAATCGACTATCTTGAAGTATTAGAAAATGTATAACTACTTGAAGAAATATATATGTATGTATTTTTTTACATGCTTTCTTTTAGCTTACAATTATGTATGTATGCGGCAGTCAAATATTGTCACTAATTTTTCACCCACTTCCTGTTGACATAGAGTTTGAAATTTGGAATATATATGTATTCCTGAAGACAAATATATGAATTGGACATATTGATTTTTTTAAAATTCCATCCCTAAGGGGGGGGGGGCAACGTAGGCACAAAACTTGTATTTTCCCCATAGAAATAACGTTGTGATTGTTTAATATTAATTGAAAAAAAATAGCTCCATTATTGCAAGATTCAGCCATTTTAATCCCATTCTTCCCCGCATCAATAGGACGTCAGAATTTGTATGAAATATATATGAATGAGTATGTATTGATAAATACATATGAATACAAGGAGTATTTATATTTCGAAATATCGCCAAATTTGGCGACAAAAATAAGTTGCCATATATAAAGCCAACTTGGTGATAGCTGGCTAATTTAGTTAAAATCCCATTTAAATCCATTAATCTTCCATAATCTTCTTCCATTGGCATAGCCTATTATTTTCTATAAAGTTCCATAAGACAAAAAAAATTAAGAAAGCATGTTTTTTTATTTAAAAAAAAGCCCATTATACTTATTTAGTTTACAGAAGAATGAAATATTTCCCAAATAAACGTTTTCTACTTTGATAATTCAATTAATGTTATTTAACCACTTATAATTTCCAACCTTAAAGGGCTAGATGAAATAAATTGACTAATTATAATTTAATATAACTAGTATAACTAATTATACTCATTTATTCTATTTAATTAATGTATAACTAATGATACAATTTTACTTAATATGACAATCAGAATTACTGTCTAACAAGAAAGTTTAATAGACTGTAATTTTCTCACCAAACATCGAAATGCGATGTAAAAAAATACACTTATTTCAACAAATTAGTTCACCGGTTTTCGGACATTCATCACAAATTACTCCATCTTCACAGTTTGGAAATGTCCAGAGGATTACCCTATCAGTTATTTAAATTTCAAGGGAAAATGAAGTTTAAAGATTTGACAAATATTAAAATTCTTAAAGTAAAAAAATTCTTAATACATATATTTTTTAAGTTTAAACTGGTTTTCAGCATTAGAGAGTTTTAAAATTAAAAGATTAAACTTTAGAAAAACAAATGTATACTTTTATTTTGAAATTCTCGTTTAAAGTAAAAAGTTTAGTTAAATTAATGTAAATATTTGTTTTTAGAGTTTCGTTCATCTCACGAAACCCTATTACTCCCGCTTCGTTGTCTGTCCGTGACAGAGCAGGTTTTCGGAAACTATATAACTTACAGTCATAAAATTTTGCGTAATTATAGCTGAATACCTCCTATGAAGCTCAAAATCATAAAATTTGAAAAAAATCCTATTATTGTAATATATAGAGATCAAAAAATGATAACAGCCTTTTCCTATTAAATTTAAATATTTTTTGTTATAGCAGTTGCCAACAATTAAAAATCCACAATAAAATTCTTTCTACAATAATTAATTTTCTATTGAAAGATTTACACGTGGAAATGAAATAAAAAATTTCACCAATTGAAAAAAAAAAATACATTAATATGACGTCATATTGGTAATAAAACAGAAATTTTCAAACATATCTCAATAATACAAGGAATATAAGTATGTGTAAGCAGCTGTATAAGTATGTATAAGTATAGAAAGCAGCTTAATATGACGTAATTAAAGAATTAAAAAGAAAATTAATCTGACATCTAACATTTTGAAGGTCGCTATACAAGGTCTCTATGTTTAATTTTGAAATTGATTTGTTTAATATCGCATTTAGTCCGCATGACAGATATTATTATGACAGAGTATATAATAGCGGGCTTCGCCCGCTATCGGACTGGTTCAGATTTTCGAAAAAATGGGAAAAATAGACCGGACTTTATAAAAACATGATTTTTTTAAAATGAATTTTATTTGGATTTATTAAAGAAAGGATAAAAATGAGCTCGCGCCGCCAGGATCCCACGGGGGTCGCCGGCTCGCGTTCCGAACATCGCTCCCAAGTCTCTAAACGACTTATATCACACCAGAGGCTTTGTCTCGCCTCGGCGCTGCGATCGGCCTGGGGCCCCTCCCCACTGCGGACCCCCAAGCCAATTTACCAAGGTCGATGGCATAGGTCGCTACGACAGTAACCCCACATCTCGGAGAAAACTTCCACAGGGACAGAACCTTGATGAACCACCGAGGAACCCCCGACGACTTCGTTCGCGAAACCCCATTGGGGGAGACGGTCCCTAGGTCATATGTCGAGCTACCACGACGGCTCTTGCTTTACCACAACTCGAGGGGTGTGAAAACCTACAAAGGTAGTCACGTTCCCTCTTGTAGTGGATCCTGAAAGAGAATGGATTAGTACAACAACATATAAACTTTTAAAACTCCAAACAACAACAACAACATTGACTAGATTGCAAAGCATGCGAAACTTCAACAACCACATAAACTTTAACAACAACAATACTTCTAGCACTGTGACTAGCCCTTTTTATCACATTTTAATGCCGGCTTATGAGGCGAGTCTCAAGCCTGCGTACTTATTGCATCATTACCTCTACCTCTGCTTCCTGCACCGCGGGGACCAAGGGCGATCGGCAGTGCGTTCAAGTGTGGGCGTTGTATACGAAGAGCTCGGTGATTGCGGCCTGCTCTTTGGCGACCAAGGTTTCGATCTAGCGTACGCATGAGGAGTCGGTGAATGATCAGCCGAACTCCCTTTCTGGCGTAGCCGTCCAGGCAGAGATCGCTTGGCGCACGCGTCCGAAAGTCGCGAGGAAAGTACTTTTCCCGCACAGACAGCACGCACCGAAAAAGCACGTGGCTTATGTTACCAACCTCAGCTCCACAAAAACATTTAGAGTCGTGGTTGAAGAAACGAGCCTGATGATGGCCAAAGCTGCCGTGTCCTGTGAAGACCTGGTTAATGAAGAAATCGCTCTACAGTCGGTGAGTGCCGACGCGTGGGAAAGATTCATATGTCTTGCGGCCGGTCCCAGATTGGTCCCATCTCTCTTGCCACTTGGACAAGGCACGTCCAAAGAGGTCTTTTTTGGCTTGGCGGCGCGTGACTGGAATCACTACGTTGACAGACTGTCGTGTAGTGGCTTCTTTTGCCAATATGTCCGTCCTTTCGTTGAAGATGTGATCAACATGAGCCCGGACCCAATGCAAATGAACCTCAATTCCTGTGGTTTTAATCAGATCCCTAATCTCGGCAGTGGCCCTGTGCTGAGGCACAAGAAGCGCTTGGAGCGCCGACCTCGAGTCTGAGAAGACGTCGAGTTCCCCGAGACCTCTCAGATGGGCATGGGTGATTGCTTCTTTGATCGCTTGGACCTCCGCCGCAAACACTTCCGCACTGTCTCACAGTGGGTCGTTTTGAGGATCTAGGTGGACAAAATTATTGCGTTGAAGTTTTGCTGGGTTTTCGAATGTATCAGTAATAAAATAATCAAACAGTGACAAATATTTGGCTTATATAATTATTTATATTATTATTATTATTATTATTATTATTATTATTATTATTATTATTATTTATATTATATTATAATATTGTATTGTCCTTCGAACTACACATGTATTCAAAGTTATAATATTGTATTGTCCTTCAAACTACACATGTATTCAAAGTTTCAGCTCAATCGGATAATTAAAAGTGGTTTAAAATTAACATGCAAGATTTGAATTAAACACCCAAACACACATTTCAAGTTAATATAACTTAATGATTCGCAAACTTTCGCAGGAGCTTTCTTAAGTTTTCAATACTCTAGGAATGGCACTTTGATTTTTAAAAATGCTTATTTCTTAATAATACTTAATACTGTATTAAAAGTCAAGATGAAATTTGAAAACAAGATGGCACTTATTTCCAAACAGCAATAGGTTAAATCTTGTGACAAACATGTGACATATGTCCAGTAAACTCCTGCTTTCAAATAAAACAGAAAAGTCACGACTTGCTTTCGAACTTGCAGAAAAATAGTGCAACTGTTGAAACTCCCTCAAACCAACTGCCTTCTTTACGGTCGTAGTTAATCCACACATCGGATTTTTTCAACAAAACTCGTACGGATCTGGACAGAAGAGACATCCGGTTACCAGTATACGCAGTCTTGTTAAATTCTGAGATAATCGAAAAATTAATTTTGTCCACCTAGATCATCAAAACGTCCCACTGTGCGTCCGAGTGACGGGACTGGCTCTCCGCTATTACTTCGTTCTCTGACACGGCAAGGAACGCACAGCCTACTGTGGTGTTCTCTTGCTTGGATCCGTCCGTGTAGTACGACCACGCAGTCCGCAGAGCCAAATCCGCGGTCCAACGGACCCGCCAAAGATCCTCAAGTCTGGGAGTGGGCCTCCAGAGGTCGACCGGCTCGGAGTCTAGTCCGGTACCGTCAACACTCTTCTTCCATCGGACTAGGGCCGTGTAGTCCCTGTCTAGCCCAGCACGCAAGTCGATGGGGAGAACCCCTGACAGGACTAAAGAAAGGATAAAGTTTTTTGAAAGGAATATTAAACGAAACCTTTTGTGTAATCTTCGGTCACACTTACACACTTGTTTATTTATTCCAAATAACGAGTAATATTCTATCTGATCCCAAGCCCCAAAATTTATAGTACTCAAGACATGCCTTAATCATTAACAGTTTTTAAATACACGTTTCCGAAATTATATATGTTTAGGTAGTTCCAGCTGAAGTAATCTGCCCGAACTGCACAGCATTGTTTTTACCAGAATTACAAATTTTTCATGGTTCATTGATAAAAAAGTAAAGTAAATATTTTTCTTTCATGATTGTCTGCTTTTGTTCGAATGACATAGTATAATGATTTCATTTATCATGAAGAAAAAATAATACAATTTGTCAATTTTCAATTTTGAAAAAAACAACAAACAAAAAACAAAAAATAACAGATCATCACTACACTCAAAACATAATCTCTGCTCGGCTGTTACCATAGTCATAAAATCAGGAAATTCAATAATGTTAAATAGAAACCATGAACAGGCAAACAAAGAAAACTAAGGCAGTGCACTGCAGCAATGCCAACAAGGCTTTTTTCAGGTGGATCAGAGCCATGCTGCGATCAGGAGAATATCGCCCCGCGTCCAGGTCAAGCTAGGCACTCATGCCCGGCAGGTAGGGGCCTGGTTAGCGGTAACTCATTGGGGATGTTAGTACGGGAATCT
Source organism: Maratus michaelseni (assembly GCA_963931845.1). Lineage (NCBI taxonomy): Eukaryota > Metazoa > Arthropoda > Arachnida > Araneae > Salticidae > Maratus > Maratus michaelseni. The sequence continues at coordinate 99,282,107 of OZ007591.1, forward strand.
ATACAGTCGTCTATTATCTTCAACAAACTTGCATTCGATAAATGCATAGTGATTGGGGTCCTGGTACCGCAATAGTTTTCCAATAAATTAGATTTATATAATCATCTGCTTCAATGTTGATTGTCAGTATTTCAAATTTGCGTATGTCATCATTTATTCTACCTCTTGCATTTATTATGGGATGAGCAGCTAGTTGTTTAATGTGATTGCAATCAGAATTTGCTGTGAGTGTGCAAAATAACCATCGTCCTAAATAACTTTTTTAACTATTCGTTTTATGGCGTATGCTGTGTTGTTTAGTAGCCGAGTAGTTTCCCATAAGGTTTTAGATACATTCTTTAGCTGTGGATTACATTTGATGGTAAACCATCCTGGGGCATAAACTTAGATCACATACTTTGTGTATGTCATCATTTATTCTACCTCTTGCATTTATTATGGGATGAGCAGCTAGTTGTTTAATGTGATTGCAATCAGAATTTGCTGTGAGTGTGCAAAGTAACCATTGTCCTAAATAACTTTTTTAACTATTCGTTTTATGGCGTATGCTGTGTTGTTTAGTAGCCGAGTAGTTTCCCATAAGGTTTTAGATACATTCTTTAGCTGTGGATTACATTTGATGGGAAACCATCCTGGGGCATAAACTTAGATCACATACTTTGTGAGTGAAAATAGAGACTCTGACGCGCCGTCAATGCGAATAATTAAGGTCAAGAATTCTATTCGTCGTTGTGAGCCATATTGCGTGGGACAATTTTCCTAGGCTCCTATTCGCTAGTTCTTTAGAGCTATATCCTGATGAAATAGCTTTGCAAATGTACAGCAGGTATTTCTGGTCTGTGCTGAGTGCCTTTTCATCGATTTCAGAAAATATGTTTTCTAAATTACTCTTTATAGGTTCAAAATCTGCAATAGGGAGTGAATGGCACGTGGACAAGGATTTTCCTAATACATTTGGGCCAGACGTTTTCCCATCGATCATGCCTAACAAATGATGCAGAGGCAATTCATTTAACTGGAGCTGGCATATGATGCATTGCAATGGTCTTGCAAGCTTCTCTTCCATTCGGCGGATTACTTCAGTATGCTTCCCCGTATTCACAGGACATCGGACACCCATCATAACTCAAGCATGAGAGGCTGGACAAGTCGATATTTTCATCTTTTAAAAACTTTGATATGCATTTAAAAAAATCTTTTGATGCTCCAGATGAGGAAATGTTAGGCAAAATTAGTCCCCAAATATTTGGAGCCAGGCTCTTCTAAGATAGTAACACGTTCTTCTTTCATAATTCTACGATGCGCATGTTTATCACTTCTCTTTTCTATACACATTGTGTCATCTTTTCAGGAGTCGAAATATAAGGCTCTTATTTCTGTTTTAGGGTTCTGTTCTTTACGTTGAGACGAACAAGCCGATTGGCTTTCACGCCTTACCTTGCTTCTATCTGTAACGGATACGGGTACGGGTACATTATGCTTTCCAGTGTCATTTGCTGTACACACACAATCCGGAAGAACCGCTGAAGCAAGAACTGCAGCAGACCGATCAGAAATTCTATAGCTATCACATGCTCTAGAAAAAGTTTCAAACCTCATTCGAGTTTCGGTATAGGAGGATGAAGATGGGAATTCAATTGTATCTATTATTGAATCATTGCATACTGATTAGTTTATTTCAATTTCACATGCAGTATCTTCTAATTGCGGTGCTTCTCTATTTAATCTTCTTTCTATTAATTTTTTTTCAACGAGTCGTTGTATGCTGTACCAGAATGGCAACGCCTTTTTTTTTACCGAAATTTGTCAGGTTTGCTCCAGTTAAAAATAATAAAGATATTGTTTTATCGTTTCAATATTTTAAATCTTTATTAATAAAGGTTCAAATGACACTATTAAATCATAATCAGTTCTACAGAAAATTTTTATTATTTTTGAAAAATTGTCAAATTTTACCCAAAATTTCGACATTTGGACCAAACGCGCAGACTCAAGCCATTTTTTTTCAGCGGTAAATTTTCAGATATTTGATGTACTAGTATAAAGGCAACTTTTGGCACCTATCCGTTTTTTGTAAAAAAAAAATAATTTTTTTCACTCCACCCTAATATATATATATAACGCCTGTTTAAACCTCTTATTACCTAGCCCGAGTATACTCATTTACTGAACTGTAGTAAAAAAAGTACTTATATTACTAAGGCTTTCACATTCCTCACTGACTTATCTTAGTTATATTCGTCATTTACTAATTATGTTTAACCCATTACATAGCCAAGTATACTCATTTACTAAACTGCAGTAAAAAAGTACTTATATTCAGACAATTCAGACCACACAATTCTATAAATTTTACATAGTTTTAAAGCACTAAATTAAGGTTACTAATCGAAAGGTTTACGTCAGATACTTAAGTAAAATTTTTATATCATGTTGAAATAACCATCTTTTTTTGAGCACAACAAAAGTTTAAAGAGAAAACATCATCACAATTTTGCTTTTTTGGACTGTGGGTTTTGATAAAAGTAAGTTAGCGCAATTACTATTTACAAAATAGTATTTTACTATTATTAACATGTTTTTACTTTTATTTGAATGTTACACATATACGCATTTAGATTTTTATTGGTAATATTTTTATTGGCTTCATAATAGTTTAGTAAATATTTTCAATAATTCATAGACAATAAAACTACGAAAAATATTGCATTTAAAAAAAAAGCAGTTTAAAGGAATTTAGATATTTTAGTTTAAAATTTACACTAAATAATTTAGGCCTTTATTTTAGTCAGATTTCTCGAGTTAAATACCGAAGAACGGTATTAAAAAAATCGTTGCAATAATAAGTTATTTTAATTGTTAAATTGAATGTATTTTATATTAATTCAATGATTGCGTATAAAGATACCAATGTCAAACAGAATTTAATGCGCACATATTAAAAACATTTTAGAACTTTCAATTTATACAAATATATCTGTAAAATTGAAGTTTCACAGGAATTTTTTACAATTTTATGCTAAAAGTTACCATTATTAAAATAATAACTGGATACTGGAATGAAATACAAGTTAAAATCTAGAAAACGAATACGCTTTAATATTAATGCAATAATTAATAAAAATAATTAACTATCACGCCAGTATACAGTTAGTACAAAGCACTCTTTTATTTCGATATAATTTATTTTGCAGCATAATTGCACGAACTTTTGAGTTTACCAAAACTGAATTTAGTAACCTTACATGCTGTTAAATCATTGATACTCACGCAAGATTCAATCCGTAGACGAGCGTTGATCTCGAGGTACACTTACATTTCTGTAGTCATATGTCAACATATTAAAATGACATATGAGTTTTATGTGAATACTACAACAGTATTCATGGGGACAGGATATGACAGTATAAGTAAATATATACTAATGATTAAAACGTTATTATTAATTTTAACCAATGTCATCAGTTTAATGGTAAATGCAATTACTAACATTTTTATTAAATGCAAATATTAGTAACTTTTATAATGATTAAACATAATCACACCGATGTTTAAACTTACATAAATTTTCTGGTTTATTTATTTTTTATGGTCAGTGGTTAAAATCTTTCAGTTTTTTTTCTATAATTACATTAATTTCTTTGATAACAGAGATTAGAAGAAAATTTCCGAGGTTTTAATTTGTCAGGCAAGACTTGTATTTATTTTTAAATATTTTAGATCGATTGAAAGCCATTTCATATAAATTGTATTAAGCTAATTAGGCTCAAACTGCTTTTAACACCAAGGTGATAAATTTAGAACAATATTCTACAGCTAAGTTCCAAAAGCCTGTATAATTTAAAATCCAAAAATATTCTATTTCGGGGTCCCATGAAGTGAAATGGGGATAGAGGCGAGGTACCCTTTCTGTAAACTGAAATACATAATTTTCTATTCACGAAGGGTTTCAAATTATCTATGCTTGATGAAAATACTTATGCTTAATGAGAAAAAATGAAAAATTAATTATCTCTATAAATGCAAACAGCGGAACTATAAATAATCGTTCCATTTTATCATGAATGCCCGGTTTTTACATAAAGAAAGAAACCCGATAGCTACTTCAATTAAGGGAACTCCTTTCTTTAAATAGCTTTCTAAGCTTCTCGTCTGTCTAACAAATGAATATCCCTTTATTCAGCTTTCAAAAGATACTTATGAATTATAGACACATTCTATTTTTATATGTTTTATATAAAATGAAAATTGAGAAAATTGAAAAATTCCTAGTCATTAATAACTTATAATTTAAGACAGTTTGGTTTGTCTAACATTTAAATTTTCATTCGGAATTTTTTTTTTCATTAGCACTTTCGAACGTTACTCAAAAGCGTTTATTATTTTTTTATCATCTGTCTAGACGTACGCTCTGTAACTTGCTAAGTGGGTCATTTTCTTAGAACCTGCGGAATCACTCAGCCCAGTGGTTAGTAAGCTGGCCACAAAACGAGGAGCTTGGGATGATGTTCGTGAGTTCAAATCCAGTGCGTTCGGAGCGGAGCAATTGTGTAAGATTTTCATGAATTTTCTTGTACGAAAACTATAATTCAGGTCACTTTCCCTTCGAAAGTGCTCCCTATAGAAAGTGCTCTCTGTAGTGTCCCCTGTCCTCTTGTAGCAGTATGACCAATTTTGGCTGATTCATAACAAAAATACCTAAATTCTAGAAAATCTCTAGAAACATGCAACACGATGTCACAGAATATTTATTAAAAAAATAATTGCAATTAAAAGTTATGTTATAAGGGAAATATGGTATAACCAAATAATGTATGTAAATAATAACAAATATCAATTTTTCAAACATTGAGTGGCCAAACCATTATACCCACTTTTAACTGAAATTTATATTCTTAAGATCGATTTTAAGATCCATTTCGTAGAGCGTACAGATATGCTTTGCGGAGTTGTATGGCGCTATAATTTGTTGTGTTATAGCTCTTCTGTTTATACAAACAATCTGTGTCATTCACCTGGCACCTTTATTGTTCACAAGCAACTTTCGTGTATAATTACACTTTTCGCGAGAAATTTTTTGGCTTAGATGCAGTTCTTTGAAGAAGCGAGACATTCTTGTACAAGAAAAGCCAATAGAGTTAGAGATTTCTTATATAGTGGAATCGGCCCTTCTAGCGCCCATAATCATGTCTCATTCAAAGTTACTTAAATCTCTTTTTTCCCTATGAATAGACAAAATGGACATAATGTTTTGGACACTCAGCGTATAAATAATTTGTGCAGAGAGCCTGATAAATCATGTCCGTGGCAATCACAATCCTAGATTGCACCACTTGCTCTATCTGTAAAGTTGATTTAACAGTTTTTTTTTTAATGTTACATCACTTAATTTTAATACAGTGCTGTATAAAGCTAATCGCAGTTTCAATTTCAAAGAGTTTTATTTTATATATAACAACTGTTAAAGAAATTGTGTCATCTCCGTGGACAGAAAATAGTTAGCTAAAATTCTGTAAAATATTGAGATGTTTCCTTGAAAAACTGTTAAAAATAATGGACGAAGATAACATAAAAACAGATAAGGGTTATGGAGTAGTAAAATTATACAGAATAACATAGAATAGTAAATATACAAAACTTAAGCGTGCATTTTCATTCAACCCCGTGTAATAGTTAGTGTGTTACAAATATTTAACGGTAAAAACGTCAGGTCTGTGGACATCATGGTAATGAACATGTCATCTTCGTAATGTAAAACGCAATTTTAATAAACTATTTATTACGATTTAGGAAACTTTTTGTATGATATTATTTCTTCTTTATAGTTCTTAATGCAAGGAAGTGCTTTAAATATCATAGTAGAATTATCTTCAAACAACAGTCTTCAAACAAGAGGATGATTTTTTTTTTTTTTACTTATTAACACTTTTCTAATTTTTACTTATTAATTTCTAAAACTTTACCAAATTTTACTAATTTTATATTTGAATGGGTGTCTGTAAGAAGGGCCTGTCTTAAAAATTTTGGAAAGTTGGGTTTTTTGTTGGAAAAGGGTCTAGGTGGACTGATTGAAGATTACCCAGTATTAAAAATTTCATTTTTATAATATACAAGTTTGTTTATTTTATATAAAAAACTAAAACAATAAACTAAAAATAATATTGTTATTTTCCTTACCCACCTAAATAGTTTTTTATTATCCATCGATGCTCAGCATGAAAACAAAAGTAGAGGGTAATTCAGATCGGAATAAGTACCTATGTTGCACTAAGTGTTTATTACATCGCTAATCAATGACATTATTAGTTTTTTAATCAATTTTCGAAATTTTAGACAGTTATTTAATTGCCCATTTTAAACTTTAATGTGAAAAAGATATATATAGCGTAGTTCAATAGTCTTAAAACTAAAATATCTGAATGTTGATTTCCCTTTTATAAAATCGGAGAAGGATAATGCTACTAAATAATTAGTCGATAATTTTTTATATTTGGATAGTTATGGCAGTTAAAAATTAAATAATTAACATACAACTATGATGTTTAATATGTAAAGTTAATATGATTAGCATATTTTATAAACAAATAAAATTTGTTAGGTAAGTTTACATTTGAAATTAGTATTTGAGTATTTGAAAACATTATTTTATTTTTCAACTAAATTTGTTATTTGCTCTATTAAGCATATTCTTTCATTTACTATCTATTCAATTATAACGAAGTAATTAAAATATCCTGTAGAATAATCTTCAAACAAAAGCATTAATCTTATTATCTACTCTTAATACTATCTAAAATGCAATACCTGAATAATGAGATGAATAATTTTATTATTCGGATTAATTATCGCAATTGAAAATTATTTGACTTAAAAAAAAAAAAAAAAAAAAAAAAAACGTACTTTTTTATGTGTATAATAAATCTTTTCCCTTTTTCATTGTTAATTTATAGTGAAATTTTAAATCAGTAATTATTTCTATGAACAAAGGGTTATACGTTTGAATAAAAATAGTATTTATATTTCTATGCATTTCATTGTAAGTCAGATCTATAAGCATCATATTAGATGAACTCTAACTTTACTTCATGAATTTAGTAGTATTAATAAACAAAGATTCAACTTCTACCAGCTGCTCGTACCTCTAATAAGAATCTATACTAGTAAATTAAAATTGTTTGTCGTCGGTGTGTCTGTGTGCGATGGCTAAGAAAATCTATCATGCGTAGTAGTGGTCTCAAAAATTTAGATTCGGACAGTCTAAGGCAGGTCCTAATTCACCTGAGGCTTATAATTTTTATTTTTTGATAATTAGCCGAAATAAAATTAAAACACGCAAGTCAAAAGTGGTTTCCAAGAAAACGACGCACGGTGCGTGCCAGAAACACCGTTCCGGAGTGCCTAAGCAGAGAAAATTCTAAAGTACAGAGCAGCTATTTTTTCTGCTCGTCTTTCTTAACGCGCCGATGCCGAACCTTTCAAAATGCTGACAAACAGATAATACCAAATTAAAGATCGCACTTCGACGTTTAAAAAATATTATTGGTAATCTCCTCAAAAATGCTTTTAAAAAGTTTTCATTTCACGGGTCTTTTTTTTTTTTTTTTTTTTTTTTTTTTCTGTCATGTTTTGCACCGGATTCAATTTCAGTTATACGAATAAAACGAAAAATACCTATTTAATTCGGATACTTTTTTCTGTAAGACAGTGCAATTTGTTTTCGAAAATATGAATTTTAACCCTTTCCGAAACAGTCGCGATTGTAAATCACTTCGCGCCACCTGGGGACACTTTATTTTCTACGCTAAAAGTAACTAAACGTCGGTATTTTAACACAATCTTTTAACACGATATTTGTACCTTCAAATTAGAAAAATTCGAAAAAAATCTCGAAATATTCGGAAGATTAGAAGTATTTTAAGAAAATAAAATCTGTAAAATTATCGCTCAGAACGTGAACACGCGGGCGGCTTCGACCCATGTTTTTACAACTAAATATTCTTATTTTTGAACAACATTTCTACGCAGACTTCAAAACCTTTATATTTATAACTTATAAAAATTTTAAAAGTTCGGTCGATAAAAATGATTTTTTTTTTGTAACTCCCAACGCAAAAAAAAAGAGAGAGAAAGAGAATAAAACAGAGTTCTTTTACAACTAAATATCAATATGTTTTCACAATTTTTTACCGTCTTCAAAACCACTATATTTGCAACTGATAAAAATTCCAAAGAGTTTGGACAGTAAGTATTTTTTTTTTATTATTATTAAACGAGACAACGTGAAAAAACAAAACAAAAAAGTCTTCTTGCAAGCATTTTTACTACTAAATATCAATATTTTTTCAAAAATTTTTTTACACAAGTTATATATATATAAACTCGGTTTGTGGCGTCACGTGCCGCCATCCGAAAAATCTACAAGAGACCACGCCACTTCTTCCGGTCAAGGGTCCATTCTTCTTCCAGACTCCTATCCCTCATGGCTTTTTTTATATCATTCATCCAGGTCTTTCGTTGTCTTCCTCGTTTCCTCATTTGGTTTGTTCTGTAATTATATGTGATTTTGGGTAGTCTCTCGTCACTCATTTTTTTAACATGGCCATACCAGATTAATTGTTTCTTTTGGAGATCGTCTAATATTTTTCCCTTTATATTCATCATTTCTTTTATTCTTTCATTTCTTATTCTCTCTATTCTTGATATCCTGCATGATCTTCTTAGGGCATCCATTTCCACTGCTGCTAATTTCTTTCTTTCAGTCGCCATAATTCTCCACCCCTCTGCTCCATATAACAAAATGCTCTTTATTACTATACGGAAACATTATATTTGTGACGCATATAATTTTCAAGGAGTTCGGACGATTACCACTTTACCCAGTATTTTTAAGTTTTACTACTTAAGTACTTTTTAAGATACATTTAACGTGTCGGACCCCATTCTTTCCTTTTTTGGCATACTTTAAAATTATGCATTGGCTTGGAGAATAAAAATACGAAATAAAGAAAATTACTAAACTATATGTACGTTGAATTTTCTTTCCCATTCGTTTCAAAAAATGCGAATATTGATCTTTTAAAAAAAACTCATTACCAAAAGTCACTTTTGGCGAATTTCAATTTTTTCCAAAGGACTTCGACGTGGAAAAAAAAAAGAAAAGTGAGAAGAAAAACTCTGTATTTTACCATTAAATATGAATATTTTGGCAAGAAAATTATACACAAGCTTTGGAAACATTATATTTATTTATAACTCATGAATTTCAAAGAATTTGGACATTAAGAAATATATATATATATTTTAAGTTTAAATGTGTTCGTTGATAATCGATGAAAAATAAATGAGAAGAACGCTTCTTGCAAGCCTTTTTAACTTGGATTTTCGCTTAAAAATATAAAATCATTGAACACCTACTTTAGGTATATTTAAGGCTGTTATCACGGGACTGGGCAACGCCCGTAAGGTCAGCTAGTACCACAAGTACTATCGTGAAATTAATAATAATAAAAAAACTGATGGTAATTTTCTTTTAATTCTGTATCGAAGATTTGCTGTATTATTACTCAATCAAAAATAATGCATTTCTGAAATTTTAAAGTTTTACCCCAGTAAAAGTATATTTCTTTATAAACTTTTAATTTACTTCAAATATTAATCCCGATATTTTCCTTCAATTGACAGTTTTAACACTTTTCTACTTTTTTCCCTACCGAAATCCGAGAAGACAGCTGAGATCTAGAGGAACATGCACGCTTAGCGCATGCTCTGTAAGATCCCTCATCTGACATCTGCTATTGGGAATTAGTTGAGAATTTCTGGCGGCTCTAATAGCACGCGTCTTGATTCAACAGTTTGTCAGTCCGTTTATCCTGAAATTTTGGCTGTGATTATAATCTGCAAAAGGTATTTTTTGTTGTTGCGCAGAAATGTAATAGAAGAAGTATTGATTAGTTTTTGTGAGAAAAAAAAATCATTTGCATTTTATCTAATGGATTTCAAAACTTATTTCTCTTTTGCTGAAATATAAAAGTAATATCAAATAACTTACTGTTTTAAAAGGCAACTTTCAAGATACAATAGGATGGAGATCAGCAAGTGTTTTTAAATGCAATTGAGAAAAGTGTGGAAAGTTGTTTAATACGTTTTAAAGTGTTAGAGTTTGTCGCTGATTTACGAAAACAAAAGTTTTAATCGAGGGAATTTTGTGAAAATATAAATTTCCACTTAAAAACCAGAGTGCTTTTTCAGAGCAACAAATTCTTTCATATATTTAGTGACTGTAATATTATTGGACAACTATGATTTCTAATTTAAGTTTTTAAAAATATTTTACATTGATGCGGCATATATACTTGGAATATTATGGAATTTAAAATTTATGCGAATGTTGTTTAGAAAAATGCAGTGTCATTTAAATTTTAACAGATATTTGTACGGCGTGAGTGATAGACTTCAAAAGAAGAAAAATTTGCGACAACATTCCTTCACAAATTTAATTAATAATTAATTTTTACATAAAATTTTTCTGTGATAATTTTGGTTTTTACGTGATTTCTAATGAAAGTTCCTGAATTTAGTTCTATAAACTATTTCCATGCCAAAAATATGTATATTGAAATGAAAACTCTACTGAAACTTTGTTTTCAGATTATACTAAAAAGTTTTTAATTTGAGATGTAAATGTTAAACATTAAATGATATTTGTAGGTTAGTGTAAAATCATTTCGTGCCAAATTTTCCAAATTTGCCATATTTATTATTTAGGAATAATCGAAAAGTTAATTGATATAATTTTTTTAAACTGATTTAAAATGGCACTCTCGGATTTTTTTTTGTATTTCCATGATTGTTGTAGATGTTTTATTGTTATTCTTATTTAACCTAGTACTATTAACGAAATCAAATTAGATTACATTTTAATTTAGTAAAAAAAAAAAGACATATAATTTACAAATCTAACCTAATTTAGTATTTTGCATATTTATTTACAAATTTGTAGATCAATAAAACAGGTAGAGTTTCGCTTAATTTATATAATAATTCTTTTCTTCTCTTTTTTTTCTTTTTACTTATTTATTTACATTATTTTTAATCTAAATAAGATTTAAATATGTAATTTATCTCAAGTTTACTAACAGTCGTTGGATAATGGTTTAATTTTGCTATATAGCAATTGAAAAATTCTTTTCTGAAATATATTTGTAAGAAGTAACTTTTGATGTTTTTCGTGGCATCCGAAATTTCTTTATCAGTTTATTCAAATAATATTAATTAGTCGTTGTCTCAGTATACCACATTTTATTCACTTAATTTCTTAATTAATTTGACCAACATTAGCAAACACGTGGAACATCCATTTTTTTATACTGAAAGAGTATTTGTTTTTCTTAATTAAAAAAAATGGTGCTAAGTAGTATTTCTTTTCTGCAAACATTTTATTAACTTTATTTTATAATCTAATACATTGCTTAAATTAATAATTGCACACCGGTAAAAACAAAAGAGATCGTTCTTTATTATCAAAATACACATTTCTTTATTTTTAAAAGATTTTAAATAAATGATTTTTGTCTGAACTGAACATTTGACGTACAGAAATATGTAGATCAATTGTTACGTATTTTCATGGTTTCCGTTATAAGAAAGTTTATATAAAATATACCGACTACCGTTATAAAATATCCTTGAATTGCATTTATGTAAATACACGTTTTTCTTCGAATTCGAAATTTTTTCGCGGTTATTAATTAATAATAAAGTATTGTCAACATTCTATTTCATTTTAAAACATAACTTACAACTATATTTTAATTTAGCCTTTTTTTTTTTACGCAATCGTGATTTTATTTTTCCTTTTCAACTGACTTCTATCCAACATAAACATCTATATTTAAGGTAAACAAAAAATAACGGAAAATAATGTTTAAATCAAACAAAATATTAGTAAGTAAAAGTTACTTAATGTCTCAAAGTATAACTATACAATTTTAAATTCTGAGAACCCTAGAATTTATTCTATTATGTAAACTAAATTATTGTACGAATTTGTTTCGAATGTTGAAAGAATGATAATTGACATGATGAACTCCAGTGAGACTCCTCTTGCATCTGATGATAAAAATGATAACACAACTGAGGATACTTTTGAGCCATACCCTGATTTTACTCAAATCTCAGCTGTGAGATTTACACTCGTGGCTGTATACTTAATTGTGATGGTTTTCGCTGTACTCGGGAATGCCGTTGTTTGCTGCACAGTATTCACGAACCGGAAAATGCATACAGCCGTAAACTACTATATTGTGAACTTGGCTGTATGTGATTTTATGGTTGGAATTTTCGTTTTACCAGTTAAACTACTCGAACTTACAGCTCCAGCCGAATGGGAAATTTTGAATGATGGACTTTGCACAGCGATGATGTATCTGCAAACAATTTTCGTGTTTGCTAGTGTTTTAACATTAGTAGCTATCTGCATTGAGCGGTAAGTCTTAAAATTTTTATGTTACTTTTCCACTATAGGGGCCTTGACTTTCTAAAAAAAGTTTGGCGCAAATTGCGCTTCAGAAAATGAGATTCGCTGCTAAATGATTTATATATGTATTTATATAAATATATAAATATGTACTTATTTATATAGCATTATAGTTTTTAATATACAATTTACTTCTGTTTGTATATGAAATAGATAAATGGCTTCTTTATATTAAATAAGGGATATAAATATCGAAACATTTTGCTTCTGTACATAAAACAGTGAATATAGGTTGCTAAAAAAATTGCTGCCAAATTTCCTTATATCGCCAAGGCCACTATAATCGAAAGCACCCTTTTTATTTCTATGCAATAACTATGAATAAATAACGCAAAATACTTTTCTTATAAAACTCGTAATGTTTTATAAAAATTTACCTAACCCCCTAAATTTTATTTTAGATGTCAGATACTATTAAGCTACCAAACAATGGATATTTTTTTATTGACTCATATAAAAATGTAGTTAATTTGTAGTATTTTAAATAAAACAACTTTCAAAATTTTAAGTTATAACAAAAGTTATGGCAAAACAAACTTCAGACATAAAGTATGTCCATCTTTACTTTCATTTTATGCTATACGGTAATTTTGGATCTTGTGCGAAAAAAATTATAATAGTAGCTAGCTAGAGTTTTCCGAAATTTTAAAATCTTGTATAATAATTGTACGTACACAAAATTATGTAAAACTTTGATCCAAAAATTTAATTTAAAATCAAATTAATTAATTTAATTAATTAATTTTTAATTTAATTTAATTTTTCTTAATCTAAAATTTTGATTTTCAGTTAAATGTTTTAAAGTAATGCTTCTTTTTGTTTTTAAAATGCTTCCGAATTATCTACTTTTGTGACATACTTATTTTTTATTATTGAGATATAAAAGCTTTGATTCTATAAAACGTCATTTTAAATAGAATATAGTTGTCTAAGTAAAAAAGGGAAAACATTTTCATATCTGTGAGACATATACATATTACCCTACGCGCAGTGCAAAAAAAATATGTATGATTTAAAATTTATAAAAATGAAATATATTTAATTTCTTAAAAAATTTAAAAAGATAAGTTTTTTTAAATATTACTTTAAAATTTTGTAAAATAGATTAAATATTTTCAAGTTAAGAGCTTCATAACTTTGCTCACTTTTTACATTTCAAACACGTTTGACCCGTTAAATAGTAAATTTGTATCGCTGTAACTTAAGCTAAAAGAAATCGGTAAATTTTATACATTTGAAAGAAAAGTTAGAAGTAAATACCCAAAAATATATTATTACAACTACAATATGTTTAGCAATTCTTTAATTTCTGTTGTTATTTAATGTTTGTGGAGTTATTTGTGTAGTGATTACTAAAGAAATAGGAAAGTCCCGGGCGATTTTTTTTTTTTCAAAATGGGTAATTATTAAACTGTAAACTTTCTAAAATTACCAAATAGCATCAATAATCTTGTTGAAATAGATCTTTGGAAAAATCTCAATTAATGCTAAAATACCTGTGAAAATGTTCCACTAAATTAGAAATGTTTTCTATAAAATGTCATTACTATAATTCATAATTTTTGCAATGTAAAAATTTCGAAAGGAATTTTATTGTTTTAGAAATTTTTATACTATACTGCAAATATTTCCGCAGTAATGCTGATACAATAACATCCGTTTATAAAAATCGCGTTTATAATTCTTTTTATTTTTATAATCCGTCGAATTTTATAACAAAAACGTAGCGTAATTTTATCCGAAATATGTGTACTTTACGCTTTCGCAATTGTATGATCTCAATGCACGTAAGTATTAAACACTAGACAGAAAATTCTATATAAAGTTTCAAATATTTCATTTCAGATTTTGTAAAATCACTTAAGTAAATGCTGAAATATTACATCATTTCAAGTATATTTTTCATCAAAGATATTCAAATTGCGATATTTATTTCTAAAACTGTTATATTTTATAATCCCCTCTAAAAACGAAAATCGCGTACTGAAATACTGTTTTTTTTTTTTTTTTTTAATCTTTTAGTCTCTAATAATTATTTGTAATTTCTAAGTACTCAAATTACCTCCGAAGTTTAAAGATATCACGACACGTATTATCAAGTTTTCTTTTCAATAAATTCTTTCCGTATGAAATTTCTAATGCAAAAAGTTTATTTCAGTGTATTTTTTTTCTAAAATATCTTGATGCTTAAAATTCGTAAGCGGATCGTTAGAGGAAGAAAAAATGCGAAGGTTTGAGTCAAATTTTGTATTTGTTTTTGAAATTTTATATAAGTTGAAAATTATACGTCAAATGTGACAAATGAGGTGCGTTCGTACTGTTATTATTTCAGTGAAATGAATTATATTATTGTCTGTTATTATGATATGATTAATTTCCGTAATAAAATATGTACATTTTAAATTGGCAACATTTTATCTTTGGTTGACATTTACTGAATTTTCCAATGGGAAATTTAAGCATAGCTATGAAATTTTCAGAGCTTAAAATCCATATTTAGACTCTTTTTCCAATTAATATCTATTTCTCCGGAAGTATCTATCTAAAAAACTGTCGGTAGATTATATGATTGCTATAATTAAATAATTTTAGTATACAAATTCGGTTTTTAAATTCCATAATACGTAAAAAATTTGACTCCATCTTAAATAGGACGTAATCGCCATGGTAACCTAGAACCATTACCTATCAAGGGATATCATTGAATTAGTTACGTATGATAGGATTTAATAGAAGGAAGAATGTGGTTATACCGTGGTCATAGAAGTTATAAAATGTCATATACGTCATATATGACTGTAACGTCATACATGTCAGATAACTTCGTGATACTTCTCCGCCGCTCGACGATTGACCATCGGAAGCTGCTATAACAAGGAAGTACCGATTTTTAAAAAATTCAAATTATTTAATAAATATTTTTATTAATGTCTTTTTAAGTTTTGATTCTATTTTCATAAAATTTGAAATGACACGACAAAATTCTGCAACTATTATATACATTAAATTTCAAACCATTAGGTTGGGTAGCTTTTGCGCTATTATATGCGGTCAGACGTATGGACCAGACGGCGACTATAGGCGCTGTGTATTTATATTAGGAAAGCACCTAAAAATGGTTGATTTTTGTTCATTTAGAATCACTGTAAGCTGGGGTTACGTTAGTTAAAATGCTACTTCGATATTACTTACCCATCATACGTAGTATAGGGTAAGTCTTGTAATCGTTTTGAAAAACGAAAAAAAAAAATTGACGGATTTGCACGTTTTAGACACTGGAGATTCCGAAAAACATATTTTTAGAAAAAAAAAATGCCGTCGGTCTGGCTGTGTGTGTCTCTGTAAACTGTCTATCTCCGGTACAAATTGAGATAGAGACTTGAAATTTGGTATGTACTTAGTATGTAATAGTGGAAGAAGCTTATTGAATTTCATTAACCTCTATTATCTGGAACTATTTTTTTCAGACAATCGAAATATTCGTTCTGATAAAAGGTATATAAAAATGTTCGAACTTGTTTATTATAAAGAGTGAATATTAAAGACAGTAAAAAAACATAAATTTTGCATAAAGGATGAAGTCGATCGGATAATTAGTTACCGAGATATTTGTAATCATTTTTCCCACACTCTTCGATTTTTCATAACCCTGTATTTCATCGAAATTTCAATTCAAAGATAATTTTTAATTGAAAAGGAGACGCTTAATCTGACGCAATAAACCGTTGGTTAATATGATTAACATTTTTGGAGTTATACGGATGTTTCTTTTACGAAATTCAGTAATAGAGCATTTAAAGTGTATGACGTCATCAATCCATGATTTTATTCGAATTGCATTGCATTTAATAAGTAGTTTACACATGTTTTATTTTCATATTTTATATTATGCATATCCATGATGGGTAAGTATTACAGTGGCCCCCAATGACTAGTTTAAACATACGGCATTTAATCTGGAATCGCTAATTAACGCGAGAAGATTTCAGATAATTTCAAGGGCTTCTGGGCCCATTAAATTTTTCTCGTTGCCTGTTACCTTTCATTTTCACATAATGTAGGTCATTATTAAACTTTCATAAAATGTTGAGTAATTCAAAATCAATGAACCTAAACAAAATTACTAATCTGTGGATTTTAATAAATTTCTGAACATTAAAAGCTTTTTTCACATCGATTGAAAACAGAGAATAATTGGCTTAACTGTGCTAGTTTTAAGTTAAGGAACGGAGGGAAAGAATTGAAAGGGAAAGGTGAAAATATAATGTTTATAAATGCTAATGAAAAGTTAATTCTTTGTTGTGAGGATCTCAAATATTTAAAATTTATAAGAATTGAAGATATGCAATGTAATTAATTTAATTTGCCAGAAATCTCTGGTTTCTTTCTAACTGCACATTATTTATTTTAAGAAAATATAATGTTTATTGCATTTGATTAAGAAGAAGGGATTGAATGTAAAACTGTGTTTTGAGTTCCAGATCTCTGAAAATTTTTAAAAATGAATTAATTTTCTAATAATTAAATTTATACTTTTATGACTATTAGGGTTCGTTAAAGCCATTTAGTGGCTCTTAGGCAATACAAATATCCGAACACTTTCGAATTTAGACGATTTGTTGAATAGTTAGAAAAATACTTCACAAATTCTTCTAGAAACTGAAGAATGTAAAAACATGTTTGACCACAGATTTTTCGGCGAAAGTTTAGTCAGGAGGGCAATTAGGTGACTGAAAATAAATTGCATAATGGAAAAATATACCGGCTGCCCTGAATTTAAAATTGTGTTTTGAGTTCCAGATCTGGGAAGAGTCTTAAATAGGAATTAGTTTTCTAATAATTATATTTATACTTTTATGACTATTAAGCTTCATTAAAGCCATTTAGTGACTCTTAGGCAATAAAAATATCCGAACACTTTCGAATTTAGACGTTTTGTTGAATAGTTAGAAAAGTACTTGACAAATTCTTCAAGAAATTCAAGAATATAAAAACATGTTTGACCACATATTATTCTTCAAAAGTTTAGTCAGGAGAGCAATTAGGGGACCGAAAATAAATTGCAGAATGGAAAAATATACTAGGTGTCCTGAAAGTCTGAAAATGGTCGAATAATTCGAGAAATACACATAGGATTGAATAACGGAAAAATATGTGTTCAATATTATATAAAAATTTATTCAATGAAACCAAAGTTGACTCCTACGCCCAACCCCTGTTAGTGAAAAGGCAGGGACTTTGAAATCTTAAATGAGAACCCCCATTTTTTATTGCAGATTCGGATTCTACGGGAAAAGAAACGTAACTTTTGAATCAATTTTTTTTTTAGGTCCTCTTAGATGGCGACGTAATTGAGCAGAATGCGGCGTTAAACAGCACCCTGAATCGTGGGAGGAACTCACGTTAATAAAGCACCCCGAAGGGAACAGGAACCTACTACGACCAAGTCGTTGTTCCTGGGTAACGCTTAAAGTAGTGCTTTCATTTGGAATTTAAGCAGCGGCCCCTTACTACCCACGATGTAGGTAGAGAAACAACATTTTTCTGTTTAGGTTCTGTTATTTTTTTTATTAATTTTTTTTTAAATCAGAACTTCAATGAAAAGTAGCTTTTGCTCCTCACAAAACGAATCTGATCGCATTTTGCTCGATTACAGCGCCATCAAGGATGACCCCCAAAAAAGTTAAATACAAAAGTTACGTATTTTTCCCGTAGAGTCCGAATCTGCAATAAAAAATAGGGGTTCTCTTTTAGGATTTCGAAGTTGGAGCCCTTCCACCCACAGAGAGTTGGAGTGAAGGAGGGGGGGGGGGTCAACTATGGCATCACTAAATGTTTTTTTTTTTTGGTTAATATTTAACACGTACTTTTCTTTTTTCAATTCGATGTGTACTTCTTTAATTATTCGACCTTTTACAGACCTTTAGGATATCCGGTATTGTCGATTATGTATAAAAGGCTATAACTGATTTATAGCTGCAGCAGATGATTATGTGGGCCTTATGCAACATATGCGTTTATTTCTGATAGAATAACACATAGTATGTACATGGAGATATAAAAGTTTCTTTTAGAAAATTCAAAAATTCACACAATTTTTTTTTTATAGCAGCATGCAGGCTTTTCAACCAAATTCAACGCTACTTTTAAAAAGAAAGTGCAAAAGAAACAATATATTTGAATTAAATAACAAATACATTAAATATTTGATTAAATATGTGAAATTATGAAAAATAATTTATCACTGCGCATTCGCGAAGGATAATAAAAATATCTGTAATAATAATTTTAAAACAAAGCATTTTATATTACAGGGAGATCAGATTTTTATTTAATCTGTTGTTGGTTTCCAAAAAGCCCTCGTGACTAAACCTTCTCTGAAAAATATGAGGTCAAGCATGATCTTTACAAATTCATGAAGTTACAGAAGATTTCTTCAAGTAATTCTCTAGATATTCGACAAAACGTATAAAATCATAAACACACAAAAATCATATACATATAATAAAATCAAAAACATAATAAAAACAAAATAAATATACATGATAAAATCATATACATTTGAGTAGATAGTGTATGTGTGAGTGTGTATACTCATAAAATTTTATATATATTAATATAACATGAGAAAAACAGAGCATCAATTTAATTCTAAACTATTCTGAAGAATGTGTTACAGTATGATCTACAAATATTGTATGAAAAAAATCCTTGTCTACTTCATTAATTGCTAAAAGGTGTTAAATAGAAACCATAAGTAAAGTAAATAAAAATCCCAGTTAAACTGAAGGCATTGACCTCACAGGCTATTCACACTAATTGTACATTATAATCTTATTTCAAAGAATTTGAAATAAGCCCCTCGAAAAATAAAGAAATCGACAATATATTAAGGGAGGGCTCATTCCCCCCACCCCCTTATAATTAACCAATGCATCTCCAAAACTAACCAGAAGCGGCTTATTACAATGAACATACATATAGAAAATTTGAAGCAAATCACATAATTCTGCATGAAAAACCATTTATCTAAATTAAAGGGGGGTTAGCTCTCCCGCTATCCCCGTTATACTTAACCAATGAACCCCCAATATTAATCATTAAAGCGCCTTATCACAATGAACCTATATACAAAATTTGAAAGAAATCGGATTCTTCTTCATGAAAAACCCATTTATCTGGATTAAGGGATGATTTGCCCCCGTATCCCCCTTTATACTTAATCAATCAACTCCCAAAACTAAACTAATCAGGGAAGCGCCTTATCACAAAGAACCTATATACAAAATTTGAAGGAAATCGGATACTTCTGCATGAAAAACCCATTTATATAAATTAAGGGGGGGGGATTAGCCCCTCGTATCCCCTTTTATACATAACCAATGAACTCCCAAAACTAATCAGGGAAGCGCCTTATCACAATGAACCTATAAACAAAATTTGAAGCAAAACACCTGTTTCTATCAAGAGTTATGGCGTTACGTACATACATACATACATACGTACATACAGAACCGGCGGGCACATTAGCTCTCAGGTTTTGATAGCCTGAGAGCTAAAAAGTTTTGTTATAAATTAATTGCCTCATCTTTCGGCTTTACCGAAGCCTTTTCCGATACAAATGAGAATATTCGATCACGTTCCCTCTAAGATTTACGCGCATTATTTTATTTTATTTTTACATTTATGCTTATTTTCTGGCTCGTAACCATGGAGTAATGCAACTTATAAATTTTGTAAATTAAATCATGCTGTATCAATACATATTAAAATTTTAAGTGTTACCATTTCAATGGAACGCACATCTGATATAAAGTATAATATAAAAACAACAGCCCTTGCAAGATTATCTCAAGAAAATCTATCCACATAAATTTTAATCAAAGCAAAATAATTGTTCCCTCCAACCTATACTATCCATCCATTATAGGAGAAAGCATTGGAATTGGAGCATGTAAAAAATCAAGGTGTAATATTATAGCATCATTTAAATTACTAAAATTATGGGTTGAGTTACTTCATGTTTACGAGTATGGAAATAAACATCAAAGTAAAAAAATAAGAAAATGACGTGAGCATTGTAAAAGATAACATGAAAAAGTGAATGATGGCGTTTCTACTCATTGCATTATTGATTTTCCATCTTTAAAAAATTCTCATTTGCTTTGAAAATGGCTTCGGTGAATCAGAAACATGTAGACAGTTTATATACAGTCGAACTCCGTTAATACGAAAAAGTAGGAATTATAAAAGTCCTCGTATTAACCATTACTCTTAAAACCTGTGGTGATAATATAAGTCTTAAAAACACCCACTTTATTAAACTAATCACTACTGTTATTTGTTCTAATTATCTCAATCCTAAAATTAACTTAATGTCATTAAATTAACATAAAATATTCAATCTTACGTTTGTGTCATTTTCTTTAGACAAATTTTTTCTCTGAAAAAAATCACAGTACTGAAATCAAAGCCTCTAAAGAACTGTTAATTCCAAAGTGTATGAACGACGTACAATAATGCAACTAATCACTTCCCCTTTTCCTCGAAAAACTCGGTTAACATAGCAATGGTCACTGCAATTTTCGGGCTATTGATTTCACATATTCTTTTCATTTTAATAGTGCAATAAGAGACGTGAAAAGGCTGGTTATAATGACCCAGAGTCTGGATTTAAAGGAAAAAAGTAAATACGATTTTCTTCTATGCTTGTTCTTTTCCATGGCTCAGTTGTAAATCTGAAATAGAAGCTGTATTTAAACCGTCCTTATCTTTCCCTTCTTTCATTCTTTCAAGACCTCAGGATGTTCATTCCTTTGCCTTTCCTTGAGCAGGAGGTTTCCTTGAAGGTTGAAATTCTGTTTGGTAAAACTAATAAATTATTTCTTTTTGACAGACATATTATCGCAGACATATTTTGACAGACATATTATCGTAATGCAGAAATATTATCGCTGAGAGAGAACAGTGTTCAATATGAAAAGGATTTCTTTTATAATTCTACCCTACATTTTGCCCAAAATTACATTGAAACGAACAGATGTTTTGCTGGTATTAGCGCCGCCCTGCTTTTGAAACTCGTAACATGCGTAAAAATCTTAATATAGTTTAAATGGTGAACTATTCTTAACATGCAAATTGTTTGCTTTGACTGTCTATTCGTTTTAGCCGTGCTCGTAAAACACGAGTTCGAATAATAAAAACTTTTTAACTGTTTTATGGTTTTTATTTAACATGTTTTAGAAAATAATGGAGTATATTATCTGGGGGTGTACGGATTTGTTATATATTTAAACGTCCATATCATATAAAATGGTATAGGAATTCCTCAAAGTTATTGATTTAAATTATACGTTCGATTACGATAAGCAAAGTAGATAGCATAAGGCTTTGCGCAATACATGCTGCTGCTAAGAATAAAAATACGTAACGATAAAACCTATTTACTTTTTTGGAATTTACACATGTCTGAAATTCTCAGACAAATTCTCAGGGTCTTGCCCCCAGGGTATGCCTGAAATTCTCAGGCCCCTAGACAGTTGAATACTCCGACTATTTGGTAATACGACCCTTATTTCGATTTAATATAATACCGCAATATCAGAAAACATTCATAAATTAAAAAAAGAAAAAAAAAAATGTACGACTCCAAAGATTTCCCTTGCTTCTTCCAGACATATTTGCTTGTGATTTAAAAGCAATAGATGTTATCAGTTTATAGTGATTCAGAAGTAACATATATTTCGTCTATTCAGAGTATATTTATTTTATTCAAAAAGCAGATTAAAGGACCTCGTGTTTTAATTTTCCGTAAAAAGTTGCAAATAATGCATAAATTGAGGAAAAAAATATATATATCCACCATAGTATTTAAATGAAAAAGTAGAAATATATGATCGATTTAAGTTCAGAGGTATCGAGTATTTATTGAATCAATACCTGTTCATTTATTTCGGTCAGATAAAATAGTGTCAGATATTTTAACTCTACCTGAAATATTTTTAAATCTTTATTTTTGTAACTTTTTTTAAAAATATAAAATCTTGAAAATTTCAGAATTACAGCACGTCTGTGTTGACGTAATTTTTTCTCTTATCGGATAAAATTGAATATCTTATAAAAGGGAAAAAGGGATTAAAGGGATATATAAAAGGGAATAAGGACTATGCCGGGTCTACGCTGTCGAAGGCAATAGATTCCCCGCAGTAGGGGAATCCATCACAAGGTGCGTTATGAAAAACGGACCAGTTTCTTTCCAAATAAAAAACGCAGTGGGCATAGCTCCTCAGACCTCCTTATTAATGAGCGCCTCCCTTATAGTGATAGCCCTTTCAATGATTTATGAGCTGCAAAGTGTGGACCACTTGCAGTGATTGCTGTATTTTTTGGCTACTTCATTTTTTATTTCATTTTACATGGAATGTTCAAAGATGAACACTTGCAACGGAGTATGTGGTCTGTTAATAACATATAAAATATCTGCATATAAATAATATAAATATCAACGTATAAATAATGTAAATATCTATATATAAATAATATAAATATCTATATTTTTAAAGTAAATTTATTTTTCCTGACAATATATTTTTACTAGAAAAATTTCCTTCATCTAATATGCGTTGCACTTGACGTATAGCTTCTTATTATATTAGAGATAGTTTCTTAGCTTCATTTCCAATTTAGCAACTTTAGGGAACAATACCCATGTGGATAAAACTGCAAAAAAATTTAAATATTGACAAAAAAAAAAAACCCTATAAACTGTGTAAAGTACATCAATTGTTTTGTTGAAAGGCGGAAAGGAACAAAGAAGAGTGTAAGATTTTATTTTATACTATCTGTTCTATTTACCGAACGCGTGTATACACGTAGAAAAAGTTTTCATCTATGAATAAAACATGAATTATATTTCTTTGCTATTGATATTTTTATCGTTTCATCCTGTTTTTTAGTTTCTTGATTCCATGAAAAGAATGTATATACACGTAGGAATATAGAGAAATAAACATATATGAAAAAATTAAAAAAATCATCATTGAAAAAGAAAGAGAAATCGTGCTTCTCGCATACATTTTGAATCATTTACCAAAAGTGCCAGAATTGTGATAGGGAACTTTATCTTACCATAAGATGAAATAAAATATCTAAATAAACAATTGATGAAAAAAAAAAAAAAAAACACAGTTGAAAGCATACTTTCAGCGATTACCGTATCAGCGTTGTTGAGATAATGTATTCGATTTATTGTGTGCATCCCTGTGTATAATCTATAGCTTTTGTATACAGTATATAGTACATTAAACTTTAATTCTGCTAAAACATGCATAAAATACTGAAAAGGTTTTTTGACAATCACCATATATATAGATCAAAATGCATCTTTTTTTTTCAGTGCTGTATATGGATTTAGTAACATTGCTTAAATATAGCACATAGTATACTAAAATTTTGTTCAGCTAAAAGTTCAGTTGAAAATATACTTTCAGAAATTCTCGCCCACCGTCATAGACAGTGGAAGTATTCGATTTATTTAGTGCAGCATTATAGATGCTCTATAAAACTTACACACAACACATAATTTATTAAAATTTAGTTGAGCTTGAATTCGTATAACGGATTCAAAACGCGCGCGCAGCAATTATCACTTATAAACAATAATGAAATAACTAATGACATTAATTGCTGTATGCACTATTTTCTAAAAAGGTGATATTATCGGGTACCTCATTAACGTATATCAATTATCACTTATAAACAATAATGAAATAATTAATGACATTAATTGTTGTATGCACTATTTTATAAAAAGGGGATATTATCGGGTACCTCATTAACGTAAATCAATTTTATTATGTTACATGTACAATAATATCGTTGAAATGCAATTCAAATTACTACTGTTCAGAGACAGTAGTGCAATCGAATTATTTTGTGTGTCGCTGTAAATGAACGATAAATCGAATAGAGATAATATTTTTCTATTAAAAATAATGCTAAAGTTCAGAAACTCTTTTAACTTATATATTATACATTGATATTTAGTTGCTAAATACAGAAATAATATTTTATTGTATGTTTTCATCAAAACAATTTAATATGTAAGTATGAGGTTAAAAAAAAAGATATCACCGTTTTCTCCCAGATTATGAGTTTCATAAGAAAGTAAAACATTAAGTTAAATATTAATGATTAGCAGAACTGTATATAAACATATATGTATACATATATTGTTACATGATATATTATACATTGTTTGTAAAAGAAATCACATTGGTTTGCTAATAATAAACGATAATAAACGGACTATAAAGGGTAAAATTTTGTATAACGTGAATTATTTTCTGTATTATACAAAAAATAGCTCTAAAATGACAATTTCCGTCTACTAATATAGCTATTATAGCACACCAAAGGAAACATATTATATCACATATCAATAATGCATATTAATTTCGTATTGTCTGAACTAGTGTAATATCATTAAAATTTACACAAAATTATTATCTCACATAGACTATAATATATATCTTACGATAATTGATAAGGTTAAGCTGCATTTCGATGAATAATTAAGATCACGATATTAAATAGCTTGTACAGTCATTGTTATAATGACTTTGGGCCTTGATTAAAAAACATTGGCAGATGCCGAATAAAGAAGATAAATTCTTTACAACAGATGAATTTTTTATTGGTCTCTATTAATATAATACAGCTGAATAACATCCACCACAATCCTTAAAATCTTTGGACACTTTCACAGCTAAAACTTTAGCAGTTAATCATGTCACGTTTTCAGACGAAATTCATTTAACAAAAATATGTTATAATCTCATATTCTAATACTCCAGCTTCGAGACAGCGACGTAGTTTTTAAAATACAACAAATGCCACGAAATTTCAGAGCTCCGTATGCTCAGTGTTAAATACTAAGGTAGCGGAATGTTATTCACGCAATCCGGTTACGTGAAACAGCCAATAATGGCTTTGAAGTGGGGAAGAACTATATTTTAACGTCGGAAGCAGAGTGTACTGACGGCGGTCTATCCGGAAAAGCGCGCGAATAGCTTTTGGAATAAAATAAGAAAAATGAAATGTTAAAAATTAGATAATTTTAATAGAATAAAATATCGCATTTTAAGATTGAGAAGTAAAAGCCCTTGAAGAAAAATGATTCCGGGAAATATTTTTTACAGAGATTTTGAAAGGGGAAGAAATATTAAAATACGCATTTTAAATAGAAAGTATAATTTAAATGAACGAAATGAATGGAATATTGTTTAAGATAGGAAATAATTTAATAAACTGGGATTGTAGAATAAATTTAGAAAGGAAATTTTTGTGGAATAAATTTAATGAAGTGCGGAAATTTCATTTTCGTAATACATATAAATTCTTTTCAGTGGTACTGTAGATGAACTATAAATGTGAAAACTTCTTCTTTGACGTCATTGTAAACTTTAACAATATACATCAATTTCATGCTTATCCAAACATATTTCCGATAGTTAAAGCAAGAAAAAACAGACAAATAGGGGAATAAACAGGTGTACAAACTGATAGACGGAAGAGTCAGAAGTGGAAAACAACTTTCACTGGGAAGTGTTATAAAAACTTAATTGATAAAATATTTTTGCTCCAATTTCATTATTTAATTTTATATTCACAATTTATGGTTTTGTATAAAAAATATAAAAATCTAATAAATATGAATAAATAAACTTCAGTTTCTTTATTGCTGTTTTCCTGACTTGGGATTTTTCCTAATTTTTTTTGCATGTTTTGTAATTGAATGTAGTTTAGGAAAAGAAAAAATAAGTTTGTTAAAAATGGTAAGTATGTAGAAAACATTCATTAATATAAGATTGAATGATGATTAAATGGTATTTCTAATTCTCTTTTTAACTTTCTTCTATTGATTTCGTATACAATAAAACTGATTACAGTTTTTTGTATCTGTTGAAATTAACATTCTTCCAAAACTTTTCCTTTTTTTAATAAATAAGGACTGCTTTAATCTATTTAGAAAAGCGTAAATCGAAATAACTGCGACATGAATTCCTTAGGCTACCTTTTTAATAAGTATTGGAAAATTAATATCTCGTTATATTGATTTGTTGCTAATTAAAAACAAACGATTTTTTTTTTTTTTTGCATAGTAGAATGTGAATATTTCAGTATACTGTATTATTCAATATACTGCGTATTTCCTAAACCATTGGTGATCGATATATACTTCTTATTACAAAAAGTATGCAACTCTTACATGAAAAGACAACTACAGGGTGTTTCACAAAGGACCCCTAACTTTAAAAATCAATAACCCGGAAACGTGGATAGACAGAAACATGAAACCAGCGGTATGTTTATTAAAAAAAATAGTAAGAATCTTATACGTAAATCTAAAAATTTAGTTACAAATAGCACCGATAGATGGCGCTGAGAGCGTTAAGAATCCTTCTAAAGAGAGCTCAGAAGCATAAAAATACTAGTCATCGAAGATTTCGTCATATAAATCTGGCCGCTATTAGCGTATAGTGAAATTAATTCCGAAAGTGGTGTATAACGTGGAGGAACGTGTGTTTATTGTGTTGCAGTACCACCGATTAAATCAGAGTCCTACTGCTACAAGTAGAAGTTTTAAAACGCGATTTCAAGTCGCAAAAGCCCCAGATGGGAAAACAATTCGTGAGCTTTTTAAAAAAATTCGACAGACAGGCAACGTGGCCGATGCGAATTATTTTCACAATACGAAAATAGCGGCCAGATTTCAATGGCGAAATCTTCGACGGCTAGTCTTTCTATGCTTCTGACCTCTCTTTAGAAGGATTCTTAACGCTCTCAGCGCCATCTATCGGTGCTATTTTTAACTAAATTTTGAGATTTACGTATAAGATTCTTACGATTTTTTTAATAAACATACCACTGGTTTAATGTTTCTGTCTATCACCGTTTCCGGGTTATTGATTTTTAAAGTTAGGGGTCCTTTGTGAAACACCATGTAAAAACATAAATACGTTTTTTTAGTTCCAGAAAACACTGAAAATTTATAAAAATCAAAGTACGAGGATTATTCGGAAACAAAGGTCCGGTTTTTCTACATAGTTTCCATATCTGTTTAAACATTTGTCATAACGTTCTACAAGCTTTCGTATGCCTATGTTATAGACATCTGCCGCCTGTCAAGATAACCAGCCTTTAACTGTTTCTTTCACGTCGTCATCTGTGGCGAAGCGCTTGCCGCTGAAATTGTGAATCGCCGGACTTCACGAATCTTTTCATCCACATCATTGACCAAATCTTCTGTGATCACTGTTGAACATCAGTGTCACAGTAAAACAATGTCGTAACAGTGCAGCACTTTTTTTTTAAAACAGTGTCGTAAAACAATGATCGAGGTTCATCATTGAGACCTGATCGCGGTTCATCATGAAGGCCTGATCGCGGTTCATCAAGCTCGCACAAACTTACGTACTTTGCTGTCCCTCGTTGCATTGGGGCCACACACTTCATTTATCTGTCGGTGCATTTCCGGTGCTGAAACGTTGCTTGCTGTCAAAAACCGAATCACTGGATGTATTTCACAGACCGCAGGCTGATTAATTGTTTTAAACATTTTGAACTGACACTGTAAATAGCACACTGCAACAATACCAATGCAAATGGCGTCGTTTGACGAGCAAGGCATGCCGGGAGTCGGTGCGCATGCGTGTTTCAATGTTCGCGCGACATTAGCCACGGCGATTCCGACCTTAGTTTCCGAATAACCCTCGTAATATAAATAGGTAACTTTTGTCGTAAAACAATGAGATCTTTTAGAACGTTCTTTATAGACACGGGGCACCATTTTTCAAAATATATAAGTTATCTCTTTATATTAAAAAAAAGTAACCGGCAGACTCTGTCAGTGAATTTTTTGTGCCTTGAGGTCTTTCTGGGTTAATATCCAGAAAACTATTGCAAATAAAAATATGAAAATTGGTAGTTTTATAGAGAAATGTTCGATACACACGCTGAAGCAGACAGTTTTTAAATCGAAGAATTACATTAAGAGATATTTAATATTAAAGTCCTTCAAAATAATTCTATTAAAACGAGGGACAAAAATATAGGAACAAAAACTATGCTTAGGAATCTAATAATAGTTTTAAAGGATATAGTTGAGAAGCTGGCAGTGTGTAATTTTATTTTTTTGACTAATCTTTTGAGGGTTTTTTTTTTTTCAATTCTTTATTCAAAATTTCATCATTTTAATTGAGATTTATTTCATATTTCGAAAAAGCCATGTATTTAAACCGTTGCCAATTTCTAAAATAGCGCATATAATAATATTCCCTTTCAATTAAGAAATGCATTTACACGTGGCTATTAAAAACTGAAATAAAACTGTACAATAATTATTAAATGATTGCGTGTTAAAAGTCAGTAAATGGGGAAAATTACGTCATAATATATGTTGTTGCGCGTGAATATTAAATAGAAAAATGAAACTTGAAAATAATACTTAAATTATTACGCGTTCAGATAATTAAATGAGGGAACCTACGCCATATTTAAAATGTTCAAATAAGAATATTTCCAAAACGTTTTAATTTTAAAATATATTTACACGAAAGATTTATTTATTTCGACAAAACAGCGTAAATAATAATATTTCCCTTCAATTGAAAATTATATTTTTACGTTTAATAATAGGAAGATGTTGATTTGATGAAGATTTGATGAAAATTACGTCATATTGGAAACGATGCATTTGAAACGTCTTACTGAAAACATTTTTCTCATACGATCATTATAAAATTCCCTCATGGAGCGACATTGTTTACATAGCCGCTTTACACAAATTGATTTCCAAATGTTTAATTGATCTTATTTAATCAATCACGAAAACAGTTATTAATTGTTTCGACAGTAGTTAATTCGGCATTAAAATCCTTCATTCACAGGAAAATGAATGGAAACCCGATTACAGCAGATCGCCAGTAATCGTTTAATTTTAATTCAATCTTCTTGAATCGTTTTATAACCAATCCAACTAGCGTGCTTTTAGTTTCCTGTTTCAGTAGCTTGTAGTGGCAAAGCCCCTTTGTAAGAAAAAAAAGGAGACATTAAGAATTAAATTTTGTGTTTTAATAGGATACAGCTTCTTGTAAAACAAATGCATATCTATGAGCTATACCAGATTTTTATAACTTTTGTAATTGGAAGTATGTTTTTAGCACTTTCCAACCTAGTTGAAAAGTGTTTATGCCTTCAGTTTTTCTGGCCGTCTGCCGTCCGTATGTATTCTAACTCTTTAATTCTCTAACTCGGATTTTCCTGAAATTCTTTTATATAATTGACGTTTATTATAGCATGGCCTCTATTAAAAATGAAGTGTGCAGAAAACATAGTTTATTTACAAGGCCACTTAAAAGTATTCCGTTACATTACAGTCAATGGGAAAAAATATTTTGAAGTGTATTTTGATGATGGTACGTCATTTAAAACATGATGAAATTAATATACAATTATGAAGTGCACTAAAACATGTAAAATATGGGGTTCAAAGCCTTTATTATTCAATTACAAGGTCACACAAAGAATTCTCTTACACAATGTTCTGTGAAGAAAAAATGTTTGCAGCGTAATTTAATGATATTTCACTATTTCAAGCATAATGAAATTTATATGCATTACTGAGGTGCACTATAAGTTGCTCACTGAAAAGTATGGTGTGCATTGCGTTTCTTGTTCAGTTACAAGGACACGCAAAATAATTCGCTTACAGTCTTAGAACTATAATTACAGTCTACGTATGATAAGTGCGTTTTCAACTTTGGTTTAACTAAATGTTATTTGCATGAAAGTTTAACTAAATGTTTGCATAGTACATGGTGTGTATAAATTTTGTTGATCATATACAGTCATATAAAGGAATTCATAAGTATTACTGACTATGGGACTGAATTGCTTAAAGGTATTTTTAATTGTGTTACGCATTTTCCTGCTGAACTTTATTTTGTAGACTTACAAATGTTTGTGGAATATAAATAAATTCATATACAGGCTATGCAAAGAACAAAATACATTGTCGTTCATGGTTGGCAATTGCTGGAAGTAAGTTTTAAGTTGTCTTATGCGTTTTTAGCCGTACTTAAAATTTAGCTTAATATGTGGTGTGTTTACAATTCTTTAGATAATATACAGGTTTGTACAAAAGATTTCGAATGCATTTCCATTGATTTGCGAAAAAGGTTAAATGTGAATTTTATAACTGAACTAAATTTTATCATGCTATGTTGTATATATTCAATTCTATAGATCATATACAGGACTGCACAAAATAAAACGACTACTTTTTTTACTATGGAAGGTAAATGCTAAAACTAGATTTGTAAATGTGTCACTTTTCTAAACTGTTTACTACATATCTCCTGTCACCTATAGGACGATATATATTAACGGTGAAGTTTCGTTAGAGTTTTTGGATGTGTAGGAAAGTGTTTCGTAATATTTTCTTGACGCAAGGACTTTTGTTCTTGTTTTTTTTCATCAGAGTTTTTAAGATATAATCGTCATTACCTCTATTTTGAATACTAAGATACTGTTAAATGAAATAAAATATTTTAATGCAATGCCTGTTCCTTTTTAAAATATTTTAATAGTTCTTTTCTTCCTTGTCGTATGGCTAATTTTTTCAAAATATAAGTTACAGGAAAAGGAGGGCGTATTAAAAAATAAATTTCTTATTTTAATATGTCTACAGCCTTTTGTTAAACAAATGTTATATCTGAACGCTATACTGGATTTGTATATTTTTTGTTATTGAAAATATTCGTCTATCCTCAGAAGTATAATAGAGGATAATCCGTAACTACTATTTTGAATCATCGGGTACTTTTAAAGGAAAAAAAAATACCATCATACCTGTCACTATTTAAAATCTATCTATATTACTTAAATTTGTAGAATGATAACTTGTATGTGTATCATTTGAAAGTTTTCTAAAACTTGATTAAAATTACTATATACAAATATAATCTGATACATTCTTTTTACTTTTAACCTTTTCAGGGGCAAGGTACTTCTATCCGTAAAATGGTGAAATCATTGATAGACACCAGATTTCAGAAACAAATTTATTCGAAAATAAGTAAAATCTTTTCTTCATGTACTTGATAAAAAAGAATTTTTCATTCCGAAATTCTAGTGCCAATGTAGCACTTAGGGACTAAAATTAAGTGGTTCAAAAACCACCGCCCTTGAAAGGGTTAAGGTGCCTGACTACGTACGGTGCAATTTTTTCCAAATAAGCTATTTAATTATTTTTTGAACTTATTTCTATTAAGATTAGGACTAGAAACTGTGAAAAAAGGTAAAAAATATTTCATTCATTGATGAAATTTCGGTAAATGGTGGATTTTGTGGTAAAATTTAGTGAAATTTGGCACAATACGTAAAACACGCTACAGAAAAATATATTGTATGTATCTTAATTTCCTTTTTGCACTTCATACTTATGACATTGGTGAAGGCAATGAACTAAAATCTAAGAGATATTTTAAATGTTTCAAAATTTATAGCATATCGCACCTTTTTACATGCTGATTTTCTTGAAATTCATCGACGTCTTTCCACGAAAACATTCATTAAAAAAAAAATATTTATTCTAAATTTATATCTGTAGTTCATTGCCTTCACAATAGTATAAATAACATGCATTTTAAATTTCATAGTGATATTCCAAAAACTTTCTGAGAAATCATGTTTTGCGTATGGAATTTTCGCGAAAAATTACATTTTCCAAAAAATACATTTAAAGTTTAGATTTATGTTTTACTACAAGAATTTTCACAGTAATATTATGCATCTACACTTAACTGTTTTTATAAGCCATACTCCTTTTTTTTAAGTATTGAGCCTTCGTTTATTTCTAAAAGGCCATAGTTTTGCTTCCCCCTTCCCAGTTAGTACCTTTAAATAGTACTTCCGGTCCGTTAAACAGTACTTCCGGTTTGAGTGACAGCTGTTGAGTAGTTTAAAAAACGCTACAACGCCGGTTCTATTTGTGATACATTAAAAGCAAATACAGTTTTGGAAAGGTAGGAAGTTGGGCTTTAATAAAATGTAATAAAACCATTTTGACAATTTTGGTCTAAAACCACTTTTTAAACGTAGTCAGATACCTTAAAGTAAGTCCAAGTGATTTTACAGTTCTGCGACTTCGCTATCTTTTATTTTCGACCAAGCAGGTTATACAGTCCGTTTGTATGTTTTATTATGTATGTGTAAGCATAAAGTTCAAACGGGTGCTCCGATTTTAATATTTATTTTTTTGCTCGAAAGTGCTCGCTTTGGTGGTTATCCCACGGTTATCCAATAGTTGTTCAAATTAATTTATATTAGGATCTAAAACCGGTATGACTGTTTGCTTCTCATTTTTTTTTTCATTTTTTCTATCTATAATGAAAGAAAGTATTGTAATCGAGATTTTTTTCGACTTCCAATTTTCGACGGATTTACACGATTTAGGAGGTCGGAGAAACTGAAAAACATGTTTTTTCGAAATATCTGTCTGTCTCTGTGTTTTAATTGCCTCAGAAGTACTGCTCAGACAAGGAAAACAGGTCCGTAGAGCATGTATGTCCCCCTCGCCCCCCCTTTATTAAGGTGTTAAAAAAATCCACGGATTCGAGCCGTTGATAATGAGGCAAAGGGCGGCATAAATATCTGTGTGTCCTTTGTGTATCATCGAAAAGTGTATGAAAAAATGATTAGAATTGAACCAAATTTCATATATATGTTTTTGGCTATAACCAGCAGGTCTCAGTTTGGAATTGGGATATTCCGCCGGAAGAGGCCTAGTGATAGCGATTTTTGTGTCACTTTCATCACTGTATCATCGAAAAGCGTATAAAGTTATGCATCGAATTGAACTCAGCTTAATTTATATGTTTTTATCTATAGATGTCAGGTCTCAGCAGAAAGTCCGTATATTTCCCTGGAAGGGGACTCTGTGATAGCGATATTTATACGATTTTCTCGTGTTTTTTTTTTTTTTTTTTTTTTTGCAATTTAAATGAAGAATTTATGAATATTTTTCGACAAAGTTTTATATTTAGATGTAACATAATAGGCCGAGGTTTTTGTAAAATTTTGGAGAAAATCGACCTGAAAGTGACGCTGTGATAGCAAATTTTGCTCGATTTTCGGTAACTGTTGAAAAACAAAAACTATACTAAATCATCCAAGAGTCCTATCTCCGTTTCATTTGCATATATTTGTAATAAGAACATTTTTTTCATGTTTTTTGAAATATCACACGCTGATTAGACTTATTAAGAAATCTCCGCCCCCTCCCCCCTCTTTCCATAGTTTTGAAACATTTATTGACAAAAAACTTGAAGTGTAATAAAAAAAATATGCTTTTTGAATTATTAACATGTACGAGATAGAAAAAAGTTTTGGGAATTTCACATTTGACTAGTTTCATTTTAACTTTCGTAAAATTTGCCCAGTCGTGCCAAGTTTTTATATGATGTTAAGGTACACATAACAACTTTATGTTTTGAAAATAGTTGTTATATTAGTTGTTAATAGTTGTTATATATATATTTACAAGGACATGTCAAAAGCTTTAATCCATGAGAGTCTAATGTGCACCAAAATGAACGATATTGGAAACAATGGTATATTTTAAGTGAACACCTATAAATATCACTGCAATAGGGCAAGAATCAGTTCGTTAAAATCGTTTTTGATTCTGTTTGGTTGATAATAATGTTTTCCCGCAAAAGAGTAACAGAGAAAGAATTACCATTATCTGTTTTAGTAAAACAATTACATGCGTGCCATGTAGATCACAATGCAAATATGTCGAAACATAAAATTGTTCCATATAGAATAATTTTTGATCGTCCAAAGATATATATATATATATATATATATATATATATATGTATATATATATATATATATATATATATATATATATATATATGTATGTATATATATACAGGGTGTTTCACAAAGGACCCCTAAATTTAAAAATCAATAACCCGGAAACGGTGATAGATAAAATCATGAAAACAGTGGTATGTTTATTAAAAAAATCGTAAGAATCTTATACGTAAATCTCAAAATTTAGTTAAAAATAGCACCGATAGATGGCGCTGAGAGCGTTAAGAATCCTTCTAAAGAGAGTTCAAAAGCATAGAAAGACTAGCCGTCGACGATTTCGCCATTGAAATCTGACAGCTATTTTCGTATAGTGAAAATAATTCGCATCGGCCACGTTGCCTGTCTGTTGAATTTTTTTGAAAAGCTCACGAATTGTTTTTCCATCTGGGCCTTTTGCGACTTGAAATCGCGTTTGAAAATTTCTTGTGGCAGTAGGACCCCTGATTTAATAGGTGGTACTCCAACACAATAAACACACGTTCCTCCACGGTATACACCACTTTCGGAATTATTTTCACTATACTCTAATAGCGGCAAGATTTCATTGACAAAATCTTCGACGACTAGTCTCTCTATGCTTCTGAACTCTCTTTAGAAGGATTCTTAACACTCTCAGCGCCATCTATCGGTGCTATTTTTAACTAAATTTTGAGATTTACGTATAAGATTCTTACGATTTTTTTTAATAAACATACCATTGGTTTCATGTTTCTATCTAGCACCGTTTCCGGGTTATTGATTTTTAAAGTTAGGGGTCCTTTGTGAAACACCCTGTATATAAACTGCTTTTATTACTTGGTATTACATTTATTTAAAGCGAGAAAACTGCATTTTTATATAAAGCATTTTCTGATTAAGGAAGTTTAATTCTGTAATGAAACAAAATTTATAAACAAACTTTATCTTCTTTCGTTGCTTCATTTTATATTTTAAAGTTTATAAAAATCATTGAAAAAGTAATAAATAATTCTAACGGTTGAAATTCAGTAAGCAAAGCGCTTCACTTATATTTATTAAAGTCTGTTTTATGAAAAGTTTAATCTATTAAATACAAATAAAATGTCATTTTATGCAAAAATTTAAACCAATATTAACATATAAATTAATGTGTTTTTATTCTTGTTTATATTTTGTCTGATTCAGCATTTCAGATATTTGCATTTCTGCCTCTGTTGCAAATCAATAATTTCAATACACGAAAACAAAGATTTATGAAAAAGAGCAGAATATTGTTACATGTAATATATACATGTAATTAACATAACTTTAAATCCAAAAGCATGTATAAGTAAAGTTTCGGTTAATCCTTTCTATTCTAAATTAACGTCTAATTACTGCTTAAACTGATAAAAACATAACACGAAATATTTAAAAATACCTTTTAATACAGATTACATATGTTTCATTCGCTCTATCGGCGTCATCTTCAGATCTAAATCTATACTAATAAAATAAAGTTTGGCTCTGTGTGTGTCTGTTTTCGATAGCTAGCAAAATCTAGCCCACCTACAAGCCTGAAAATTTATGTGTGCATAGTGCAAGATCTGACCATGTACACCTGAGCCTCAGAATTTTAATAATTTGATAATTACTCAAGATATTAATTAGAATATCATTAAACATCGAATCGAAAATGCCGTCTTTTAAATCAAAATGGCTAAAGAAAAGAACTGCTGTTGCGGATTTGCAAACGGAAATGAACGAATTCGAAATTAATTTACTAATTAGCGAATTTTAAGAAATCTAATTAAGATATCAATTTGAAAATTTCTGAGCATATGTAAAAAAAAAAATTGCATCCAACTCTGATTTTTGAAAAATTCGGCCGGTAATTTTTCTTAATTTATGCAAAGAACTGCCGAAAATCTGCCGGCGTCAGTGAAAAAAATCCGAGAAAGTTTCAGACAGAGATCTGCTTTCATTAAAAACTGAATTACAAAGAGATCTGTTTCTCTGGCTGATCCCTCCATTTAGTTTGCGAAAATGAAAGGAAATAATTGCCAATTTTTACTAATGAACAAAAATTTAGATAACTAATTAAGATATAGATCTGAAATTGAGGATGGGAAGTGTTGTCATCTGCCGGCTATTTTTGCGTAGCGTCTTCGTTATGTTCTAATTATCAGAAAAATGTAATTATTTTTTTAATGTAGGTGAAGGTGGTTTTCTTGAAAAAAATTTTCGTTATATTTACGGGTATGGGGAGGGAGGGGGTTAACGCCTTGCTCTGAGATTGTTATTATCTCGGGCCCGGGCAACGCCGGACGGGTAGCTAGTAATAAATAAAATATTCTCGCATAGTTTTTTTTTCTTTTTTGAAAGTGGTCTAAGGCAAGCAGGTGCTTAAATTGATCAGAAAAAAAACTATGCGAGAATATTTTATTCATTATTTAGATCTGAAGATGTTGCCGGTAGAGTGAATAAACATATGTAATCTGTATTAAAAGAAATTTTTAAACATTTCCCGTTATGTTTTTATCACGTTAAGCAGTAATTACCCTTTTTATTCTGTTATCGATTTTGTGTATAAATACACTGGTGATAATTTGTTTCATGAAAGTTTTTGAAATTATCATTTTTCCTTAATTATAGAAAAATATATATTTGCTATTAAAAAAAAAAAAAAAAAAAAAAAAAAAAAAAGAGAGAGATTTATGTAATGAAGAAGATGCGCAAATCGTTATAAATGTCTCAAAACCCTGCTAGGAAGTATAACTTTAGGGCCACCAATTAATTAATCTAATTAGCGAAAACTATAAAAGAATGTATCATTATCATTATATTACTTCTGATTTACAACACGCTTTTTCTATGCACAAATGAAACGCAAAACTATGAATGAGATTTCATACGAAACATCTTTGAGCAGATCTTTCATATAGTGTGCTAATATTTCATTAAAAACACATTGTTCGATTAAAAATTGCAATTAAATAAACATTAATGAAAAATCGTAACAGCAAATAATCTCAAAAACGGCAGAAACTTTGCATTTGGCCACTGATATTTCTTTTAAAACACAACTTTAAAAATTTCGTTATCAGAGGTCTGTTTACAATGAATCACTAGACTAATGGTACTTATTAAATGGTAACTTTATCTTAAAGCTTGTACTTCTGTATTTATTCAGGTTTGATTTAGAAACTATGGTTTTGTATTTTTTTTTCATTAAAAAATCTTGAGAAGGTATATGCAAATTAAAAAATAAAAATCTGTTGTATCACTTAGTAAAATATACCTGTTGCCTAATTTTGCCCTAACAAGTTATTTCTTTATTCTTTAAATTGACGAATTAACTAAATGTATATGTAAAAAATCATTCTTACTCTTCAATAAATCATTCTGTCATAAAACAATTTCACAATTTACAAATATAATATACAGTGTGTCCCAGGATTATTAGAAAAAACTTTAAGGGGAGGCAGCCCAAACAGCACAGACCCATCTATAAGACATCTACAAGCTGTAAACCCAAGAAAACCGACACATCTATAAGAAGTCTACAAATATCCATGATACACCCTTTTCACCTCTTATGGAGATGTTATGTGTGATCTCTCTGAGTTCTATTAGACGTCCAAGATATCCAGGTAGTCTATGAGACCACGTCTATAAGACATCCAAGCATAGATCACTTTTCGACATGCAGTATGTCTTATAGCCGTGCTTAAGACTTGGATTGTAGATATCCAGGGACATCTGATATGCGTTTATAAGACGTCTAATGCATGTCTATTTATTGATACTCAGTACTTCTTATAGATATACCTAAGATATCCAAGAAATTTCATCAGAAATACAGCCTTAGGGCAAAAGTATTGAGCACCCCCATATTTATAATATATTTGGTAAAAATAATAGATGGATACAAATATTAAATTGTATACAATTAAGAATTTTCTTTAAAAAATAAGTTTTTTATTTTTTTTCAAAGATAGCAAACGCATAACTCATCTTTTAATGAAGCTATTTTCTTTAAAAAACTTCTTTTTTAATTAAATTTTGTTGTTCTGTTAAGCCAGTTAATAAATAATCAAGAAAATAATTATTGTAAGAAAAGACAAAATGAACTTAGTCTTCAAAAACGAAAATAAAGAAAGCTTATGTAAAAAAAAAAAAAAAATACATTTATATGTAATTTTTATTATTTTATTTTTTAACATGTGTTAATAACAAAAATAAATTTTAAGAAATATTTATGCTGCTGAAGAGATCTTGGCATTTCAGGCAAGAAATATTTCAATTTCCATGATGATCTGTTAACTTATGACATAACAATGAAACTTCCAAAAAACAAAGTAATTTATAGTTTTGAAAAAGTAGGTGTTTAAAGAAAATGACTTCATTAAATGACGAGTTGCTTGTTAACTGTCTTTTTTTTTTTTTTTTTTTTTTTTTTTTTTTACAAACCATAAACTTAAAAAGAAAATTCCTAAATGATATGCAGTTAAATATTTGTATATAACTATTACTTTTACAAATATATTAAAAATATGGGGGTGCTGAATACTTTCAGCCAAGACTATATTTCCAATGAAATGACATTGTTTCCTTGCATGTCTTAAGTATATCTATATGAAAATTAGAATAATTCTTGCAGAAAATGTTAAAATATAAAGGAATTTGTCTTCAACAATGAAAATAGAGAAATCTTATTTTTAAAATATACTTTAAATTTATATGTTACTTTTATTATTTTAACTTTTAATATCTGTTAATAAAAATGATACAAGTTTTAGGAAATATTTTCATTGATGAAGATGAGTGATTTATATACTGGCTTTTCCGGTAAGAGTTATTCTAATTGTCATGATTACCTATTAACTTGCATAGCATAACAATTGCTATACTATGAAAGTTTCAATTCTGAAACTTACTGAAAAACAAAGCAGTTTAGTTTTTTAAAAAACTCATTTTTTTTAAAGCAAATTGTTTAATTAAAAGTCGAGTTGTTAGTTTGCTGTCATTTTAATTGTAATAACTTAACCATTAAAGACACAGACAGCAGTTGTGAATTCTAAAATAATTGTGTGTTGAACACTTGCGTTTCATTTACTCTCTTCCTAAACATCCTTCAATGTTGAAGTTCAAAATTTGTTCTACTTTTTCATTATTTTTATCAGTAAGTCTCCACTGATGTACAAAATACACCGCCATTGAATTTTTATAAACTATTATATTTTCTTTCTTAATTAAACATTTTTTTATATAAATGCGATATCTATTACTTGAATACTATTACTAAACATCAGACACTACGACTAATATTCAAGCCCCTGCTGGCACTTAGGAATACGTGCCCTTGCACCCTCTGCCTGAACCACCCTTAATGATGGCACGATTTAATATGAAAGTGCCAACATAACCCTCTGTCCACCGCCCTTTCAAGACATCCAGCATGGGCCTGCTAACACTTTGAAATAAGTTATGATAAAAATACGAGGGTGCTTAATAATTTTGGTGATAAAAATACGAGGGTGCTTAATAATTTTGGTAAAGACAACTGTAGATAAAAATACTAAATGTTTCATTCCAATAATATCAGTATATTATTCCCCCCCCCCCAAAAAAACGAATATTTTGCAATGTTCTGCAACGAACCTTCAACTGATCACAAATGTTCTGTGGAAATAAAAAAATAAAACACAGAGAGATTTTCTTGTATATGTAGGAGTGCGATTTCATCTTGTATAGAAATGCTAAAGACATTTCGTAAAACGCTAACACACACAAAAACCAAAGAAATGACGATTTTCACAATTTTACTCCGATCGAATGACGAATTTCGCTTTTTTCCCCCCTCGTAATAGATGATTTTTGCAATATTTTTGAGATTTTTCTCTCTGGTAACTGGCCAATTTCACATTTTTTTTTCTCAGAACCAATCATCGAACTCCACAATTTTTTTCCCACGACTAATTCGAGAATTGCGAGATATTTTCCAACACTTCACTGATGAATTTCGCATTTTTTTTTATCCGCGACTGATTGGCAAATTTTAAATATTTTTGATATTTTCTTTTCACTGACTGGCAAATTTGTTCAGCTCTTTCTTAGGACCAATGGGCAAAAATTGCATTTTTTTTTTTTTTATTCAAGCGACTAATATCCGAATGTCTCGATTTTTTTTTTTATCCACAACTGATTGTTAACTTTTGCGATATTTTCTTTATTGATCGATAAATGTTGCAGATTTTCTTGTGACAGAATAGAAAAAATTGTGGGTTTTTACAAGACTGATTGACGAATTTTGTGATTTTTTTTCCTGACAATCCACCGATTAATTTAGTTTTTTAACCTGCGACTGATAGGCGAATTTTGCATTATTTTCTTTTTATCAATTGGAAAATTTTGTCGCTTTATCTTGGAATTGATTGAAAAAAATCGAGGGATTTCCCAAAACTGATCAACTAATTTAGTGGGTTTTTTTTTCAGCTGTAACTGATAGCCAAATTTTGCAATATTTTCTTTCTGCCGATTGGAAAATTTTGCAGTTTTTTCTTGTGACCAATTGGAGAAAATTGTGTTTTTTTTTTGCTACTGATCGACAAATTTCCCATTTTTCTCGACGATTTACTGACAAATTTCATGGTTTTTACCC
This sequence comes from Maratus michaelseni, assembly GCA_963931845.1. NCBI lineage: Eukaryota > Metazoa > Arthropoda > Arachnida > Araneae > Salticidae > Maratus > Maratus michaelseni. The sequence goes on from OZ007591.1 coordinate 99,323,188, forward strand.
ACAACCGATTGAGAAATTTTTGCGCTTTTTCTTGGCAAAAAACATGAAATTTCAATAAAAAATCCTTCGGTTGATAAACGTATTTCACATTTTTTGACCCGCGACTGATAGGTGAATTTTGCAATATCTTCTTTCTACAGGATGGCAAATTTTGTCACTTTTTTGCAACCGATTGGTAAAAGTTGCCGGGTTTTTATGTGACTGACCGGTGAATTTCAGATTTTTTTCCGATGATCCACTGACGAAATTCATGTTTTTTTTTTTAAACTGCAGCAGCTGAAGAACTTCACGATTTTCCCCCATGATCGACTGACAAATTGTGTGAGCTTTTCCTGCGACCAATTAATGAATTTCACAATCTTTTTCAACGAACGATTGATGAAGTTTTTCTGGTGATTGACAGACAAATTTAGTTCTTTTTCAAATGAATGAATAGTGAATTGTGTTGAAAATGAGAATTTGAAATGTTCTGCAGAGAAGTTCATTGTTCTGCAATGTATGTCGCACTCTTAAGCATATTCTGCTTTGGGGACTGTTGCCATATTTATATTGGAATATTTTTATCAAAGCATCGACTAATTTAATTTTTTTCAATATTTCGAATGAAATATGTCTGCTGTAATTCACTAAAATCTCATAGCTAAATTAAAAAATCTATCATATTTACTCCTGCATAATGCACACATTTTTACAAAAATTTCAGGTCTAAAATCCAGTATACACATACATGATACACTGAATATTTCTAATTGTATACATCAAACCATACACATTTTCACAAAGTATATATACATATTGCAGAAACTTTATTTTATGATATTTTAATAAGAGAGCAAAATATATATGAGCACATACAAAAGTAATTTAGATTTGAGAAAAGATTGTAAATCATGATTTCTACAGATTTTTTTTTTTTTTAAGTTAAAATAACATGGTACACATTATACACAAGTAAATATGGTATTTAAAATCAGTTTGATAATTTTATCTTGTGAGAAATTTCTAAATCCTCCAGTATTTTGCAACAAGAGGCTAATAGATTTGTTATTTCTCCCATATTATTTAAATTTAACAAATCTTTCTTGCAGAGGATAAAGACTTTTGGTAGATAAATTTTTCTTGGGAAAAAAAGAAATCTTTGTGATAAATGTCACACATACATTACACATCATGCATAAAATCTTTAATTTTTCATACCAATATTTTAGAATATTTTTTTCTTTATTTTATCATATAATTTCTTCAATTAAATTAGGCAAAGGATTCCATTTGTAAATACTAGTAATCAGATTCAAAATTATGTGTGGGACGCTCGTCGCAAAGTTGTTAACACAAATTAATAAATTTCTTATTCTGTTTATTTTGATAAAATTATTAGACAAATGTTTTAAAATCTATTTTGCATATTGAACTAATTTTAAATTTTTTTTATCAGTACAAAAATATTACTCCAATTAACTCACTGTATGAAAGAACCACTCAGAATTATTTTTTAGTCAATGTCTGCCTACATCAAAAACTTATTTCAATTCTGTGAGCTTCAGATACAAAGGGAAATTTACAAATTGACTGCTACCTCAATTTTGCATTTTTAGAAAAACAAGAAAAATTTTAAGTTTTAAATATTGCAGCATAATTTAGATTAATGCTAAAAATTATTGCATGCTTTCTCATTATCATATCATTTTTTAAACATGTCAGCTCTACTACTCAATAAAAGTTTTAATAAAAATGTAAGTCTTTTTTTTCCTTATCATCAATATTAGTAACTAGGTGACAGTACTAGGTGGTACAGAATATAACTATAACAGAAAAAGGAAAAAAAAAAGAAGTGACTTTATTTTATTTGAAAAAAAAAATCTTTGGAACAGGACAAAATTCTTATTATTCTACTCCATTATCACTGCAATAGTAAGAGCTGATTTCTTCGAGCAGCACCTATAATAAAATAATAACACTGTTTTACTACATAACATTTTATGAATCACACAAAATGACATTTTGTTATATGAAAACTGAATTAATCTTCAATGAAGCAATTGTAAGCCCCCCCTCCTCCTTAATTTTTTGCATGTGATTTCTAGTGATGGGCATAATGAATGATTTTGATATTTGAATGAATCATTCAGGCATGCACAAAAGCATAGTTGTCAAGGCTCTTAAAATTATTTTTGTTTTACAAAAGTTCTGGTTTTAATTGATCAAAAATAGCAAGAAAGTAAACAGCAATGCTTTTGTGTACGCCGGGATGATTCATTTGAATAACAATCATTCATTATGTCCTTCGCTATTGTTATTCTTAATTTTTAGGGTTACGTACTTAAAAAATAAAAACGGAACCATTGTATATTGAAATACAAACAAGATAATAAACAAATATTGAAATGCAAACAAGAAATTTCAAACTAACACTCCCATAGGATTAACATTAGCCCATGTGACTAGCACAGACTCTTGAATATGGAAGATTTGGAATCAAATGATTTTTCCATTATCCCGTCGACCACTTTTCAAGAAAAATTAATTATCACCAAACAGTAATGCCAAATAAACAAATGGAAGAATGTTGCCATTGGAATATCAAAATAAATACAATAAAAAAATATGGAAATGCCCCATTCACCTAAGTGTCAACTATCAGTAAATTTAAACACAAAAAAATTACAATATAAATGAAAATAGAAAAAAAAAATCTTGGATATTCATTTATTTACATTATTTTTCTTAATTATCCTTCTCGGCTGGTGAATATAACGTCAGTTGAAATTGATGTATTGCACTTAACTATGCAACATAACATTTTTTCAATGCATTTTCTCTTTTAATATCATGGTGCAGCAGTTTAAGGACACAATTATTATTTTAAATAACGAAATAACTACTAAATCAGTTCATTTTAAAGATTATATTTAATTAAACAATAACAAAACATCACCATCAAAAATGAAAAATTCTTACATATACTGCTTTTTACTTTTAAAATTGTTGTGGATTAAAACTTAATAATTTATATTATTAATAAATGAAATTAGCATATATAATACTTGAGAGCATCCATATTTAGTTAGTAATCAGTATTCTAATGTCTTATAAAAATATATTTCAATATGTTTTTTTTTTACTAAACAATTATAAAACTCATGCCAGATAAGTCCATATGATGAGATTAAATTATGGAATGATGAGATTAAATTATGGAATGATCAACATTGAAAGAGGAATTAGGATGAATATATAATATTTGAGGAGATTTTAGTAGATGTAAGTGTATAAAAAAAGAGAGAACAGTAAAAAAAATAAATAAATAAAACTTGTTGAAATGAAAAGCAAATGTTATTCATATTACTGTTTTTAACAGTGGAAAATGGTAATTTTATTAAATTGTTGTATGTATGATTTTAAAGATATGAGAAATATTAAAACTTGCCTATCGATAGCCCCAGTAACTAATTTGTGTGTGTATCAATCTACAGCAAAACAAAATATATCTATGACGCAACAATGTCTACTATCACAAGAAATAATAGTAACCCATTAAATAAGCAAAATTTTCAATTACAAAGAAAATACAGTAAGAAGATAACAGTAATCCAATGACAAAGTAAAATTTTGCTTTTTTTTTTTTTTTTTTTTTTTTTTAAGTACAGTATTTTTTAAGCTATTAGATTAATCTTCAAAAATCTGCAATGCCCACTGTCATGTTGCATTATTTCTACTAGTGGGTTAATAGCCTTTAAAATTAGTTGAGTAATAAAATATGTAATTAAACAACTGTTGTCCTATTTAATTATTTAAAGAAGTAAAACTGAAAAAAAAGTGTAAATTAAATTAATCATAATAAAAAAAAGCTTTTATTTTAAAAATATAGCAATAGTTAAGCACTAAGTATGCCTTGTTAAAATTTAGGTAACATATTTACAATTCTGACTCAAATCACCAGTCTGCTATGTGTTATTCCAATATTAATGTCTTCATTATTGAGAAATTAAGTTATTTATTAAATCCGAACTCAATAAAATATCTTTTAAATTAGTTAAAAAATACTTAAAAATCTACAGTTTATAAATAAATTGCTTCAACGTATAAAAGCCAATTTTAACCAAAAAAGGCCAATTTTGGCCAAAAAAAGCCGCTGGCCTGGCTTTTATTAATTTTAGCCGGCTTTTTTGCAACCCTGCTTATCAAGTTATAAGTGCTTCCGGTCATGTGGCGACACTTTTTCGCACTTTACTGCCAACCACCTTGGTAATTTGGTTGAAAATGCCGACTTAGACAATCTTTTGTAAAAGATCTGCCTTTACTAAAAAATTGAAATCGTGTTTAGATTACATAGTTTCTGAATAAAAACACCTACCAATTTCATGTATTTGGAAGCAAAAATGAATTAAAAAATGTGTCATAAAGTAGCCTGTTTGGATTTGAGAACAGCCTTAATGGTGCCAAGTTGCACTTATTAAAATACATCAATTGGTTGCAAACTAAACTACAGAACTTTCCACTGCATCACACATACATATGAATACATCGATGATACATAATTAATACATACATGATTTCACAAATAAATGAGTGAAACGCTTGGCAAAATGCTGGCATGCAGTTAATACGAAAGTACAGAAACAAAAATACATGCAAAATATAGAAATCTCATGCTTATACATGTTTTGAAGATACGACATGATGAACTTTAAATGTTTGTTTTCTATGTTTAAAAATTTACAAAATCCTTTAAAGTTAATAATCTTAACTTTAGCAGCTACTCCTGCTACACCATAGTTACAGATTAAGAAATACATAAAAAAACAAGTCAGTTTTATCTTTATTTTTTAAAACTCAGAAATTCATGTATATAACTTATTTTTTTTTTTTTTTTTTTTTTTTTTTTACTCTTGGTTCTCAAATGATCTGACTTCAACACGAAACTTTCTGACTCATTTTTAAACACAAAAGCATAAAATTGGCAGGTCTGATCATGGAAAGGATTTGGAATCTAAATGAGTTTTCCATTTTTTTAAAATCAATAAATCACTTATCGAGTTATAAGTGATTTGTGTCATGTGATGACATGTTTCTGACCTTTTTTGTGCTGCAGCATTGGAAATTTGAAAAATGGAAAACGTCTTTCAATTACAAAATTTCTGAATAAGAATAGCTGTAAATTTCATGCGTTTCTGAACAAAAAAAGAATTAAAAAAGTAAGTCATAAAGTGAGCCGTTTGGATTTGGACCTTAAGAGAAAAAAAATATTTTTGATGTGTTACATTATACATTAAATATTATGTTAAAAAAAATTAGGTCTTGTACTGTTATTTTCCAAAGTATAAACTTTTAAGATTTATAAATTATACATTAGTAAATAAATTGCCATTTATATCTCTCTTCCCACTCTGTTCCAAAAAATTTGAGTAAAAACATAAGATCTGATATTTAAAATTAATCTAGAATTTCATAATGCAATCTAGTGTAAATTTTGCAATCTCACAACAAACTAATTATTCTAAAAAACAAGGCATTTTTTAATAAAAAATATACTAACCAAATATTCATGCAAGTCTTCCTGTCTTCAAATGTTTGTGATGGTGTGTTTCAACTAGGAGTCTAAAAAGATTCAAAGAAAGTTTCATTAGTATTCAGCAACATCTATTCTAGTTAAAATGTGACTGTGTTTATATTTCACACCAACTTTTCTCAAAATGATTAATTATGGGTTTTTCTTTTTTTTTGGAACAATTATTCGCAAAGATCCAAGGATGTCAAACTCAAGAAATCTCAAATTTTAAATCAGTTTGAGTTATTAAATTTTAATCAATAAGAAATTTCTTTTTTAAAAAAATTATTATGTATGCTAAACATCTTGAATCAGCCATACTCATCCTTTTATTACCGCGGGCCGCAAACGTATATTTGCGACGTTAGGTGGGCCGCAACACATACTTGTATAGTAATGTAAATATATAGATTTCTATAGCAAATGCCCCCCGTTTTTTCCCATCTCAAAAAATGCCCAACACGCCTAAAGAAGTATTCACTTCAAAAATATAATTTAAGTAACATTTATTACAAGGACAAAGCCATTTTATAACATTAAAATAAAATACAGCAGCAAAAACAGAAAAAGAAAATCCATCCAGAAGATTAAACAATCCTTTTTTCATCAGGGGTGGGACTCTCATAACTTATTTCTATCCTTCCTCTGAGATTAAATCCTAGAAGGAGCAACAGTTTGGTTTATTTACGTTTATTTTTATTGCGAGAATGAAATCGAAGTTGCCAAGAAAGCGATCACCGCCAAAACAGACAGTTTCTAAAGCGCCAAATCCGAGCTGATCCTGGGACTGGCTTTTCAACAATATAACAAAGGAATGTACTCTCTAGTAGATTCTTTCTCTGAGGTCTCGGATCGCACATAAAAGGTCGCCAGGCCACATGCCCGCTTGTTGAGTATGGCTGTCTTGAATAGTTTAGTTTTAATACCTTCTGAGTCCCTTCAGTACTGTTTTGATTTTTTTGTCTCTTCCTTTCACTCCGATTTTTCAGATTTGTGAGACCTAAAGTATGCCGAAATTACAAATTTATTCTTTTATTTAAATTTTTGAGTCAAAAACCTCAAATGCTACATTGATATGTAAAATTTTACATTAAATATCACACATATTACATGAAACAGTACAACATTACATACAATGTTTAAAAAGTCTTTTACTGTATATCAATAATTAATATTTAGTAAAATATTACTGATACGTGCAAATTTTAACTTAATTTTGCGATATTTACCAGCATTCTATTGGCGAATTGAGCAGTTTTTTCCTGGCAACAAATTGACGAATTTCACGTTTACTTCCTGTAACCAACTGACAAATTTCGTGATTATTTTCCTCCTACCAATTGACAAATTTTGCTTTTTTTTGGCGACCGATAAACAAATTTCTCAAATTTTTTCTGCACCTTACAAATGAAACCGGCATGTTTCTTTTTTTTTTTCTTTTTTTCACACACGACATATTGAAGAATTTCACGTTTATTTCTTGTAACCAACTGATGAATTTCGAAAATGTTTTCCTGCGATTGACTGAAGAAATTTGTGATATTTTCCTGCTACCAATTGACAAATTTTGCTTTTTTTTGGCGACCGATAAGCGAAATTCTTAATTTTTTCCCCACACCTTACAGGTGAAACTCACATGTTTCTTTTTTTTTTTTTTTACATGTGACTATTGATGAATTTCACGTTTATTTCCTGTAACTGTAACCAACTGACAAATTTCGCGATTGTTTTCCTGCAATCCATTGAAGAAATTTGTGATATTTTCCTGCAACCAATTGACAAATTTTGCTTTCTTTTGGCGACCGATAAACGAATTTCTCATTTTTTTTCTGCACCTTACAGGTGAAACTCACATGTTTCTTTTTTTTTTTTTTTTTACACGTGACATATTGACGAATTTCACGTTTATTTACTGTAACCAACTGACTAATTTCATGATTGCTTTCCTGCAATCGATTGAAGAAATTTGTGATCTTTTTCTGCTACTAATTGACAAATTTTGCCTTTTCTTGGTGACAGATACGCGAATTTCCCAATTTTTTTTCACGCACCTTACAGGTGAAACTTGCATGTTTCTTTTCTTTTTTTTTTACATGCGATTGTGGTCAAATTTCATGATTGTTTTCACGACTCATCGGCAAATTTTGCTATTTACCTGCAATAGCTTAACAAAATTTATAATTTTCCCCCAACGAGTACAAATATTGGGAAATTTTTGTGCGATATTTTCCCGCAACCTTTTGGTGAAATTCGCAACTGTAAATTTTTGCAAACCCAAAATAATCAGGGCACTTTTCCAGCTATATAAAAATGGGCAGAGCGCATTTACAACTATAAAAAAAAAAACAGGCAGGGCGCTGCACCCTCTTGAAAACGCCTTGGGAAAACACTACAAGGGTCAATACAGACAAAATTTGGAGCCTATTTAGGACCCCTTCACAAAAATCAATTTAATAAAATTGGACCCTTCACAAAAATCAATTTGATAAAATGGTCCCCTTCACAAAAATCAATTTAATAAAATTGGACCCTTCACAAAAATCAATTTGATAAAATGGCCCCCTTCACAAAATTCCTTTTAACAAATTTTCCCCCTTTCATAAAAACTTACTATTTAGGGGAGACTGGTACACAGTGGACTACTTTTTCAGTTAATTTTTTTTTCTCTTTAACGGACAAACCGGGTGCATCCCTGCATGAAAATATTTTTGAATATTCCTTATACCTTTATACATTCATCATAATTTTCTCATAACATAGTTTTCAATACATTTTTCAAAAAAAAATTTTTTATAATGCACCCGTAAATTGGACCAGTGTGCCCCCGAAATGGGGCACACTGGTCCACCCACCGGGGCACAGTTGACCGCTGTTAGGCATTATCTGAAATGCAATATAATCTATTTTTCATTAATCTAATTCTTTTTTATTTCCCCTTTATCCGCAAAATAACATAGTAATATAAATTTACAAGTAACATTTTGAAAAAAAAAAAAATATTATTATTATATTTTGAAAATAACAACAGATTAATACAGGAACAATTGCAATTTAGTTCAAGTTATTACTTAAGTACAAAAAAATCAGCGCACATTAAAATTTGCAAATGAAATTCCAAAATACTTATGAGTAAGATTGAGCCTGGAATTTTCCTGAAATACTTTCGGGTCTGGGAGCAATATTATGAAATCATTGACATCAACAATAGATTCATCTACAGTTTTGGGAAAAATAAACTGATTTCCATTCAATTTGCATCTTATGAATCTTACTTGAATAGAATCATCACCAATTAGACTACAGTTATATTTATCACAGGCAGTAAATACAAAACAAAATATTTCTTACTATGTTAAATAAATTGTTATTTTTCTTTGTTTACTTTATTTTACAGTTAAATAACTTCTTTTAAACAATATTTCTTTATAGAAAATAAGCAATTATTAAATATTTTGAACATTCTGCATTACATGAGCAGAGTGGATTGTGGACCACTGTGCCCCATGTTGAAATTCAATAAATAATCATATTAATATTGTTTATAGCTTTCTTTTAAACATATTAACTTTAAAGTTAAATAAAAACAAGTATCTTAGCTTTGCAAAACAGCTGTTTTATAGGATTTATCTACAACCTTTAATTACTAAAACAATTAAAATATAATGTTGAAAAATTTTACTTTTAGAAGATCAAAACAACCAATTAGGATAAAATAGTTCAATCTGAGCTAAACATATTTTCTGAACACTATAAATAATCAGTGCAGTGCTGTTGTCTATTAGGATAGAAGAGAAGCTTAAAATTTTTTTTAAATAAACAAAATATTAGGGGGGTGGTCCACTATGCCCATAGGTCCAGTGTGTACCAGTCTCCCCTATTATTTATTATTCTTTGACTTTTAAAATGTGTAATTTGCAAACAAACAAGTTCACCAGAGAGGAAAACTTCAGCAAAAGTATTTAAAAAAGTTTGTTAATAAACGCTTGGATCGAATTTGAGTAGCTGGATTTCGACTTTCATTACAAAATGTTATTTTTCACAAAAATATAATAAAATTTTACAAAAATAACCTTTACTTTTCACAAAATGGGCCCCGCAAAAAAAAAAAAAAAAAAAAAACCTGCATTGACCCCTGCACTATAACAGTTAATTTTCTTGTTACTTTAAAAAAATAAGCAAATACATAATGTAAAAGTTATTTAAATATGATTCTATTTCTTAATTTTTCTGAATATTTTTATTTATTGACAGTTAAAAATAAAAGTTATCTAGGGTTTTAAAAATATTTTAAAAAGCATTTTCTTTAGATATTGAGCAGTATGACTAAATACTACATACTGAATATTCGGTGCATCCCTAATGGTTAATACACAAGTACCAAAAGATTAGTATCAAAGTGATTTGAAAAAATAGACTCAAGCATAAATATCATATAATACACAATTAAAATATATATATCTTTTATTGGGTATGTAAAAAAAAAAAAAAAATGTGTCGGAACACAAGTTAAACAATGACAACAAATGAAGAAAAAAATGTAAAATTTAATACATATAGGATCAGAATTTTAATTGTTATACAATGTTCACTCTAGAAAGAAAAGGACAGGTTGTTAGAAAATAATAACAGCACAAATGAAGCAGAAAACAGTCATTGTTCAGTGAAAATGGGCATTACTTCAAGAAAAAAAAATTATTGTGTTGAGTAACGATAAAAAAAAAAAAAAAAAAAGGAATAGACGAGATACTGTCACGCACTGAAGTTTGGTGACTTTTTGATTGGCCTGCTTTCCAAGCCCATGCCAAACCAATAATTTAAATACAAGCATAGTAGCCAACTTAGGGGAAAGGAAAAAATCCCCTAAGTTTGGCAACTATTTTCCTTTTTATAACTGATTAAAGAAATAAACTGTGTGAGTGTAAGACATCATAGCCAAAAACAGTACAACATTTATTTAATAATCTCCTGTTTTTATTAAAGAAAGAAGGAAGGTCTATGATTTTTTGCAAGCTTCTGGATACATTAATTTAGAAATACTCTGGTATTGGGGAAGATTTTAACAAGAGACCTCTGGATATAATTAAGGATGCATTTCGATATTTTAAAAAGGGTACGGTGCATTTTGCTAATTTTAGAGCAGGCAGGATGCTGCGCCCTTAAATATTGGTCTAGAAGGGACACTAAATTATAAATAAATACAGGGGAAAAAAAGTAATTTTTTAAACAAGAATTACATTATTTATAGTATTAGTTTTAGTCTTAGCAAAATTTTATATATAGTTATTTTAGTGTAATTCTAAATTGTATGATAAATAATACACGAAACTGTTAACCCCTTTAAGGGCAAAGTATTTCAGTTGCAAACATGTTCAAAACTTTTTTTTTTTTACCCTTTGAAATCTGAATTTGTCAAATAAATTCATTTAAAAATAAATAATAGCTATTTTTTCCGTTCATGTACATCGTAAAATCTAAATATTATTCGAAAGTTCTGATAAATATTATGGTTTAGTGCATAAATAATCTAACACTGCACACTGGCGTTCAAAGGATTCATAATGGTGATAAACAAAACAATATGTAGTTCATTAACACTCAATTACTACTAAAAACAATCACATTATTGCTTTCGTTGTACCTGTGAGATTATATTTCTGCATATACAATTTATACAGCGACATTTCGGATGTATTTTTCCTTTTAAACACAATATATATATGACTGATGAAACTTATCGTAACATTAAGCCTAAATCTTGTATATATGTAAGATACAAGAATTTAGTAATTAAGTGTTATATAAACTACACAGGAAAGTAAATAAAGAAATGAATAACTTACCTTTTACAAAAGTTGTCAGTATAATTACATCCAAGATTGCCGATGTATACAATATAAACAACAGCCCCAGCCGCGGCGAGAGTGTCTTCAAACGACCTTTGACTTTCCGTTCTCGCATGCGCGCAGTTGCATTGAAGTAGGAGTACTTTTTCCATAAGATGAGCATAATACGTGTTATTCGCAAATCCATTGGATGAATCGAAAAGTATTTCCATTGGAGGTTGAAAAAAGTATTTCCTTTAGACGTCGAAAAAGTGATAGATATAATACGTCTATTGCAGGTCATAGACGTCTAATAGAAATCTAAATGAGAAATGGCTTATAGACATCTATTTGTTTAATGCTATGCATATCTAAAAGATGTCATGGACGTTATAGATGTATTTAGACTATAAATCGACATCTTATAGATAGAGTGTGCTGTCTGGGAGAGGACATCACAAGGACTCAGATTTACATAGCAACCCATGGTCGGAAACGTCATGGGAAAGTAGCATGACAGGTACAAGAAACGAAGAGACACAAGACTGAGATCATCTGAAATAATTTATTGGTCAAAGATATTACATATGCTGTGGTAGATGATATGCGAAAATGTCGCAAAAGATGTTCAAAGTTTCCACCATTGCTAGCGATGCATGCATTACACCATCGGACAATGGATTGGCGGACTCGCTCAAATACACCTGGATTTTGTTGGATATCCGCAGCACCACAGGCAAGTTTTGCAACCAGATCCATATCGAAATCCACAGGCGTTGCGTACACAGCACTTTTCACTGCACCCCAAAGAAAGAAATCTATGCTGCTTAAATCAGGAGAGCGTGGTGACCAGGGAACCGGTCCACCACGGCCAATCCATCGGTGACCAAACACCTGATTCAAATGTTCACGAACACATCTGCCATAATGGGGAGGTGCTCCATCATGTTGAAACCACATATGGCGTCTGACATGTTGTGGCATAGTGTCAAGTAAGCTTGGTAGCACCTCTTACAAAAAGATGCGATAATCTGCCGATGTTAATCCTCCAATGCTCTTCTGAACAACACCCCCTAACGAGCCGTTTTCGACCATGGGTTCCTATGCAAATCTGAATCCTTGTGATGTCCCCTACCTCCCTTTAAAGTTTGTTCCACTATTCCTGGGACACCCTGTATACAATAACTGAAGTTAGTGAGACGGGATATAGTTTTCTTGGGATTTTTTTTTTATTTCACACTTTTAAGAAATCATACGTAATGTTTTAAAATACCTAAATACATTAGCAAGTTGTAAATATCATATATATTATTTATGTTGTCAATATCTCTCTTTCTATAAAGTTAGAAAACGTACAACAATGAATGAGGTATCATTCGAAAGGTTTTTGAACCAGCTTCTGACATAATACAGACACATTTCGTTAAAACATGTTTTTGCAGTAAAAATTACAGTTAATTAAAATTTAAATCAGTATTGTTTTCCGAAATGAAATGAAAGGTTTTTCTCATATAAATGTTGCCACAAAAGTAAAATTCCGTATTATATCCTGCTCAAGAATGATTATAAAATAATGATAATAAACAGTACAAAAAAATTTAAGTGTTACGCCTCTCTTCTGGCTTATTTTATATTTATGAATAAAAAGCAAAATTCAAAGAAGAAAACGATACCATCGATCGATCAAAGCAAAAGTAATTCACGGTAAATGAAGAAATGAACGCGTGGTTTTTTTGTCTTATTTCGTAGTTTTCTTTCAGCCTAAATCGGCCAAACCGTTCGCTACAGTTAAAATTGGAAGACATATTCGAAAAGATCGTACTTATACGTTTTAAATGCTGTAATCAATTAAAAATATATATATAGTTTTTAACTCTTGGAAAAATATGTTTCAAAAAGTGTCGTTTTCCTGAAGGGCGATTTTTCCCCTTATGGCTACGCCCTTCCTCGCAATTTTGGAGGTTCCGACAAACCAAAAATATACTTGTAAAGCTCAAAACTTGTTCTAATGGACAGTATAATTGATTTTCAAAAATACGAAATTTAACTTTTTCATTAACACTAGCGAACACTGGTCACTTCGCCCTTTAAAGAAACGATATTTTCTCTACGTTAAAAGTAACTAAACATTCGTATTTCGACACAATCTTTTTACAGCATATCGATAGATCAAGTTTACATTACCTTAAAAATTTTCGAAAGATTCAGACATGTAGAAATATTTAAAACAAAAATCAGAGAAACTTTCGAAAAAAATAAAAATAAACACGAAAAAGCGGGATATTTCGGCGTGGTTTAGCTCTTCTTCGATTCACGTTTTCTCTACTTATTATGCATATTTTTTCACAAAATTTTTAAAAAAGCTTGAATATAGCTATATTTATAACCGATTAAAATATCAGTCAGTTTGGAAGATAAGAAGCATTGTCTATTGTTATGTTAAGGGGCCGACGCGAAAACAAACTAACAACAACAATAAAAAAGCGATAAGAAAACTAATTTCTTTTACAATATTTTTTCACAAAATTTTTACACGGACTGTAAAATCGTTATACAGTAAAACCTCCAAAGTTGACCACCTCTCTACGTTGACCACCTCTCTATGTTGACCGAAATTTATTAGTTTGAATGGTCACAACGCATTTTCAATGGAGATTTACCTCTCTATGTTGACCACCTCCGTAAGTTGTATGTTGGCCACTTTTTAGTAGCCTTTACTCTCTGTAACTTGACCACTAATGTTTTCTTGAATTTGCTTTTTCCTCTGTTTGTTCTCCATCTGTGTTCCCGGAATTTCTTTATCAGTCATTCAGCTTATCTGAGCAACACTCGCCTCCTTGTGGTGTTCCATTCATTGTTCACTTCCATAGTATGATACAATGGGAGGGAAATGCCAGAATTCGTGGAATCTGTGGAGGGGAGTGGGGGATGTGCATAGCGGTGTAGCTATATGCAGAATTGGAAAACAACGTGTATCGGTCACATGTGAAACACATTCTTTTTTTTCTGGATGTCGTGTCGTGAAGTTACCGGTCGTTTATTTGCAAAATTTCATTAAAAGGGCGCAAAGAAAAGCTCTAAAAGAACTCAAATTAAAGGAGAAAGTGGATCTTCTTAATTTTCTGGAAAGCAGCATCCAAAAAAAGACAGCGGAAAATTTTGAACGCAAGGAAGAATATCTGGAAAGATATTCTTCCGAAAACGGGGGACTCCAAAGAAAACGCAGAAAAAAGTGTCTCGACGTTGTGAACGAAGCCACGTTTCGTTGGTTTAAAGAGATGAGATCAATCAATGCAAGAATATCGGGACCTATGCTTCAGGAAGTAGCAAACAAAATTGAAATAGAGGACTTCCAAGCGTCAGCAGGTTGGTTTGAAAAATTGAAACTATCATACGAGATTTCTCAAAACGTTTTGTGTGGGGAATCGAATGAGGTTTCAGCTGAAGTGGTGGAGAAGTTTATTGAAAAATTCCCAGAGTTTGCTAAAGGTTTTAAAGATGAGGACATCTTTAATGGTGATGAGTGCGGTCTCTTCTTTAAAGCAATGCCTGATAGAAGTCTAGTAATGAAGGGTGACACTTGCAAAAGAGGAAAACTTTTAAAACAGTGTTTTACTGTTGTTACATGAGCTAGTATGACTGGGGAAAAATTGAAGCCTACGGTGATCGGCAAATCCGCAAAACCTCGTGCATTTAAAAATGTAAAACCTGAAGACCTTCCTGTTTTTTGGAGAGCGAATAGATCCGCTTGAATGACCAGTGCTTTGTTCGAAGAGTGGGTTAGAGGAATTGACGCAGAAATGAGGAACAAGAAGCGATCTATTCTACTTATCGTGGACAACTGCCTCAGCCACCCGAAAGTGAATAATCTCACAAATGTGAAGCTAATTTTTTTTTCTCCAAACACAACTTTGAAAACGCAACCTTTAGATCAAGGCATTATTCAGTCCTTCAAAGTGCACTACAGAGCTCAACTTCTGGAATGGATGATCACGAAAGCACATACCTGTGGTCCTTCTGCATTGGCATCGTCAACAGCTGCATCAGTAAATGCTTTTTGAATGCTGTTCATTGGATTAATTCTGCTTAGTTACGCAAATCACGATTAAGAACTGCTTCAAGAAAGCTGGATTTGTTACAGCTACAATATCGGTGCAAGAGGATGAGCTTCCTCCATCACCCTTGCCAATTTTTGATGGAGTTGATTTTGAAGATTGTGTTACCATGGGCGATGAGTTAGTAACATGTGTTGAACCAAACCCAGGCAATCTTCAATGAGATACTCTCCGCAGCTAAGTACAGCGAGGACTCTAAGGTACATGAAATGGACGGCGAAGAGGATGATGATCCAAGTGACGACGAAACTGAAAAATACCCATCTCTAAAGGAAGACGATGTAAAGCGCATGATGGAGCAACTTAAATATTTTGCTGTAGAAAAATGCCCAAGCATGCTTAATGCACTTGTAAACTATGAAAGTGCTTTTTCCAGTTACCTAATGAACAAAAAGAGGACTCAGACAAAAATTGAATTATTCTTTCAAAAATTGTAAAAATGGGCTGTACTTTCAGTAAAAATAAAAATGAGTAAATGCTAATTTTTTTCTAAATTTTCCCTTAAAAAATACTAAAAAAGTTTACTAAATTTTTTCTAATATTGTACTAAATATTTTCTAAAAATTCCCTAAGTTGACCAACTCCGTATGTTGACCACCTCCGTATGTTGACCACCTCCGTATGTTGACCACTTAGTTACAGTCCCTTGGGTGGTCAACTTATGGAGGTTCTACTGTATTTTTATACGATAAAAGTTTCAAAGAGTTCGGACAACAAGAATTGTTTTATTATTAAACTATGAAACGATCTTACGAGAAAAACAAGAAAACGTCTTCTTACGAAAACTTTTACCAATAAATATCAATATTATTTTCGCGAATTTGTCATTTAAAATTATAACTGAATACAAAATCGGGTTAAAGATATAAAATCATACTAACTTGAGGTTTGTTTAAACTTATCATCACAGGACTGGGTAACGCCGGGGGCTGTCAGCTAGTATATTTTGAAAGGAAATTTGGTATTGTATAATCTAAGAATATCACCTTTCGTACTTATCTATCTTCGAGTAAAATAAAAATGGGACTTTTGTTTAGTTCCGAGAAAACATTTACAACAGTAGATGTTACGCAAGCACATGATGGATTGCTTCGGACTAATGTTGAATAAATTGTATCAGTTGGTGATAACATTCTGGAATAAAGTTTGCAACTTTTTGTTTCAAGAAAGGAATTCTAAGAACAAAAAAAAAATACATAAGATTACTGCTTTTTTATTTTATATATCTAGGAAATCAAATGTAGAAGAGAATTTTATAGTGCAATAATGTAATAAAACAAAAGCAAACATTTATTATTATTTTTTTTATCTACATTTTAATTTTAGTTTTTAGTTTTTTTAAAAATATTTTATTGTAGCAGATTCACAGCCATTTGGCAATTTTAGAGAGCGTGGTTAGTCGCATAAGTAATTCCATTGTTATAACTCGTATAGAGTTTAAGACGTTAGAAATTTGATAAAATCTGGTAACGAGTAAAAGATCCTAGACGTCAGAAAAATTATTTATTCGCCGTCGTCATTTTAAAAAAGCACAAAAGCTTTTTTTAATGAATTAATTGAGAAAAAAATTAATAACAAGCATTGTTTAGAATTATTAGTTACATAGTTTAGAAAATTATGCACTTTAGAAAGATAATATAAACTAAGTTTTGTATTGAAAATTATCAAAATTATATATCTCTGGAAAAAATAAATACTGTAAAGGCTGAATTAAACGGCATCTTTGTGAAATGCTTAAAATGTCCGGGTAGTTGAGTGCTACAAAAACTCTATATATGTTGATGTACATTTTTTTATTGTATCCTATTTTAGCCGCCACAAAGGCTGAATTAACACTATTTCTGACTGATTTATTGAAACGTGCACCCTCCCTCCACATGCTAATTACGTGACATACAAGCTGACTAGAGCGGTAAACTATGGCGTTTTTTGAGCATAAAATGAAAAATGGCTTTCAAACTTGGGTGTTTCATTAAAAGTACGAGAGAAGAGAAATATCACTGCTTTCCGCGCACTAGTAAAGGGAGTGAAAAAAATGCCGCTTGTGCTCATTCCATAGTTCAATTTCTGTACAATCACACACACACACACACACACACAAAAAAAAAAAACTCATTTTTAAACAAACAACACCGTCCCCTCCCCCCAACTGCAAGATTAAATACTAATTTTTGTCGGTTGATAAAGACGACCAGACGACCACATTTGTCGTTGTAACCATATTACTTTTTCAACGCATAATAGAAATTTAATTAAATTGGTAGATTTCCGTTAGCCAGGCACAAATCTCGCCATTAGCAGCTTTTATTTTTAAGTGTGTAAATTATAAATTGCGCTTTCATGTTGAAATAAAATGATTTCGGTTTATCATATTTTATCTTATTAAAACATATTTATATTTTAAATTAAATGAATGAAATATAACTTTTTTAAATGTATTTAATGTATGTATTTCAAATTAAATGAATGCAATGCGATTGGATAAATATTTGGCAATTATCATATGCGCCTGGGTAACAGAAAAAAGTACTTTAAAGCAGTCAAAATGAAAGAATATTTGACAATTTATCATCTGCGCCCGGCTAACGAGAAAATATACTATAAAATCTCTTAGCTTTTTTTTTGCGTTTGGCGGCGATTTTCCACCATTAGTTAAAGAAATCCGGTTTTAATCTCTTAGCCCAAATAGTAAGTGTTGTCTTCTTTTCCATAAAGTTTATTCGAAATTCGTACATTTTTTTTTTTTTTTTTTTTTTTTTTTTTAACATTCTGTGATTTTTAGAATTTTTCGCGTTTTGCGGATATTTTTGGAAATTCGTATTATAAATTCTGTTTCCGACTTTTAGTCTAGTAAATTTTTTCCTCCGCAGTTTTTGATTTTTTAGCAATTGTTAATACGATTTTCAATACGGTTTTTAGCGGTTTTTTTTTTTTTTTTTTTTTTTTTTTTTGCAATCAGCGATTTTTTGAGATTCGTGAAATAATCCCAGTTAGAATATTTTAGCCCACTACACTTTTGTGAAAACAGAAAAAAAACCCCATAATTTCTTAATTATGATACGTATCGAATCCATTTGAAGTTATTATTACTTCTAGGAGAAGGGCCGAAAATTTATGTATGACAGATTTGTGATATAATTAAAAATGGCCCCAAGAGGTGGGGAGGGGTTTAAAAAAAAAATCATAACTTCGTTAATTCCCAAGATTTCAAATCCGCTTTAATTTATTATAAATTCTCTTAATATTATCTAAAACTTTTATATTGATAAGTTTTTTATAGGAGCAACTCTTACAGCCAAAAAAAAAATCCCTGCTAGCTCCGCTTGCAAACAAATTAGGTTTCGAAGTAGGCGGTTCCAACTGCTGCATCATGGCAAAAAGGTCATTTCTTCCGCAATTTTCAACAAACAGGCGCCTCACGGTCTGTGTCTTCGAAATCTACCTGTGCCTGTAGGCCGAGCCGTCAGGGATTTTTAATCTTTTAGACCAATATAGTAAATTCTGTTCTCTGCGATGTTTGACATTTTAGCGATTTTTATGAGATTTTCAAGGGTTTTTTTTTTCATTTTATATCGATTTTTTCACATTAGTAAAATGAATCAAGGTTCAAATCTTTTAGACAGTTATCGTAAATGTTGTACTGTGCGATTTTTAATGCGATTTTTGGTGTTCTTTTTTGTTTCGATCCGGTTTTTTTATATTAGTAAAATGAATCCGTTTTCAATCTGTTTAACCCAACACAGCAAATTTTGTCATCTGTTCAATTAAGTTTATTCTGTATTTCCTATAGCAATTTATGAGCTTTTCACGAAAATGTTTATGCGATTTTTCCAGTTTTTTCGCATTTTGTGACGATTTTTTGACACTCGTAAAAGTTTTAAAAGTTCTGCATTATTAAAATGTAGTATTGTCATCGGAGACACACATGTGTACATATTTTGTATAATTCCAGTACATGAGGAAATGAGTGAAAAATTGATTACAAACTTCTATCTTTACATACATGAACATACATGAATTTACATACATAAGTTAGGTTAAATAAATGCATGTAAAATACAAAACTTATCCCTGCTCACATTGTTCACCACCAGATTTTATAAGAGACAATTTTAAATAGAGAAAAGATAATATTCTAATAATTTATCGATCCATGGTATACATATTATTTCCTTAAATTTATTTCTCTTTACAACTTGTAGAAAACTTTTAAAAGTCAAATTTATGAGACTCACGATACATAGTTTTTTATACCCTTTCTTATAATTTTGTACATACTCACCAATATAAATAGAAGGCGTGAAATTTCTGGTCGACAGATCGCCATTCGCGAAAAAAAATTTAAGGCTGGAGATCAGATATCAGCGTCCGTAAATTGGCTATCATTTTTTATATTGGAGCAACATTTTACTCACTCTCTCCAAAAATCGATAATAATCACTACCCATTAATTCTTCGTTATCCCACTCCTCAGAAAAGAGTTTCTCAAGCCCGTTGATTACAGTAATTTATCTTATTATCATATATAGCTACCATATCACATTAACGATCCATTCTAAAATGTATAAAGATAGATATAAAACTCGAAATTCAGAGATAGTTTAGAAGATGAATGAAAATGATTTATCCTTTCTGTAAATAACGACAAAGTATCCTTTAAATATCTCTTGATACTGGATATAGTGTTTCCGCATTTCCTTCCTTAGAAAAGCGGAATTAAGAGACAAAAGAGTAACATTCCGGTATTTATAGAATACAAATATGTAAAAGATACTGAAAATTAATGTTCTAGAGTGCAAATTTGTAAAACTTTTAAATTTGAAGCACTAAACTGTTGTCTAAAATTATTAAACACATGGGGTACCTTGTAAATTGTTTTAATTTGTACGAGGGGCAGTCGGAAAATAAGTTTCCCCTGGCAACTGTGGACAGAGGTGTGTATGAAAGACAAAAAATGTAATGAGACATTAAAGATAAAACATAACTTTATGTTTCCGCATAAGTACCAAGTACATTGAGACATTTGTCATACCGCTTTATAAGCTTCAAAAAGCCCTCCAGGAAAAAATAAGTTGTTGATTTCTTTCACTTTTTTAATTGAACTTGTCCAGACAAATAGTATGTTCTGGAAAGTGCATTGCCATAGTTTAGAAAAAAAAAACTTTTATCTGAATATGCGCCTTGTGCATTTGTGGCACCTCACTTATACAGGCAGTCTAGATAAAGCTAGTTATAAATAACCAGAGACGAATAAAGACGTGCGTGTGGCTAACAAAATGGTAACATAAAGGCGGTAATGTTTGATTTGTCGATATGATTTTGGAAAAAAATGAATCGCCATGAATCTTGTCAAGCCCGTCATTATTACCAAGTGAGTGTTTGTTGATTTTTTTTCACTCTTTTAATCGAACATGTCCAGACGAATAGCATGTTCTGGAAAATGCATTGCCATAGTTTAGAAAAAAACTTTTATCTGAATATGCGCCTTGTACGTTTGTGGCACCTCTCTTATACAGGGAGTCAAGATAAAGCTAGTTATAAATAACCAGAGACGAATAAAGAAGTGCGTGTGGTTAACAAAATGGTAACATAAATGCAGTAAATATTGATTTGTCGATATGATTTTGGAAAAAAATGAATCGCCATGCATCTTGTCAAGCCCGACATTATTACTAAGTGAATGCTTGTTGATTTCTTTCACTCTTTTAATTGAACTTGTCCAGACGATTAGTATGTTCTGGAAAATGCATTCCCATAGTTTAAAAAAAAAACTTTTATCTGAATATGCGCCTTGTGCTTTTGTGGCACGTCTCTTATACAGGCAGTCTAGATAAAGCTAGTTATAAATAACCAGAGAAGAATAAAGAAGTGCGTGTGGTTAACAAAATGGTAACATAAAGGCAGTAAAATTTGATTTGTCGATATGATTTTGGAAAAAAATGAATCGCCATGCATCTTGTCAAGCCCGACATTATTACTAAGTGAATGCTTGTTGATTTCTTTCACTCTTTTAATTAAACTTGTCCAGACGATTAGTATGTTCTGGAAAATGCATCCCCATAGTTTAGAAAAAAAAAATTTATCTGAATATGCGCCTTGTGCTTTTGTGGCACGTCTCTTATACAGGTAGTCTAGATAAAGCTAGTTATAAATAACCAGAGAAGAATAAAGAAGTGCGTGTGGTTAACAAAATGGTAACATAAAGGCAGTAAAATTTGATTTGTCGATATGATTTTTGAAAAAAATGAATCGCCATTCATCTTGTCAAGCCCGACATTATTACTAAGTGAATGCTTGTTGATTTCTTTCACTCTTTTAATTGAACTTGTCCAGACGATTAGTATGTTCTGGAAAATGCATTCCCATAGTTTAGAAAAAAAAAATTATCTGAATATGCGCCTTGTGCGTTTGTGGCACGTCTCTTATACAGGCAGTCTAGATAAAGCTAGTTATAAATAACCAGAGAAGAATAAATAAGTGCGTGCGGAGCGTTTGATTATTCAAAAAGCACAGAAGCTAAATGTGAACGAGTAAATGTTAAATTATTGTTCGTTATAAGCTGCTTGTTGATATTTGACAGAAGATGAAGTTTTTAAGTTCAGGATGGTACTTAGAATTGGGACATTGCTTTTGCTACCTTTCGCCATCTGATGCAACTAAACATATATATATGCCTATTTTTCTGTTTAATTAATGGAGTCTTTTTTATAGTGAAACGTTATAAATTAAAATTAGACGAGACTTAGCGCTATATTCAGACACGTTCATAAAAACAATCAGACATACTGAAAATTGCATCGTTTCAGAATCATTAAGAGTACTTTCAACAATATACACACCATCATTAATGTTCACGCTTTTCACAGTAAGCTTATTGCTACCGAAACCGATTTGAAATTCTAAGGAGATCTTCTTGTACTCTAAAGGTGTTTTTATATAATGCAGTAAAAAATATAAACTGACATAGATTTTCGGTATAAAAAATATGAAT
Organism: Maratus michaelseni; assembly: GCA_963931845.1. Taxonomy (NCBI): domain Eukaryota; kingdom Metazoa; phylum Arthropoda; class Arachnida; order Araneae; family Salticidae; genus Maratus; species Maratus michaelseni. Next base: position 99,345,664 of record OZ007591.1, read on the forward strand.
ATGATGCACACAGTTTTTGTAACTATCTGGTATCATATATGAAAAATTATTGTATAATAAAAAAACTACTTTTAAATTCGAATGGATTCTTTTTTTTTTACCTTTAGCTCGAATGTCCGTCCGCGACATAGATTAAAAAGATATCATGAATATGAAAGTGTTTTCATAGTTTAATAGTGGTTGAATAATTACAATCTAGTCCAAATCATGCGCTTTCAATATATGGAAGCTGTAACGCGATTTTCGTTTTCTTATCCAATTATTCAATTTTACAACTAGTACTTATATTTGTTAAAGAATTAAAACTGAATCCATCTATTTAAAGCAGTTTGCTAATAATGTCAAATATTCCATCGAATTTCGACCGAGTACGCATGCGTCAAAAAAGGACCGGCCAATGAGACGAGGGTATATTCCTGTCTCTAAACGTATTTGGGATCAAGATCAACTCCTGTTGTTTTGATCTTTGATGGCTTCCTCCATGTTGCGTTAAACATAGGAATATATTTATATAAAAAACTCTGGAGTGTTTAAAAGGTATTTAAAGTTGTATTTATTGTAATTTGTATGAATACTTAGGTATCCATTTCGGATTTACTGTGTAACATGAATTTAGGTTCATTTAACGTTCGCGAAATCAAATCATTTTGTTTATATAGTACAGAAAATAATTATTCAATCGTAAATAAAAATATAGTAGAACATGTAATACAAAATTGGACCACTTATAATCCGTTTATGATCGGGTATGAATCTTATGGTGTTCCGATTGCTAATGAAAACTATTATGTAAATATAATGTCAAAAGACAGTACGCACGGTAGTAATATTTTTATTATTATGTGTTCGAAAAAAGCGAATCTGAGCGCCTGAATATAAATTATAAAATATTATTTCTATATTTAGCAACTAAATATTTAATAAATATGCAGGACTGTGACTAGCTTCATGTGAATGTATAATATATGTAAGTCTGAACTTTAGCATTATTTTTTAACAGAAATATATTATCTCTATTCGATTTAAAAGTTTTGTCATTACATAAGTGTGCTATTTAATTTGTAAAGAGTATGTATGCATTATATTGTTTGTATGTATACAAATGTTTAGAATGTTTTGATTTGTAAACTCTTAATATTTGAATAATGTTTACATTATATTTGTTTGTATGTATACAAACAATATATGTATACAAAGAAGTATATATACAAACAATATTAATATTTACATTGTATTGTTTGTATGTATACAAATCTTGAATGTTTTAATTTATTACATTCATTTTTTACCAGTTTGCATGTCCGTTCATGGGCGATTCATATGAAACTCATAATTTGTCACAAATTGGTGATTTTATTGATTTAGTGCTTTGCCCAAGAATGTGGAAAAAAAAACTATTTTTGACATCGGGTGAAATGAATGAGGTTATTTCGGTTTTTATTTTGTATATAAAAAATGTTATATGTAAAAAAATCCTGGCCATTAATCACATTGTTTTTTGTATATTTAAAGACGATTACTTATTCTTTGTAATTATTTTTTTGCTGGGGGTTTTTGAGCAAAATAATATTACTTCATAGCTAGAACCAGTTCCGCTAATCATTAATATTTTCTTAATCCTTTGACCGCTGAGCAAATGGGCAAATTTGTAATGTTTTTTCTGTTATTTTTTTTAAATGTCAAAAAAAGATAAATTTTCAAAATTGGTATAAAAAACTTAGGTACTTCTCTATTATCCCATCGTCCACTTTTCATAACAAAATACTATTGCCAAAATGTATGATTAAATGCCAAAAATGCAATCCCATTTACTTGATGTCGGAAGCATTATACGTGTTTGTTATGTCGTCAAGTGGTTTTTAATTCAACATTTGCGCGTATTAATGACAACGTTCTCCCGTTTATTTGGCGTTACAGTTTGGCGATAGTTTTTTGTTATGAAAAGTGGTCGATGAGATAATAGAGAAGTACCAAAACTTAATTACGTATATGAGTAGATTCCTTGACTATATTAATCATTACTCAATATTTTAAAACTGCATCATATTTGTAGAATTATATTAATTTAAACAATGCTTCTATTGAAGTGTGAAGAAGCACATACTTCTATGAAGAACCATATATTTACATAATCGTTTTCATTAGCAATCGGAACACCATAAGATTCATCCCCGATAATAAACGGACTATAAGTGGTCCAATTTTGTATTACGTGTTCTACGATATTTTTACGTACGTTTGAATAATTATTTTCTGTACTATATACACAAAATGATAGAGATCTAAAAACACAATTTCCATCGGGATTGATTTTGCGAATGTTAAATGAGCCTAAATTCATTTTTAAACAGTAAATCCGAAATGGACACCTAAGTATTCATACAAATTATAATAAATAAAATAAATACCTTCTAAACACTCCACAGTGAGTTCTATATAAATACCTTCCTAGGTTTAATGCAATGTGCAAGAAAAAAAAACAGGAGATGATCCCAAACACGTTAATAGAGACAGTAATAGACTCTCACCTCATTGGCCGGCGATTTTTTTGACGCATGCGTATTGGGTCGAATATTGTTGAAAAATGATTTTGAAGAAAAAATCGGGAAATTCACAAAATGGTTTCGGGAAAAACTTCACCAAATGGTTTAAAAATTCTTTGAGTGACAGCGGGAAAAAAATTTCGTTTTACATTCAATCATCGCAATTGGCGAGTGTGACTATTAAGTTTAGCCAGTACTGGCAATAACATCAATTACCAATTTTCAGTATTACTCGCCGATTGGTGAGTGTTAATTTTGTCTTATATCACAAACTGTATTTACATATACTACTAGATATAATGATTATGAACCATGATTTTTCTATTATTGGGCGAGATTCATGTTTTTTCAGCAATTCTTTGACGAAATTCATGTTTTTTCAGCGATCCTTTGAAGAATTTCGCATTTTTCTCATGATCCTTGACGAAATTCGCATTTTCCAGCGATTCTTTGATAAAATACATTTTATTCCGCAATTTTTAGACGAAATTTAGTAAAAAAGCATGACCTTTTGGTGAACTTTCCTTTTTTGCGATTCTTTGACAAAATTTGCTTATCTTTCACGATCCTTTTGCATAATTAATGTTTTTTCTGATGTCTTTTAACGAAAGTCATGTTTCCCCATGATCCTTTGATGAATTTAGTGTTTTTTCCTCAATCATTTGACGAAATCTGTGATTTCCCCCCCCCCCCCCCGCGAAGATTGGTTAGATGTTTTTAGTCTGCAGGTGCCCTAAAAAGTCTGTGACGCCCGTTGCTGCATTGCACACATTCTTTCTTCCATGGTGCATCGAACGAAGAAAATTCATCCTAAAGAATCATTGTTTCATTCTTGACATTTCTGGAAAGAAACAACGTTCAACTCATTGGCTGAATTGTAAAGGGCGAAATGTGTCAAACATTAGCGGAAAGAAAGTGCGCAATTTGTTCGTTCATGGATAAAATCATGAAATTCATTAATCGATAGTTGATAAATTCGTCAATCGATAGCGGAAAAATCGCAAAATTCATTAATCGACAGTGGAAAAATCGCAAAATTCATCAACTGGTTTCGGGGGAAAAAGTTTTCGAATATCGTCAAATGGCTTCGAGAAAAAAAATCACAATCCGTCAATTTCGGAGAAAAAATCGTGAAATTCGCCAAATGGTTTCGAAATTTGTCGAGCGACAGCGGAGAAAAAAATCTTTTTCCATTCAATCATCGCAATTGGTGAGTGTGACTATTATGTTTGACCAGTGGTGGCAACAAAGTCCATTGCCAAATTTTCAGGATTACTCGCTGTTTGGCAAGTGCTAATTTTGTCCTATACTTCAAAACCCTTTTGATCATATCATCAGTGTGCAGGACAATTTTTTTTACGTGAACCATTTGATGAATTTTGTGATTTTTCCATTATCGATTGACCGATTTTACTGCTATCGATTGTTGAATTTTATAATTTATCAACTATTGATTAGCGAATTTCATGATTTTTTCCATGAACGTTTGACGAATTACGCAAAAAAATTAAGAATATCGTTAAATTGTCTTGGGTAAAAAAAAATTTAATATTGTCAAATGCCTTCGAGAAAAAGTTGCAAGTTGGAACGCCTGTGACCTCTTTTTCATGTTATGCATCTCGGGTCTATCCCCCAAGTGGGACACTTTTCTAAATTTTGCAGACACCTCTCATGTGATATATCGCTGGAAAATACTTTGACCGCTTATTCATGTTATGCATCTCCGGGGTCCATCCCGCCACCCCCCCTCCCCCCCCAAAGGGTACTTTATAAATTTTGAACACAACCCTCATGTTATATATCATTGGAAAGGTCTGTGACTGCTTAATCATATTATGCATCTCGGGTCTATCCCCACCCCCCCCCCCCCAAATGGGACACTTTTCTAAATTTTGCAGACACCTCTCATGTGATATATCGCTGGAAAAGTCTTTGACCGCTTATTCATGTTATGCATCTCCGGGGTCCATCCCGCCACCCCCCACCCCTAAGGAAGGCACTTTTATAAATTTTGTTGACACCCCTCATGTTATATATTGTTGGAAAGGTCTGTGACTGCTTAATCATATTATGCATCTCCGATGTCCATCTCCCCACTTTGCCCCCCCCCAAAGGGTACTTTATAAATTTTGCACACAACCCTCATGTTATGTATCATTGGAAAGGTCTGTGACCACTTAATCATATTATGCATCTCAAATGTCCAACTCCCGACTTTGCCCCCCCCCACCCCCCCAAGGGATACTTTTCTAAATTTTGTTGACACCCCTCATGTCATATATTGTTGGAAAGGTCTGTGACTGCTTAATCATATTATGCATCTCCGATGTTCATCTCCCCACTTTGCCCCCCCCCCCAAAGGGTACTTTATAAATTTTGCACACAACCCTCATGTTATATATCATTGGAAAGGTCTGTGACTGCTTAATCGTATTATGCATCTCTGATGTCCATCTCCCCACTTTGCCCCCCCCACCCCCCCAAAGGGTACTTTATAAATTTTGCACACAACCCTCATGTTATATATCATTTTAAAGGTCTGTGACCACTTAATCATATTATGCATCTCCAATGTCCAACTCCCCACTTTGCCCCCCCCCCACCCCCCCAAGGGATACTTTTCTAAATTTTGTTGACACCCCTCATGTCATATATTGTTGGAAAGGTCTGTGACTGCTTAATCATATTATGCATCTCCGATGTTCATCTCCCCACTTTGCCCCCCCCTCCCCAAGGGGTACTTTCTAAATTTTGCACACAACCCTCATGTTATATATCATTGGAAAGGTCTGTGACCACTTAATCATATTATCCTCCCCACTATGAAATTTGTCAAGTTAAAGCAACTATAAATTTTATTTTTATGGTACTATCAAGTTGTTTGCCGTCAAATTTTGACGGGTTCCATCTAGTTTTTATTTATTACAAAACCATTTAAACATTTAAGTTAGAATAAATACATAAATTCTTTTTTTTTTCGAATTTGATTTTATTTGAAGTTACTATAAAAATTAGATTTCCTTTTCCCTAAAGACCTAATGCGCGCCTTTCTTTTTTTTTCTTTTTTTTTCGTAAGTACGCTGAATGTTTTCAATTTCACAGTAAGTTGTTTTTCTTACTATATATTCATACATTCTTTGCGTTTTCTTTTTATGTTACCTTTAGAGAAAATGATATAACATTTACGTTTACATCCCTTTGACTTTCGTCTTAGATATTCAATGAAAAATGTATTCGCTGAAACGAAAAAAGCTTTAAACACATACAAACGATCTGTATTTATGCATTTTTGTTTATGCCTTAAAATATATTCTGTTCAGTTACAATTCATAATACCAGAACACGCAAAGAATTCAAATATTTAATTTTTATTTCCTTTCATACAATAAAATCTCGGTCTGTTTTATTAACCTTCTTAAGAAATTCTGGTATTGGTATGATATGTATTTTTAAATGAAGACAATGTGCACAAAGAGAAAATTATTATTATAAAATTTCTTTATGTTTTCTTTTCAGTTTTGTCTTTCTTGAGTGGTTTTTCCAAAACCCATTCCGGACAAATAATTGTATTGCAATGTTAAATTTCCACCATAATTTTAGAAAAAGTTTTATTTGATAATTTTTAAATGCAATTTCAAGCATTTATTTCATGTAAATAGTAAAAACAACATTTTTTTTTCGAAATTTCTGCTGCAAATTTGTATTAAAATTAAGTGGTATAAATAATATATCACCGGCCTTTCAAGAGGTTAAGGCGAAATAAAGCTGAATGTTAGTACTTCTATTTAATTATCTGTTTCTGAAAAAATACGATCTGTATATTTCATCATAGATAGAATTCCGATATTCAAATTATATTTTCTGTACATGTAATAAAAAGATTAAGTTTATTAGTTTTTTAAAAATCCTCTTTTTTGTATATAATGCATTTTTCAAAAGGAGAAAATATCGGAAAATTATCCATTTCTTTACGGTTTTATTTAAATTTTATGTTACTCAGGAGGTTTATTTAAAAATTGCATTTAAGGAGAAATAATAATACATGTAAATATTTATATATTTATTGTCATTTTATGGAAAATAATTCTTATTTGTTAAAATGTTTTTTTTTTCCTAAATGAAACGTTTCCCTCTTGGGGCAATTGAGCCTCTCCTGATAATAAAACATTCATTTATTAATATATTTAGAATACATATTTGCGATTTTGTACAAATATCATTTCATATTAATGTTTCTTGACAAATGTATTACCTTTCGACACTAATAATATAGCCACATATTATATCGAATTCATTTCAAATTATTCCATATTGTATTTTATATTAAAAAAAAAAAAAAAAAAAACTTTTAATTTTATTTAAAATAACACCACTAAAAAATCTATGCAATATTCAAAATCACTATTCATTCTATTTTTTCCTTTTGGGAATTTAAATAATTTGAAACTTAAAATAAAACTTATGACTGACTGAATTAATTATGCTGCTCAAACATAATGCATAACGAAATTTAATAAAAATAAAATGTACAATTTTCGTATGTTTATTGCTTTTAAACAGTAACAAATTATTTATGACTTTTGAAATGTTTGGACGACAGGATTATTCAATTCTGAATTATAAGTTGGGAATTAAAACAAATTTCTACCTCAAAGTAAGTAAAAAAGACTGAAGACCGAATACACTTATTATTACTAGATTAATGTTAACACAACTATTCAAATTTTTGAAGAAATCATATGAGTTGTAATTTTCCAACTGAATGAAAATTGTCTGGGATTCGAACCTGGGATCTTTTGGCTGTAACTGCAATTCTTTACCAACTGAGCCATCCCGGTCAAATCTGGAGGAGCTAATTCCTGCAGTTAACCTTATTGATCATAGAATCTAGTCTGATATCTGAATCAGCTCAACAGAATAAATCGCAGGTAAGTTGGAACTCCAGAAAACGCTGGATACGCGATTACACTAGATTAGTTTTAACACAATTATTCAAATTGATAAAAAAAAATCATATGAGTTGTAACTTTCTAACTGGGCGAAAAATGTCCGGGCAAGGATTCAAACCTGGGATCTCTTGGCTGAAGCTGCCAATTTATATATTTAAAACTAAAGGCATTTTTTGTCAACTCGTGTAAAATTGAGTCCTACACGCATGCGTCAGCATTCAGACAATCAGCTGAGGGGCTGTTACTGTCCAGAAACAGATTCGGATTCCGGGATGTTTCAGCCAATGCGGTGAGGGCGTTTTCCTGTCTAGAAACGTATTGGGATCGTTCATTTGGATTTTGGACAGTCATATATCACTATTTACATTGCTTCCTGCGCGCTGATACGATCGTCAAAATGTTTTTGAAGGTATTTATTTTATTTATTATATTTTGTATAAATATATAGGTGTCGATTTCGATTTAGGCACATTTAATGTTCGCCAAATCGACCTAGACGGAAATTGTCATTTTAGAGCTGTTTTTGTATAATATAGAAAATAATTCACGTTATACAAAATTTGACCTTTATAGTCCGTTTATTATCGTTTATTATTAGAAAACCAGTGTGATTTCTTTTACAAACAATGTATAATGTATCATGAAACAATATATGTATACATATATGTTTCTATACAGTTCCGCTAATCATTAATATTTAACTTACTTTCTTATGAAATTCATAATCTGTGAGAATACGGTGATATTTTTTTTTAACCTCATACTTACAAATTAAATTCTTTTGATGAAAACATACATCTATACAAAAACCAATTGTTTTGTATGTGATTTCTGGCCAGGTTTTTTTTTATTTATAATGAGTTTGATATTTTCATAGGGATTTCTTATGGAACTGATATAACCTCATACATTTCTCCTGAAGTTAAAAATAGTTTTTTTTTCGCATTCTTGGGCAAAGATGTATATTATCATGAAGCCATTTTAATTTGTAAGCACGAAGTGAATAAAATCACCATTTTGTGACAAATTATTAGTTTTATAAGAATCGCCTAAGAACAGACATGCAATCTGGTATAAAATATATGTTGTCAATGAAAACAATGATAATAAATAGCAACATTCAAGATTTGTATATATACAAACAATATAATAGGTACTTTTCCATTATACGGACACCATGCCAAAATGTATTCTAATGCATAATGTATGTAAATGTATGTATGTATGTATGTAAATGTATGCTTGGCGACAATGGTGTCCGTATAATGGAAAAGTACCATATCACGTAAATCTTGAATGTTTTGATTTATTATCATTGTTTTCATTACTGGGCGATGACAGCAAACTCTTAATATTTCAGAAATGTTTATATTATATTGTTTGTATGTATACAATTCTTGAATTTTTTGATGAAAACATACATCTATACAAAAACCAATGTGATTTCTGTCCAGGTTTTTTAAAATTTATAATGAGTTTGATATTTTCATGGGGATTTCTTATGAAACTGATATAACCTCATTCATTTCGCCTAAAGTCAAAAATAGTTTTTGTTTTCGCATTCTTGGGCAAAAATGTATATTGTCATGAAGCCATTTTAATTTGTAAGCACGAAGTCAATAAAATCCCCATTTTGTGACAAATTATTAGTTTTATAAGAATCGCCCAAAAATGGACATGCAATCTGGTATAAAATATATGTTGTCAATGAAAACAATGATAATAAATAGCAACATTCAAGATTTATATACACACAAACAATTTAATAGGTACTTTTCCATTATACGGACACCATGCCAAAATGTATGCTAATGCATAATGTATGTAAATGTATGTATGTATGTATGTAAATGTATGCTTGGCGAAAATGGTGTCCATATAATGGAAAAGTACCATATGATGTAAATCTTGAATATTTTGATTTATTATCATTGTTTTCATTACTGGGTGATGACAGCAAACTCTTAATATTTATGAAATCACATTGGTTTTTGTTTATTTAAACACGATTACTTATTTTTTGTAATTATTTTTTGTTGGGGTTTTGGGGGAAAACAATATACTTCATTGATAGAACCAGTTCCGCTAATCATTAATATTTACTTAATGTTTTACTTTCTTATAAAACTCATAATATGTTAGAAAACACTTTTTTTACCTCTTACATACAAATTAAATTGTTTTGAAGAAAACATACATCTCTACAAAAACCAATGTGATTTCTGGCCAGATTTTTTTATATGTAATGAGTTTGATATTCTCATAGGGATTTCTTATGAAACTGATAATATATGGCGAAGTGTCGAAAAGATTTAAAAAAAAACTCAAATAACCTCATTCATTTCGAAGTCAATAATTTTTTTTTTGCATTCTTGGGCAAAGATGTATATTGTCATGAAACCATTTTAATTTGTAAGCACAAAGTTCATAAAATCACCATTTTGTGATAAATTATGAGATTCATAAGAATCGCCCAAGAACAGACATGCAATCTGGTATGAAATGTATATTGTCATCGCCAAATAATGAAAACAATGATAATAAATAATAACATTCAAGATTTGTATACATACAAACAATATAATGGGTACTTTATGTATGCTTTCATCAAAACAATTATATCAAAATATACGTAAAAATTAACTTTTTTACTCACTGGCCACTGGCCAGTACATGGATTTTTTTTACTCGCCAGTGTTTTTCAGCACTGGCCAATAACAAATTTACAAATACTTGATAAAAAATTTGCGAAATTTGTCAAATGATTGTGGAATGAACAGCGAAATTTGTCAAATGGTGTCGGGAAAGAAATCGCGACATTCGTCAAATGGTCTCGGGAAAGAAATCAGACATTGCAGGAAAAAAATTAATTTTGTCTAACTTCCGTGAAAAAATTCGAGAAATTCGTCAAAGAGGTTCGGGGGAAAACAATCGCAAAATTCACCAAATTCGCAAATTTTAATTCGCAAAATTAAATGATCACGGGAGAAAAATAGTGAAATTTATCTGACAATCGCGGAAGAGAATTGCAAAATTCGTCGAACGGCAGCGGAAATAGAGTGCGAAATTTGTGGAACATCAGCTGAAAGAAAGTGCGCAATTTGTTCGTTCATGGAAAAAATCGTGAGATTCGTTAACCGATAGCCGGTAAATCACGAAATTCGTCAATCGATAGCTGGAAAAATCGCAAAATTCTTTAATCGATTGTGGAAAAATCGCCAAATTCATCAACTGGTTTCGGAGGAAAATTTTTTCGAATATCGTCGAATGGCTTCGAGAAAGAAAATTACAATCCGTCAAATAATTTCAGGGACAAAATCGTAAAATTCGCCAAATGGTTTCGAAATTTGTCGAGCGACAGCGGGGAAAAAATCTTTTTCCATTCAATCATCGCAATTGGCGAGTGTGACTATTAAGTTTAACCAATGGTAACAATAAAGTCAATCGCTAAATTTTCAGTATTACTCGCCCATTGGCGAGAGCTAATTTTGTCCTACACTTCAAAACCCTTTTGATCATCACATCAGCGTGCAGGACAATTTTTTACCGGAGACCATTTGATGAATTTCCTATTTTTTCCGTTATCGATTGACGAATTTTACAATTTTGCTGCTATCGATCGTTGAATTTCACAATTTATCGACTATTGATTAATGAATTTCATGATTTTTTCCATGAAAGTTTGACAAATTACACAAAAAAATTAAGAATATCGTCAAATTGTCTCGGGTAAAAAAAATATGTAATATTGTCAAATGCCTTCGAGAAAAAAGTCGCAAGTTGAAAGGCCTGTGACCGCTTTTTCACGTTACGCATTGCATCTCCGGGGTCCATCCCACCACATCCCCACCCCAAGGGGGGCACTTTTCTAAATTTTGTTGACACACCTCATGTCATAAATCGTTGGACAGATCTGTGACCGCTTAATCATATTATGCATCTCCCGTGTCCATTCCGCCACTTTTCTAAATTTTGTCGACACCCCTCATGTCATATATCGTTGGAAATGTCTGTGACCGCTTAATCATATTATGCATCTGAGGTGCCAATCCCCCCACTTTCCCCCCAACGGGGGCACTTTTCTGAATTTTTCGATAAACCTCAAGTGATGTATCGTTGGAAAGGTCTCTGACGGTTTAAACATATTAGGCATCTCCCGTGTCCATCCCCCATTTGCCCCCCCAAGGGGGTACTTTTCAAAATTTTGCACACACCACTCATGTTACATATCATTGGAAGGGTATTTGACCGCTTATTCATGTTATGCATCGCCGGATCCATCCCGCCAATCCCGCCCCCCAAGGGGGTCATTTTTCTAAATTTTATTGACACACCTCCTGTCATATGTTGTTGTAAAGGTCTGTGACCGCTTAATCATATTATGCATCTCCGATGTCCATCTCCCCACTTTGCCTCCCCAAGGGGTACTTTTCTCAATTTTGCACAAAACCCTCATGTTATATATCATTGGAAAGGTCTGTGACCACTTAATCATATTATGCATCTCCCGTGTCCATTCCCCCACTATGAAATTTGTGAAGCGATAGCAGAAAAAAAATCTCATTTTCCATTCAATCGCTGCAAATGGCAAGTGTGACTATTAAGTTTGGCAATAAAGTCAGTCGCAAAATTTTCAGTATTACTCGCTGAATGGCGAATGCTAATTTTCTACTATATCACAAACTGTATTTAGATGCACTATAATGACAAAATGGTTATTGGATCATTAGATGGAAAAGTGTGTAGTGTATATAAATGCATTTTGCATTAACTGGCATCATATAATGACAATTGTGTATGATTTACCCCTGTTGTGCCATGATTTTTCATTTACTGGCACAACAGTGCTAAATGTGCCAGTTGAAAGAAATTCTGTGACTGCATGTGAAAGTGAAACTTAGCCAATTGCTGTTCTCCAACCTAGCTTTAATTCAAGGTGGGTTTTTTTATTTATTTGAATTATTCTGCAAAAGTTTCAAACATTTTAAAGCAGCTATAAATTTTATTTTTATGGTACTATCAAGTTGTTTGCCGTCAAATTTTGACGTGTTCCATCTAGTACTAAATAATTTTAACTGGATGAATTAGGTCCTCCAGATTCGACCGTGATGGCTCAGTTGGAAAAGCATTGGCAACTAATAATAAGCAACTAATAATAAGTTGCTTCTGGAAGCATGGATTTCCAACACATTTTAATGAAAGTTTGAGTAAATACAAACGTATCTTTCGACAACAATATCATTATAAATATATGATTTTGTTTTATCACATTTATATTAATATATGCTTCTCTACAAACAAAATCTAAGCATCCAGTCTTATCCTGATAGTGGAGCAAGACAGCATGGCCATGTTAATTTTACAGACAATGAAAATTTACTTTTAAAGAACAAAATATTTTGCAACTTTACCTAAAGAACTTAACAAACACTACTTCAATTAGAATACTAATGATATAATATTTAAAGACAAAAGGCTAATTATCTTTATTACATTTTGATAAATTTCAGAGAAGAAGTTAATTTTATTAACTTTAGAAAAATCATAACCAGGCTTGTCTGTATTTTGACAGCCCTCTATTCACGCATTGTTTTCCCATATCCGGTTTTGTCTCACGTACAATATCTGGTTTTACTCCAAGAGAATGAGGATCGCAAAGCAAGCCTTTAAAATGTTCTTATAAATGCTAGCAACAGTTTTATTGTAGACAGTAAATTCTTTTTAAATATGCTACACACAATAATAGAAACAAGAACGAAAAATCATGCGTCAAGCATAGATTATGTAGCACTTTCCAACGCTTCCAAAATAATTTTACAAAACATACCGTTTAATAAGCTAAAAGATAACATCTAAGTAAACAATTTGGAAAAAGCATAACATATTTAAAAACATAATTTCAGGAATTTCCAACAGATACAATATTCGGAAAAATATCCGAATACTTTTATTCAGCCCTGTATATGATCTATAGATTTGTATATGCTAGGATGCTAAATTTTAGTTTAGTTAGGAAACGCGTAGCACAGTTTAAAATTATCTTTCTGGAGTTTCTGTCAATAAACGGAAATGTGTTCGCGAACTTTTGTGCTGCCCTGTATAGGATCTACAGAATTTATACACACCACGTAATAGACAAAAAGCGAGTTAAAATTAAAATCGCGTTTAGTAACTTAAAACGCACTTCCAGGAATTAGTGTTAACAGACAGTAGAGAATTCTTTTGTGTGTCCCTGTAAATGAACGATGACTGCTATACACACACTATTCTGTAGTAAGCCTCTTGTAATGCACCTTAGATATATATATATATATAAATTTCAATGCGTTTAAAATAGTGAAACATTATTTAAATAAACCGCAGACGATTTTTCTCCATAGACGTCATGTAACGGAATTCTTTTGACTGTCCCTGTAAAGTAACTATAAGTGCTATGCACAGCCTATTCCATATTAAGCTTCTTCTAATGAACCTTAGTGATATATATAAATTTCAATGCGTTTAGAATAGTGAAACATTATTTAAATAAACCGCAAATGATTTTTCCCCATAGACCGCAATGTAACGGAATTCTTTTGAGTGTCCCTGTAATAAAACTATAAGTGCTACACACTTCCGTTGAAATAGGGAACATGCTATAGAGAACGACAATAACATATAAAAATTGCAGAGCAATCGGAGCATATTTACGGGAGTTAGAGCACGGCCAGACGGCCAGACGGCAGACGGCCAGACGGCAGACGGCCAGACGGCCATACGGCCAGACAAACCGAAGTCATAAGCACTTTTCAACTAGGTTGGAAAGTGCTAAAAATTATAGCAACTTTAAATGTTTTCTTATTGAAGAAGTTTGAAAACTATCACACTTTAAAACAAAAATTGATAAAATAAACAATCCAACACTGAAACAGCAGAAATAACAATATGGAGATACTATAATGACCACTTCTTCTGCTCCTCGAGAGCTAAAGTATTTCAACCAATTGTCGATAGTATCCTGCTCAAATTGAGTCAAATCGAGAAATATTCGGTTTTACCTGAATTTCCTCTTCTCATCAAAAATATACTATGAAATACATTTTTAAAGAAGATGTACATGTTTTACAATTTTTTATTCCAACATTTAAGTACAAATTTTATAAATAGAAAAAATGCGCTTTCTCAAAAACCAATATCAACATAGAAATATCTTTATTGATTTAAAAATTATTTCATTTTATAAATATAAGATAAATTCGTCCCATTAAAAATATTCTTGCTTTGATTTATTACATTATAAACTAATAAAGTAACTAAACATATTATTATATTACTTGTTATAAAGGAGACTCATCAGTTTAAACTTTCAAAAAATAGATAGATATTTTGTTTTTATATTTAAAAATATATATACAATTCAGAATCGAACAAAACAAACAGCAAAAAAATACTCAAATTAGAATCAAGTTAATTTGAAATTGATGTATACTTTACCACAGATTCCAATCGATTTTTAAACTTTCCATCGAAAACTGTATTTGCTAGTCGCGCTCACTGTAAAATAAATAAATAAATAAATAAATCGTTTGCAAGCAAATAATTTATTTTACATTGATATATCTAAAGTTACCATACCTACAATATCCACCGTTTTGTCAATTAAGAGGTTAGTACTACTCTTTAAACCTTAAAAAAATTCAATTTTTGAATATATATATATATATTAAGGAGTAATCATTTCTTAACACTTTAAAACAAACAAGAATGGTACTCTTAAGGTTGCTAGTTAGTAAACTTCCCGATTCTCCTCGCTAATGTTAATCCTATGGGCGTAGGATGCATTCGTATTTTTAAAATATCTCATTAGGATATTAATATTTTTAATTTCCGTTTTCGTTTTACTGTTGTTAAAGAATGTCTGTTTTTTTCTTAATTATCGAAATATTTCGAAAATATGTGCTTAATTTATATTTTTATGTGTTAAAATCTTAGCGAAACTAAATAAGATTTTAACACTTCACATAAAATTAAATATATATTTTGGAAAAAAATTGACAACTAAGAAAAAAAAGAGACATTCTTTAAGAGCAGTACAACGAAAACAGAAGTTAAAAATATTAATATCCTAAGGAGATATTTTAAAAATACGAACGCATCCTACGCTCATAGGATTAACATTAGAGAGGGGAATCGGGAAGTTTACTGACGAGCAGCCTTAATAGTTACAATAGTTAGGAATAGTTAGACTAGTTAGGGATGTTTTCAAAGGTAGTACTTTAAAGTCATTTTTCTTAAAATACGATTTTGGAGCATCACACGCAAATGACATGAAAATTTTAGGATAGTGCACGATAGGCTCAATAAACTGAACCTAAACTTTCATCTTTTTTTGTTGAAAAAATATTTGTTTCTTGGTTTTACGTTGTTAAAATTTTGAAAAGTAATGTATAATATATATTATATAAATTATTAAAAAATAATATATATATAAAATTTAAAAATTGTATGTAAGCAATACACAGTTTTGTACTTTAAATACAAAAATGCTATAAATAACCAATTTTTCAGATTCCGTGTAAGCACAAGCATCTCAAGTTCAAGGTGATTACAATTGAATATCCCAACTTTACAGGGATATTAAAAGAAAATAAAAGTACAACATTGTTGTTCATCGGAAATCAGATATAACAGTTTAAAGTTTAAATTCAACACAGTTCAGTTATAAGTGTTAAATGTGAGGGAGAACTTGAACGATATCCAGGCAGTACGATAACTCATCCATTTTTTTTCTTTCAGCATGTCTGGTTCGACTCTTTGAGTGGCTGCATATATGCGTTCCTAAGTTCATCAATGTTGGTTTGTAGCGATAGAACAAAAACCTGATCTTTGATGATGCCCCACCAAAAAAATCACATAGAGTGATGTCAGTGATGAGTTATCGTACCGCCTCGATATCGTTAGTGTTTCTAGAGGGGCTCACATTGAACATTTATAACTGTGTTGAATTTAAACTTTCAACTATCAGCTTTGATTTCTGATTAACAACAATATACTTATTTTGTTTTCTTTTAATAGCCCTTCAAAGTTGGGATATTCATTTGTAATCACCCTGTATAATTAGATACCAAAAATTTTGTTTTATATGCAGAAATTATTTTGTAATCATGCATACGCAACCTGTGATTTCAATTTTCTGCTCGACAAGCTGGAAAATCCTTATAAAAGTATTTTACCCATTAAGATCTGAAAAATATATGAAATGAAAGAAGAAACACGTATCTACAGTATTATTGCCTTTTAAAAATTGTGTTTAATGTCTAATTTTTATGATATAAAATAAAACAAATTGGCAATTTTTTTTTCGTTTTTCGATACTCTGTTAAAAATTTGCAGCAAACTGTTCAGTCATTTGACCGTTTTATAGAAAATGGTTATATAACCGTAATTTAACTCTATTCTGACCATAAGGTCGGCAATAATGTGGTCAGAATAGACTTAAATTACGGTTATGTAACCGTTTTCTATAAAAACGGTCAAATGACTGGACAGTTTGCTGCAAATTTTCAACAGTGTATTTTAAAAGTTTTTAAACGACACAAATTTTATTTATTGCGATTAGATTGTGTTTTGTTAACGTGATGCACCTTAAAAAACACATTCAAATCGCAACAAATAAAATTTGCTTCCAATTAGTGACAAAACTGTAGGTGAAGATTGTAAGAATGATAACTTTATAGATATCTGTGCAAAAAAAAATTATCTGTCAGCAAACGATTTTTTTTTTTCAGTGTGCCCGTGTAAATACATTTTTCAGAAAAGCAGATTCAAAGTAAAAAAATAAATAAATAAATCGGTCAAGTACGAGAATAACTCGCGCTCAAAGGGTTCCGTACATTACATTTATTTATTACTATTTATTAATTGATAAAGTCCTACTACCCCTAATTTTTTCAGAATTTTTCGGTAATAGGAGGGGTGGGTGTCATATTTTTCCAGTTAACTTTCGACGATATCTCTGAAAACATGATGTTACCAGACCTTTCGAGCGATACCCTACACGATATATAAAAAGAAAGACTTTTTTTCAAGTAAATGAATTAATATCTCGGTTAATTACCGACAATTGTTCTCGAAAATCATTATCAAATATAACTGGATGATTCTGCGTCGATAGATACCTCGAGCGCCCGGCAACTCCCCCGATGACTGCCCGAAAAGTAAAGTTTGTATGTAACAGAAAAATGCGTTTTTCTCAAAAACTATGTTATCTAGGAGAATAGCTATAGTTTTCCTGCCCTGTTAAAAATAAATCCGTAAATTCACGATAAAACTACTGGCAGCAAAGTTGCCGGACTTTTTCCGTTCCGTTAGTAGATTTTCCGTTTTGAGAGATAAAAGAAGGAAAAACTCCGTTTGAAGAAGCAGTAACTTTCCTTTAACGCTCTCCAAAATCGCAGAAATATTCCTGGCAGCACTGACAGGAAGGGAAATTTTCCGTTATGAATAAACTCAGTTTTAAAAATTTAAATCTCTGTTTGTGCTGCCATCTGTGGACTATTGCGGGAATATTTACTATCTGATATACTTCAAGAATATTGTCTGGCCGACATTGGGTTTGGACCAGGGATTTTAGTGCCTCTAGTCAAGTGTTTTGCCGGTAAGACCAGTGGGCGCTTGTTAGAATAGCAGTTTGAAACGATGATATGGGATTTCTCAAAATGGCGGCTTAGAACTTAAACAATTTGGGGTTTAGAAAACTGGTAATTTTGAAGTTAATTGCGGGGAGATTTCGTTATGAGATGATGTTGATGTTTTAAAATTAAAATATTAATAGAGTATAAAAACATGAATTATGTATATTCTTAATTTGATTGTTAGATGTAAAATATTAATATTATATTTTGAATAAAATTCGATAAAAAATGTTTGTTTTTTAGAGAAAATCGATTTTATTTTACAACTATTATATATTTTTTAAATGTGTTCGCTTAGAATATATTTTCAGCGCGAATGCTTTTTATTACTTTAAAAAATAAATTGCCAATACTTTTAAAGGAATTAGAGAATTATTATTATTATTATTTTATTATTATTATTCGAAAGCATTATTTTTGTTTGTTTCTTTTTTGAGTAAAATCAATTTTTTACACTTAATTTAACTATTATATATATATATATATATATATATATTAATCGTTTGTTTAGAATATATTTTAAGTGAGAATATTTTCTTATAACTTTAAAAAATAAATTGCAATTAATTGTAAAAGAATGGGAAAATTGTTACTTTTTTTTAATTTGAAAGTCTATTTTGTTGTTGTTGTTATTGTTTTAAATAAACTCGAAATTTTAATTTATTAAATTTTTAGTTTTCCTGTGAAGCAACATGTCAGTTTTTTAAACATTGAAAATAAATATGCAGCCGATAACGGAATAGCTCCGTTGGATCTTTTCGTATCCGTCCGTTCCGTTGTTTTCAGGAAATATGAGGAAATTTTCTGTTTTTTAACGGAAAATATCCTTTTGTCGCGAAAAAGGACTTTTTCTGTGAAATTCAGGAAAAAAAATCCCCGTGAATTTCATATTATTTTTAACAGTGTGTAAGGTTTAAATAAACTACTACTATCCTTAATTTTTTCATAATTTCAGTTTCCGTAGATTCGGAAATAGAAGGGTAGGGGGGGGCATATTTTGCAGTGCATTTTCAACTATATCTCTGAAAATATAATACCTAAAATTAAAACAAAATATTTTTCTGAGTTCGACATTACGAGATCTTTCACACGATATACAAAAAGAAAACTTTTTTTTTTTTCCTTCAAGTGAATTAATTAGCCTCTAAAAGTTTCCTAAACATGTTTGTGAATGGCTCCTAATCTGAAAATATGCGGGTAAAAAGGCTTTATAACTTTCCACGTCATATAGTTCACGAAAAAAGGGGCTGTGACAGACGGTCGGACAGACACAGGAGTGATCTTATAATAGTTCCGTTTTTACTTTTTAAGTACTGAACCCTAAAAAAAAATGAAATCTTTGTTAACGTACACATATCAATTTCAAATTGACCCGGGTTATAATTTACACATTTTAATGCATTTTCTTTGATCGACTCTCAAAATGGAATCGGTGTTGTTGAAAGAAGCTAAGTTCATATTTTGATATTTCTAATTTTAAGATATTTTCATTGTTTTTTAGTGTTCATTGACCATTTCGTGAGGAAAAGAAATCAGTCCGGATACTACTTATGCATGCTTGGGAAACATGAATTTAAAAGTTTAGTGTTTAAAAGCACTATGTTCATGACTTGGGAAACCTTAAAATATTGACTTAGTTGCTTTCAAAAATCACCGATTAAATTATATAAATGTTTACAAAGTACTCAAAAAAACGATTTTTTAAAGCTCTTAACTAAACCTTAAATTTTCATAACATTTTTGTGTCTTATAAATAAATCTTATAAATGTTAGAAATATTTTCGTAATTTTTATAATCGTTGCATATTAATTTAAAGTTTTGTTTATATGTATAAAAATCTTATTTCACGACTATCGAGTTAATCAACAATTAATTGTTAAAAATATATTAATTTCTTACATGTTTTTGAACGAAAAAATAATCTATACTATAAGAGAAAATAATTAAATATTTCACAGTAATAATCTGTATTAAAATTTTATCAACATACTTAAATCAGTCTTATGATTTACGAAACAATTGATAAATAATTTTTAGTCTTTCTAGTATGTCAAGGACGACACCTGATATCCCATCACAAGATAAGAATCCGACAGTCAAAGGTCATATTAAGTGATTCAAGTTACTGAAAGAAAATATACATGTAGCTGAGAATATGAAGAACAAAAGAAATTAAAAACATCACATCTCCTTTTGTTCTTTAATCATAGCGTTAAAAATTAAATTAGATGTGACAGTTTATGAGGAATAATTTATTGCTTTACTTTCCTCAAGATAGTGACTTCGTTTTCATGTTTGTGAACAAGATGATGTGTAAACAATGTTAGAAGAGCATAAATATTTACCTAATAAGCTGATTACTTTATATTATACATAAAATCAAAATTCTATAAACAAATATGTACTTATAATAAAAGAAAATAAAAAATATACACTGATATCAATAAATATAACTTAACATTATGTATATTTTTTAACATTTCGTAAAAAGTTCTAATGCAACTATTTTTATTTGAAAAAAAAAAAAGAGTACCACTTTTTTTTTCAATTTTTACAATTTTCTGTCTACATAAGAACGAAGTATTGAAATCATGAAACTGTTAGACATCTGTTTTTTAAATCTGTTTACATGTTTTTGGATGTTCTAATAACGTTTGGACTATTTTTTGACAATGTCTGTCTGTCTGCGTTTGTACAACGAAATTTTTGTAAACGATCTATCTCAAGAATTAATGCACGAAATTTCATCAAATTTCATATTCTGTTAAATTCTGTCACAAATAAATATCACAAAAAATAAATTTAATTGCAATTCCACTTTGTAAAGTCGAAAAGTTAGGTATTTTTTTTAAGAATATGTTTCTCAATGAAGCATCAATAAAACGAAGCCGTTTATTTTTCAATTAAGCAATTATATTTTCTGTAATTTGATAATTCTTTTGTGTGTAAAAAAATATAAAAAACTGGTGGTATAATTATTTTAAAATATTTGTACGCAGCATGCACAATTTTGCATGATGCAGAATTGTGCGTCTTAGATTCATACGAAACACAAAAAAACTATACGGGTTATAAAAAAAACATTAAATTTGCGGGGCCATAAACCTAATTTCATTGAAATTGACTCACAGAAAACAAAATTCCTCTTGTTTAAAATCGATCTATGCATTATCATTTTTTCCACCTTTTAAAGTCTAAAGTTGGAAAACTTATTTAATACTTATTTAATATTAAAATATATACTTATTTATAATATAAACTTATATAATATAATTATAATATATAAACTTATAAACTTATAAATTATAAAAAACCTATAAACGTATAAACTATAAAAAACTTATAAAGTAAAAAACTTAACTATAAACTTATAAACTATAAAAATAACTTATAAACTAATAAACTATAACTTATAAACTATAAACTAAAACTATAACTTATAATAACTTATAATAACTTAAATAATAATAAAACGTAAACTTAATAAATAATAATATTTAATACTTCTTATTTAGTACTTAATACTTATTACTTAGTACTTAATACTTATTACTTATTACTTAATACATATTACTTAATAACTTAATAAAACTTAATATAACTTATAATAACTTAAGTAACTTATAATAAATTATAACTTATAAATTATAAACTAATAGACTTATAAACTTATAAACTTATAAACTTATAAACTATAAATTTATAAACTATAAAAAACTTATAAACTATATAAACTTATAAACTTATTTATAAATAAAATATAAACTTAATTAATACTTATTTAATATTAAAATATATACTTATGCAATATTAAACTTATTTAATATTAAAATATATACTTATGTAATATTAAACTTATTTAATATTAAAATATATACTTATGTAATATTAAACTTATTTAATATTACCTTTGAAACACGACATGTTGAAAAAAGATGATTTTGAGGACAAGGAAGGGGGATCGTCAAACGAAACAATAATTCTTGTGGCATCAATTTTCTTTAATAATTGTAACTGCGAAAAAAATATTTAACCTAAAATTATATTATTCTGAGTGAATGAGCAGCTAATCCTAAGAAATATAGGGCATTTTAATTGAATCTAACAAAATATGAGAAAATAACAATTTGTATCTAATATCTTTTTTAAAATGGCATTTATACAACTTTATAATATCAACTCTATAAGAGACAACTCTATAATATCTACACATCTCTCAAAAGAAAATACAGTTTCAATTGCCCATAAGATAGAAAACATAGGTAGTAAAATAGCTTTATTTTATTTTATTTTTTATGGAAAATGTTTAGTTGCAAATAATTTATTACTAAGAGAAATGAAGTACAGAAAAACTTTAGCAGAATAAAACAAAAAGATTTTTTTTTCATTCCATCTGCAAAAGAAGAAAAACGATGTATTACAAGAAAAAAATATTTTTTCAATTAGGTGCTAGAAATTATATAGCTCGCTTTTCTATAACATCTTTGTTTATTTTTTTATTCCTTTTAAGAGGACTTCCTTTTTAGAAAACTTTTTCATATATATCTTTGTTTTTAATGGGAATTGAAATGAAAGGATAATTGAAACTTTAAAAAGAGGTCTAATATTATATATAGAGAGAGAGATAAATATTAAAAAGTCAATGGCTTAAAAGTAATTTTCTATGTACATATGTTCAATAAAAAAAAATTAAAAAAAAAACTGCGGCATTATTGAAGAAAAATCGTCTCTTTACAACTCAGAACAGAAAAACAGCAACAGCAGAAAAATATGTATGATCGAAAACTGTGGGCTTTTATTTTTTATTCGTTTATTTTCAAGTAAAGTGCGCGCGCATGCATCACTGTGTTTCATCCCTTATAATGCTTGTTTTGCAGCAATACTCTACTGGTTACGAAAGCACCAGACTAGCTGGATCGCAGTTTACATTAGCCCTACAAGAGCCCTGAAGTTCTTTGGTCAAACTGCCTAATTTTCCTCATACGCACGATACTACTCAAAGGGCTATAACTTCGTAAATATTTTTAATAATTCAAAATCGTTTCAGGCGCATATTCTACACGTATGACGAATGCAAAAGATTTACATAAAAAAGTCGATTTTTTGGACCCAAGAAAGTTGAATCCACCCATGAGGGGACCAGAATGTTTTGAAATGGCAAATAAAGTAAATCCCATATAATCCTATGGGATGTTCTCCTCAATTTTTCAATTATTGCTGCAATTTTTGAGTTTTAATGATATTTCACTGGTCTTTTTATATGAGATGCCCTATAGTATTGATTATCAAATCATGACAAAAAATGTTTTCTGTAGTTCGCGCATACGCAGTTAAAATTTATTTCATAAAAATACCTGTATCTCATCAAATGTTCAATATTTTAATATTTTAATCTTAGTATACTATCTCTACGACTTCTTGTAAAGTTTTTGGAAAGCGGTGTAAAATTAGGCAGAAAACTCTGCATGCTATAAAAAAAAAATTAAATTTTTCACAGAAACGTTAACATCTTCACGAATATACGTGCTATGCTTAAAGAAATGTACACAAATTTTGTTACTTGTGTGATCAAAAATATTATTTTATTATTAAAATTATTACTGCCCCCTTAATTGTCCTCGCGACAAAATCTTCACTGAAAAACATGAAGTCAAATGTGTTCTTTACATCCTCAAAGTTCAAGGGCATTCTGGGCCTCACGAGTTTCACTAAGATATTCGACAAAACGTCTGAAATTGGTCACTGCCCCTTAATTTCTGTACACCAGTGTATATATATATATATATTTAATAATGTTTGAACTTTTGAGAATGTCGATCAACTGGTCCGATAGGATAAATCCTAAAATTATGGTCGTATGAACCGTAAACGTTGAGCCGCGAACTGGCAATATATACGACGTTCAACAATTTAAATTCCGTTAACTGGAAACACTATTTTTAGCAATTTTGCCACGATAAGCTAAAGGATGGACATATTTCTTTTTTTTTAATTAAAGAAAATTAAATTATTTACAAATTTTAACTGAAAACAATAACCTTTAATGTTTTTCAATTTTTGCGAATTTTGAAATTTTCATTATATTTTATTATAAATTATATAATATATATACACATATATATATAAAGATTTGTTTTACTGTTATAGTTTGTCAAAAATTTAATTTATTTCATTTAAAAAAAACATAAAAAGGTAAATTGATTAGTTTGTTCAAACGTTATCGTGACAAAACCGCAAAAAAGTGCAATAATGTTAATTAATATATATTTTTTTCTGGTATACTCCAGAAAAAACGTACTAAGCAATATAAAGATGAAATGATGACTCAAAAATATATAAACTTGGCAAAACTAGTGTTTTAAGATTAATATTGTCGTACATTGTTAAGACTTTTGTTATTGTTTTTCATAATTTAATAAGTACTTTTATTTCTATTAAATATAAATAAATAAATTCAAATGAATAATATAGTCTAAATTAATTATAGGCTTCATAATCCACAGTCAAACTTCAGATAATTTTCGTCATTGCAGATCTTCCTGGTTTCATTAAGAATACTGCAACTAATTCTTTAATATTTGAAATTGTTGTGGAATATATTTTTAGTTTTCTATTATCGTCATATCGTCATATCTTGATAT
Source organism: Maratus michaelseni (assembly GCA_963931845.1). Classification (NCBI taxonomy): domain Eukaryota; kingdom Metazoa; phylum Arthropoda; class Arachnida; order Araneae; family Salticidae; genus Maratus; species Maratus michaelseni. Next base: position 99,370,471 of record OZ007591.1, read on the forward strand.
TTGATAAGAGTGATAACAATATCCAATCCAATAAAAACAAAAAAGCGGATTTTACTCCTTGGAAGTGATTTTTATTATGAAAATTTTTACTTTAGCCAAAACTACATTTCTTACTAAACTTAAAGAAAACCCGTTTTGTTATTTGAGGAACACAATTATGTTATATATATATATATATATATATATATATAATACACCATGAAATAAACGCGTCTTCCAAAACTAAAGACTTTCTATTATACATATTTATTTTTATGTTTTTAATTTAAGAAACGAAATTTGATTACAGTTTAAAAATATATTTTTAAAACTTTTTGTTAAACATAAATTTATTTATAGTCAAATAAATATATTAAAAGTTAAAATTAAATATTAAATAAGAGAACTAAAATAAATCTGAAATATTTAATTAAATATTTAAATAAATCTGAATTAATATATATAGAGCATGACCTTTCATATCGTTGACAAATTCTTGAATCGTTAGTTTTAGAGGTATAGTTCCATATTCAAAAATGTTTTCTTCATTTACGTCATAATAATTTCTTTTTTTAAAGTTATGAAATTTAAATTTTCACGTGGTCTCTGGATCCTATATATTTATAAAAACTTTTTCTATGCTCTAACATGAACAAAAAAGTTTCGTTTTTGGCGGACAAAAACTTACCTATTTATCATACTCTTAATTTTATAAATATTTAACGTTTTGTTGCACTAAGAAAGTGTTTTTCCTTCATACTTTATTTCATACTAGCTAACCCGCCCGGCGTTGCCCGGGCCCGAGATAATTACAATCTCAGAGAAAGGCGTTAACCCCCTCCCTCCCCATACCCGCAAATATAATGATTAATTTGTTCAAGAGAACCACCGTCACGTACATTAACGCGATCATTAAAAAAAGAATTACATTTTTCTGATAATTAGAACATAACGAAGACGCTACGCTAATATAGTCGGCAGATGACACCCCTTCCCGACCTCAATTTCAAATCTATATCTTAATTAGTTACCTAAATATTTGTTCATTAGTAAAATTTGGCAATTATTTCCTTTCATTTTCGCAAACTAAATGAGAGGGATCGGCCAGAGAAACAGATCTCTTTGTAGTTCGGTTTTTAATGAAAGCCGATCCCTGTCTGAAAATTTCTCGGATCGTTTTCAATGGCGCCGGCAGATTTTTGGCAGTTTTTTGCGTAAATTTTAAAAAATTACCAACCGAATTTTTCAAAAATCACATAGTCAAATACAGAATATTTTTTTACATATGCTCAGAAATTTTTAATTTGATATCTCAATTAGTTTTCTTAAAATTCGCTAATTAGTTAAATAATTTCGAATTCGTTCATTTCTGGTTGTAAATCCAATGCGCCTGTCCGTTTCTTTCGCCATTTTGATTTAAAAGATATTTTAGAAGCGATGGTTAAGGAGAATCTAATTAATATCTAGGCTAATTATCAAAATATTAAAATTCTGAGGCTCAGGTGCACATGGCCAGACCTTGGACTATCTACACCTAAATTTCCAACCTTCTAGGACCTAGGTGGTCTAAATTTTCCTAGCCATCGCCAACAGACAGACACACACACACACACACACACAGAGCGAAACTTTCTTTTATTAGTATAGATTAAAAAGCGAAATTGAAATGTTTAGATTTATATTTCTACTAGCTGACCCGCCCGACGTTGCCCCGGCCCGTGATAATAAAGTTAAACAAACCAAAATTTTGTATGATTTTATATCTTTAACTCGATAAGGATGCATAATTTTCCAATAAAAAAAATCGAAGATTTTTAATAATTTTATACAGCTTCTAATAGCACCATTCCAAATTTTTATTTACTTGTTTTGTATCTTTCTTTATTCAAGATATAACGGACATCTTGTCTGCTATGCTTGCTCGTAGAAAAAAAAAATGAAAAAAAGAAAAAGAAACACGTTATTTTTTTTTCTGCAGTCAAATTAATGCGAAATAATAAATATCTTTGGTTATAAGAATCGGATAATCTTAATTTTTACAAACTTGTAATGTGGAAACAGAGAGGATTAGAAAGCTGTTAATTTTAAAATCGTAGCTTAATTAGAATTGTTAATTTGAGTCGCCTAAAAAATCTCTTAGTACCTCTTTCTTTGCGGTTTCATTATCGAGACACCTGCTACGGTTCAAATTTTTATCAAAAAACGTTGCAAGATTAAATTTCTGGAAAAATTAAACATTTCTAATTAATATTTCTGAAAGTTGTGGATGGAATTTTTTTAAGTTTGACTTTTTGAGTTTGCGATTGTTTGTTTATATAGATCTGCAAATTGTCGTGTCGAAAGACCTAATAGTTTCTGTTATTTTGACATGTGTCAAAAAGGCGTAGTTAAAAGTCACTGTGGTAGCCCAACCTTTTTCCAGTAAACCTAAAATCTTTCTTCCCTCTCCCAACACACAACTCATTTTGCTGTTTCACATTTCTTTTGCACCATTTTCAGAAAAATATGCCTTTTTAGAAGCGATGGTTAATGAGAAACTAATTAATATCTTGGGTAATTATCAAAATATTAAAATTCTGAGATTCAGGTGCACATGGTCAGACCTTGGACTATCCACACCTAAATTTCCAGACTTCTAGGTGGGCTAGATTTTGCTAGCCATCGCCAACAGACACACTCACACACAGACAGACACACACACAGAGCGAAACTTTATTTTATTAGTATATATTTTAGAAACATACATCCTTTGCTCTTACAAAATGTAATATTACATTTTCTAATCTGAATTTAAATCAACATCTCCATGTAAAGAAGCACTTATGACCTATTTTCTATGATACATATTTAACACAAAAAGCTATGCTGAAAGCACTGAAAATTTTACAAGCAAATAAAATAAAATAAAATAAAATAAAATAAGTAATACATTTTTGTGTAGCTATTTTTATATCGATCATAAAACTTCTCCAAAAAACGTTGTATTTTACGATAACTTTGTCCACTTTATATTTCTACAAAAAAAAAAAAAAAATCTGTTTTATTTTTACTGTAAATGTCCAGTTTAAGGCTTGAAAAAAAGTTGGATGGATTAATTTCATAAGATATTTCGTATGATTAAAAAAAAAGAAAATGGTTTTAAAACACGGTAGTCTTTATTTAAATTGAACTGCTGACATTGACTAATTTTTCGTTTAAAAAAGTCCTTAATTTCCACTGTAATGATTTAAAACTATAATCAGTAACCTTCGAAGGACCTAGTGCGCCTGGCCGTTCCTGCGGTTCCATGTATTATTCTTAAATATTTCTGTTAAACTTTTCCGGTGGTTTTCCGTAGTCGAGGTACTCTACGAATATGGTTAGGGCACTCCTCAATGATTATTGGCAAAGGTCAGCCTACCAACCTCAAATACATTGTCTTTTATTTCACAAATATTTATTTTTACTATTTCCTAGAGGTACATAGTAGGAATTATTTCTGTATAAAGAAATTAAACATTTTCTTCTCCAGTAAACTAGTAAACTCACATTTGTAGCTCTATGAACATTTAATTACGATTCCTTTAATCTGAATTGTTTTTACATTTATATGGATAACCAGTCTTTGATATTATTACATAACCTAGGGTAGCCGCTAATTAATTGCTAATTAATTAATCGAAACTAATGTATTTAGTCATTCACAAGGAGAAAAATAAGTTTCCCTTCTCCATTTTCTAATCTGTGGCAGGTTTCCTTTTGTTTATTGATCCCCATCAGCGGTTGCGAGTTTCTGCTCTCAAAAGTGGTAGACGAGAGGTGCTGGGTTCAAACCCCTGTCGCGCTAGTCGGCCTAACCGCTCGGAATTTTCCGTGGTTTTCTTCTAACCTTGCGTAAATAAGGGTAAGGTTCCCTTAGAAAGACCCCTACAGAGAGCACTCCCCCCGCCGGCCCTTATCTCTTACGCAGGTAATCGCCGGCAACAAATAGCCAACCAATCAACCAACCTTTTGTTTATTGAAACTTACCGCGATAACAAGGCACAAATCATTTATGTTGTTAAAACCGTAGCGTTGTTGTAGTATAGTAGTTGTAATTTTCCAACTGAGTGAAAAATGTCCAGGCAGAATTTGAACCCAAAACGTTAGCTTAATCTGACAACGCTCTACCTATTGAATTATCACGGCTAAATCCGGCGGACACCTTTTTCACTCAGTAAGAAAATGGCAACGCCTATGATTCATTTACAAACTGGAATAATTGTGTTGAATTAATGAAGTATTTTTGTAGCAGTTGTTTCTAATGCCCTTTCACAGGGCAACATGGGAAAATAGATCTCTTAGGACAAGGCAACGGGGGCTTAGCTTTTCTTTCACATGCGCTAATTTTCCTACATACTGACTTGGGCTATGTGTTCTTCTCACAAGTTTGATCCTTAACAGAAGTTGGCAGTGGGGGAAGATTTACCAGCTCGATACCTGTCTCCAACCTAACAACATCCCACTCCAGAACACTCTACAGTGCCATCCACATGATCTATACATACAAAAGACTTTACGTGTCGATAAGTCCTCCCCCCCCACACACACAGAGACGCACACAGAGCCAAAAAAGGCACCGTCCAAAGTACTGACCGCGACTAATATATGCTAAATTCGGTGTTGTGATAGGAACGGGTGCTTTATGTTATCGTATGTGTCCATGGAACTTGTAAACATTTTAAAGTAGATATCAACACATTTCTAAAATATTAGAAGTGAAAATTTCTTTGACAGCAAGGATAAAGGTTATTAAATGCGATTTCTTTATAATTTACTAAATGAAAACATTTTGGAGAAATAGCGGAAATTAATTTTGAACAGTCCTTAGAAATTCGTTTTGAAGCAACATTCACACGGAGCTAACAGCAGCGCAGCGTTGCCATTGTAGTGACCCTCCAAAGCACTTATTACGCTTACCCAAGTGCTGATGAGGATTCACTCTCCCAAGAACTGCTTCTTCACTTCGGATTGGGTTGAGTTGATTATTGACGGCCAATTATCTACACTTGGGATATAGGCCCGGGGGGAGTGCCCTTCGTGGGGGTCTTTCTAAGGGAACCTAACCCGTATTTACGCATGGATAAATCCACGGCTCGAAGAAAACCACGAAAACTCCGAACGATTAGGCTGACGGGCGCGATTGGGATCGAACCCAGCACCTCCCGTCTATCAGCTTCGAGAGCAGAGCCTCTCAGCCACTGGTTCTTCACTTCGATGTTCGGATGGAGAACTGTGCTTTACTGAACGGTATATGCACTGTAAAAAAAAATCTGTAAGGTTACTAAGAATTTTCTAGGAAACTGGGATGCCTAGAACTTTTCATGTAACTGCAACAAAAAAAATTCATGTAAAATTACTAAAGTTGTTTTAGTAACTGTTACTAAATAATGTTCAGTAAACTTACTAACGATTTTTTAGGAAGTTTACTAAAGAATTTTTTGTAAATTTACTAAGGATTATTTAGTAAACTTACTAACGATTTTTTAGGGAGTTTCCTAAAGAATTTTTAGTAAATTTACTAAGGATTATTTAGTAAACTTCCTAAAGAGTTTTTAGTAAATTTACTAAGGATTATTTAGTAAACGTACTAACGTTTTTTAAGGAGTTTCCTAAAGAATTTTTAGTAAATTTACTAAGGATTATTTAGTAAACGTACTAACGTTTTTTCAGGAAGTTTCCTAAAGAATTTTTAGTAAATTTACTAAGGATTATTTAGTAAACGTACTAACGTTTTTTAAAGTGTTTCCTAAAGAATTTTTCGTAAATTTACTAAGGATTATTTAGTACACTTACAAAAGATTTTTTTGTACATTTACTAAGAATTGTTTTGTAAATTTGTGAGGAACTTTACAGTATATTTACTACGATTTATTTAGTATTGTACTTAAGGGAGGAGTTCAGGTTGAGCAGCCGGAAAATGTCATTAATTTGATCATTACTAAAAGCTCTGTAGTTTCAAAACTAATTAATGAAATAGAATTTTTTTTTATGCTTTCATAAGATACTAATGGTTTTCAAAAACATTCAAATATCTATAAATTTAGCAATATTAATTAGTTAAATTTTAATGACAAAATTAATGTTTTTAAAATATGAATTTTCAAATATGCATTTTGCACACAAGATTTTAAAAATTCTACTGCAGATATATATTTAATATTGCATTTATATTTACTTATACTACTATATTTTACGCTGAACCTAAATTTAAAAGTACATTCAAATTCATTTGCATAATTAATGGCTTTAAAAATCATATTTATTAAATTTAGTAAAAAAAAAAAAAAAATGTGCTTATTTATTCAATAAAAAATTTTTTATGACAAAACTCAGGCTAAATTGAGGTTCAGTGTAAAATATAGTAGTATAAGTAAATATAAATACATATTAAATATGTATCTGCAGTAGAATTTTTAAAATCTTGCGCGCAAAATGCATATCTGAAAATATATTTTTAAAACATTAATTTTGTCATTAAAATTTAACTAATTAATGTTGCTAAATATATATATTTGAATGTTTTTTTAAAAACCATTAGTATTTTATGAAAGTATAGAAAAAAATTGTTGTATTTCATTAATTTGTTTTGAAACTACAGAACTTTTAGTAATGGTCAAATTATTGTCATTTTCCGGGTGCTCAACCTGAACTTCCCCCTTAAGTACAATACTAAATAAATCGTAGTAAATGTACTATAAAGTCCCTCACAAATTTACAAAACAATTCTTAGTAAATGTACAAAAAAATCTTTTGTAAGTGTATCTTTCCCCCCCCCCCCCTTAAACATTTAATGTACTTTAGCAAAACAGTTTTTGGTAATTTTATTAAAGTAATGTCAGAAAAATTACCAGTGATTTTGTATTATTGTATCTGAAACAGTTTTTGTATTCTCGCCAGAAAGTTCATTGCCACTTTAGAAGAATTGTAAATTTGCTAATAATTTTTTAGTATTGTATCGAAAATATTTTATTTACACTCACCAAAAAGTATTTGTAACTGGACAAAATTTTTGCAGTAGTTTACTAATGGCTTTTCAATATTATACAGAAAAAATTTTACGTAAATATTTTTGTATATTGGAGTTTTTGTAATGGTATTCTTTTAATATGAAATCCAATTTTTCAGTTTTAAATATCTAGAATGGAGTTTTCCTCACATATATCAAAATACTTAGATTCAAAATAAGCAATAAGTCCTAACGTGTTTCAATATTACCACAGCAATCGCCATAAGTCTTTGTATGTTATGGATAAGAAAATTGACTTAAGTTTTACTATAGATATTTAAATATGTAGAAATTCAATTCGATATTAAATGAGCATTATAACAACAGCACTAAATGAGCAGAAGCTGATTTTACGATTTTTAGGTAAATTAAAAAAAAGATTTTAATACAGCAATATAAATAAAATATCCTTACTGAGTTTATAAATAAAACAACTGGTGATATGTGCCCTGTGAAAAAATGGATATGGCCTATAAAATTAGCTTAATATGTTAAAAAGTATAACTCCCCGTAAAATTAGAAATCTGTTTAATATGTTAAAAAAGTACGATTGCCAGTAAATTTTAAACTGGTGTCTTCAGGCAATATTACTTTTATGGGTTCATTCTGTGAGGAAGAAAAAGGGGATAATTGCAGTGTTATCATATGGGAAGGGAAGGATTTTTTTTCTGATTGCTACCACTATTTTCAAATAGCAATATTTGACGCATTTGATCTGTCATTATTATATATTATTTCTACTATCATTTATCTGGCAAATATTGCTGTTTGGAAACGCAGTAGCATTTTAAATAAAAAAAACTGCCTAACTGGCAATCATAATATTAAATGTGCTTATCCTTACAAAATGATTTAATATTTTATTTACCAGCAATCTCAAATAAAATATATATTTTTTAATAATGCTTTTATGTAACCATTATATTTTAAAAATAATCTTCACTTTATTTAGTTGCAGATTTCTGCAAATAAACATGGTGATTTTTTTTTCAACGTGTTTTGTAGCTATATGAAAACATAGGTATACTCACAACTAAATGTAACAACAATCCTTTTGATTATGAATGATGCTCTGTAAAACTTGCCCTTTTTTTACATTAATAAAGTATTTTTATGTAACATTTAACATTTTGGTCTAAATGTTCACTAGTCCTTATTCAGTTTTCACCTAAATTTGTAAACTCAGAAAATATAGGTTTCTGATGCTGCAAAAATCTAGGATAGTGTGATTTCATAAAATCTGTTCAAACATAAAATAAACAGTCAAATATCAGTGATAATAGAATTTGAAGGAAAAAATTATTACTGCGATATCATTAAAAAAAAAAAAAAAGAAAGAAAAAGAATATTAGAATCTTAATATACATTTATTAAACATATTTTTACAAACAATATTTATTTTTATATACATATTTAGTAAAATTATTGAAGATATATAAACATGTACAATAAAAATTTGCATTAGTATCAATCAGGCTCTGAATCTTTAGTTTGCACATCTGCTTCTTGTGGGGAGGGGCTTTGATCTTTTGTATTACATATAACCAAGTATTCCCTATTAAAAGATAAAACACATATTACATAAATATTTTAAATATTATAAAAAAATAAACACACAAACTGAGTGAAAAAAAAAAGAAATATTTTGATTTATTTGTAATTTTCACCGAGTAACCCCTTTTAACTGATAAAATTAATTTTGACTCTCCTCCTGCATGCCTGTCAACGTCTATTACCAAAAAAAGCAGGAGATTTACAAAATAAATTAGAAGATTTTATGAGACACTATTTTATGATATAAAAACTAAAATTACTAAGTAAATTGAAAACAAAAAACAAAAAAAAAAAAAAATTGTTATCTAAATCATTACCTATATAAAATGAAAACAGAGCAAGAACTATTTAAATCCGAATATATATATATATCTTCACAACCAGGTTTCTTTTTTTGGGGGGAGGGGGGGAGGACAATACCAGCCAACTTTATGAAACAGCAGAGTTTCAAAATAAATTCATAAAATTTTCTGAGGCATTGTTTTATAACATAAAAATAAAAGTACTAACAAGGATGGTGCATAGCAATTTTGCACAGATGATTTTAAAGTATGTTGTAGGTGTCATACACCTAACTACTTTTTTGAAAGGATTTTTTAAAATTGGTCTTAGTTTTGGAGAATTCGGGAGTTAAAACTCAGCATACGTTTAAAATACTCTTTGTTTAAATTTCTGGAAGTGGACTTAACCCCTGCCGCACTCGTCGACCTAACCGGGTAACTATTGGCGGGGCGAAGAGGGGTGGGGGACACCGGAGATACATAATATGATTAAGCTGTCACAGACCTTCTCAACGATATATGACATGAGGAGTGTCAATAAATTTAGAAAAGTGCCTCTTGGGGAGGAAAAGGGCGGGGGAATTAACAAAATTTGTCAAACGGGCACATAAGAATCAAGAAAATAGTTCATCATACATGTAAAAATCATTAATTTCATTTATCGCTTGCATAAGAATACTTAATTTCATCGGTTGGGTGCAGAAAAAAAATGTCGTCAATCAAACATGTAAAAATCATGTGTTTTTCAATTTTCCCTTTAAAAAATTCATGTTTATTTCTCATTAATGTAAGAAAAATATAACTTTTTTGCATTAAACTTCACCTGATTTACTACACGCAGTTAAAATATGATCTAGAATTTCACAAAACATGTAAACAAACTGTATTTACATAACACAAACTAAGTACATATATGCATGCGAGTGATCGACACCATTGAAAATGAAAATTGCATAAAATGAAGGACTTTTTCTAAGATTATTTTTCAAATGTAAAAATTTAAGAAACATAGTATGTTCAGATTGCTTGCAACACTTAAAATAAGATATAATTTATGCAAGAGACACTGCTTTATATAAAATTTAGGTATTTTGAGCAATATTTTCAATTTTTACTGTTCGACATTTTTTAATATGAAAACAAAATTGGATTATTATAAACATATTTAAATTTGTTTTGGATGACAAATACAATTGTGGATAAACAATGATATTTTACACTCATGCTATGCTGTGAGTAACAAACTGAAAATCAACGAGCTTTTCAGAAGTTGCAAGTCAAAACTCCATAAAATCAGAATTTTCCCTTAAAAAAAATCATGTTTATTTCTCATTAATGTAAGAAAAATATAACTTTTTTGCATTAAACTTCACCTGATTTACTACACGCAGTTAAAATATGATCTAGAATTTCACAAAACATGTAAACATAAAAACTGAAGAAAAATTTAATAAATTATTTTCAATAAATATTTTTTATAAATTATTTGATAGATTTTCGTTTGTGACAGTAGATAATTTTTTTATTGGACCGTTTATTTATTTTTTTTTTTTCGAGATCTAATGCGACATAAATACTTTTTTTCATTTTTAGTCAATCAGCATTAGCTTAGGTTTGCAAATTTTTAGTCTTCTATTGTGTTCGAGTCATACTCGCCCTTCATATAAAGACAACATTAGCGATTCTATTTTTAATTATGAACTCTGCTGATGCTAAAGTTCTGCTCTGCACATTTGCGATGTCACTTTCATTCGTAGTAGACATAATTTTCATATATTGTTATTCCGATAGAAAGCAATCTAAGAGTGTTTCAACTTTTCCTATAAAAGCACAGGATCTTTCAGATAACGGTGTCAAATTTTTAATTTAAGCTGATTTTCAGGAAAATGAAATATTGCTTTAATTAAGGAATCAATTATAAGTTACGATATACACCTTTTATAGGAAATATAAAACTGAGATTTTTAAATACTCTTATATTTATAAATAAAATCTAATCTAAATCTAATATTTATAAATAAAATTACACAACCATAATATAACAAAAATTTTATCTGTTACATTATTCATTTTTTTTTAATACAAACTATCCACAATACAGTAGACTCTCAAATCCACACAGCTTGGGACCAGAGGTTGTGCGGATTTCTGGTCACTGTTTTGTTTACATTTTTAAACAGTAATTTGAATGTAATAATGCACTGGAAATTATCATGAATGCTTACAATAAAGTAAAATATTAAAATAATTATGTGAAATAATGTAAAGGTGACATAAATAATTAATAAACCATAAAAATTACAAAACCATAAAATTACAAAATTTTATTTGATGTTTGGCCAGATTTAATAAACAGAAAAGCTTGATTAATACATAAATGTATTTGATAAAAAGATCAATCACCACTAATATAAGTGTTATCTTGAAAATTTTCAGAGATAAATTTATACTTCCTTTATGAAAAAGCAAGAGTTCAATATTAACCAGAATTACATAATAAAATGAGTACAGAATGATAAAAATAAAAAAGCTTGAATTTCCCTCCTATATCTTAACTGTAAGTTTCACTGTTTACATCTAAAACAATGTGTGGATTTTAGGGTTGCGGATTTTGAGAGTCTACTGTATTTTATTTGTTATTTATCCTGAAAAAAATTAACTTAAGGAATTTAATACTATTAAAAAGCCTCAGAATATGTAACGAAATGCGTTTGCCAGTTAAAACTGGTTATAACGACTTTCTACCAATGGCACAGAAGAAACCCCTTTCTGCCGACAAAAATCCAGCCCTGGGTAAAAGGGTTTTTTTCTTTTTTTTTTAAATAAAAGGGTAGGCAGTGTGCAGCACCCTTCTGAAACTTCCTTGGGAAAACTCTGAATAAACCACAAAATTTTTAAAACCATGACAAAATTTAATTTATATAATATAAATATTTACTTACATTGGATTTATCCATGATATCCAGGTCTAATATATCAAGTTGAAGGATGCAGAATCAGGAAGACAAAATTTTGCTTTAACTAGATAAAAAAAACAAGTCTTTAGAGTCTTACTACTATGCAAAATTATCAGTATCAGCTAATTTTCAGAAAATACACAAGCTTTTTTTATGAACTTTGACATAATTTAAGATGCATTTTATTTAAACATATGAAAATTTTGAAACACACTTTTCCTAAGGTATTTACAATAATAAAAGAAATGCCTTATCTCTTGAAAATGTAGAACGATTGGTGTTCTTGCAGTCGAACAAATAGGTTTTAAATAGATTTAAAATTAACACCGGAAATCGTATTTATCTATTGGCTTAAATCGATTTAAAGCAAACATCGTAAAACAGATTTAACTAAATCGATTTCAAGCTATCATCGAAAATTCCGATTTAACTAAATAGATTTCAAGCCATCATCGAAAATTCTGATTTAACTAAATCAGTTTAAGTGGACTTAAAAACAAAAAAAAAAAAAAAAAAAAAAAAAAATTAACCGATTTGCTTGAAAATTAAATATGTGATTGCAAATGTAGTTATGTAAAAATAACTAAAATTTTAAGGAAAAATATTAATTATTTTGGTAATTATTAATTATTGAAATAATTAATTGAAAATGCTCTATGCGCAGTTCTTTTACATATACAGTGAAACTTCCATTTAACGAAGTCTCATCGTTACACTTAAAAACTTCGTTATGAAGAAAATTCGTTAAATAGAAATCAACTTAAATTCATGAAAATTTTCCTTCAGATATTACAAACATGTATTGGATTCAGAAGTATTTGATTCAGTTTCAATTATGCAGCCGTCTTTTACGAAACAGTTGTGTACCGTCGATGAAATCTCGTCACATTCCCAAGCTTTTATCAGCTCTGATACACAGGTTCTCAAACTAATGTTTTCACTACATTGTCTTTGTTCTATCTTTTTCGATCATGTACTTCAAGATATTTTATTATTCCTTAGACTAATGGCTGAAGTTTAGAAATTGTATTGGTAAGAACAAAAATAACTTTGATGTTCTCTGATTTGAATTTTGAAGCACGTTCTTGTGGATGTACAAAGCAGTTGTCTATTAGCAATGGAAGGTCAGAATGGTAACTGTAGGACTCTAATTGATATATTTGCTTCAATGTATCTGATGCAAATGCATCACTGCATCTTCTATATCATTGAATGAAAAGAGTGGATTTTGACTTCCTCCAACCGTCAGCGCTGCAGTCTCGGTGTGGGAGAGTAATGATAACAAATGTTTTTCTTAGTCTAAAAAATTTTGAAGGAAAAAAAAAACTTATTTTGCACCGAGCAGAATGGAAATTATTTAAATGTGTTCATTTTCATAAGAATCCACAGAAATAAATTCGCAACAGCAACCTCCTATTTTGGATTCTGCACACGTACAAAAGTGGAATAAACTTCGTTATATAGAATATATATTTCGTAATATGGAGATTAATTTACATGCTAATGGTGTTCAAAGTCAAAGTTCTGCAGAAAATTTCGTTAAGTAGAAAACTTCGTTAAAGGGAAGTTTCACTGTAATACACTGATCTTTATTTATGAGATACCTTTCATATCTTAGATTAAAACTTAGTTGGAATCGTAAAAATGAATAGAAAATATAATTAATAAAATAATAATAAGTGTAAAAACCAATTTTTAGCGTGCAAAAATACTGTTAATTATTCTTCCAATAAAGAATTTACAGCCTATGAGTTCTAAAGTACTATTTATTTATCTAATATCCATTTTATGTACCATAAGGTAAATACATAACAAATTTTGAAGAACTCTGAAAATTAGGAAGGTGCATGGAACATTTTGAAAATTGACGTTATTCGAAAATTTTCATTTTGAGAAAATCAACTTTTAAGTCAGAAACATTAGTATTTCAATATTAATGAACATTAAATACCATAAAATAAATGAATATTACTTATAATATATATGTATATATGCATACAATAAAATTTTAACAATAAATATGTAAAAAACCTACATTTTTACTAAAATAATATCCACCGTTTTACGAGATACTTTCGCAGTAACGCTGCGCTTTGGTTGATCAAAAAGCAAAAATGCTCCATGCGTATTTTTTTCACATATAATATGGTAATTTTTATTCATGAGATACCTTTCAGACCTAATTGTAAAACTTAGTTGAAATCGCAAACATGAATAGAAAATAAAAATTTATAAAAATAATATGCATAAAAACCAATTTTTATCATGCAAAAACACTGTTAGTTATTCTTTCAATAAAGAATTTACAGTCTATGAGTTCTAAAGTATCATTTATTTATCTAATATCCATCCCAATTTTAAATTTTACAACATAAAAAAAAACATGTATGTATATATATATATATATATATATTAGTTCAGTTGATATATTGTTATTTGTTTTTGGCTATATAGAGTGGTTAATGTAAATGTATAATTGTGTTTTAGTATATATATATATATATATATATATTTTCATATGCAATTTCTTTGTAGATGATTTACTGAATAGTTCTTCACTAACATAGTTCTAGTATTATTAATTTAGGCGTTAAAACCAAAACCAGTATTATTTCTGTCCACACCAATTTCCTTAATTTATACTATATTATGAGTTCAAGCACATCCTTGTGTTAAATTTTCTGTACTATATTAGCAGATACTCAAACTGAAGCAAACATTGCAGCAACAAAATGCATTAAAGCAAAAATCAGAGATGTCATAAAATGTACATGTGCAGGCATTAGGAGCACAAAATGCAGGTAACTTTTAAATGTATATATAAATGTGTAAAAAAAATACAACATACATTTTAACTTTCAGTTCACAGCATATCTATATCTATCTATCTATATATATATATGTAAAAAAAAAATCATAAAAATATCTGTAAAACTTTTGAAGCACTGAAATTTACCGCAAACCAAATTCAGAGATCTTAAGAAAATTCGTTTACGTTTTTAAGTCCAATTCTTTCTCTAACAATTCCGCAAATGATAATCATACAATTAGAAATTGCATTCTGATGCAACACATCTTTTACCCAATTTAGCTTTATATAATTTGTATGTTCAACATATGAAAATCTGTCTTTCTGTTGATATATTTCAATTCAATTTTTGATTCAATGTCACAAAATGTGTAAACACCCTCTCTCTTTCACATCCCTCGCCTCCTCCTCTTGAAATGTGATATATTTAATGATATATAACCTTTCAATACTGATAAAAACAGACATTTGAATACCTATTGCCAGGGATCTGTTTAGGAAAAAATTGGGTCCTTTAAAGGACTCTTTATAAAATTTTTCATTTCAAAACAGGACCCTTCACAAAATTCTTTGTCTTGAAAATAGGCTTTTCACAAAATTTTTCCATCTTTAAACCAAACATTTCCCAAATTAATCATTTAAAAGTAAAATCTGACATGTCACTTTTACATATATAAAGAAAATACATGTATTTTACATCCATATATCTCCGTAAAAATGTATAAACAAGAACCTGAATATAACGATCATTTCAAATTCACAAAATTAGAATTAGATTTTTCACGAATATAAAAAGTTGTTTCCAATTTCACAAAAACAGGACCCAGGGGAAAAAGTCTGGACAGACCCCTGATTGCTATAAAAACTTCAACTCATATAAATTAATTTAACTATTTATAAATAGACAGAATTAGCAGGTAAGTGCACCCTGTCATAATACATTTTATTAATTAAGTGCCTAAGATTGTGGTATTATATTATTTAAACTAAAGCTATTAATAATGAACAAAAAGTAATTTTAGAGATCTTGAATGATATATGAAATGAGAATGTTACATTAAAAACAAATTTCCTTTTTCTGTTTTTTTGTCGTTTGGAAATATTTTGAATAATTTAAAAAACAAGTACTCACAAAAGAATGTAAACAGCTTACAGACCAGGGTTGTATTGGTTTCAACTATGTAAAAAAGGTAGTTTTAAACATCCTGATAAATAAAAAGATATGTTTTGACCAAGCGGTCAAAACAATTATTAAAATATTTAAATAATTTAATTTTACATAGAAAGTGAATGAAAACAAATCCCAATAAACAGAAGAAACATTTTAATTTTAAATTTAATTTGGAATTCAAAAGTAACAAGTTTGCCGAATTTCCTAAATTAAGAATCTATATTATAAACTAAAAACATGTAACGCTGACATCATATCAACAGTGGCAATGACCTGGGCGAACAATTTCATTTTTATCAAACTTATTAACTTTTAAACACCACTCAATTTCAAATTTTACACTGTCAAAAATAAATAAATATATCTATCTATATACTTTCATATGCAATTTCTTTGTCGATTTACTGAGCAGTTCTTCACTAACATAGTTCTAGTATTATTAATTTAGATGTTAAAACCAGTATTATATCTGTCCACGCTAATTTCTTTTATTTATACTATATTATGAGTTCAAGCACATCCTTGTGTTAAAATTTCTGTACTGTATTAGCATAGATACTCAAACTGAAACAAAAAAACAAAAATCAGAGATAATGTCATAAAATTTACATGTGCAGGCATTAGGAGCACAAAATAGAGGTAATTTATTATGTATTTTAGTTTAGTGCTTTTTAAAGAAATATATTTTTTTAAAATCTAGTTCTTTTTTTTCTTTAGTCCCCCCCCCCCCCCACTGCTTCATTTGAATATTTTGTGAAACTGGGAAAACTAGAAAAAAAAAATAAGCTTATATTGTTATTCATATATTTACAATGTTGAAAATGTTACAAGGAAAACTTAAAAGCATAGAATTTGTACACCACTATTTATTTTAAAGCTTTTAATGCAGAAAAAAAAATCCATATTAATTTTTTTTTAAACATGTTGATGATGATATTTCTACACGTATACATTTTTTTTTATTATTAGCGTTTAAAATTGTTTAATAAAAGAAAAAATCTATAAATAGCCTACTTTTCACACTCCGATGGTTAAATAACAGACGCGGATTTTTCTTTCTCCTTGCAGACATCTTTATGAAGACGAAACGACGAGTCTGTTGAAATTTTCTACTTATTTCAGCGGCATCGAGATCTTTCTGGCTGGTTTAGAAAACATTTTTTCAGAACTGAAAACAATATAACAAATGCTAGTACAAAAAATTTATAAACATTGAAATTGAAAGAGAAATAATACAATAAATAAGAGAAAATAACTTACCTTTCAAAAACTTAGGACATTACAAACACGTGCTGAAACCTGATTTCTTCACGCCGCAAGCAAACAAGAAAATTTCACTCCTCGATCTCGCCAGTCTGGTGCCAAGCTGCCTGGGCTTTTACGCTTCTGCGACTGCGTCAATAGTCACTACGTCACCACAGAAAGCATTCTAATTGGCTGATATGAGAAACATGAATATTTCATGTACGTTCACAAAGCGATGGATAACATTTTACCCGCGTTACAAATAAAATGTTAGTAAGCATACAGATTTCTGTAGCTTTACAAAAACTAGTTTTGTAGACTTACAGATTTTTTTTTACAGTGTGGTTGGCGCCACATTCTAATCTATGAGACGTGCTTATTGTAATCGCCATAATTCAAGATTGTGATTTTCAACTATGTTTATCTCGCACTAATTTCAAATCAATCATTAGAGAATAAAATATAAAAACATTTTATTTTATTGAACGAAGTCAAATATATGTTTGTTTTGCTTAAAATATAATTTGAATGACGATCGTCAGTACTAACAAATCAAGTGCACAAAAAAAAAAAAAAAAAAAAAAAAGGTACTTTTCGGTTAGCCGGGCGCCACTGACATGTATATATCTATATATACATATATATGTATACATACACACATATATGTATGTGTATATATATGTATATATATATATACATGCATATATAAATGTGTGTATGTATAGATATATGTATATAATATGTATACATAGATATATAAATTTCACTGGCGCCCGGATAAGCGAAAAGTACCAAAAAAAAAAAAAAAAAAGTTGATTTTGCAGTGTAATACTGGCACCCCAGCTGCCAGTATTATACCGTAAAATTAACAGCAATAAACACTAAAATAAACAGTAATACGCTACCGGATTGTTCAAGTTCACAATAAATCCATTTCGAGTATCGTACAAAAATGCAGTATCATAGGTAAGCATTAATATTTTTACACTCTATTTAATTTCTCTTGGTTTTTACATGTAAAGATAGAATTCTGTAATTAATTTTTTACCCACTTCTAGATGTGCTATAAATCAAAACATTATGTGCACAGATGTGTTTCCGTTGACAACACGACTTTTTAATAGATATTTTTAGAAATTAATTATAAAATAATACATTCATTTTAAGGCCTTTCATTTTTGCAGCTAGCCGATAAAACACCAAATAATATATATGGTTACAAACGTTTACAAAACTATGGTTACAAAATCAATGGAGTTAATTATGTGCCAAACCACACCCGCGGAAACATGCCAACTATCTGTAAAACTGCAACAATGACATATTTTAAGCATTAAAAGGTAGAAAATATAAATAAAAAATAAACAGTGCAATAATTTTTCTAAAAAAAAAAAAAAAAAGCCCGTTAACGTAATATTTTAAGATTAATTAAGTTATAATTGTACGTGTAGAAAAGAATTTTGAAATCCTGAATATATAGCTAAAATTAATGCCTATTTTTCATTCCTGTTGCCCTATCTTAAAAAATTAAATAGAGCAAAAATTTTATAATTTTTAATACATTCGCTGATTTATACTTTTCTTGAAGCGTAAATCAAAGGATGATTTTTTTCATAATCGGAGCTCACACCAAATTAACATATCGTAATGTTTTTTTTTTTTTTTTTTTTTTTTTTTTTTTCACGCTACGTGTATTGCAGTCATGCAACTAGGCGTGCTTTGTAAGATATAATATTTTTTAGATTAAATGTTTATAAAAAAGTGTTTTTTTTTCAACTATTTTTACTTTTATTTTCATTATCGATAAAATTAAGTTCCTATAAAAAAAAAAGAAAAAAACATTCAAATTTTCAGATTTACTTTTAATCTCCACGGGGTTTGAATTCCACATATAAAAATCTAGAACGTACTAGTATATTTTCCGTATTGTTACTTCACTTGTATTTTACGTATAACGTCTAGATAGAACAAAAAGTTGTAACATTAATAGCTATAATTTTAATGTGTACATAAAATTGAATAATATCCCTTCTTTTTATACATAATTGCTACACATGAGATTATGTTTAAAAATCGATTATACATTGTTTTGATTTTTTTTCCCAGAATGTATTTCTAAGTTAATAGTTTATAGTTTTAAAATTTAGATTTTTAGACCTTTAAATACATTTTACTCTTCACTAAAGTCTGAACAAAAAAATCAAAATCAAAGTAAAATAAAAACGTGTTTAGAAAACTTCATTGAATTGTACATTTATTACTATTATTATTTTTAAAATGTAATATCAAACCTGGATTTTTCTTGTAAACTTATTTAAAATCTGTGAGAACAGTTTCTTGTTTTCTAAAATATCCCTTTTAACTATTTTAAACACTTAAACCTTAAACTCTTAACACTTTTTATGTATTTTTTCTAATTTTCTATGAGAAAAAAATGTCAACAGTATAAAAGAGAGAATTTAATGAAAATAGAAAATCATAAATACAGTGGACATTTCTTGTCAATATAGCTTTCAGTTAAATTTAAAATCACTTGAATTCAACCTCACGAATGACATAAAGTGTTGCTATAAATAAAAATATCCAGTCTTTGCTACAACAGACTAACATATAACATAGTTTCGTTGTCATTTTCAAAGTACAAATTAGTACACCAGTTATGTAATACGTCCAATAACACTCATCTGTCACAAACCTGGCATAAAATGAACTTAACTGCCGCAATCAATTTCGCAAATACAGTGGACATTTGTTTGTCAATATAGTTTTCAGTTAAATTTAAATTTAACTTCACTTGAATTCAACCTCACGAATGACATAAAGTGACGCTATAAATAAAAGTATCCAGTCTTAGCTAAAACAGACTAATATATAACAAAGTTTTGTTGTCATTTTCAAAGTACAAATTAGTACACCAGTTATGTAATACGTCCAATAACACTCATTTGTCACAAACCTGGCATAAAATGAACTTAACTGCCACAATCAATTTCGCAAATTACGTCTGTGACACGCTTATTGAGTTTTCCTAAATATTTCGCAATTATTCTAATAACATACTGCTGTCAATTATCATTAGTACTACAGATGTTTTAGAAAGTTATCTGTTACAATGTTCCATTAACAAAATTCTTGTGAAATAAGGTTCCGTATATATACAAGAAAGTAAAATCATGCATAAAGCATTGATTATAAAACATTTCCCAACACATGTAAAGTAGTATAACAGAACTTCACCGTTTAATAAGCTGAAAGATGATATCTAAATAAAAAATTTGAAAAACGCATAACAAATTTGAAAACTCAATTTCGACAATTGCCATCTATAGTCCGAGAAAAATTCAAATTATTCTATTCTTTTTTCCATGTATATGATCTATTGATTTGTATACATACTATATATTATTCTAAAATTCAGTTCAATTAGGAAACTTTTAACACAGTTGAATATTCTCTTTCTGCGATTTTCGTCAATAAATGGAAATATACTCGAATTCTTTTGTACAGCCCTGTATATGATCTATATAATTTAAACACATCAAGCAATATGTAAAAAAAAATATTAAATTTAAAAAGCTATACCACAACAAAAAACGCACTTATATCAATTATCACCCATAATAGGGTAGACCGGGGCACGTTTACGCAGTGCACTTTTTCCGAAACTAGATATAACTGGCGCGCCATCAGTCATGACAGATTGATGCTGCTCCCTAGCGGGTATTCTCACAAGATTTTGAGCGTCAGTCGAGCTTTGGTCTAGCATGCGGAAAGGATAACATGTTTTCTGTCAAGGTGAGTAAATTTTGTGTTGAACTTATTGGAACTTATTGTGAACTAATAATATTTAGTTAAGGATAAACAAATATATTATGAACATTAGCAGAATTTTATCCTTTTTTTGAGAACTGTATTTGTATGAACAGAAATGTTAATTTTCGTTGCACGTTAAAAATAAATCCAAACATGGCGACGGGGCACGTTTACGCATTGACATCGGGGCATCTTTACGCACGTTCTTACTGTGATTACCAATCTAAAAAAGGACAAGACTGGGTTCAATGTCTTAGATGCAAAAGGTGGTCCCATGACAAGTGTGCAAAAGGAAATACTTTATTTTTTGTTTGTAAAAACTGTAACAGTGATGATGAAGATGACTAGTTTCTGTTTTTAACTAGCAATAAACCCTATGTTTTCATTTTAGCCTATAAAATGTTCTTTAATTAATTCTCTTTAATTTTTTTTTGTTTTTAAACAGTGTTTTAAGTTATAAATAAAACATCTCAATTTGATTAAATATTTATTTCACTTACTCTTTGGTATCATTTAGAACATGCGTAAACGTGCCCCATTCCCGGGGCAAGTTTAAGCAGATGACTTGGACCTAAAAGAATTTTTTTTTTACGGTTAAAATCACAGATAGGGCAACAACTGAATACACAAATTTTGACTTTATTAACTGCTTTATAAAACCACAATGTCTAAAATTTCCTAAGTTAAAACATACAAATTAGAAAATTCATTGAAAAAAAGCCGCGTAAATGTGCCCCGGTCTTACCCTACTGTACTCGTTTTTGTTATATGAACGATAAATTTTATGCACACAATATTCTACAGCAAGCATTTTCTAGTGATATGTTTAAACCAGTATAATATCTATTTAATACATGGGAATTTTTCCATGTAAACTTTCTCACGCCTTTGCATTTGAATTTTTACTTGAAGTATTTACTAATTTTTACTTAACTTTTTTAAATTCCATCTTGTGCTGCAATTATAGCCTTTCCAACATGTGATAGTGAAACGTGCCAGGCTGGGTATCCTTCCAAGTGGTTCAGTTGGTAGAACACGTCAGTGCTCTATACTGATGGCCCGGGTTCGAGTCCCGGCTTGGATACTTTTTCACTCTGTTGGCTAAGCAATTAAAATTTGAAATAGTATAATATCATTAAAATACATTCAAGCGATTTTCTTCACAGACCTTAATCTAGCGGAATTCTTTTTTTACTGTAAATGAACTTTGAATGCTACACGCTTCATTTTCAGTACCGAACAATTCATAGTTAATATCAATGACATATATAAATTCCATGGCAATAAGACTCTATTTATGGGAGTTAGATCTCGGAAAGACAAACGAACAAACAAACCGAATTTATAAACACTTTTCAACTTTGTTAAACAATGTTAAAAACAATACCAGTAGAAACGTTACTCTAAATATGTTAATAGACCATTTCGTTTTAGAATCCATTTTGTAATATGTTTCTATGTTTTGCCGTACAAAATTAAGTTGAAATTTTAAATTATTTATAATGTTTAAATTTTAAACAACTGTAACAATATATGCGTTTTTTTTCATAATATGTGATGAGAAGAACTAGACACTTTATAAATTTCGGCTGCCAAAATTTTATATTCCTCCCAGAAAACTACAGCATAAGTAATGTGAATGTACAAAAATCTCTGGTTAGAACATTTACAAATAACATGAAAAAAAACTATTAGCCTACAATTTACAATTTTAAATAAAGTGTTGTGATTCTTTATGTGTAATCTCTAACTTATGATTGAAAATAATTAATGACTTCCCTGCTTTAATTTATATTAAAAGTATTTTAAGCAGTGAAGATAGGTCATTAAATTAAAATAAAATACACGTGATGCAAGAAAAATAAAGCGATCAATTTTGAATTAAATATTTACAGATTCTATTTAAAAAATATATATGGAATAAAACAATAACACATCACAACTAACTTAGTGCATTAGATTAGTAAGTTTCGCTATCATTAGCATATGCATTTTTCCAAAAAATGCGAGGGCAGAAATAAAGAATTTCGGCCAAAATTGAGATTTGATTTGCGATGTTTTGGTAAAGAGGTATATTTTGGTTGAAATAGTGTTTTTGAGAGTTGTGAATGTGTTGTATTGAATTTTAGTTTATTGTTTTCTTCTCTAATATTCTTCTAATTTCCAAATTATGAATACTTGCTGAAGAAGAGACTTTTAATTGTCTGTACTCATGCAAATGTTTTTTCCAGCTTGATTTTAATATAAAGGCATGCGTATTCAAGTGTAATGCGTGGTTCTTGGGAGTCTGTCGTCTGATGGAATTTTCTCAGCTGCTTCAAGTTTACTTTAGCGAGTGGTAAGATAATTAAGAGTAATCTTTCGAATAAAGATTTTTTTCGATCCGACAAAACTTTAGATAAATGTACTTAACTTATTTTTGGTAGCAGTTTTCCGTATAAAAAATTAGCTTTTGTTTTGTTGTTTAAAACTGAACAAGTTTCTTTAATCCTTACGGTCGAGTTGAGATTTATAGCTGTGTCAAGCCTTTTCACAAAGTCGTTTTTACTGAAATTTAAAATAAAGTGCAGTTAAAGTTTATAGTGAAGTTTAATTTACTTAAATTTTCTACAGTATTTTAGCTAAGCAGTGTTTTACTTTTTACTTTTAAGCCAAGCTGTCGCCACTTTGTGTGCCAGTACACTCTTTTTGTTTACTTGGGAATTGATCTGTCTACACTATAAAAAAGACAGGTGTTTCCGAAAATATTATGAAATTTAACACTGTTTACGAAAATATAATGTAACATCTTTCGAGTTATCGACAACTCCGAAAAGCGTTCCTTTATCTTCCGAAATCACAGAAACCAACAGATTTACTAGATTTGATTATATTTTTCCTATTTCTTTGAATTTCCACAGCATGAGTAAAAGCATGCAAGAATTTGACCGTTCAGTAATTATAACAGTAGATAAATAGATCGAATGTAACTTTTTTTAGCACTTTACAGCAAAATTGAAAAGAATGATCACTATTGAAAGGAAAGTGTGCAGCATTTTAGGTCTTTTACAGAGACGCACAAAAAAATACCTTTACACTACATAGTTTCGAAAAAAAAAGACATTGTACCGTTTCGTAAAGAATAGCGTTTCACAATCTCTGAGGTGAAAAATCGTTTCCCATACATTTTAATGATGTTACAATACTTCAAACATAATGAAATTGATATGCATGACTGTAGTGGATAAAACATGCTTTCTCAGGAGTATAAAATAAGTAGCATTTATAGATTGTGTACAGGGATGCACAAAATAATTCCGTTAAATTACGAACTATAGGGAAAACCGTTTCCGATGCATTTAACTATGTTATGATATTTCAAACGTAATAAAATTTAAAAAGATCCTTGAGGTACAGTACAGCATGTTTTCTATAGATTATGGAGTGCGTAGCATTTTAAGTTAATTTACAGAGACGCACAAAATAATTTGGTTAAAGGAGGAACTATGGTCGAATTAATTGCATGGAAAAATGCAATTTCTTAATAAGTTGTCTGTTATATGTTAGTGTTGGAAAGTGTTTTCTAATCTATGATTAATACATGATTTGGATTTTTTGTTTTACAGAAAATTAGCTCCAAATTAATTTTTTAGCAGTCATAAATTAGTAATTAAAAGAATGTGATGTCACACATATCAGAAACGAAAAAAATGGTGTACCCAACAAAATATTATTAGAAGTATTTTCGTATTATAGATTCTATAGGTGCAAAAAATATATCATAACCACAAAATGTTCAACGTTGGTGCTATTTTTATTTTAGTAAAACTATTATTGATACTATTAAAAATACTAAATGGATTAAAACCTTTTAGATTTTTGCAAATAAACATGTGTATCAGTGTAATTTGTAGAAGCAAAACAACATAAAGTTAATGTTTATCTTTTATTCAATCTGAATATCAACGTGTTTACTGATGTGTTAATAATTTTTTCTACCTGCAAAATTACGCTGTCTCTTATCTTAAAAAGAAACAAAAATGTACATCATTAGAACATTTTTTACGAGATTTCCTTTCAAATCATTTTCGCAAACAGCGCCAAATGATTCAGGATATGTTCTATATTTATTTAAAAGAACGAAATACACACACTAATGCTTTTGACTATCAGGTCTGTAATCTAACGTGTGGAATTTTGTTTTTTACTTTGTAATACATCAATCATTTTTACACAAAATCTTTAAAACGGTTTTATCAAAAAAAAAAAAAAAACATTGTAAATGCACTGGCTCAAAATTAAAAAAAAAAAATTCTGAAATATCCTAACAACAAATATTTTTAGAATTTTTTTCAATGTTTTTTTTATCTGTTCTTCTGTTGTTTTTTTTACAAAAGTGTATATAACCCGAAAGAATAATTTGTAACATATTTTAAGTTAAAAAATTTTATCTGAAATGTGTTGCATTTTTTTTTTGTTTTAAGGAAATATTTGTTTTATTATGTTTTTAATAGAAAAAAATATGAATTAATGGAGATCTTAATTATTTACCTATTTTTTATACATTTTCTATAAGCATAATTTGGTTGAGATTTCATATACGTAGATACATACTGACTAGAGAATTTTTTTTTATTTATTATTATAATTAAATACCTGTTAAATCTTTTATCACGTAGTTATTAAAAGAATTAACGAGAAGTGATAGATCCTTATTGTTAGAGTTTTCGGTACTGAGAGGATTTCGCACTGAAATGTAATATTTTTTAGGTACTTCTCTATTATCCCGTCGACCACTTTTCATGATAAAAAACTATCGCCAAATTGTAAGATTAAACGCCAAAAATGCAGTCCCATTTACTTGGTGTCCAAAGCATTATACGTGTTTGTTACGTCATCAAGTGGTTTTTAATTCGACATTTGCGTGTATTTTTCATTATGTTTTACTGATTTATTAGTTATTTCGGTACTTCTCTATTATCCCGTCGACCACTTTTCATAATAAAAAACTATCGCCAAACTGTAACACCAAATAAACGGGAGAACGTTGCCATTGGAATATCAGAATAAATACATAAATAAAATATAAGAATTTAAGGACACAATTGTTATTTTAATTTATGAAATAACTAATAAATAAGTAAAACATAATGAAAAATACCCGCAAATGTCGAATTAAAAACCACTCGATGACATAACAAATACGTATTATGCTTCTGACATAAAGTAAATGGGACCGAATTTTTGGCGTTTAATCTTACAGTTTGGCGATAACTTTTTGTTATAAAAAGTGGTCGATGGGATAATAGAGAAGTACCGAGTTTTCATTATTAGATATTTTAATGAACTTCAATTACATTGAATCATCTGATGACTATCCGTTTGTATCCAGACTTTGACAGATTTCGAAAAAAAAAAAACATAAAAGGAGAAAGGTGTACAATCAATTATTACTCTTTATTCCCCTTCATTTCTAATCTTGATTTAATTTGATAAAAATAAAACATCAAAATGAACAACAAGTCAACATACTAAAAGTCCTAAGGTTTATTTGTTCACTGAAAACTCCATAGATTAACACAGCGTTTCCCAAACTATGGTTGGCAGCCGACCAGTGGCTCACGGGCGTTGATTTAGTGAGTTGCTGAATGATCGATAAGACATACATTTCTAATTCATTGTATCATTTAACTATATTGTTATTTGATTATTAAATATATAATTAATTGAATATCAAATATATTATTAACCTACTAAAGGCGGAGTTATTTTTTGCTTTCAAATGCAGAAATTGCATTTCATGCCACTTTTTATAAATATCAACTTTTGTTTCCTTTTATTACGAAATTTCTATCATGAAATAAAGATAATATTTTTCTTAAAAAGTACTGGTATTGAAACAACCAAAAGGTCGGCAGGTATTCCGGTTCCATATGGTACTACTAGGTTTTAATGGGTTAATTGATTATTATATGCGTTGTTAATAAATCTTGAAAAATATATATTAGTAATTTTATATTCTGTAAAGAAATATAATAAACTAGCGGCCCTCCCTCGCTTTGCTTCGGGTTAACCTTGAAAACCTTCATCTCTTTCTGTTTTCTGTAGACCTTTTTAATGTGTACAATAATTAGTACATTATTTTGATAAATCTTGTAGGGTTCAGCCTGCGTTTGCAATGTATAAGCGGAAAAAATGAAATTATTTACGACATCACATTAAAAACCTCAAAAATAACAGTATTTCTCCACTATTTAATGGATGTTATTATACATATAAACCTTCCTCTTGAATCACTCTATCTATTAAAAAAAACCGCTTCAAAATCCGTTGCGTAGTTTTAAAGATATAAGCGTACATAGGGATATAGGGACAGAAAAAGCGACTTAAACCTCAAAAATAACAGTATTTCTCCACTATTTAATGGATGTTATTATGCATATAAACCTTCCTCTTGAATCACTCTATCTATTAAAAAAACCGCATCAAAATCCGTTGCGTAGTTTTAAAGATTTAAGCGTACATAGGGATATAGGGACAGAAAAAGCAACTTTGTTTTATACTATGTTAAGATACAATATGTTACATCTTTAAAGAAAATTCATAAAGATGTACATAAAAATACATGTCATAAAAAATACATTTCTAATTAATTATATCATTTAACTATATTGTTATTTTATTATTAAATATATAATTAATTGAATATCAAATATGTTATTAACCTACTAAGGGCGGAATTAATTTTTGCTTTAAAATGCTGAAATTGTATTTCATACCACTTTTTATAGTTATGAACTTTTGTTTCCTTTTATTACGAAATTTCTATCATGAAATAAATATAATATTTCTTTTAAAAAATACTATATTTCTATCATGAAATAAATATAATATTTCTCTTAAAAAATAACTAGTATTCAAACAACCAAAAGGTTGGCAGGTATTTCGGTTCAATATGGTACTACTAGGTTTTAATGGTTTAATTGATTATTATATGTATTTTTAATAAATCTTGAAAAATATATATTATTAATTTTATATTCTGCAAAAAAATATAATAAATAAAATATGTTACATCTTTAAGGAAAATTAAATCGTATTTAAAACTAAATACATAGATTAAATTCTTTAATTTTTACTGATATTTTATTTTCTACTTTTCAGTTTTTAAAACATTTCAAAGTTGTAGTTTAACAGCCAGTTGGCATATTTTATCGAGCGTGATTTGGCGCATAATTAACTCTATTGTTGTTGTAACTCATACACAGTTCTAACCATAAAGAATATCTGGCAATTCATTACATGCGGCCGGCTAATGGTAAAATACCTTATAATGTTGTTTATTTATTTATAACAAAGTGCTAAAAATTATAAAAGGTTGCATTGTCATCAGAAACACACATGTGTACGTAATTTTTATAATTGTAACATATCAGTAAGTGAATGAAAAATCGATTTCAAAATTTCATCTTTATATGTATGAACCACGTTAAGTTAAATAAGATACTTTGAAATCTGTGAAGATATATAGGTTAGCAACATCTTGAAATGACAGTGATTTATTAAACTTCGTGTTGAGAGTAAAATTAAACAAATTATCAAGCAAAAACAATGTTATCAATTGCATTGTGTTTTAACCGTTCTACTCACGGGAGTTCATGAATTTAATTCTAAAACCAAAATTAAAAATAAAAATGACAACAAACAACTTTAAAATATCTAAATAAGAAATGAGAATTCCTTTGTTAAAGTATTGAGTTGTTCAACTATTCTGTTAAAATAATATTTTTCTACTACTGTGCATTTGTTTTATGAAATTTAATTTATCATGTTGCGATGGTAGCAGACGATAAAACGATATCTTTGGAATAAGGTAATAAATAAAATAAAAAGTTTTGTTGATGTTTGTGATAAAATGTTTTTCTTTATTTTTTAAGAAAGGTAATAATTAAGCACAATTAAATAATCTCTAATTATTTGCATGCGAGGTAAAAGAATTATCGTAATACCCGCTACAGCTTCTTAGTATTGCAGCGTGGCGTATGTAATATGTATATCTCACATTGCAGTAAACATTTAGAACTGGTTAGAACTGGCGCGATTACGGATTGAACATGAAAAAGGCAAAACTTCGTCAAAACCATAAAATTAAGAAATCTATTCAAAATTTTCGAATTTTTTGCCCCAGTCGTTCATATGGGTCACCTACCATCAATCCGTGCGCCCTATTTCATAGCTCTGCGCCCTGTGGTTTCCGAATTTTTGAGGTTACATAGATAGATACGCGCACGTATTTTAATAGGGTAGATTTTTTTTTAATGCTTAATAAAATAAGTTTGTTTCATGTATGGCATTGTTTATGCATCGCTTTACTATATTTCAGGAGTTTAGTGGATGCAGCCTTTTGTTTGAAATTTTATTAATTTATACTTTTTAATTTATTATTTGCACGAAAATCTTTTTTCTCATGAGCGATAATAACAAGTCAGAAATTGTACGTTAAACGTGGCAAATGAGGTGCATTCGTACTATAAGTAGTTTTACAATGTAAAAAAATCATCGTTATTATTTCAGTAAAATGAATTATATCGTCTGTTATGAGCGAAATGAGCATGCGTTTTCTCTTATTACGTACTAGCTAACCCGCCCGGCGTTGCCCGGGCCCCAGATAGTTACAATATCAGAGAAAGGCGTTAACCCCCTCCCTCCCCATACCCTCAAATATAATGAATAATTTGTTCAAGAGAACCACCGTCACCTACATTAACGCGATCATTAAAAAAATAATTACATTTTTCTGATAATTAGAACATAACGAAGACGCTACGCTAAAATAGCCGGCAGATGACACCCCTTCCCGACCTCAATTTCAAATCTATATCTTAATTAGTTACCTAAATTTTTGTTTAGTAGTAAAAATTGGCAATTATTTCCTTTCATTTTCGCAAACTAAATGGAGGGATCGGGTGTGAGAAACAGATCTCTTTGTAGTTCAGTTTTTAATGAAAGCAGATTCTTGTCTGAAACTTCCTCGGATCGTTTTCACTGGCGCCGGCAGATTTTTGGCAGATTTTTGCATAAATTAAAAAAAAATACCAACCGAATTTTTCAAAAATCACATAGTCAGATACAGAATATTTTTTTACATATGCTCAGAAATTTTCAAATTGATATCTCAATTAGTTTTCTTAAAATTCGCTAATTAGTAAAATAATTTCGAATTCGTTCATTTCCGGTTGCAAATCCAAAGCGCCAGTTCGTTTATTTCGCCATTTTGATTTAAAAGATGACATTTTAGAAGCGATGGTTAATGAGAATCTAATTAATATCTAGGCTAATTATCAAAATATTAAAATTCTGAGGCTCATATGCACATGGCCAGACCTTGGACTATCCACACCTAAATTTCCAGACTTCTAGGTGGGCTAGATTTTGCTAGCCATCGCCAACAGACACACAGACACACACACGGACACGCACACAGAGCGAAACTTTCTTTTATTAATATAGATGGCACGTTTACAGATGCGATTTATTTTTCGACACCAGATGGCGCTGCAAAAGTCACCATGGAGATCTTGCTTTGCGAATAATTTACCCCCATGGTTTAATATTTTTATGACTCACGATGAACGAATCTCTTGTGCTTATTTACTTTAATGGGTTGATAGATTGGGCTATCAACTTAATTTCAACTGAAGTTATCTCAGAATCTAGACATATTTAAATGTAACTCATCTCTTAAAAAGACAATTTTTTTGAACGATCTTTCTAAAAATGTAATATTTATAATTAAAAACTTGAGTTACGATAAAACATACTCTTTGAATCTATGTTCACCTTGTACTACAAATATTAATTAAAAAGAACATAGATACCCAAAAAACATATAAGTACCATTTCATAAAACATTTTACTGAAGGCGTTTTGACTCCATATACAAAGCTGTAGTTTACGTATACAACAGAGCGTTTTCGAGTAAACCTTTGCTCATCTTCAGGGTTACAAAACAAAACGCAAGTACACAAACGACCATTTGTCATTTCTGTACTCACCTTAGTACTTGCGTTTGCGATCTACTCGATGGATATAGTCCCTAGGGGTGAGTTGTCTGTGGGGGTCTTTCTAAGAGATCCTAACCCGTATTTACGGCAAGGTTCAAAGAAAATCACGGTCAACTCCGAACGGTTAGGTCGACGACCGTGAGAGGGGTTTGAACTCCCGTGTACCAGCTTTGAGAGCAGAACCTCTGAGACACGTTGTCGCAGGGTGAATTTTGCGACTTTTCACTTTTTTGTTTACTTGCACGTTTTTGTCATGTCGTTCGATTTTCGCGAAAATGTTTAAAATTCCTTTTTTATAGTTTTTTTTTTTTTTTACAAAATCATTATTAATATTTTATGACAATTGAAATTTAGTCACAAGTTTTTGCCTATTTTTCTATAGAAGCTCCAAATAAATCTTATTTTTTAATTATTTTAAAATTTGCATTTGATAAACTTATTTTTTCTAAATAAACAAGTTGGAAATTGTACGTCAAACGTGACAAATGAGGTGCGTTCGTACTATAGCTAGTTATATAAATATTCAGATCTTGCTAATTTTTAATTCTGTGAAATGAATCATATCGTCTGCAGATTAATTTCTGTAATAAAATAAGTATCTCGGTCGCTGGAAGATTAAACTTCGAAAGCTCCTATAACAAGAAAGCATCGATTAAAAAAAAAAAAAATCAAATTTCTTAATAAATGTTTTTATTAATATTTTCTAAAGTTTTGATTCGATTTTTATAAAATTTGAAATGTCTCGACAAAATTCTATAAAGATAATATATCTTAAATTTCAAACCATTCGGTTGGGTAGTTTTTGCGTTGTTATATGCGGACGGACGGACAGACGGGAGGACAAGACGACGACAATAGGTGCTACGTATTTATATAATTACGAACGCACCTAAAAAATGAAAGTTAACTTTTTTTATTAATTTTGTTTGGATATAGTTTTTAAGTTTATTTGTTAATATTGAGAGGGGATGGAGAAGAAATGCCGTTTGTGCTCATTTCTCAGATCAATTGTTTTAACCCCCCCCCCCCCTCTTCTCAAAAAAAAATTGGTTGCCAGTGGGGACCAGGCGACCGTTGTTTGTCAAGCCCTGATTATAAATATTTGCAGATAATAATCAAAATAATTGTTAAAACAAAGATTACAATGAAATGCACTCAATGAAAACAAATATATATCTCCTTATTATTAATGTTCGTATCCGTCTGTGTGTCTGTGTGTGTGTGTGTGTGTGTGTGTATCTGTACCCGGATAAACTCTGCGAGCGTAGCGAGTAGCGACGCGCTTTTTGTGTCAAAAAATTCAGAAAAATCCGGTCCTCCAGGAATTGCAGTTTCGAAAAAATCGGCCCTTAATTAAGGGAGTTATTAACGAACAAAGCTGTTTTAATTGCTTCAAAAGAAACCTATGTGGAAAGTCCTCCGGGCATGCGCAGAAGAGCTCAATCATCATCTTCCGCGAAAAGAAGAAGGAAAGATCGCTTCGGCCGGTTACGTTTTACGACTGCCTAAACTCGCCGACGGCGAACCGACAGAAATACGAAAAAACCGTCAACATATTCTCAAAGAACGTACTTTTACGTCTCTAACGATCCTGTCGGTTCGAAAAAATTTCGATATTAACCCTTTCAAAAAAAAATAATCAAAAAGGGTCGAATTCGTGTTTTTTATTGTCTCCCTTCTTCCGAACCTCGCATCCGCCGGACTAAGAAAGATTCGGATAAACGGATTTCACCAAATAAAAGATCGGTCTTTGTCCTCTCCAATGCCAGCTTGCATTAAAAAAAATACGTCAGTTAACCCTTCGAAAATGTATAATTTCCGTACACAGTTTCGCGATTTCGGCAATTTGGACGATTTAAAAAAAATCGCAGCGGCGGTTCCAAACAAGTTAGAGAAAACTAAAAATACCAGACGAGATCTACATTCTTTTTCCTTTCGAAATCTGCGATCCTTTTTGAAAAATACAAATATTAACCCCTCGAAAAAAATTCGCGCGCAGACTCACTTTTGCAAATTCCGATTCTCTGCGATTTTTAAAATCGCGCATCGGCTCTCTGAAAGAACAAAAAAACAAACAAACAGACTCATGTACATTTCCTTCTTTTCGAGATCATTATAAAACCTTTAGTTTAAAAAAATATTTCAGTTAACCCTTTCGAAATCGTTTTTTTCCGTAAGTCTCTTTCGGTTTTTCAGCGATTTCTGCAATCTTTAAAAATTCATTTCTGGGCTTCTAAACAAGATACGAAAAAATAAAAATACCGAGCCTAATCTACGTTCTTTTTCCTTTTAAAATAAGGTATCAGTTTCGAAAAATTCGTTTTTTAACCCTTCTAAAAAAATGGTTTCCGAAACTCACTCGCGTGAATTTTTGTTTTTCGGCCCATGTTTAAAAATCCGCATCGACTTGGAAAATGTGAATAGAGACAAATAAAATACACCAGATCATAGCCAAGTTCTGATTCTTCGAAACACATATTTCAGTTTTTAAAAATATGTACATTAACCCTTTAGAAACCGATCGTTCCCGTACGTCACTTTCGTGTTTCCTCTAATTTGCCAATGTATACCCCCCGCCGCAGCTATTTTTTATCGAATTACATAAATTCCTAGAAAAGAAGCTAAAAGTGCATACATTCAGCTCTAGAAAGACACCTTTCAGTTAAAAAAATTCGAGTATTATCAATTTCAAAAAAATTCTTTTGTGAAACCCGTTTCTAGAAATAAGCGTTTTTCGGCGCAAGCACAGATTAATCAAAGTGTAATAAGTGACTTTGCTTTGGAAGTAATTATCTAATTTATTAACGATTTTATTTAAAAAATCGTTGTTCATTTTGCGTACAGAATTGAATGGGCTTTCCGAATATATGATTTATTTTGAGAAATAATTATATTTTCATAGTTAAAATTCTATTCTACTAGGATATTTGTATTCTCAAGCAGCCGATTGCACTCCAAATACTTGATTTGTTTACTTTTTTCGGAAGCTCCAAAATATATCAAAATAATTTTTTTTTTTATATTTTTTATATATCGGATTCTATATAGTTTATTTAACACCCGGTTTATGATTTTGTGTTTGTGTGGGGATGCCATATATTTAAATTTGTCGTTTTAAAACGCATCCTTTTTTCATTTCGTCCGAAAGAAATGTTGCCATTTGAGTTATAGAAACTTTCTATTCGATGGATCAGAGATTATACACTATGTAAAGAATCAACTTCATTTCGATCGTAGTAAAATAAACCAGAGAGTCAACACAGGAACATCACCGCCAGGGTGCGCTTTCGGAAATCGGGTTCTATGGGCCAGATTACAACGTGGTTTGGCTCTTTCGACTGGATTTCGATAGCTTTACAGATTTCGGTCATGTTCGTATAGAACAGATTGCGTCCCCTGGTGGTGGAAGGTGTAATTAAAGGATTTTTCATCCAACTCGGGTTCTATGGGTCACATCACGACGCGGTTTGGCTCAATCGACTCAACGTCGATAGAGGATACTAGAGCTTATCGATTTTTGCCCCGAGTCTCACCACCAGGAGCGCTTTCCTATCTCCGGTTCTACGGGCATGAAAACGACGGGGTATGGCTAATTCGACTCGACATCGAAAGCCTTAACGATTTCAGTTATGATCGTATAAACAGATTGCGCCACCTGGTGGTGGAAGGTGGAACTAACGTATACTGCAGCACGTGCGCAGCACGACTGCTATACGGTGCCGCAGGCAGCGGGGACCCGAACCGGAGGTTCGTTTAGTTAGAGGTTTATACTATTCTATGTGCCGGTGCGTGCGTAGCACGACCGGTTTACGATGCCGAAGGCAGCGGGGACCAGGGTCGGAGTTTCGTTCAGTTAGAGGTTTATACTATTCGATGTGCAAATTAAGGTATTATCCGGTGCCGAAGGCAGCGGGGACCAGGATCGGAGGTTCGTTCGGTTAGAGGTTTATACTACTCAATGTGCAAATTAAGGGATTATCCGGTGCCGAAGGCAGCGGGGACCCGTGTCGGAAGTTCGTTCGGTTCGAGGGGGGTGCGAGCCGGAGAATACAAAAGATTCGAGGCACCGATGTAAATTAGGGATTTTATCGATTTTAGTTACCGATGTAAATTAGGGGCCCGCTGGCGGGCGAAGCCAGCTAGTCCTTATTATTAATGTTCGTATACGTCTGTGTGTCTGTCTGTGTGTGTATCTGTACCCGGATAAACTCTGCGAGCGCAGCGAGTAGCGAAGCGCTTTTGGTATCAAAAAATTCAGAAAAATCCGGACCTCCAGGAATTGCAGTTTCGAAAAAATCGGCCCATAATTAAGGGAGTTATTAACGAACAAAACTGTTTTAATTACTAAAAAGAAACCTACCTGGAAATTATTCCGCGCATGCCCAGAAGAGCTCAATTCTCATCTTCCGCAAAAAGAAGAAGGAAAAATCGCTTCGGCCGGTTTCGTTTTACGACTGTCTAAACTCGCCGACGGCGAACCGACAGAAATACGAAAAAACCGTCAACATATTCTCAAAGAACGTACTTTTACGTCTCTAACGATCCTGTCGGTTCGAAAAAATTTCGATATTAACCCTTTCAAAAAAAATAATCAAAAAGGGTCGAATTCGTGTTTTTTATTGTCTCCCTTCTTCCGAACCTCGCATCCGCCGGACTAAGAAAGATTCGGATAAA
Organism: Maratus michaelseni; assembly: GCA_963931845.1. Taxonomy (NCBI): domain Eukaryota; kingdom Metazoa; phylum Arthropoda; class Arachnida; order Araneae; family Salticidae; genus Maratus; species Maratus michaelseni. The sequence goes on from OZ007591.1 coordinate 99,406,024, forward strand.
CGGATTTCACCAAATAAAAGATCGGTCTTTGTCCTCTCCAACACCAGCTTGCATTAAAAAAAATACGTCAGTTAACCCTTCGAAAATGTATATTTTCCGTACACAGTTTCGCGATTTCGGCAATTTGGACGATTTTAAAAAAATCGCAGCGGCGGTTCCAAACAAGTGAGAGAAAACTAAAAATACCAGACGAGATCTACATTCTTTTTCCTTTCGAAATCTGCGATCCTTTTTTAAAAATACAAATATTAACCCATCGAAAAAAATTCGCGCGCAGACTCACTTTTGCAAATTTCGATTCTCTGCGATTTTTAAAATCGCGCATCGGCTCTCTGGAAGAACAAAAAAACAAACAAAGACACTAAGGTACATTTCCGTTCTTTCGAGATCACTATAAAACCTTTAGTTTAAAAAAATATTTCAGTTAACCCTTTCGAAATCGTTTTTTTCCGTAAGTCTCTTTCGGTTTTTCAGCGATTTCTGCAATCTTTAAAAATTCATTTCTGGGCTTCTAAACAAGATACGAAAAAATAAAAATACCGAGCCTAATCTACGTATTTTTTCCTTTTAAAATCAGGTATCAGTTTCGAAAAATTCGTTTTTTAACCCTTCTAAAAAAATGGTTTCCGAAACTCACTCGCGTGAATTTTCGTTTTTCGGCCCATGTTTAAAAATCCGCATCGACTCGGTAAATGTGAATAGAGACAAATAAAATACACCAGATCATAGCCACGTTCTTATTCTTCGAAACATATATTTCAGTTCTAAAAAATATGTACATTAACCCTTTAGAAACCGATTGTTCCCGTACGTCACTTTCGTGTTTCCTCTAATTTGCCAATGTATACCCCCCCGCCGCAGCTATTTTTTATCGAATTACATAAATTCCTAGAGAAGAAGCTAAAAGTGCATACATTCAGCTCTAGAAAGACACCTTTCAGTTAAAAAAATTCGAGTATTATCAATTTAAAAAAAATTCTTTTGTGAAACCCGTTTCTAGAAATAAGCGTTTTTCGGCGCAAGCACAGATTAATCAAAGTGTAATAAGTGACTTTGATTTGGAAGTAATTATCTAATTTATTAACGATTTTATTTAAAAAATCGTTGTTCATTTTGCGTACAGAATTGAATGGGCTTTCCGAATATATTATTTATTTTGAGAAATAATTATATTTTCATAGTTAAAATTCTATTCTACTAGGATATTTGTATTCTGAAGCAGCTAAATACTTGCTTTGTTTACCTTTTTCGATAGCTCCAAAAGATATCAAAATATTTTTTTTTTTTCTATTTTTTATGTATCGGATTCTATATAGTTTATTTAACACCCGGTTTATGATTTTGTGTTTGTGTGGGGATGCGATATATTTAAATTTGTCGTTTTAAAACGCATCCTTTTTTCATTTCGTCGGAAAGAAATGTTGCCATTTGAGTTATAGAAACTTTCTATTCGATGGATCAGAGATTATACACTATGTAAAGAATCAACTTCATTTCGATCGTAGTAAAATAAACCAAAGAGTCAACACAGGAACATCACCGCCAGGGGGCGCTTTCGGAAATCGGGTTCTATGGGCCCGATTACAACGTGGTTTGGCTCTTTTGACTGGATTTCGAGAGCGTTACAGATTTCGGTCATGTTCGTATAGAACAGATTGCGCCCCCTGGTGGTGGAAGGTGCAATTAAAGGATTTTTCATCCAACTCAGGTTCTATGGGTCACATCACGACGCGGTTTGGCTCAATCGACTCAACGTCGATAGAGGATACTAGAGCTTATCGATTTTTGCTCCGAGTCTCACCACCAGGGGGCGCTTTCCTATCTCCGGTTCTACGGGCATGAAAACGACGGGGTATGGCTCATTCGACTCGACATCGAAAGCCTTAACGATTTCAGTTATGATCGTATAAACAGATTGTGCCACCTGGTGGTGGAAGGTGGAACTAACGTATACTGCAGCGCGTGTGCAGCACGACTGCTATACGGTGTCACAGGCAGCGGCGACCCGAACCGGAGGTTCGTTTAGTTAGAGGTTTATACTATTCTATGTGCCGGTGCGTGAGTAGACCGATTTACGGTGCCGAAGGCAGCGGGGACCAGGGTCGGAGGTTCGTTCGGTTACAGGTTTATACTACTCAATGTGCAAATTAAGGGATTATTCGGTGCCGAAGGCAGCGGGGACCCATGTCGGAAGTTCGTTCGGTTCGAGCGGGGTGCGAGCCGGAGAATACAAAAGATTCGAGGCACCGATGTAAATTAGGGATTTTATCGATTTTAGTTACCGATGTAAATTAGGGGCCCGCTGGCGGGCGAAGCCAGCTAGTCCTTATTATTAATGTTCGTATCCGTCTGTGTGTCTGTCTGTCTGTCTGTGTATCTGTACCCGGATAAACTCTGCGAGCGTAGCGAGTAGCGAAGCGCTTTTTGTGTCAAAAAATTCAGAAAAATCCGGTCCTCCAGGAATTGCAGTTTCGAAAAAATCGGCCCATAATTAAGGGAGTTATTAACGAACAAAACTGTTTTAATTACTCAAAACTAAACATTTTTTCTGCCACAAAGAAATAAATTCATTCCTGACTAGATTCAGACCTCGAGGCGAGGCTAGCGAATAGAGCGACGACCAATCGGCTTCCGTCTTTTTCGGGGCCTTTTGGCGAGGCTAGCAGGAAATCCAGTAAACATCAAGTGATTTTTATAGACTACGGGTATTCAGGGGGTTTGTTCCATTCTAGTCCTTATTATTAATGTTCGTAAACGTCTGTCTGTCTGTCTGTGTATCTGTACCCGGATAAACTCTGCGAGCGTAGCGAGTTGCGAAGCGCTTTTTGTGTAAAAAAATTCAGAAAAATCTGGTCCTCCAGGAATTGCAGTTTCGAAAAAATCGGCCCATAATTAAGGGAGTTATTAACGAACAAAACTGTTTTAATTACTCAAAACTAAACATTTTTTCTGGGACAAAGAAATAAATTCATTCCTGACTAGATTCAGACCTCGAGGCGAGGCTAGCGAATAGAGCGAAGACCAATCGGCTTCCGTCTTTTTCGGGGCCTTTTGGCGAGGCTAGCAGAAAATCCAGTAAACATCACGTGATTTTTATAGACTACGGGTATTCAGGGGGCCGCCCCATCTCAGAATCTGAGGGGCGCAGATCTTCCGTGCTCGCGCATTTCGACGTAAAAATATATCAGCTTTCAGAGAATCTAAAAATTATTCTGATGTCTTCCTTACGAGCTTAGATATTAATTATTACGAGCTGAGACATTATTTAATTATTGATATTTCAACTATGCCCAGACAAAAATAATAAATTAGAAGCAGACCATTCTCTGGTAAGATGTTCAATCTGAGTGTGGGCGAGATATTATGATTTTAATTTAACATTTTTTTTTATTCGTCCCTAGCGTTTGATTGTGTTTATGTATAGAAATTACCAGTATTTTCGAATAGTAAATTCAGAGGTTTTTTTTTTTTTTTTTTTTTTTTTTTTTTCAGTTCTAAGTTTTTCAAGTCGTCTTTGAACAAGTACTCCGGTAGTCTAATAGTCTAATTCAGTTGTTTGAGGAAAAGTAGTGTCATCTTTTTCTTTTAGAGTGGCAAATAGATATTATGACAGAGAAAAGCGGGCTTCGCCCGTTATCGAATTTTTTTTTTTCAGTTTTAAGTTTTTCTACAGGTCCCTGTCTTTGAACTAGAACTCAGGTAGTATAAATCAGTCTTTTGAGGAAAAGCAGTGTCATCGCTCCCTCCCTCCCCCCCTTCAGGTTTTTTTTCTCTTAAGTATGGTCCGTTTCTATAGCTAAGAAACTATGTTACGGATTTCCACCAAACTGATTCCAAACATCATAATTAAAGTAATAAGGACCCTTTATAACATTTTTAAAAGTTTCTGAGTTTATACCACTCTTTTCGAATAATAATATCAGATTTTATATTTTGATTTCACAATATCTCGAGTTCTACGAGTCAAATCGGAACGCGGTTTGGCTTATTCGACTCGATATCAATAGAGGATACTAGAGCTTATCGGTTTTAGTTCGTTTTTCACCACCAGGGGGCGTTTTATTATCTCTGTTTCTATGGCCCGGATTACGACGGGGTATGGCTCATTTGACTCGACATCGAAAGCCTTGACGATTTCAGTTATGATCGTATAAACAGCTTGCGTCACCTGGTGGTGGAAGGTGGAACTAACGTATACTGCAGCGCGTGCGCAGCACGTCTGCTATACGGTGCCGCAGGCAGCGGGGACCCGAACCGGAGGTTCGTTCAGTTTGAGATTTATACTATTCGATGTGCAATTTAAGGGATTATCCGGTGCGTGCGTAGCACGACCGGTATACGATGCCGAAGGCAGCGGGATCCAGGGTCGGAGGTTCGTTCGGTTAGAGATTTTTACTATTCAATGTGCAAATTAAGGGATTATCCGGTGCCGAAAGCAGCGGGGACCCGGGTCGGAGGTTCGTTCGCCTCGAGGGGGATGCGAGCCGGTGAATACAAAAGTTTTGAGGCACCGATGTAAATTAGGGGCCCGCTGGCGGGCGAAGCCAGCTAGTCATTATTATTAATGTTCGTAAACGTCTGTGTGTCTGTGTGTGTATCTGTACCCGGATAAACTCTGCGAGCGTAGCGAGAAGCGAATCGCTTTTTGTGTCAAAAAATTCAGAAAAATCCGGGCCTTCAGGAATTGCAGTTTCGAAAAAATCGGCCCTTAATTAAGGGAGTTATTAACGAACAAAGCTGTTTTAATTGCTTCAAAAGAATCCTATGTGAAAAGTCCTCCGCGCATGCCCAGAAGAGCTCAATCCTCATCTTCCGCAAAAAGAAGAAGGAAAGATCGCTTCTGCCGGTTTCGTTTCACGACTGTCTAAACTCGCCGACGGCGAACCAACAGAAATACGAAAAAACCGTCAACATATTCTCAAAGAACGTACTTTTACGTCTCCAACGATCCTGTCGGTTCGAAAAAATTTCGATATTAACCCTTTCAAAAAAAATAATAAAAAGCGTCGAATTCGTGTTTTTGATTTTCTCCCTTCGTCCGAGCCTCGCATCGGCCGGACTAAGGAAGATTCGGATAAACGGATTTCACCAAATGAAAGATCGGTTTTTGTTCTCTGCAATTCCACCTTCTATTAAAAAAATACGTCAGTTAACCCTTCGAAAACATATATTTTCCGTACACCGTTTCGCGATTTCGGCAATTTCGACTATTTTGAAAAATTCGCTGCGGCGGTTCCAAACGAGTCAATGAAACAAGATACGAAAAAATAAAAATACCGAGCCTAATCTACGTTCTTTTTCCTTTTAAAATCAGGTATCAGTTTCGAAAAATTCGTTTTTTAACCCTTCTAAAAAAATGGTTTCCGAAACTCACTCGCGTGAATTTTCGTTTTTCGGCCCATGTTTAAAAATCCGCATCGACTCGGAAAATGTGAATAGAGACAAATAAAATACACCAGATCATAGCCACATTCTTATTCTTCGAAACATATATTTCAGTTTTAAAAAATATGTACATTAACCCTTTAGAAACCGGTCGTTTCCGTAATTCACTTTCGCGATTTCCTCTAATTTGCCAATGTATACCCCCCCCCCCCACCGCAGGATTTTTTTATCGAAGTACACAAATTTCCGAGAGAAGAGGCTAAAAGTGCATACATTCAGCTATAGAAAGATACCTTCGACTTTAAAAAATTCGATTATTATCAATTTAAAAAATTCTTTTGTGAAATCCGTTTCTAGAAATGAGTGTTTTTCGGCGCAAGCACAGTTTAATCAAAGTGTAATAAGTGACTCTGCTTTCGCCGTAATTATCTAATTTATTGACGATCTTAAATCAAAAATCGTTGTTCATTTTGTGTACAGAATTGAATGGGCTTTCCGAATATATGATTTATTTTGAGAAATAATTATATTTTCATGGTTAGAATTCCATTCTACTAGGATATTTGTGTTTTGAAGCAGCCGATTGCTCTGCAAATATACTTGCTATGTGTACTTTTTTCGAAAACTCCAAAAGATATCAAATTAATCTTTTTTTCTATTTTTTATATATCGGTTTCTATATAGTTTGTTGAACTCCCGGTTTATGATTCAACGCAGGAACATTTATTTTGAAAAGGTTTTCGAATTTTTTAAATAATGGTCATTTTTGTATAAAAAAAAAAAAAACTAAGAATTTGCTATTTCTTTTCAAAATATCTCCCTTCGAATGGCTCCCATCGCGACCTGGTTTGGCTCATTCGACTCGACATAGATAGAGCTTACCGAATTTAGTTCCGAGTTTCACCACCAGGGTGCGCTTTCCTATCTCTGTTTCTATGGGACGGATCACGACGGGGTATAGCTCATTCGACTCGACACCGATAGAGCTTACTAGAGATTATCGATTTTATTTCCGCATTTCACCACTAGGGGTGCTTTCCGAACTCTGTTTCTATGGGCCGGATCACGACGGGGTATGGCTCATTCGAATCGACATCGATAGCTTTTCGAGATTTTACAAAGATTAGAGGTTTTACAATTAGGGGCCCGCTGGCGGGCGAAGCCAGCTAGTCCTTATTATTAATATTCGTATCCGTCTGTGTGTCTGTGTGTGTGTGTGTGTGTGTGTGTATCTGTACCCGGATAAACTCTGCGAGCGTAGCGAGTAGCAAAGCGCTTTTTGTGTCAAAAAATTCAGAAAAATCCGGGCCTTCAGGAATTGCAGTTTCGAAAAAATCGGCCCTTAATTAAGGAAGTTATTAACGAACAAAGCTGTTTTAATTGCTTCAAAAGAAACCTATGTGGAAAGTCCTCCGCGCATGCCCAGAAGAGCTCAATCCTCATCTTCCGCAAAAAGAAGGAGGAAAGATCGCTTCGGCCGGTTTAGTTTTAAGATTATCTAAACTCGCCGACAGGCGAACCGACTGAAATACGAAAAAACCGTCAACATATTCTCAAAGAACGTACTTTTACGTCTCTAACGATCCTGTCGGTTCGAAAAAATTTCGATATTAACCCTTTCAAAAAAAATAATCAAAAAGCGTCGAATTCGTGTTTTTGATTTTCTCCCTTCGTCCGAGCCTCGCATCCGCCGGACTAAGAAAGATTCGGATAAACGGATTTCACCAAATTAAAGATCGGTCATTGTCCTCTCCAATTCCACCTTCCGTTAAAAAAATACGCCAGTTAACCCTTCAAAAACGTATATTTTCCGTACACCGTTTCGCGATTTCGGCAATTTCGACTATATTGAAAAATTCGCTGCGGCGGTTCCAAACGAGTCAATGAAAACTAAAAATACCGGACAAGATCTACATTCTTTATCCTTGCGAAATCTGCGATCGTTTTTGAAAAATACAATTATTAACTCTTCGAAAAAAATTCGCGCGCAGACTCACTTTTGCAAATTCCGATTCTCTGCTATTTTTAAAATCGCGCATCGGCTCTCTGAAAGAACAAAAAAACAAACAATCACACCCAAGTACATTTCCCTCCTTTCAAGATCACTGTAAAATCTTTAGTTTAAAAAAATATTTCAGTTAACCCTTTCGAAAACGTTTTTTTCCGTAAGTCTCTTTCGGTTTTTCAGCGATTTCTGCAATCTTTAAAAATTCAATTCTGGGCTTCTAAACAAGATACGAAAAAATAAAAATGCCGAGCCTAATCTACGTTCTTTTTCCTTTTAAAATCAGGTATCAGTTTTGAAAAATTTGTTTTTTAACCCTTCTAAAAAAATGGTTTCCGAAACTCACTCGCGTGAATTTTCGTTTTTCGGCCCATGTTTAAAAATCCGCATCGACTCGGAAAATGTGAATAGAGACAAATAAAATACACCAGATCATAGCCACATTCTTATTCTTCGAAACATATATTTCAGTTTTTAGAAACCGGTCGTTTCCGTACCTCACTTTCGCGATTTCCTCTAATTTGCCAATGTATACCCCCCCCCCCCCACCGCAGGACTTTTTTATCGAAGTACACAAATTTCCGAGAGAAGAGGCTAAAAGTGCATACATTCAGCTATAGAAAGATACCTTCGACTTTAAAAAATTCGATTATTATCAATTAAAAAAATTCTTTTGTGAAACCCGTTTCTAGAAATTAGTGTTTTTCGGCGCAAGCACAGTTTAATCAAAGTGTAATAAGTGACTCTGCTTTCGCCGTAATTATCTAATTTATTGACGATCTTAAATCAAAAATCGTTGTTCATTTTGTGTACAGAATTGAATGGGCTTTCCGAATATATGATTTATTTTGAGAAATAATTATATTTTCATAGTTAAAATTCTATTCTACTATGATATTTGTGTTTTGAAGCAGCAAATATACTTGCTGTGTGTACTTTTTTCGAAATCTCCAAAAGATATCAAATTAATTTTTTTTTCTATTTTTTATATATCGGATTCTATATAGTTTGTTGAACTCCCGGTTTATGATTCAACGCAGGAACATTTATTTTTAAAAGTTTTAGAATTTTTTAAATAATGGTCATTTTTGTATAGAAAAAAAAAAAGCTAAGGAATTTGCTATTTCTTTTCAAAATATCTCCCTTCGTATGGGTCCCATCGCGACCTGGTTTGGCTCATTCGACTCGACATAGATAGAACTTACCGAATTTAGTTCCACCACCAGGGTGCGCTTTCCTATCTCTGTTTCTATGGGACGGATCACGACGGGGTATAGCTCATTCGACTCGACACCGATAGAGCTTACTAGAGATTATCGATTTTGGTTCCGCATTTCACCACTAGGGGTGCTTTCCGAACTCTGTTTCTATGGGCCGGATCACGACGGGGTATGGCTCATTCGACTCGACATCGATAGCTTTTCGAGATTTTACAATTAGGGGCCCGCTGGCGGGCGAAGCCAGCTAGTCCTTATTATTAATGTTCGTATACGTCTGTCTGTGTGTGTGTGTGTGCATCTGTACCCGGATAAACTCTGCGAGCGCAGCGAGTAGCGAAGCGCTTTTTGTGTCAAAAAATTCAGAAAAATCCGGTCCTTCAGGAATTGCAGTTTCGAAAAAATCGGCCCATAATTAAGGGAGTTATTAACGAACAAAACTGTTTTAATTACTAAAAAGAAACCTACGTGGAAATTATTCCGCGCATGCCCAGAAGAGCTCAATCCTCATCTTCCGCAAAAAGAAGAAGGAAAGATCGCTTCTGCCGGTTTCGTTTTACGACTGTCTAAACTCGCCGAAGGCGAACCGACTGAAATACGAAAAAACCGTCAACATATTCTCAAAGAACGTACTTTTACGTCTCTAACGATCCGGTCGGTTAGAAAAAATTTCGATATTAACCCTTTAAAAAAAATAATCAAAAAGCGTCGAATTCGTGTTTTGTATTTTCTCCCTTTGTCCGAACCTCGCGTCCGCCGGACTAAGAAAGATTCGGATAAACGGATTTCACCAAATAAAAGATCGGTCTTTGTACTCTCCAATGCCAGCTTCCATTAAAAAAAATACGTCAGTTAACCCTTCGAAAACGTATATTTTCCGTACACCGTTTCGCGATTTCGGCAATTGCGACTATTTTGAAAAATTCGCAGCGGCGGTTCCAAACGAGTCAGGGAAAACTAAAAATACCAGACGAGATCTGCATTCTTTATCCTTTCGAAATATGCGATCGTTTTTGAAAAATACAAATATTAACCCTTCGAAAAAAATTCGCGCGCAGACTTACTTTTGCGAATTCCGATTCTCTGCATTTTTTAAAATCGCGCATCGGCTCTCTGAAAGAACAAAAAAACAAACAAACACACCCAAGTACATTTCCGTTCTTTCGAGATTAATATAAAACCTTTAGTTAAAAAAAATATTTCAGTTAACCCTTTCGAAAACGTTTTTTTCCGTAACTCTCTTTCGCTTTTTCCGCGATTTCTGCAATATTTAAAAATTCAATTCTGGGTCTCTAAACAAGATACGAAAAAATAAAAATACCGAGCCTAATCTACGTTCTTTTTAACTTTTAAAATCAGGCATCAGTTTCGAAAAATTCGTTTTTTAACCCTTCTAAAAAAATGGTTTCCGAAACTCACTCGCGTGAATTTTCGTTTTTCGGCCCATGTTTAAAAATCCGCATCGACTCGGAAAATGTGAATAGAGACAAATAAAATACACCAGATCATAGCCACGATCTTCTTCTTCGAAACATATATTTCAGTTTTTAAAAATATGTACATTAACCCTTTAGAAACCGATCGTTCCCGTACGTCATTTTCGTGTTTCCTCTAATTTGCCAATGTATACACCCCCCCCCCCACCGCAGCAGTTTTTTGTCGAATTACATAAATTCCCAGAGAAGAATCTAAAAGTGCATACATTCAGCTCTAGAAAGACACCTTTCAGTTAAAAAAATTCGAGTATTATCAATTTAAAAAAAATTCTTTTGTGAAACCCTTTTCTAGAAATAAGCGTTTTTCGGCGCAAGCACAGATTAATCAAAGTGTAATAAGTGACTTTGCTTTGGAAGTAATTATCTAATTTATTAACGATTTTATTTAAAAAATCGTTGTTCAGTTTGCGTACAGAATTGAATGGGCTTTCCGAATATATGATTTATTTTGAGAAATAATTATATTATCATAGTTAAAATTCTATTCTACTAGGATATTTGTATTCTCAAGCAGCCGATTGCACTCCAAATACTTGCTGTGCTTACTTTTTTCAAAAGCTCCAAAAGATATCAAAATATATTTTTTTTTATTTCTATTTTTTATATATCGGATTCTATATAGTTTATTTAACACCCGGTTTATGATTTTGTGTTTGTGTGGGGGTGCGATATATTTAAATTTGTCGTTTTAAAACGCATCCTTTTTTCATTTCGTCGGAAAGAAATGTTGCCATTTGAGTTATAGAAACTTTCTATTCGATGGATCAGAGATTATGCACTATGTAAAGAATCAACTTCATTTCGATCGTAGTAAAATAAACCATAGAGTCAACACAGGAACATCACCGCCAGGGAGCGCTTCCGGAAATCGGGTTCTATGGGCCCGATTACGACGTGGTTTTGCTCTTTCGACTGGATTTTGATAGCTTTACAGATTTCGGTCATGTTCGTATAGAACAAATTGCGCCCCCTGGTGGTGGAACGTGTAATTAAAGGATTTTTCATCCAACTCGGGTTCTATGGGTCACATCACGACGCGGTTTGGCTCAATCGACTCAACGTCGATAGAGGATACTAGAGCTTATCGAATTTGACTCAGAGTATCACCACCAGGGGGCGCTTTCCTATCTCCGGTTCTACGGGCATGAAAACGACGGGGTATGGCTCATTCGACTCGACATCGAAAGCCTTAACGATATCAGTAATGATCGTATAAACAGATTGCGCCACCTGGTAGTGGAAGGTGGAACTAACGTATACTGCAACGCGTGCGCAGCACGACTGCTATACGGTGCCGCAGGCAGCGGGGACCAGAACCGGAGGTTAGTTCAGTTAGAGGTTCATACCATTCTGTGTGCCGGTGCGTGCCTAGCACGACCGGTTTACGGTGCCGAAGGCAGTGGGGACCAGGGTCGGAGATTCTTTCAGTTAGAGGTTTATACTATTCGATGTGCAAATTAAGGGATTATCCGGTGCCGAAGGCAGCGGGGACCCGTGTCGGAAGTTCGTTCGGTTCGAGGAGTGTGCGAGCCGGAGAATACAACAGATTCGAGGCACCGATGTAAATTAGGGATTTTATCGATTTTAGTTACCGATGTAAAATAGGGGCCCGCTGGCGGGCGAAGCCAGCTAGTCCTTATTATTAATGTCCGTATACGTCTGTGTGTCTGTCTGTCTGTCTGTGTATCTGTACCCGGATAAACTCTGCGAGCGTAGCGAGTAGCGAAGCGCTTTTTGTGTCAAAAAATTCAGAAAAATCCGGTCCTCCAGGAATTGCAGTTTCGAAAAAATCGGCCCATAATTAAGGGAGTTATTAACGAACAAAACTGTTTTAATTACTCAAAACTAAACATTTTTTCTGCGACAAAGAAATAAATTCATTCATGATTAGATTCAGACCTCGAGGCGAGGCTAGCGAATAGAGCGACGACCAATCGGCTTCCGTCTTTTTCGGGGCCTTTTGGCGAGGCTAGCAGAAAATCCAGTAAACATCACGTGATTTTTATAGACTACGGGTATTCAGGGGGCCGCCCCATCTCAGAATCTGAGGGGCGCAGGCCTTCCGTGCTCACGCATTTCGACGTAAAAATATATCAGCTTTCAGAGAATCTAAAAATTATTCTGATATCTTCATTACGAGCTTAGATATTAATTATTACGAGCTGAGACATTATTTAATTATTGATATTTCAACAATGCCCAGACAAAAATAATAAATTAGAAGCAGACGATTCTCTGGTAAGATGTTCAAGCTGAGTGTGGGCGAGATATTATGATTTTAATTTAACATTTTTTTTTATTCGTCCCTAGCGTTTGATTGTGTTTATGTATAGAAATTACCAGTATTTTCGAATAGTAAATTCAGAGTTTTTTTTTTTTTTTTTTTTTTTTTTTTTGTCAGTTCTAAGTTTTTCAAGTCGTCTTTGAACAAGTACTCCGGTCGTCTAATAGTCTAATTCAGTTGTTTGAGGAAAAGTAGTGTCATCTTTTTCTTTTAGAGTGGCAAATAGATATTATGACAGAGAAAAGCGGGCTTCGCCCGTTATCGAATTTTTTTTTTTCAGTTTTAAGTTTTTCTACAGGTCCCTGTCTTTGAACTAGAACTCAGGTAGTATAAATCAGTCTTTTGAGGAAAAGCAGTGTCATCGCCCCCTCCCCCCCCTTCAGGTTTTTTTTTTCTCTTAAGTATGGTCCGTTTCTATAGCTGAGAAACTATGTTACGGATTTCCACCAAACTGATTCCAAACATCATAATTAAAGTAATAAGGACCCTCTATAACATTTTTAAAAGTTTCTGAGTTTATACCACTCTTTTCGAATAATAATATCAGATTTTATATTTTGATTTCACAATATCTCGAGTTCTACGAGTCAAATCGGAACGCGGTTTGGCTTATTCGACTCGATATTAATAGAGGATACTAGAGCTTATCGGTTTTAGTTCGTTTTTCACCACCAGGGGGCGTTTTATTATCTCTGTTTCTATGGCCCGGATTACGACGGGGTATGGCTCATTTGACTCGACATCGAAAACCTTGACGATTTCAGTTATAATCGTATAAACAGCTTGCGTCACCTGGTGGTGGAAGGTGGAACTAACGTATACTGCAGCGCGTGCGCAGCACGACTGCTAAACGGTGCCGCAGGCAGCGGGGACCCGAGCCGGAGGTTCGTTCAGTTTGAGATTTATACTATTCGATGTGCAAATTAAGGGATTATCCGGTGCGTGCGTAGCACGACCGGTATACGATGCCGAAGGCAGCGGGATCCAGGGTCGGAGGTTCGTTCGGTTAGAGATTTCTACTATTCAATGTGCAAATTAAGGGTTTATCCGGTGCCGAAAGCAGCGGGGACCCGGGTCGGAGGTTCGTTCGCCTCGAGGGGGATGCGAGCCGGTGAATACAAAATTTTAATGCACCGATGTAAATTACTGGCCCGCTGGCGGGCGAAGCCAGCTAGTCCTTATTATTAATGTTCGTAAACGTCTGTGTGTCTGTGTATCTGTACTCGGATAAACTCTGCGAGCGTAGCGAGTAGCGAAGCACTTTTTGTGTCAAAAAATTCAGAAAAATCCGGTCCTCCAGGAATTGCAGTTTCGAAAAAATCTGCCCATAATTAAGGGAGTTATTAACGAACAAAACTGTTTTAATTACTCAAAACTAAACATTTTTTCTGCGACAAAGAAATAAATTCATTCCTGACTAGATTCAGACCTCGAGGCGAGGCTAGCGAATAGAGCGACGACCTATCGGCTTCCGTCTTTTTCGGGGCCTTTTGGCGAGGCTAGCAGGAAATCCAGTAAACATCAGGTGATTTTTATAGACTACGGGTATTCAGGGGGCCGCCCATCTCAGAATCTGAGGGGCGCAGATCTTCCGTGCTCGCGCATTTCGACGTAAAAATATATTAGCTTTCAGAGAATCTAAAAATTATTCTGATATCTTCATTACGAGCTTAGATATTAATTATTACGAGCTGAGACATTATTTAATTATTGATATTTCAACTATGGCCAGACAAAAATAATAAATTAGAAGCAGACGATTCTCTGGTAAGATGTTCAAGCTGAGTGTGGGCGAGATATTATGATTTTAATTTAACATTTTTTTTATTCGTCCCTAGCGTTTGATTGTGTTTATGTATAGAAATTACCAGTATTTTCGAATAGTAAATTCAGAGGTTTTTTTTTTTTTTTTTTTCAGTTCTAAGTTTTTCAAGTCGTCTTTGAACAAGTACTCCGGTAGTCTAATAGTCTAATTCAGTTGTTTGAGGAAAAGTAGTGTCATCTTTTTCTTTTAGAGGGGCAAATAGATATTATGACAGAGAAAAGCGGGCTTCGCCCGTTATCGAATTTTTTTTTCAGTTTTAAGTTTTTCTACAGGTCCCTGTCTTTGAACTAGAACTCAGGTAGTCTAAATCAGTCGTTTGAGGAAAAGCAGTTTCATCGCCCCCTCCCCCCCCCCCCCCCCTGCAGGTTTTTTTTCTCTTAAGTATGGTCCGTTTCTATAGCTAAGAAACTATGTTACGGATTTCCACCAAACTGATTCCAAACATCATAATTAAAGTAATAAGGACCCTCTATAACATTTTTAAAAGTTTCTGAGTTTACACCACTCTTTTCGAATAATAATATCAGATTTTATATTTTGATTTCAGAATATCTCGAATTCTACGAGTCAAATCGGAACGCGGTTTGGCTTATTCGACTCGATATCAATAGAGGATACTAGAGCTTATCGGTTTTAGTTCGTTTTTCACCACCAGGGGGCGTTTCATTATCTCTGTTTCTATGGCCCGGATTACGACGGGGTATGGCTCATTTGACTCGACATCGAAAGCCTTGACGATTTCATTTATAATCGTATAAACAACTTGCGTCACCTGGTGGTGGAAGGTGGAACTAACGTATACTGCAGCGCGTGCGCAGCACGACTGCTATACGGTGCCGCAGGCAGCGGGAACCCGAGCCGGAGGTTCGTTCAGTTTGAGATTTATACTATTCGATGTGCAATTTAAGGGATTATCCGGTGCGTGCGTAGCACGACCGGTATACGATGCCGAAGGCAGCGGGATCCAGGGTCGGAGGTTCGTTCGGTTAGAGATTTCTACTATTCAATGTGCAAATTAAGGGATTATCCGGTGCCGAAGGCAGCGGGGACCCGAGTCGGAGGTTTGTTCGCCTCGAGGGGGATGCGAACCGGTGAATACAAAACTTTGAGGCACCGATGTAAATTAGGGGCCCGCTGGCGGACGAAGCCAGCTTTTTAACCCTTCTAAAAAAATGGTTTCCAAAACTCACTCGCGTGAATTTTCGTTGTTCGGCCCATGTTTAAAAATCCGCATCGACTCGGAAAATGCGAATAGAGACAAATAAAATACACCAGATCATAGCCACGTTCTTCTTCTTCGAAACATATATTTCAGTTTAAAAAAATATGTACATTAACATTTTAGAAACCGATCGTTCCCGTACGTCACTTTCGTGTTTAATCTAATTTGCCAATGTATACCCCCCCCCCCGCCGCAGCAATTTTTTATCGAATTACATAAATTCCTAGAGAAGAAGCTAAAAGTGCATACATTCAGCTCTAGAAAGACACCTTTCAGTTAAAAAAATTCGAGTATTATCAATTTCAAAAAAATTCTTTTGTGAAACGCGTTTCTAGAAATAAGCGTTTTTCGGCGCAAGCACAGATTAATCAAAGTGTAATAAGTGACTTTGCTTCCGCCGTAATTATCTTATTTATTAACGATTTTAAATCAAAAATCGTTGTTAATTTTGCGTACAGAATTGAATGGGCTTTCCGAAAATATGATTTATTTTGAAAAATAATTATATTTTCATGGTTAAAATTCTATTCTACTAGGATATTTGTGTTTTGAAGCAGCCGATTGCACTGCAAATATACTTGCTGTGTGTACTTTTTTCGAAAGCTCGAAAAGATATCAAATTATTTTTTTTTCTATTTTTTATATATCGGATTCTATATAGTTTGTTGAACTCATGATTCAACGCAGGAACATTTATTTTTAAAAGTTTTAGAATTTTTTAAATAATGGTCATTTTTTTATAGAAAAAAAAAAAGCTAAGGAATTTGCTATTTCTTTTGAAAATAGCTCCCTTCGTATGGGTCCCATCACGGCGGGGTATAGCTCATTCGACTCGACACGGATAGAGCTTACTAGAGATTATCGATTTTAGTTCCGCATTTCACCACTAGGGGTGCCTTCCAAACTCTGTTTCTATGGGCCGGATCACGACGGGGTATGGCTTATTCGACTCGACATCGATAGCTTTAACGGTTTGAGTGCCCGAGTATCGTATAGAACAGATTGTGTCCCCTGGTGTTGGAAGGTGTAATTAATGGATTCTTCAGCCAACTCGGGTTCTATGGGTCACATCACGACGCGGTTTGGCTCAATCGACTCGACATCGATAGAGGATACTAGAGATTATCGACTTTAGTTCCGCATTTCACCACTATGGGCGCTTTCCGAACTCTGTTTCTATGGGCCGGATCACGACGGGGTATGGCTTATTCGACTCGACATCGATAGCTTTAACGGTTTCAGTGCCCGAGGTTCGTATAGAACAGATTGCGCCCCCTGGTGGTGGAAGGTGTAATTAAAGGATTTTTCAGAAAACTCGGGTTCTATGGGTCACATCACGACGCGGTTTGGCTCAATCGACTCGACATCGATAGAGGATACTAGACCTTATCGGTTTTAGTTCGATTTTCATCACCATGGAGCGTTTTTTATCTATGTTTCTATGGCCCGGATCACGATGGGGTATGGCTCACCGACGTAAATTAGGGGCCCGCTGGCGGGCGAAGCCAGCTAGTCCTTATTATTAATGTTCGTATACGTCTGTGTGTCTGTCTGTGTATCTGTACCCGCATAAACTCTGCGAGCGTAGCGAGTAGCGAAGCGCTTTTGGTGTCAAAAAATTCAGAAAAATCCGGTCCTCCAGGAATTGCAGTTTCGAAAAAATCGGCCCATAATTAAGGGAGTTATTAACGAACAAAACAGTTTTAAGTACTCAAAACTAAACATTTTTTCTGCGACAAAGAAATAAATTCATTCCTGACTAGATTCAGACCGCGAAGCGAGGCTAGCGAATAGAGCGACGACCAATCGGCTTCCGTCTTTTTCGGGGCCTTTTGGCGAGGCTAGCAGGAAATCCAGTAAACATCACGTGACTTTTATAGACTATGGGTATTCAGGGGGCGCCCCATCTCAGAATCTGAGGGGCGCAGGCCTTCCGTGCTCACGCATTTCGACGTAAAAATATATCAGCTTTCAGAGAATCTAAAAATTATTCTGATATCTTCATTACGAGCTTAGATATTAATTATTACGAGCTGAGACATTATTTAATTATTGATATTTCAACTATGCCCAGACAAAAATAATAAATTAGAAGCAGACGATTCTCTGGTAAGATGTTCAACCTGAGTGTGGGCGAGATATTATGATTTTAATTTAACATTTTTTTTATTCGTCCCTAGCGTTTGATTGTGTTTATGTATAGAAATTACCAGTATTTTCGAATAGTAAATTCAGAGTTTTTTTTTTTCAGTTCTAAGTTTTTCAAGTCGTCTTTGAACAAGTACTCCGGTAGTCTAATAGTCTAATTCAGTTGTTTGAGGAAAAGTAGTGTCATCTTTTTCTTTTAGAGTGGCAAATAGATATTATGACAGAGAAAAGCGGGCTTCGCCCGTTATCGAATTTTTTTTTTCAGTTTTAAGTTTTTCTACAGGTCCCTGTCTTTGAACTAGAACTCAGGTAGTCTAAATCAGTCGTTTGAGGAAAAGCAGTGTCATCGCTCCCCCCCCCCCCCTTCAGGTTTTTTTTCTCTTAAGTATGGTCCGTTTCTATAGCTAAGAAACTATGTTACGGATTTCCACCAAACTGATTCCAAACATCATAATTAAAGTAATAAGGACCCTCTATAACATTTTTAAAAGTTTCTGAATTTATACCACTCTTTTCGAATAATAATATCAGATTTTATATTTTGATTTCACAATATCTCGAGTTCTACGAGTCAAATCGGAACGCGGTTTGGCTTATTCGACTCGATATCAATAGAGGATACTAGAGCTTATCGGTTTTAGTTCGTTTTTCACCACCAGGGGGCGTTTTATTATCTCTGTTTCTATGGCCCGGATTACGACGGGGTATGGCTCATTTGACTCGACATCGAAAGCCTTGACGATTTCACTTATGATCGTATAAACAGCTTGCGTCACCTGGTGGTGGAAGGTGGAACTAACGTATACTGCAGCGCGTGCGCAGCATGACTGCTATACGGTGCCGCAGGCAGCGGGGACCCGAGCCGGAGGTTCGTTCAGTTTGAGATTTATACTATTCGATGTGCAATTTAAGGGATTATCCGGTGCGTGCGTAGCACGACCGGTATACGATGCCGAAGGCAGCGGGATCCAGGGTCGGAGGTTCGTTCGGTTAGAGATTTCTACTATTCAATGTGCAAATTAAGGGATTATCCGGTGCCGAAGGTAGCGGGGACCCGGGTCGGAGGTTCGTTCGCCTCGAGGGGGATGCGAGCCGGTGAATACAAAAGTTTTGAGGCACCGATGTAAATTAGGGGCCCGCTGGCGGGCGAAGCCAGCTAGTCCTATTAATAAGATGCCACACCCAAACGGGTTAGTTATAAATGTATGCAATATTTCTTTTGACAGCTGATTGAAGAAACTTCTGTCAAACATTAATTTTTTCAAAGTCTGAAATATTTTGTTTCAGAAAATAGTAAACATGTAAACCTGATAAGCACAAGTTATTTTAAGTTTTCGAAAACTAAGTCTATTTATATTAAAATTACTAGTTCATAAATACTATACTTTACTTGTTTAATAAGGAAAACAAAATTATTTATAAAGCAGGCAAATGTTTATATCATTGATTAATTTTATTATTAGAAACCAGAAGGACCCGTGCGAAGCTTTCGCACTGCAATCTTTGAGATTATTTCCTGGTGCGTTTTAGCATGAATTTTTAATTAACTTTTTTTTTTAAATCCAACAACGCGTTTGAACGAAATGTGAGTGTACTATGTCAGAAGCCTGTCCAAAAACTTTTCGAATGATACCTCTTTTATCGTTATATATCTTGTATGTGTATAGAAAAAGTGATGTTGACAACAGAAATAAGATATGTGATCTGGATTGTTTTTTCATAAATGAAGGGAAAGCTTTTTTCAAATCAATGTTGCCACATAAATAAAATACCGCATTATGTGATACTCAACAGTGATTATAAAAAATAATAAATAATACAAAACAGGTAAAATGTGACTTTTCGCACTGGTTATTTTATATTTATGATTAAAAGCCAAAATTAAAATTGAAACGTTTAAAAGAAATTAAATATTATTGATTGATCGAAGCAGTGATATTTTATACGTGTAGCATAAAAGGTATGATTTGTTATATTAGATTGAATTGTAATTTAAGTATAATTCAATTTATCTTTCTTCGTCCCGTATTTTTAAGATGCTGTCATCCTCTAATGCAGTTAAAATACAATTGTTATTTTTTTTTCCTCGCGCATGTCTTTTTCTATCTTCGATGGAATTTTATTGTTAGGAATAAATGCGATGGTATTCTCGCTTGACTAATGTTGTATGAAGATAATTTTATCCTTAATTTTTATTTAGAAGTTTAAACCTGCATCTAAAAAATATCAGATATTTCCAAAAGTTGTTAGACTGCAGTGCGAAATCCTCGCACAGGTCCACTGGTTAAATACATAACATTGTTAAAAATGGTAAATAATATAAAATAAATAAATAAATAAATAAAATATATTAAAGTGTTGAACAAACCGGTGTGATATTATAAAAGCATAAAAAGATATATATATATATATATATATATATATATATATGTAGGATTCCAGTTTGAGCACTTCATGTAAACGATATGAACTGACTCTCTCTCTCTAGTGTTATTACCCATGGTTAGAAACTTCATTTCATCAAATGAACTAACTATGCGCGAGTTATAAATGGTTTGAATCGCGAGATTTGGCTAAGAGCCAGTTTTCTATTTTTGTTATGAAGAAAGAGATGTAAAATGGATATAGCCGTTAGGCCTGGTTGGATTATCGTAATGTAAATTTGTTGTATAGTTTCGACTAAAAGTGTTATTAGTTGAAATTAAAGTGCATATTTTGTTGTTCATCGATTATTTGTCATACTGGTTCTGTAAAGTGACTATTCATATATCATTTACTTACATTTTTGGGGGCTCGGCCGGGATTATTAAAAGTAAGAGCCACTAGTAGTGAAATGGAAACCGAACGTAAAGTATTGTAAAACGCCAGTATCAAAAGTTGGGTTACGAATCAGCAAGGTGAAACCTTAATCGTATCACTTCAAGTACAATTTTTGAAAGATGGGAACTCTAAATAAAGCCAAGAGAATTGATCTAATAAACCTCTGCGAGGAATGCGGAATTGAAGGAACAGAAAAACGGACAATACCTGTACTAATAAAGCTGATCAAGAGTTGGGAGAGTTACGAAGAAGATTTTATAAGAGATCGATTGGAAGTAGTGATAGCAAGTAGAAAAAAGAAAGAAGAAAGAGAAGAGAAAGAGAAAGAGAAGAAATTACAAGCAGAACTGGAAGAGAAGAAATTACAAGCAGAACTGGAAGAGAAGAAATTACAAGCAGAAGGAGAAAGAGAAGAGAAGAAATTACAAGCAGAACTGGAAGAGAAGAAATTACAAGCAGAAAGAGAAAGAGGAGAGAAGAAATTACAAGCAGAAAGAGAAAGAGAAGAGAAGAAATTACAAGCAGAGATTGAAGAAAATAGATTGAAATTGAAAATGGAAATGGAAGAGAGAAAATGGAAAATAGAATCGGAGCAGAATTCTGAAATTAAGAAATTACAGATACAAGAAAATTCAAGAGAACATATTAATGAAGACTCAAAGACAAATCCAGGTAAGCAATTTGAATTGCTTAGATTATTAACTAAATATGATAGCTCGAATTATATCAGTTTATACTTAGCTATGTACGAAAGGCAAATGGCGCAAACGGGCATTGATAAAAAAGAATGGGTAAATTATTTAATTAATCTAATGCCGTTAGATGTGATCAATATAATAACAAGGGAAAACGAACCTGAAATTCACGATTATGATTATATAAAAAATATTCTACTAAAACGCTACAAGCTATCACCAGAGGAGTTTAGGCTGAAATTTTTCTCATCTAAAAAGGAGCCATCAGCCAATTGGCGAGATTTCGCTTATGAGATAAAGGTGTATTTTCAACATTGGATTGAAGGCCTTCACGTAAATAACTTTGAAGATTTGGCGGAATTAATTGTTGTTAATCAAATCAGGCATAATTTACCTACGGAAACAAAAACACATTTCATAGAGGAATTATTAGTAATAAAGAAAATTGATGACTTAGTTAATAAATTAGATAATTACGAAACAGCACAAAGGGTTTACAATAAACAATCAGTTAAGGATACAAGTAGCGATTTTGATGACAGAAGATCGCGAGTGGCTGATTACGCCAATTTGAAAAGACGCCAAATTGACAATAGACACAGTATGAATTATGGAAGCAAAGAGTCGCATATAATCTGTTTTGCGTGTGGCAACCCTGGTCACGTGAGTGCGAAATGTGCCATGGCGAATAATACAGAACAAGAATATTCAAATTTTTACCCGCAACGTAATCAAAATTGGCGAGAAACAAAATATCAAAATGAGACCCAAAACGCGCAAAGAAAAATAGTTAATATGGGCAGGTTAAATGGTAAAAAAGAAGAATCTTAGATATTAGCGGAATAAAAACAAGCGTAATAATTGATACAGGAAGCGATATTTCAATCGCCAGTTCAGGATATCATACTGCAATAAACGTGCCAAAACTAACCAGAGACAATATATACATATCAGGCATAGGTGGAGAAGAAATTAAACCAACAGGTTTTTTCTGGCATAAAGTCTACGTGGATGAAACAGAAATCCAGGATAAATTTTACGTTGTACAAGAGGCGGACTGCGATTTAATAATAGGTAGGAAAGCAGTAGAAGGCATGACGTTAAAAGTAACGGAAGATAGTGTTAGAATAACAAGCGGCAACAAAGTTCGAGTAGGATACATTAAAATTAACAAAGTACCGACAAAAATTAATGAAGCAAGTATAAACAACGATAATCGAGGTTATGAAGATATGGTTAAAATCGACTGCGTAAATGACGGGGTGAATTTGACTCAGATTACGAATTTAGTGAACAGAAAGAAAATAAGGAAATTAATAAAACTATATAAGCCGAATAGGACAAAAGATACAGGATTATCCGATGAATGGAATGCATCTCCAGAAGAAAATTGTGAAAGTAGTAGTCCTGCAGATGGTAGAAAAGACTATGTGAAAGATCGCAATAGGAATTTTAATAGACCATTTGACAACAGAAGCAATAACAGATATGGCCAGAGATATTTTAAACAATCATTTAACCATAGAAATTACAATAAATATGGATATGGGAAACAGAGTTCCGAGAATTCTTACCAAAATAAGTCTGAGATTCCTGAAAACTTTGAGACTGAAAATT
Source organism: Maratus michaelseni (assembly GCA_963931845.1). NCBI lineage: Eukaryota > Metazoa > Arthropoda > Arachnida > Araneae > Salticidae > Maratus > Maratus michaelseni. The sequence goes on from OZ007591.1 coordinate 99,428,738, forward strand.
CTTTGATACCTCAAGACATAACAGAAGATGCTTCACCTTATTCAAAAGCAAGATATAATCCAAAATTTCCCCCTAGATACATGAATAGAGGCTACTATCATGGTCGAAATAATTATAATTATGGTGGCCGACGATCGTGCAAAGCTAGTTATAATGAACAAAGATATTCGCAACCATCACATAAGAATAATTCTCATCACGGATTTAAAGGAGCCGATAGTGGACGAGATGATTATTCAAATTCCTATCATTCTAGAAGCAATAGGTATATAGCTTCTGAAGATAGAGAGCAATATCCGGAAAGAAATTACGGAGATATTAGATATGCAGGTTCTAAAGACAGAGAGAAATATCCAGAAAGAAAAGAAAATCTAACAAATCAAGATGATGATGTCGAGACGCCATCACGTCAGGATGACCGATTTGTAGGATTCCAGTTTGAGCACTTCATGTAAACGATATGAACTGACTCTCTCTCTCTAGTGTTATTACCCATGGTTAGAAACTTCACTTCATCCAATGAACTAACTATGCACGAGTTATAAATGGTTTGAATCGCGAGATTTGGCTAAGAGCCAGTTTTCTATTTTTGTTATGAAGAAAGAGATGTAAAATGGATATAGCCGTTAGGCCTGGTTGGATTATCGTAATGTAAATTTGTTGTATAGTTTCGACTAAAAGTGTTATTAGTTGAAATTAAAGTGCATATTTTGTTGTTCATCGATTATTTGTCATACTGGTTCTGTAAAGTGACTATTCATATATCATTTACTTACATTTATATATATTTCACTGGCACCCGGCTAACCGAAAAGTAACATAAATAAACCACATACTTATCGAAAAATAAGGGTTATTACAATTAGTCAATTGGCGCCATGCTTGGCACAATTGTATTTGAGTTTCCAGTATAATACGTAAGTACTCATTTTTTTTTTATTATTATCATAGAACACACTGAATGATTATGTTATCATAAAACACACACAATGATCAATTTAATATAAAACATACAATATTTAATTTAATATCAAACACACGCAATCTTCTCTACCGGGTTGCCATATGAAGCAAAGTTTTGCCAAAATCGGCGTGTTGCCTAGGCATAAAATCGTCCTTTTAGCGCCGAAAATATATCCCGGTGCGTCTGCGGCATCTGTACCAATATTATTTATATACAATTTACTTATGCTTGTACATTTCAATAAGGTACAGATATCGCAGATGCACCGGGGTATCTTTTTGGCGCCAAAAGGGCGATTTTATATCTAGGCAACCCGACGATTTTGGTGAGATTTTGCTTCGTATGGCAACCCGGTAAAGCAGACTGCGTGTGTTTTATATTAAATTAAACATTGTATGTTATATAATATATTGATCATTGTGTGTGTTTTATGATAAAATAATTTTTGTGAATAGATTGCCAAAAAATATGTTGGCAAATTTTCTTCTCTCGCCAATGTCATTTTCTTTACTTTGCCAAGACAATCATTAAATAAGTTAATGTACTATTGCTCCGTTACAGTACGCATATACACAAACATGATAAATATAACAATATATGACGCACGTATAAAAATTATAAAAACCCGATTAAAAGCTCAATATTTTTTACAAAAAGCGCGCGCGAGAAAAAAAAATAAATAACAATCGTATTTTAACTGCATTAGAAGATGACATCATCCGCTTATTCTTGAAAAACATGAAATAAATTAAATACATTTCTAATATAATAAAGCATATCTTTTATTTTATTTAAATTTTGCTTTTTAAAAATAAATATTAAATTAACCGCGTGGAGAAATCATACTTTATCTTTTTTGTACTGTTTATTTCTTTTTATAATTGTTCGTATTTTCTGAGAAAAAGGGATGTTGACAGGAGAAATAATATATATGGTTACTGCCTTTTGTTATTGTTTAGAAAATGATACATTCTTTGTCGAAATCATATAATTTACATGGTCTTTTTTCATGAATATTAAAATTTGTCTTATATTGATCGAACCTCTATTTTAATATTTCTTTAGCATTTAAACTATATAAAAATAATGTATTTGAAATATTTGATGATTATTTAAGTTTAAATTTAAAAAAAAAAATCCATAAATAATATGTAAATTAGTATTGCTTTAAATGGGAGGAATAATTACAATAAATAAATATTAGGGAATACTCTCTAAGGAATATTGCAATATTAATAAAAATAATTTTAACGATATTCATAATAAAATATGTAATTAATCTTGGGGATTTTATAATTTTTTAAGTTTGTTAAATAGCTTTTAATAAAATATTACTTTTTTTAAGATATCAATTTGTCTTGTGGGAAGGAAACGGAGGTCTCTTGGCATAGGAAACAAAGATATAATATATATTTTTTTTAAGTTTTAGCAGTCATTACCATAATATAGAGTAAAGATTTAACTGAAATATTTTATAATTAATTTAAGATGAATAAAGACTTTATCTATAAAAAATATATGTATAATGCAAAGATGTACAAAAGAAATGTTTCAGAGGATTTAGGGTATAATAATTTTATTACATTCATATAACATTATTGCATTCGAAGTATCAGGGCACCTAGAATACAAGGAATGTTTAGTGCAATTTACAAATTAACCAATGAAATATTCTCGCATCAGTTATTATCCCGCCTGGAAATTTCGATGATCTTCCTCATTCCTAACGTACAGTTACTTTGAAGTGTCCATTATAAATGTTTCATGTAATACACAGCCGCGCATGCGCGTTAGCGTATTACGGCTTATTTTACTATTTATTACTGTTAATTTTACGGTATAATACTGGCAGCTAGAATGCCTATTATACCCCAAAATCCACATTTTTTTTTTTTTCAATTTTAGGGTTGTAAGACCCGTTACCACTTCTTGGGATATCAATCACGATTTTTCACGAGGAAATCCTGATTTCTCAGGAAATACAAATCCTTTAAATTTAATAGTATCATGCTATCTGTTAGTCTGCATAAAGTGGACTTCATACAGTACAACCTATAATACAAAACCTGTCTATAACGAAAAATCTGTGCGATTCCGCCGAATAGGAATAAGGTACGAATCTACCTGTCAAAATAGAATATTTTTCAGTTTCTAACGATTCTGTTTTTTACAGGCTTTACGGTACTTTGTTAGATAAACCTATATAAATGGAACATACTTATGTCGAAATTCTATCTTAAATGTAAAATTTTTTAATCTATGCGGAAGGAATATTTTAAAGTGAAATCCACATATATATTTTTAAATAACTCGTTTTGTATATCGTATGAACATATGATAAAAAAATACCTAAAAAATAGTTTATTAATACTTTATAACATGACATTTTTCGAGATATTCTCCTAGGTATAGTTTCTAATTGACTTCCTTCGACGAAAATATTTATATACTTTTTTCTTTTTAATTCCCATATGTTTTTCAATTTATAGGTTTTTGTCATAACAATTCTTTTTTTTTTTGCAAATGCAAAACAATATTACTGATTTTGTTTTTCAAAAATTCGAATTTTATCATACATTTTCTATACTTTTTAACAATTTAACGCAAAACAATATATACTGTTAAAAAAAAAAAAAAAAAAAAAAAAAAAATTGCATTTTATCATACATTTTCTATACTCTTTAACAATTTAAATCGTATATTTCAAACGTGTATACCTGACTTTGTTTAGAGGCTCTTATTAAATTTTTGAAATGAATAGGAATTAATGGCTTAGAAAATTTCATAAACCTTCAACTTAGAATGAATTAAAAAATAATCGATCAAAGAATTTTACCTTATATTCGCTTGAGTGAAAAATGGAGCTTTTGGAAATATTCTATTAAAAATCTATTAAAGATTTTCCTAGAGTATTCGCTATCATAGAAATCTGTATGAAAGTGCAAACGCATTTTTAAAGAGTAAAATCATTTAATTAAGCGCTTTACGAAAAAAAAAATTAGCCATTATAAAATGAACAAATTTCTCATTAACCTTACTTTCAAAAACTTTTAAATAATATCACCACTGCTAAATTAATCTATAAGCTACTCCACAATAAATAATAAATTTATACGAAAATAAATTTGAACGTGTTCTGTAATTGAATATTAAATATGAAAAATGATCGCAAACTATGACTAATCTGCATTGCAACTATTACTGAAAAAGTTATTTACATTTTCCATTGATCAAGAAAATAGTAAGTAGAAAATAAAATAAGCAGAGTAAGGTTACATTTTCTTGAAAAATGTTATCTAAAAGAGAATTAATGAAGTATTTCTAGATATTTTTATTACATGTTTACACCGTATATAAAACGATAATATAATGAAACTAAGAAGAAGCACTAGATTAATTTTAATACAAGTATTCAAATTGGTAAAGAAATCATATAAGTTGTAATTTACCAACTGGACGGAAAATGTCCGTGCCAGGATTCGAACCATGGATCTGTTAGAGGTAATTTAATCTAAATTTTTATATTTATATTTTCATTAATATCTTAAAACATTTCTTTTTTAGAAACTCATTCTATTTTGATATTTAATCAAACCCCCCTCCTCCTTTTTCTTATTTTTCTTAAACATTATTAATTAAAACTCTTATTTTCAAAATCCAAACATTTGTATTTTTCTATAAGTCAAGACCACCCAAATTCTTCTTTTTTCACTATGAGATAGTTTCCACGCAAACAAATTTTACTTGAAATTCTCACGTAATTTAAGGGATCGTAAATTCGGAACACACACAGGCAGATTGGATAAAGTACAAAAGGCCTTTATAAGAAGTCATGGGAATAACTGAAGCATTATTGTCAGTTGTATTGTGTGCAACTTTTATTACCCTAAGTAAAGAGAGTCATAAAACTATTTCGAAGGCTTGTTAGGAAGATGCATCAGTATATTGCTTTCGAGTCGTTGTTTACGAGATAGCAGGTGCAAGCGTGCACGTGGTTTCTTTCTTTTCGTGGGACCCAACAGACGGCTAATTTCCAGGAATTGTAGCTAGGATTTTTCACCTAGCAACAACTAATCCAATAGGCGTGTTATTTTCTCCCCCCACTCATCCAATCAGCGTTGACTTTTTTTACCCCCTGGTCCAGCGTTACCAAGGAAACGGAGAGCTAGTTCAGAGAGCTAGTTAGCAGGGGCAGTCATGTTTTGAAGCTCGGATAGTTTGGGTGTGTGAGGGTGGAGGGTTCCTTCCCCCACCCCGCCGGTTAGGCAGTGGCGAAATTTTCGAGAGAGAGACACTTCTCTCCCGGCAGTAGACGAGTGATGTTTAAAACCACGAACAGTGAGGTTGTGGGTGCGTGTTAGGTGTCCATTTTCACCCCACCGCCACCTGCTCGAGCGGTAGATTGTTTTTTTTAGTGAGCAGAAAGACGGACGATCGCTAGGGAGTTGATAGTAACTGGTTGTATGCTACGCGGCCTGAAATGACGAAAAGAATTCGAGAAAGTTTTTAGATGTCGAAGTGTTAGGGCGTGCAGATTTAGTGGTATACCGAGAGATGCGTGTGTCCTGCTAACAGACTCTGCTAGCGTTCTGCAACATAAAACGAATAAAAGAAAACATTCTTTTGCAGCCTTCAAAGACTGATGTTTAAGAATAATCGTTACCAGAGATTAGCACCACTGCTCGTATTTGGAGCCGGTGTGTAACTGAAGATTCACACGGAGTGGCAGGAGCGTGTTATAAATAGTCACAGAATAATTATTAGAATCGTCTCTCGGTGTGGGAACAACAACTTCTTGTGAATAGTTTATTCCTGACTAACTTCATTTACATACATTTCTTTGTGCATATTGTCCTCTACCGTCTCGGAATATGTTTAGACATTTTTGACTACTTAATGTAGTAGCCAAGCATTGTAGTCGTTACTAACAAGCCACTATGACTTGAACTATTGTACCTTAAATTCCCGAACTCTTGTTAGTGCAATAATGGAGGGAAACCAAGCCTACCAAAGAATAGCCAAAGCACCTATAACATCACTATGTACTTTCTGTGGTAAATATAACTTCAGTATTTTTAGTTAAATTTATCTGATTATAGTATATGATACTTCTGATTTTTGGATTAACCAATTTGATAATGTTTCTATCTATTATCATGACCTCAATAAATTAGATTGCTATTATAATTCGTGAAAGCTATGAATAATGTGTTTCTGTAAATAAACAAAATATCTAAGTAAATTCCATCTTTGTTTTCTTTATCTTATCAATTTATTTTAAATCATTTCAATAAGATTCATGTTCAGTAATTTTACCTTTTGTTAATCATTAAAATTTAATTGGGAATACGATGTATAGTTTGAATTATCAGTTTAAAATGCATAGTAATTTTTAACTTAATTTATTCTATTGATTTAGATATTAATTCTGGTAAAATAAATAAATTAATTAATTAATTAAAGTAAATTATTGTATTCCCTAGTCATGGAATTTCTAAATATTATTTTAAGCATTAAATCTAATAAAAAATTTAACTGCTAATTTACTGGATGTTGTAATTTTTAATATTCAAACTTATTTTATTTAATTAACTGAGACCTTTTGCTATTCTTTAATTAATTACAAGACATACTTATCTGATTTTTTTATATAAAGTAATTTTAACATTTTGATCTAAAGTCTTCTGAGGAGCATTTTATAATAATGAATTACTTATTCAAAATTTAATTATTTACTCATGGTCTCTTAAACAAGGATTAATCTATACGATCACAGCTTCAGTGTTGTGAATTCTTGGAATTGATTTTGCTTTTTTTTAACATTGGTCAAATATTATTTTGTTTAACCTATCTCATCAATTTTATACCCCCCCTTTCTGTACTTTCTTTAAAAGAAAGATCTTGTCCCCTTTATTCCAAAATTTTCACTTAGTCTAAATTATTTTGTCTATGAAAATTCCTTGTTGTTACCCTTCATATTAATTCTTGAATTCACAATGCTGATTGTTGGGGAATTGGATGTAGTGCAAATTGAGAATCTTGTCAGTGCTTTTAAATAATTAATTCTTATACTATTTTGAATTCAAAACTTAGAATTCAAGTAAATTTAAATTCTTTAAATTTTAATTGTTTCTGGTTAATTTAATCCATTTCCCTTTTTTCTAAATTTATTTTTGTTTGAGAATAATTTTGTTAGTATGCATATTGACAGGATTCATTTCAATCTTTAGTCATAGGTAATTTGCACTCATTCATAATTTTTGCAAAAGGTAATAGTACCTAGGCAAGAAAAGAAAACCCCAACAGATCGTTTGGCTGAGGCTGCCAATTCTCTACCAACTGATCCATCCTAGACGAATCTGTAGGACCTAATTCACCTAGTTAACTTTATTGATCATAGCATCTGGTCTGAGATCTGAATCAGCTCAATAGATTACATCGCAGGTAATGGAACTCGAGTAAATGCTAGAACGTAATTACACTAGATTAATTTTAACACAATTATTCTAGGATGGCTCAGTTGGTAGAGCATTGGCAGTTCAGCCAAGAAATCCCTGGTTCGAATCCTGACCCGGACGGTTTTCGCCCAGTTGGGAAATTACATTTCATATGATTTCTTCAAGAATTTGAATAATTGTGTTAAAATTAATCTAGTGTAATTACGTATCCAGCGTTTCTGGAGTTCCATTAACTGATATGTTTTCTGTTGAGATGATTCAGATATCATACCAGATGCTATGATCAGTAAGGTTACCTGGGTGAATTATGTCTTCCATATTCGTCTAAAATGGCTCAGTTGCTAGAGAATTGGCAGCTTCAGCCAAGAGATCTCTGGTTCGAATCCTACCCCGGACATTTTCCGCCAGTTGGTAAATTACAACTCATAAGAATAAGCAGTTATAATAAAATTTAATATTGCATTCTATTTAATCAAAATATTCTTTCTTCATTTTTTTAAATATGATTTTACTTATATATAATATCTATTTTATTTTAAGACTTTTCGTGTCGCAAATGATTAATTATTTTTCTTTTTTGATGCCTAATGGTGTGAATCTATTACGTCCGTATCAGTTATATTATATGTATGATAAGTACAAAAATGCTAGAATATTTGACCTTTTCAAATAAAGATTTTATTTCAGAGAGTTGGTGGCTTTCGTTATTTTCTATATTTGGCCTTATTTACCAGCATTGTGTTTGGCAAATCGTTGACCCGAACGTCTGGTGTCCCTTTGTTGGTTCAGAATGAAAATAACTACGCAAAATATGTATTAAAATTATATCGAAACTGGAAATATAAATAATTCATAAAAAATAATTTTAATGTTCATTTATCAAAATGAGATTAATTAATTCTATAGATATTACAATAATATACACAGGTGTAAATCTGGTCTATCCATTAAAAAAAAACATCTTACGGATTGTCATGAAAATTATAGTTTTCAATAAACGAAGCATACAGCTTGATTCTATTTGCAAAAAAAAAAAAAAAAAAAAAAGATATACTTTTAATTGTTTTGTTTAAATTTCCGGTTCTAGTGGAAATTTTTTAATCGACTGAGATACCTTTACAAAATAAAAGTCCACAATTTTTTTCTCTATTTTTCGAAAAATTTCAAAGTATGAGAACCTTTAACATTTGCATTGTGCCAATGTAATAAGAATGTATTGAAGAAATCGTGTATCTATTGCAAAGTGTTTCAGTCGGTAGTGCATTTAAGCGCGCTTCAATTTTGTAAATTAAGGGGGTCGGGGCAAGAAAGTGCCATGCCACATTTTTGGTGAAATAAATCTAACACTGTAATCTGTGGCTTAATATTGTAAGTTATAATATCCAACATATAATTTATTTCTAATGTCACTTGGCGGCAATTGTGACAGGTTTCGTTTTTGCCCCAGATGTTTATGCCCCCAATGAAGATAGCTAATTTACAAGAAACGTAATAGTAATATCATTAAAGTAATGCCATATTGTTACTCTGAATATCTCAAATGTTACTAAGACATTGGCGAAAAACTTTAGGTTATATATCTTGATTGAGTATTTGATTAATTTTCAAATTGAAATATCTCATAAGTTCAAAAATGTGGCTTGGCACTCTCTTGCACCGACCCCTTCAATTATCTATGGAATTTTGTTAAGCATTTGCCCGTATTGACGATATTGCTATAAGAGGGAGGACTTTTGCAGGGGAAGTGACCCGAATTATCTTTCTCGTACAAAGAAAACGCCGGGTGTTTCGAAACTGTGAACATCAGCTCAAGCTCTTTATCTTGTTACCAGAATTAAAAATAATTGTAATTGATCATGAAGTAGATTTAAAGTTAGAAATCTGTCAGATTTTGAAGGTTTTCCTGATGTAAAGTATGATAACAATGACATTTTTTATTACCCTTGGTGTTATTTGAAAACTTGATGAGAGGTTCTTCTGAAAATATTTCGACATTTAATATTTATTTTTTGTTTATTTATTTTATTTATTTTATTGCATTTTTAAAAATTCACTAAATTGCTCAGAAAATGCCGAAACAATTTTTTGTTCAACCTAATATTTATGTCACAACAATCAAATTAATGGATCGATGTCACGACTGACAAAAGAGCCAATCATAATCTTAAATTTTTTTTGTACCGATGTAAGTATTCACGCTTAATGAACCACGCAACCAACCAACCGACTTAATCAGATTGGAGGAGTTTCTCGGTGTGTTGTTGTTTTTCATTTGGGTTTTTAGATTCATTTTCATGTCTTTGGGGGGGATACAATAGGGTTTAAGTTTATTTACACTGAGGAAATGAGTCCAGGATACTCATGAAACGTGCGTCTGTTTATTACACGATGTTATTGTGTGTCAAACGTTGATATTTTTAGTATATTCACGCTTATACCATTCAAGCTACCGACGTTTTGTTTTTAGGTATTAAACTAAAATTGTATAAATGGAGGACAAACTTTTATAAAATTTAAATTTTAAAACAGTTTTGAAAAAAAATAGTGCCAAAAAATTGTTTGTAAACTTCGAAGAATCTCTCTTTTGTGAAATTTTGAGTTATATTATAAATTGATGTTTAACATCCAATTATTTTAGTATATTTTAAGAATCCGTGGATATATATTTTTTTAATTTCAGAAGATCATAAAGAGATCCTTACTCAAATTCTGTGTGCGCGGCATGTATTTTTAACTTTGGAGGTGATTAGATCGATTGAAATATCAATATTTTTTTATTGAAATATCAATATTGGCACACGTCAATGAAAGTACAATAAATTAAATTCTAAAAAACAAAATTGTTTGCTATAATTTTGCAAAATGTTGCATGCTGATTATTTTAGAAAAATAAAAAATCCACAAAATGCCTAAAAATCAATCCGTATTAAGAAGACCTTCCCTTAAAAGCCTTGATAGTCTAAAGTCTAATCAAATTACAGGATATAGATAGGAAATGAAGTTTTCCGGAAAAGTTGAATTTTTCATATTGCATTTTTTTTTGTACTGGATCCTATATTACCGCTATATCTTGCTTATGAAATACAGGGTGGTTCTAAGTATTTCTATTTGGAGCTGTCTGTAGCTCGAAGCAATAAAGCGAATGAAACCAAAATCTGTACAATTACTATTCGAGAAGGGGGAAGAAGAATAGAACAATAAAAAACAATAATTGCAATAATCGCCGACACATGGCGCTACTGAGTGTGAAATGTATTGTGCAATACGCAATACAAGAACAAAGAATTAAGGCGTCAAACTGGATGGCATACCTAATTTATTGGAAAATGTCACAGTCAATGTATTACGCTTTTGCATGGCAGTGCCGATCATGTTCAGGTTCCATATGGCCATTGTGCTGGAGGACACAATCCAGGCGGTGCACGACGTGCTCAACTACGGAATGTAACGCATCAGGAGTGATGTTTCGCAGATGTTGTGATATGCGGTAAAGTCATTGAGGTTTGCGACACCTCCACAGTAAACAATATAACACATTACATTTCACACTCAAAGGCGCCATCTGTCGGCGATTACTGCAAATATGTTTTTTATTGTTTCATTCTATTTCCCCTTTCTCGAATAGTAAATGTACCGATTTTGGTTTCGTTCCGGTTATTCCTCCAAGCTACGGACAGCTGCAAATAGAGATACTTATATTATAACCACCCGGTATTTCTGTAATTCCCAATCGAATACTGACGGTTGGATGGAAAGTAAATGCTGTTTATAGTGCAACAGGTATCAGTAATAGTTTGAGCAAGAGCTCATTGTAGTTTTTAGTAAATTCAGAACGTTATTCGGATACCTCAAAGTACGTTTTATAGCATTGCTTACTTGATATTCGTAAATTGTAGCACTCTTCATAATCTCGTAGCCTCTGAGGTTTATCGTGAGGCAAGTAGAGTAGTGGCCAACATGTTCTTAAAACTCATTCGTAAATCCTCCACTTATATTTTTTAATCTGTATATTTATTAATAAAATCTTTTTTGTAGTAATAGGAAAAGTTTTTAAAATTGTATCAGAAAAAACCACTTATCTAAATTAAAATAGAAATATATATTCAAAAAGTGATTAAAATACATATAAAAGAGTCTACAAATGGACTAGTTTAGCACACTCCAATGGTGACATTCTCAAGGGTCTGCATACCATAAATTAAAAATTTCAGCATAAAATCTAAACTTCGTACATGATTAAAAAATTATCATCTTATGTCAGTGGGCGCCATGCAGTGTCATTATATGTTAACAACATTAATCTTCCTTTAACGTGATTTATTTTATTCTTTCCTTTATAAGGTTACGCAGCATCTCACGCCAACTTCCAGATAATTAAAAAGATGACGATTCATTGAATTTGTTCATTCAATATTTCGACTGACCTGCGTATAATGAATGGGAAATAAAATATTGGGGAAGAAATTATTTTACTTTCTTTAAAATTTATCTGCAAACGCTCTACGTTGTTTAGTCTGGCCAAAGCTGTTGTTTTTATGTACTTGATGTCTGCTATATACAGTCCCTGTCCAAATTATTAGACGCAGTTGTTTTTATTATAATTTATTAAATATCTGGAAAGATACATGAGGAATTATCCTGAAACTTCAGGAGTGTAAACAACATGATAAACGTCATATATTTCCGCGAATTTTTTTTTCCCGAAACCCCATAAGGGGCCGTCAACAAATTGAAGAAAAACGAATATCTTTTGGATAACCCTGTAAAAACTAATATTGCAAAAAGCATTCAAACTATAGATTATGATTAAGTGGTTTATTGTAATAATTTGGGTTCATTTTTATGAAGATAGCATGTATAGTCGAAGAGAAATTCACGTTTTTATAAAAACAGTCCCAAATTTTACCAAGTTTTTTGCTTATAATTGGCAGAGTTTTTAATATAAAAACAAGTTATTTTCAGAAAATATGACAAACAAAATTATACACAATACCCTGCAATCAGAATTAAAAATAAATAAAAATTGTATGAAAAATAAGCAGGTTTACTAAATATTGTTTCACTGCGCATGCGCGAATTCAATCAAAATATACTGTGCATAATATATTAGCTAAATCTATAGACCAACTTTTATGAAAGTCTCAAAAACATAGCTAGAAAATTCTGATAGTGATCGCCGATAGAATAAGCTCGAAATTCGCTGTTCCCAAAAGGAAGCAAAAAGATGAGGGGTTGTATCCAAATATACTAGCTTATGGAAGTTGGCATAATAAGAATGAAGTGTCTCTCATTCTATATTTGATACAACCCCTCGTCTTTTTGCTTCCTTTTGGGAACAGCGAAATTCGAGCTTACTCTATCGGCGATCACTATCAGAATTTTCAAGCTATGTTTTTGAGACTTTCATAAAAGTTGGTCTATAGATTTAGCTAATATATTATGCACAGTATATTGAATTCGCGCATGCGCAGTGAAACAATATTTAGTAAACCTGCTCATTTTTCATACAATTTATATATTTTTTAAATTCTGATTGTGTATAAATTCTGGGTATTGTGTATAATTTTGTTTGTCATATTTTCTGAAAATAACTTGTTTTTATATTAAAAACTCTGCAAATTATAAGCAAAAAACTTGGTAAAATTTGGGACTGTTTTTATAAAAACGTGAATTTCTCTTCGACTATACATGCTATCTTCATGAAAATGAACCCAAATTAGTACAATAAGCCACTTAATCATAATCTACAGTTTGAATGCTTTTTGCAATATTAGTTTTTACAGGGTTATCCAAAAGATATTCGTTTTTCTTCAATTTGTTGACGGCCCCTTATGGGGTTTCGGGAAAAAATCTTTGCGGAAATATACGACGTTTATCATGTTGTTTACACTCCTGAAGTTTCAGGATAATTCCTCATTTATCTTTCCAGATATTTAATAAATTATAATAAAAACAACTGCGTCTAATAATTTGGCCAGGGACTGTATACTTTCTTTCTCTTTTTAAACATTGTATCCGTCATTCCTACACTATGAGGCTGTCACCGTTGGAGTGTGCGGAACTAGTCAGTTTGTTTTATGTACTGTAATCACTTTTTGCATATATATTTGCATTTTATTTTAGGACAAGTTTAATTAATATTTAAGTTATGCTAGTCTAATTATATCAGTGAAGAATAATATTTTTGAAGCTGTTTTTTAATTAAATAAACACAATACTTAATGTATTCTGCCAGTTACAAATTTATAATTCAGAATATTTGCAGTTAAATGGCTATGAGGTACAATTTACAATCTTTTAAATTTTCTGCAACAGCATATGTTCGACTTCACAAGGCTTGTCTTAGGAGCTTACTGAATTTTGTAATCATTGCGTTAAAGAAATTATTTTATTGCATAATATTAAATATGATACTAAAAAGAGATATATTTGAGTCGTTTGCTGTCAATTTTAAGGAAGATAAACAATTATTTTATTTTAAAAATCCTTCAGAGTAACTGTTAATCACTGAACACATACATACACATATACATATGCAACCCCACACTAAATTAATACAATACTGGAAACTATAATGGAATATATATATATATATATATATATATATATATATATATATATAAACTTATTGTAACATTTAACCATTGAAACATAAGAAACTTACCATACACAATGAAATCACTATACCATATAGCATTGTCAAATTACAAAATATAATATATAGTCGTAATAAATGAAGTATTATTAATTCAAATGAAAAAAAAAAAAGGAAACAAGAGTATAAACACATATGGAAGCTTATAATGTAATTCACTTTTTCAAGGGCAGGGAAACTCAAAGAATGAGCAAAGAATGATTGTTTTCTGTATATGAAACCAGCTTAATGCCAAAAATTATGCCAAATCTCTGCCCGAACAATCATTGAAACAAGATTGAAAAACAAGGAGACCTTTGAAAATGGAATATTATAAATCATACTAACAATTTGAATAAGAGGGGAGAAAAAAAATAAATACAAAGGAGGATAAAGAAAATTTATATATTACATACATATGGGGGGGGGGGTATATCTTTCTTATACAAATCTGCAATTTTTGACTCATTTGCACGAAACTTGATATGCAAACGTTTTGGAACAAAAGAAATATGCTTGCTACTTCAAAAATTTCTCTTCTTCCTTTACCAGTTTTTAACTATCTGCCATAATTTACAAAAACCTATTTTTTTTTCAAATACAAATTATAATTTTTTGTTTCTCCGCCCTAAAAACGCCAAAAAATAAAAATAATAAATATATTAAATGTTCTTTGTTTATATACGCCAATAAAAATTCAGATGCACATGCTATATTTTTGCATTCGAGATTTGCGTCATTCTGAGCAGATAATGTACATTTATGGAATTTAAAATTAAATCCTTTTATTGTAAGTGCGATAATAGTACTTTCATTCAAATGTTTGGAGTTAAAAAATCTAATAAAAGAATGAAAATTAAATTTCCTGAAAACAAATAAAAACAACAATTATTAAAAATATTTTGTTAAGTATGACGTCACTTTTTATTAAACGGTTTCATTGTGATGTCAAACTGATTCTAAACAAACTTTTGCTAGGTTTTATTTCCTATTTCGTTTGTATGGTATAACTTTATTTTATATCTATACCGTATAGCTAACTGTTTTAGCACTTTAGATGCAGAGTTAACATTTACTACGATTTATATAAAATTCAATATAGCAACCGTTTTCATAGAGTCGCTTCTTTCTTAAAAAAAAAAAAAAAAATCATAATTGACGTCATCACTGAAATTGTCTAGAAAGTGACGTTATTCTCATATAATCGTTCGACAATTAGTTTTTATGAATTAAAAATGTAAGTTCTCATTTAAAAATAATGCCATACGAAATAGAATTTCCCCAAATGCTACGCCATTTGATTGAAGTTTTTGCATTTTGTTTCGTAATGTCAGAGAAATCGTATATTTTTCTATTTTACTCGCCAAAGAAAATGCGCATTTTCATTTAAAAAGGCTAAAGCTCAGGGGCTTTATTATGATTGCGTCAAAATATTGAAATTTTTTTTCTGTAGTTTTTAAAGATTTATGATCAAGAATGAACAGAGCCTACATTACTGTGATGGCCATATTATTAAGATATTTATTTTTTATTTATTTTACCTGGAATCCCAAATAGTTACATCGGCTAAAACTAGGTGATTCTGCAAGTCATCGTATAAAAATGTGACTGGCACCAATCGTTTTGTACTAATAACGTCTACTAATTAATGCTATACTCACATTTTGCTTAGAGGGTTTTCTACAAATCGAAATTGTAACAAACTTTAAAATTTTAAATACTAATCCCTAATTTTGACATCATATATGAATTCTTCAGTATGTTTTACCTTCAGATACTATACGGAAAGCCATTTGGTCAAGTAGTTTCAAAATTACGCATGTTTAACATTTGGAATTATTAATGTTATTCGTTTTTAATCGTTTTAAATCAGATTGAAATGTAGGTAGGATAGTAAGTATATCTCAAAAGCTATTTGGGGGAATGAGCTGTAATTTAGGATTCGCATAATTGAAATTTGAAATCGATTTCTGATAAAACAAAATATTAAAAGTTTACAATTCATAGTTTCTTTCAAAAATTAATTAACAAAATATATTTAAAAAAAATCCCTGACGGCTCAGCCTGCAGGCACAGGTGGATTTCGAAGACGCAGACCGTGGGTCGCCTGTTTATTGGGAATTGCAAAAGAAATGACCTTTTTGCCATGATGCGGCAGTTGGAACCGCTCCCTTCGAAATCTACCTGTGTAAGTAGGTGGAGCCGGCAGATATTTTTTGTTTTTATTTATTTTTTTTTTTCTGTAATGGTTGGTCCTATAAAAAACTTGTCAATCTAAAAGTTGTAGATAAAATTAATACGATTTATAATAAATTTAAGCCGATTTGATTGCTTGTGAATTGACAAAGTTATGAATTTTTTTCTTCTGAAACCCCCTTTTCCCCCTCTTGAGGCTATTTTTAATTATATCAAAAATCTGTCATACATAAATTTTCGGCCCTTTTCCTAGAAGTAATAATAACTTTAAACAGATTCGATACGTATGATAATTAAAAAGTTATGGGGATTTTTCTGTTTTCACAAAAAGCCCCCTCCCCCCATCTCGGTTTGATTTTGCCCATTAACGAACTTGAACGAGATTTTATGCCCTTTGATTTTATGTATCAGTTTGAAAGAGATTTGTGAAGAATTTTTGAAAATATCGTGTCCATAAAAAGTGATATAGATAGATAAATTGATAGATAGATAGACAGATAAAGTTTTGAACTGGGGGTGGTTTTGGGTTCTGGAAGTCATAATCGGTGTAGATCTGCAAAAATTGTCCAGAAATTCCAACATAGGGGAGAATGTAATATATTTAAAATATATTTAAAATATACAAAATATATTTAAAAAATATTTTTCAAAATTCTATATGTGTATTCTGTACTCTTCTTTTAAATACTAAAAGGTGTAAAATAAAAAGATTATAAGCAGCAAAATAAGTTTTATTAGGCTGTTGACATGTTTCGCTCAATCTTAGCCATTATCAAAACAAATAAGAATATTCTATAATTGCACAGTTTATGAAGTTACTTGAAACGTAGAATATTCTTATTTATTTTTTAATAATAGCTCAGATTGCGCTGAAACATGTCAACAGTCTAATAAAACTTATTTTATTGTTTATAATATTTTTATTTTACGTGTTTTAGCAATTCAAATAAGTATATAATTATAATGTGTTATAATTTGTTACATTTTTGTATTCTATGGATTTTTAAAGAGAAATCAATTTCTAGAATCTTCAAGTATGCGAATCCAAAATCACAGCTCATTCTGCCAAAGTTGTATTTCGATATTTGTTTGATTTAAAACCCGCTGAGCGTCTGTGGGCTTTCTTGCATTTTCATAAAAATATTTGTAAAACTTAAAATAATTTAAATTTTCTTTCCCCGTTTGTTTCTAAAATACACTTCATATCTCTGTATTTTACATATATCTTAAAATACAATTTTGTTAAAAAAAAAAATTGTCTAGAGCCGATTTAAGTTGTTTTTGGGAAACTGAAAAATACGTGCAAAACGCTTAGAGGATTAAGAGCCTACATCAGTCATGCGAAAAATCGCGTAAGCTAATGTTAAAGTCTATGGGAAGGTTCTTGCGCGATTTCTCGCTCGCATTTTAATACTTTTAAATAATGTTTTTTGCATAGGATAGCTGAAGTCGATCTCTAACGTTGTTAGTTTTTACTTTTTCGATTTTGGTTACAGTTTTTTTTAATGTAAGGGTACTTTAACTTTCAGAACCGGTTCCAACCGGTTTCAAAATTGAAAATGTCTGCTTATAAAAAAACTGTAACCAAAATCAAAAAAGTAAAAACTAACAACGTTAGAGATCGACCCCACACTGTAAAAAATTTTCAGAAACGTTTCTGAAAGTAACGGAGACCTGTGCTGCACGATACTAACAGAAAAGTTTCCGATTCGATCAGAAAAATGTTTCGGCTAAAACACGGAACCTTTCCGATTCGTAATGAAAGCTTCCTGAATATATCTGAAACCTTTCTGAATATATCGGAAATCTTTCATTACGAATCGGAAAAGTTTCTGAATATATCGCAAATCTTTCATAATATATCGGAAACTTTTCTGAATGTATCTGAAACCTGTCTGAATATATCTGAAGTGTTTCTGAATATAATTTTATCTATTTTTACTATGTATTATCTGAATTTTAAAAGAATACTTGAAAAGATAAGAATTTCTGCTCTTTTAAATACTGTAATCAAACTTTTTTTTATAATGATTCTTTTTTCTAGGCGAAATTATTCGGTATATTGCGTGATATTTTTCAGTTTATATCAAAATTTTATCAAATGTGTTTTAACCCTAATATTTAAGAATATTCACGCAGTGAATATTGGAGAATGGAGATATTTACCTTGTTTTTTAACAACATATCGTGAAAAAAATATAGGATTCATACAGCTTCACATATCAAGTATTTATTTTAAAATATAAAAAAAATAGCACATATACTTAGAAAGAAAACTTAAATAATCTGTAAAACTTTTCATTAACATGAAAGCTATACTAATAGATTTTAGATACATTTCAAATAATGTAACTCCCAACAACATAAAATAATTAAAACTCATGTATGAGCTTTCCAAAAGCAATGCAGCTTCAGAGATCTGTTTATCAGTTAATTTTTTCGGTCCTTAAAAGGTAATTTTTCATATTAAAACAAGACACTTCACAAAAATTCTCATTTTAAAACTGGATCCTCCACAAAATTTTTCGTTATAAAACAGGATCCTTCACAAAATTCTTTGTCTTAAAAACAATCCTTTCACAAAACTTTGCCACCTCAAAAACTGAACTTTTCACAAATTTAATGATTTAAAAATAAAATCTGACCTATCACAAAACAATTGAACTTATCAAAGTGCATAGCTTTTTTATGTGTAAAGGATAGATACAAAGGAACCTGATATAACGATAATTTCAGATTCATAAAATTATGACTGGAATTTTCAAAAATATTAAAAAAACTTCACAGTTCCACAGAAACAGGACCCTGTGAGAAAAATTTGGACATAACCCTGAGATTAATAAAAACACCTAGGAATTTTTTTTTCAGAATTAGAATAAAATAAATAAATATAGTCTGTTTACTTTAAAACAATATTTTTAAAGTCAGACAAGTCAATTTTTAATATATAGTATTATAAAAGTTAGAGTTCTGGAACATCGTTAAAAAATATATATAAACAAACACACAGTACCGCCGGCAGATATTATTCTTTAAGAGATTAAATTGCTACTAAATGCTATTTATAAATCGTATTTATTGAAGCAACGTTAAAAAATCTTAAAATGAGAGACAAAGAATTTGTATTTTTATATTTTAGAGTATATTTTAATAACTATCCTCCCAACTCAAAGTATCTAAATGCTCATGTAAATAGTCCTAAAAGTTAGGGTTAAGACATTTGTTAAAAATATTGATATAAACTGAAAAATATCACGCCATGTTTGAAATAATAATGAATGTAAAACAGAATCATTATAAAAAATATTATTAGGGTATTTAAAACAGCAGAAATTCTTACCTTTCGAAATATTCCTTCTTTAAAATTGTATTTTTTTGGACCGCTCGAATAACTCTTCCACAGCCAACAACGTGCAGTTTTAGCTTTGCCGGGGTAAACTGCTTGAAATAGTTGAGAAGAGAAATACTTGGAATGCGCATAAACTGGTTTGGTATAAAAGTGTGTCGATTTCAATCCGCACTGGAAACTAAACCTAAACATTCGGAAAGGTTTCTGATGGTTTCAGAAAGTGAAAATAGCGCTCAGATATCCGACGGTATCAGAAACATTCCTGTTAGAATACTAAACGTTCCAAATATTTTTTACAGTGCAGCTATCCTATGCAAAAAATAAAATAAAATAAAATAAAATAAAATAAAAATAAAAATATTAAAATGCGAGCGAGAAATCATGCAAGAACCTTCCCATAGACTTAACATTAGCTTGAGTGCTTCTTCGCGTGACTAGAATAGGCTCTTAATAGAAAATATGTGACAAAAATTTCTTCTATTGAAAGAAAAACCTTTTAAAATTTAAGAAGCCCTTATCTTTAGAAAATATTCAATCAAATAATGTTTGTTCTATCAAAAATATTAGCGAATATGTGAAAATGTATTTGATATATGAGAGTGGAGGATGTGTGTTTAGTATTTTTTGAGGAAGCAAAATATTTTTCCAATAAATTTCCTGTTTTTCATGATTTAAAAATAATTATAAAACAAAGAACGTCCGATGATAAAAAAACACATTGACTTTTTTGCATAAAAAAGACCTTCTTTCCAGATATCTTCTTGTTTGTGTTTCGCTGAAAAACAAACGTTTCAGAAAAACCTTAAAAAAATACATTTCTCTGAATAGCCATTTTCTTTATAACTTTTTTACACCGAAAACATTTTTCGAAACAGAAAAAGATTGTATGAAAATATACGTCAAAGTTCTAAAAATATCATAGCAAGACGCATCTCAACATTTGTTTTACTGTTCCAAATTTACTTTTTTAAGCAAATGTTACTAAACTTATAAAAATTTTCAGGTAATTAAACAAAATAAATAACTAGTGCTTAAATAGTGGTTCATTAGTGCGAAATTAATTACTGATTTTACTATTTTTCCGCCAGTGAAAATATATATATATATATGTATATTTTTGGCAGCAAACTTTTTATTTTATTTTTTTCCTTTTAATTTCATTTATTTTACATATATATTTATATATATATATAATAAATAGCTACGTAAATTTAAATGACTAGCATAGCATGACATAGAAAAGTTAAAGCTATACATTTAAATGTGACGGAGAAGAACACACACTTCCATATTATGATAGAAGATAAAATAATTTTTATATTTTATAAAAAATAAAAAACAATCAATTGATCAAATAATACATATGAAATAAATGAAACTTTTTCTGTAAAGGAATGTCAATATAAAGAATGTGTGAGAATTATATTAAAAATAAACTATAACAACATATGAGATAAAAGGCTGATTTGAATATAAAATTACATTGGTTTTTTTTTCGTGCGTTTGAAGCTCAGAATAAATATTGAAACAAAAATATTTTTTTGATAAAGATGGTTAAACATATGCTACATAGACTCCATTCTTTTTTAAAGGATTTGAAATGTCATGTATTGCAACAGTGGTTTTTTAAAATGTATGCTTTCAGTACTTTTGAAATTTTGCCAAGAATGAGCATATTTTTTAAAAAAATACATTTTTGAGTAACATTAGAATATTTAGAAATTTCGTATTATCCATATACATAAAAAAATAATGCTATTGTTCTGGAAAAAAGCAATTCAAAAAGTTAGAATTTCGAAGTAGAGTTACAATATCATTTCAGACATACATTAAACATCGCTTAATTTCTTCTTATCTTTATTATTATCCATTGCAACAGAAAGGGTTAAGTCCTCGAAAACAGTCTACGCAAAAAATAAATTTTACTCTGAATATGAGAAATATAAATATTCGTACAATGAAAAATGCGAGACAAAAAATTAGGAACTGCTCATATCGGGATTCCTAAGAATATCTTATAGTATACTTATCATTTTTGTTTAACTTAAGTTCGTCTGAAACAAATGTAACAATTGCTATTTCTCCTTTGATCTTTTTTGTTTATTTAGAAAAACGAGTAACTTGAAATTTGAAATTCCATGATACTTTATATGTAAAGGAAAGGAACGAATCTAGATATTTTCTGCACATAGATAGCTATACATTATGTTAAATATTTTTCAAAAATCATTGAAATATCAAATGTCAATGATAGTACTAAAATTGTTATGTTCGATTCAATTGGATTAACAAGGTACCACCGAACATGATGCACACCGATTTTGATGATTTTATAGTGTGTTGTAGAGGTCATACTTCTAACTATTCTGGTGAAAGTTTTTTTTTCAAATGGGAATCAGATTTGGAGAAATCGGTTGTTAAAGCAGCAAATCTTTCAAATACTCCTCAATTTGCACTTCTGTATGACGTTTAAGGGGCGTCCAAGTAGCATGCGCGCTCACGAGCCAGAAGGTGAGGGCTTCGTAATATCTTGCAACATCTTTCTTTCTTTTTTTTTAATTAATTTTAATTTTTTGACACGTTAAAAGTTTAAAGCAGAATTATGAATTCTGCAGCTTTGGATATTTTTCTAATATATTACATTTACGTGTCTGAATTTTTCATGAAAATTTACATTTTTCTGTAATTTTTAAACTAATATTTCTTTTGACAAAAAATGCAAACTAATTTATGTTTAGAGATTTTTTTTTTAATTTATTATTATTTACCTTTTTATAATTTTATTATTTAAGCATAGTTCTGAAATAATATTTTTTTGTTTTTTATGAATTTTAAATGAAAAAAAAATATATATTTATAACTTATGCATAATACTTTTGATGTTGAATCTCTCAAACATATTTATGATTACGTAATTACAATAGCAAATCTTTAAATTAGTAATAAAATATTAAAGCAGTATCGCTCATGTGCAATTTTTTTTTCAGTTGTATTTTTTAATGTCCTCTATATACATTTATTTGTAAAGTTTACAGATTACATTTCAAAATATAAACAACATTTATAAATATGACGCCTATAGCGTTAATGAAAAAAAAATTTAATCTGTTAGCTTTCTATATAAATGTATATAAGGACGTTAAAAATTTATACAAATGGTAAAAATTCACATATGAGCGTCACTGCTTTTATATTTTATTACTCTTTTGAAGGTATGCTATTGGGATTATCTAATAATAATTTCGTTTGGAAAATTTGACATGAGAAATATTATGTATAAGTTATGGGAAAAAAAAAAAAAAAAGATAAGTTTTCATTTAAAATTCCACAAAGTGAAAGGAAAAAAAAAGTATTGTTTCAGAACTGTGCTTAGAATATAAAAATATAAAATGGTAAATAACAATAAATATAAAATATCTCTAGACATAAATTAATTTGGATTTTCGTCAAAATAGTATTAGTTTAAAAATTGCAAAATAAATATAAATTTCCATAAAAATTAAAAAAATTGAATGTAATTTATTAGGAAAGTATCAGAAAGTTACTAGCTGCAGAATTCATAACTCTGCTTAAAACTTGTACCGTACAAACACATAAAATTAATTAAAGAAAAGAAAAGAAGTCACAAGGTAGGACAGAAATCTTGCCTTTTGGACCGCGAGCGTGAATGCTTCCTCGATGCCACGAAGACCACGTGCAAAAGCTCAAATTAATGGTTGTTTGAACTAGATTCTTTTGATATTTGTGCAAGTTTATTACAGATATATGTGTTAAGATTCTAACATTTTTGAATAGCTCTCTCAAAAATGTTTTCCCTTGAACATTTTTTATTAGATTGTATTCTAAACATAAATATATATATTTGTTACACTAATAAATTAAATTTATAATGTTCAGATATGCTTAAAGAAGATGCAGGTAAAATTTTTTATAAAACTTTTATAGGTAAGAGAGTTTTTATATGAGAAAAATATGTACATTTGCTGTTGGTTGGTTGGTTATTTGTTATTACCGATTATCTGCGCTAGGGATATAGGCAGGCGAGGGGAGCTCCCTTCGTGGGGGTCTTTCTAAAGGATCCTAATCCGTATTTACGTAAGGTTCGAAGAAAACCATGGAAAACTCCGAACGATTAAAAACTAAGCTGCGTCGGCAGGAGCCTGAGTGGCGCCCGGCGCGTCTCAAACCGTCGCGCCCATGTCTTAAGGGACATATAACGTGCTCAGCAGAATCTGCCTTACGCGGCGCTATGACCGGTCGGGTAATCGCCACCTGCGGACCCCCCCCCCACCCGATCCTACCCAGGTGAATTGACACGGCAGAGGTCGTTTACGATAGGCGGAGGATCTCATATTCAGAGGAGACCTTCATGAAAACACCTGATGAATTGCCAGAAGACACCCAACTACTTCGCGCCGGAACACCATAAGAGGAACCAGTCCCTAGTTCATATGCCGAGCTTCACCGAAGACTCTTGTTTTCCCGCGGCGTCCGAATATCAAATCCTAGAGAAGGAGGAGACGACTAGCTCTTCTGCCGCGGTTCTGCGAACGGTTAGGTCGACGAGCGCAACACGGGCTCGTTTGCTGTTGGATAAATTGACATGTTTCCAGCACTTCTTTCTGAGCAGTCTAAAGATCGGTTAATGCATCTTAAAATACTTGAAAAGAGGTGATTTATTTAGCCATTTGATTGCAGACCAGAGCTGGCGACTAATTTTATGTTAAATCGTACCAAACTTTACAAAAAGAGAAAAATCTTTGTGGTAGTTTCTCTTGAAAAATAGTAATATAAGTGTTTGGCAGAGATTATTTTTAAAAAAGTGGCACGAATAGAATAGAAAATATTCAACTGGAATTTATATGTCCTGAAGTCAAACGTTTAATAGCGTCAGCAGGCAATCACTAGTCATCTGCCGACGATTCGGTTATTCGGCCGATGATAATCGGATATCATTTGTCGTTTGGGATATGTCATAGCTTTATGCACTTTGATATGATTAGACTGTCATCTTAGCATGTGCTCTGTAACTTTCGTAGACATATAAATTCGTTACATTTGTTAGCTTAAAGTTCTTCTTTCTAACAAGGTATATGCATGTTTTTCGCGTTCATTCAAACTAGTTAAAAAACAAATCCTTCGTTTATATGAACCTATGACATTTAACACCTGCCTAGAAATGTTTCAAATAAATAACGTTTTATTGTTTATTAGACACCATTGTTTATGAAAATTAATTATTCTATGATTTTAGAAGAATTGAAAACCAAACTAGGAACAAATATTTCAGTTGTGCTAATTTACAGTTAAATAGAAAAAAATATATGTTACTAAAAAGTTGCAGTTAAATATATGTTTAATGCATGCAACTAAATGAACATGTAAATTTTTTTCTTAAATATTAAAAACTTTTGATCCAACTCTTATTTATAGAGGAAACAAAACTTTTTTAATGTGACTTATTTTAAAGTTTTCTAATAAAATATATTCAACTTTAAATTTAATTAAATGTAGTAACAAAATTCTTTTTCTTTTGAAATATTGAAACTAGCGTAAATTTAAGAACAGAAAAGCTTATCCTAATATTTTGGTTTAATATTTTATCTTAATACTTTCGATTATTTCTGAGTGTGAATGCATTCACGTCGAAAATATCTTTCATCATTATTTAAAAAGAGCTTATTTAAAAGAGTAAACATCATATTTATTTTCTACCACGATCTAGAGACTTGAAAAACAAGTGTTTTCATTATTTGAATTTATAGAGATTGAATTTTATTAAAAAATGTTTCTTAACAGAATTTTCAATTTATTTTCACTTATTTCGCTACTTTTTTTATTTCAAATTTTTTCGTATTAATAATGACATAATATTTCATGATGAAAACAATTAAAATAGTTAACTACTATTCAGTTTTGAAAAAAAGGAGTTGTTAGAATTAAGAGTTTAAACAAAAATGAAATTAAGTATATATTTTAACCCCCTTTTTAGAATCTATAGATTATTTGTTCCGCAATTTCTTTCTCCAAATATCCAAATTTTTATTTAATCATTACAAAACAATAAAATTGGAATAGAAAATAATAATCATTTCATATTTCAAAATACAGTTTATTTTATATGATAAAATGTGATATATATTACCTAATACGATTTTATACAAGCATATGTATGTTAAAAAGCATTTTTGTTCAATAAAATAATTTATATCTTCCTTATATAGTAATACACGCAACAAATACTATAAAATACTGAATACTAGAAGAGAAAATATACGAAGAATATATTTATGTGTAATCCTTTGCATATCAACATTAAAGCATTGCAATATATCGATGCACTTTACAGTAACTGTATCCTTTTATATTTCTACAGGGAAAATTTTGAATAATAACCAATATTTTATTCATGTAAAATTTATGTAAAATATATTTCCGATTTTATAAACATAAGATTGAAGGGTGATAGATTTAATTTACACTATGGGTATAGCCCTAATGGGTTAATGCTCATACGAACTTTAAAGAACCAGTAGATTATTATTGTTATAAAAATATTTGATTTGTTTATTATCAAAGGTACTCATTGTTTATACATAACTCTATCATCGATAGATAACATTACTATTTCTGCTTCTAGTTCTACACGAGTCAGGTTTACCCAGGTCAAACCCAAAAATTCTGCTTAAAATCACCCCGAAACCCGATCCAAACCCAATAAAAATATTCGTCAACCTGAAACATTCTTACCCGAACCCGACACAGTTGTACTCGAAAAACATGTACCCGAACCCGACGTGGGAATACAATCATATATATTATTTATGCTGTCAACATCTCTTTTTCTATGCATTTACGAAACGCCCAACAATGAATGAGGTATCATTCGAAAGTTTTTTGCAGCGGTTTCTGACATAGTACACTCACATTTTGTTAAAACATGTTTTTTGATTAAAAAATGCTGTTACTTAAAAATTAAATCGGCATTGTTTTTATAAATGAAATGAAAGATTTCCCTCAAATTAGCGTTGCCAAAAAAATAAAATACCGCATTACAAGATACTCAAGAATGATTATAAAAAAATAAATATTACAGAAAAGAAAGTATGATTTCTCCGCACGGGTTTATTTTATATTTATGTTTAAAAAGGAAAAATTTAATTGAAAAGTTTAGAAGAAAAAGACACCATCGGTCGATCGAAGCAGTGGTATTTCAGTGTAGAGTAAATGGTATGCTTTGTTATATTAGATTAAATTGCATTTTAAATGCATTCAATTTATTTTTTATTGTTTCATGTTTTACAAGAAGCGGATGACGTCATCTTCTAATGCAGTTAAAATACGATTGTTAATTTTTCTGTCGCGTGTGCCTTTTGCTGTCGTTAATCAGTTTATACTGTAACTTTGATTTAATAAATGAGATGATATTCTTGCTTGACTAATAATGTTGTTTGCAGATATTTTTATCCTTAATTTTTTTTTCGAATTTTAAACCTGCATCTAAAAAATATTAGACTACAGTGCGAAATACGCGCACGGGCACACTTGTGAATCCTTATTTTAATACAATTATTGGAAAGAAGTCTACAATTATGCCTCTAATATCAATTATAATATGTTTTTGAAAACATTTTAAAAAATTCATTACATCTACCATACATATCTATGGTATTGTAGAGTTCCATATGTACGTATTTTCATCGGTAAAAATCTACCGAAGTTGCAGATCCAAATGATACTAATAGACCGGGAGGCGGCAGCACAGACAATCACCTCATCGAGTTCACGGCTGAAATTCCAGAATTAGTTAAAACTTGATTCGCATATTAAGACGCAATCGGTCTGCCAAGTCATATCTTGGGGGAAAACTCCTTAAAACCTGATTTTAGCGGTTGAATTGTAGGTTTACCGTTGTGTTTTCCTGCACCCAAAGGTATGAAAACATAGAGGACTGGGAGCAGGAACACACAATAGTAAACCTACGAGCCAACCACTAAAATCGGGTTTTCGGGTGATTTCCACCAAGATATGATTTGGCAGACCGATTACGTTTTAATATGCGAATCAAGTTTTAACTAATTCTGGAATTTCAGCCGTGAACTCGATGAGGTGATTGTCTGTGCTGCCGCCACCCAGTCTATAACATGTGTATGAATAGTGTCAAATTTGATATCGTCTGGATAGCTGCGTGGTTAGAGAATTGGCGCATATAGCCAAGGTCCTAGGATCGAATCCTGCCTATATACTTTTCACTCTGTTTCAAAATAATTATTCATCTTTGACCTCCACCTACAACGATTATATATACACTTATTAATATCCAAAGGAAAGGGGGATTTTTTATTGAAAAATATACAAGACTTACAAAAATTGGGTTAGTCCGCACCCGATCCAAAAAAATCAACTCTCAACTAGAACCCGAAACATTTAAAGTCAACCGGACACAAACAAGACCCACAATGAATAATGTTAGCATCAACCCGGTCGGGTCGGATTCTGGTAAAATCGGGTTTTTTGACCCGATGCAGAACTCTAGTTCTGTGAAGCAGCAAATGTTTGAGAAGGATTTTTTTTCGCCTTCGTTTCTCATTTTAGATGCAATCTTGATGTTTAGTATTAGGTTTTTGCTGCAAAACGTCTCAATATTTATAGATAATCTTGTATATTTTTTTTTACGTATTTTGTAAAATCTGGGAAATAATATTATTTTCTTAAATTAATAATTAAAGTAGTTTTATTATATGTTTTAAATATTTTTTGAAGTGGTACTTTGAAGTACTGTATGGACTACAAAGCAATATTTACTTAGTAGGGAATGTAAGATTACCATAGGCAATGCTATTTTTGTCTTCAAAATGATGTTTGTTTCGTATATATTGTTTATTCCCATTTTGGATAAAATGCATAAAACTGCCCATCAAGAACAGTTTTTTTGCAAATTAAGAATATCCATCTCGGTAGAAAATTATAAATTTAGTCATTAAAACATCAGGGTTTCCAAATAAAAAAATTTAATATTTGTCATAAATACACCATATACTATTAAACATAATTCAAACTAATATTGGTTTCTGCATAGGAAAATGTTGCAAGCAGCGCACAAGACAAATATGAGGGAGAAGGATCTTTCTTAATGACAAAGAAAATATATTATAACTAGCTAAACCCTGAACGCGTAGCAGTTGAAATATACCAAGTGGTGATTTTGTACCTATTTGGTTTAGAGGAAATAATACTGTTACGGATAGTTAAAAAATTACTCATTAAACCATATTCTGAATAAACTCATTCTTATACTGCATTAGTCGAACATGAGACTTAACTTAATGAGAAACCTCGAACTAATTTCAAATAAATCATAATTTATAATGTATTTTGAATATTTTCCACTCATTTCAGTTTTTATTTGAAATTTCGAATCTCTTAGAAACCGTTCTTAGCGAGAATTTACAGCCTAAAAAAATCACCATGTCAAATTACAAGCTTCTATGTCAACAAAGTTTCTTGCTAGTGATCATTTCTAAATTTCGATTTTTTATAAACTTTTTTGTACATGTATTCGCTTCTCTAAAATGTCAGCCATGTCAAATTTCAAGTTTCTATCCTTAACAATTTCAGGAAAATCGTAGTGTAGAATGTTTTTAGAGCTTTTCTGCTCATTTCATCTTTTAAAATTCGAATTTTTTAGAAACTGTTCTTAGCGAACACTTATATCTTAAAAATAACTACCATGCTAGTCCCAACAGTATCATAGAAATCGGAATTTTAAAATAGTTTTTTTGCTCCTGCAGCCTTTTTAATTTCGAATTTGTAAAATCTGTTCTGTACGAGCATTTACGTTTTAAAAATAATACATGTCAACTTTTAAGTTTCTATTCCTAACAATGCTAAAATAATAATAATTTAGAAAGTTTTTAGAATGTTTTCCTCTCATTTCACAGCTTTAATTTTCGAATTTTTTATAAACTGTTCTTAGTAAACATTTGTACTTTAAAAGTAAGTGCCATGCCAAATTTTATGTTTCTAGCCCCAGCAGTATCGCAAAAATCACAATTTTAGAACGCTTTTTGCTCGTGCACAATTTTTAATTTCGAATTTTGTAGAAACTATTTTGTGCGAGTAGTTACATCTTAAAAGTAACAGGAATGCCAAATTTTAATTTTCTTAATTTATATTTTAAATAAATTGCAATATAGAGCGATTTTAGAACGATTTTCGCTCATTTCATACTTTGAAATTCCGAATTTTATATAAACTATTTATACCGTACATTTACATCCTAAAAGTAACTATTATATTAAAGTTTCGAATCCTAACAATTAAAACTAAGTCGTAGTTTAGAACTTTTTCCGCAAATTTCAACCTTTTAAATTTCGAATTTTAAAGAAATCGTTCTAAAAATTTTCAGAAATTTTGTTCGAACGTTTCTAAATATTTCCTTCGAATTAACCATTTATTTATATCTTAAAAGTAACCCCCCTTCCAAATTCCAAGCCTCTATACCAACTGTATCACAAAGTCACAACTTTAGAACATTTTTGGCTCTGCATCCTTTTAAATTTCAAATTTTTAAAAAACTGTTATGTACGAGCATTTACGTTTTGAAAATAATACATGTCAACTTTTTAAGTTTCTTTTCCTAACAATGCTAAAATAATCGTAATTTAGAAAGTTTTTAGAATGTTTTCCCATCATTTCACACCTTTAATTTTCGAATTTT
Organism: Maratus michaelseni; assembly: GCA_963931845.1. Classification (NCBI taxonomy): domain Eukaryota; kingdom Metazoa; phylum Arthropoda; class Arachnida; order Araneae; family Salticidae; genus Maratus; species Maratus michaelseni. The sequence continues at coordinate 99,459,059 of OZ007591.1, forward strand.
TTATAAACCGTTCTTAGTAAACATTTGTACTTTAAAAGTAAGCGCCATGCCAAATTTTAATTTTCTAGCCCCAGCAGTATCGCAAAAATCACAATTTTAGAACGCTTTTTGCTCCTGCCCACTTTTTAATTTCGAATTTTGTAGAAACTATTTTGTGCGAGTAGATACATCTTAAAAGTAACAGGAATACCAAATTTTAATTTTCTACATTTATATTTTTAATAAATTGCAATTTTGAGTAGTTTTAGAATGATTTTCGCTCATTTCACACTTTCAAATTTCGAATTTTTTATAAACTGTTTATACCGGACATTTACATCCTAAAAGTAACCATTATATTAAAGTTTCTAACCCTAACTATTCCAACTAAATCGTAGTTTAGAACGTTTCCCGCTCATTTCAACATTTTACATTTCGATTTTTTTAGAAACCGTTCTAGAAATTTTCTTCGAATGAACCATTTATTTATATCTTAAAAGTAACCACACTTCCAAATCTCTATACCAACTGTATCACAAAGTCACAACTTTAGAACATTTTTGGCCCTGCACCCTTTTAAATTCCAAATTTTTAAAAAACTGTTCGTTACGAGCATTTATATCTAACAGCCATAAAGTAACAGCCATGCCAAGTTTCTATCCCTAAGTGTTAAAAATAAATCGTAATTTAACAAATTTTAGAATGTTTTCTGATTGACCCTTATAAATTCGATTTTTGTAGAAAACGCTCTTAACAAGCTTCTACAACTTAAAACTAACACAAAATTTTAAGTTTGTTGTCCCAACTGTATCACCAAAACCTCAATTTTGAACTTTTTTGCTTTTCCACCCCGATGGGGATAGTGGTACTGACATAAAATATATCCTATGTTCAGGGCTTCGCAAATGCGGTTACCACGTCGCCACTGGCGACCAAGTTATTTAACCTGGAGTACAAAAATTACCCTTAGTACAAAAATTGAAACGACACCTTAATTTAAAATTTTCATAAGATGTCGCATTATAGAAATTGCACATTTGAAAAGTGTTAAGAATTAAACTTAGAAATTATATTGAAACAAAAAATATTTTTAATTTTTATTTTTAATTTGACAAAAATAAGTTCATCGAATCTAAACTTTAAAATAACAAAATCAGAATAATTTGGCTGACTTCGACAGGAAAATAGGCAAACAATTGTTTTCCTACCTCACTATTTCATTCCGTGAAATAGTGAATAATTAAATACTATAAAGACTGAAAGAAATGGCGTGTTCTGTAAATGCTGATTGCCGAATGCCGAATACTATGAAAATTTTAAATTCATCTATATCTTATGAGGGAGCACGCCCCCCTCAGAAGATATAGATTTTGTAGCACTGAACTATCTGGACATTTGAAGCATTCGACAATCAGCATTTACAGGGTATTCCAGTTATTTCAGCTTTTATAGTATTTATTTTTTTCTCTTTTCAGAAATACATAATTTTGATAAGTTTCGTTGGAAAACTTAGTTTATATTATCTTTCTTAAATTGTGTACTATTAATTGTGTACTATGCTCGTTATTTTTTTTCACAATTAATCCATAGAAAAACTTTTACACTTTTTGAAACTCAGTGACAGGGGGTCGGGTAAATATTTTTTACTGGCGACTAGAATTTTTTGCTGGGTACCAGATTTTATCAAATTTGTAAAGCTCTGCCTATGTTAGAGCAGAGATTATCACCCTCATTTTGCCACAATATTTTTAAATCGGTTCAGAAGTTCCAGATATTACACATAAAAACAAACACACAAACAAATGTTTCTTCTTAATAATAGTATACAGTGTGTCCCAAAATGATTGAAACGTGTTTTAATTTTTTACCATTTGGAAATACTCAGGCAACGTAAATTGCAAAAGTGTTAAAAAAAGTGGGAATTAAGATTATGTTAATGAATTAGATCTGCTATTAATTTTCAAACAGTTACACTTTTTAAATTTTTATATGATCCCTGGGTCTTTTAAGTTATATTTAGAAAAATTTTCTAATTACACTGATCGATACATTAATAAAAATTCCATTCTTCTACTACAAAAACTCATCGAGTTATGTTACGTTATATTTTATGAAATTTTGGAGCTTCCCGGCACAAAAAATAGACATTCAACTTTTTTGTACCGGAAATCCTCAATTTTTCATAAAATACAAAGTATCAAAACTCTCAGAATTTTGCTGGTATTAGAATGAAAATTTTATTTTTTTTATTCGTCAGAGCACAGAGAAAAGTATAAAAATGTAAGACAAAGCTTAAAAACCTAACAAGAGACCCAAGTATAAGTGTAAACAGTGAAACACTTTGAAAGTTACTGGCAGGACAATTCCATCAACATAATCTTAAATCCTACCTTATGTTGAACACATTTGAAATTTACATTGCCTACGTATCTCCAATAGGTAAGACATTAAATCGCGTTTCGATAGTTTTGGGGCACATTATAGATGGTATTCAACTTTACGGCAAATAATACAAAAATAACTTTTTAATAAAATGTTCAATACAGATTATGTTTAAATGTTTTTCAACATATATACATATGTTAGTACGTATTTTTTTATTATTATTTGCTATATCTTCTGCAATATTTTCCTTAATTCTCACTTTGTAAAAAACATAATAGGCGGAGGGGGAGGGGGGATGAAAGCTGGGTATGTTTTAAGTGCATCGAAAAATGTTAGAAACATTTGAAATGATGCAGAAAAATATTAAAAAGTATTATTTTGCAGACCTTAGATATGTGTTGGTTGCTTATAAACATTTAATTGATGTGCAATGTGTTTTTATGTTTAAATGAAAAAAAAATCGTGATTTTTATCAAGCAAATAAAATAAAATGTTGTTACAATTTTTTAAAGGCAATAAATATTGTACAATTTTCGTTTTTTTTTTTTTCAAACATCTGAAGTACTTTTAGTTATATTCACCCGACGATACTTAAAATTACAACTTCAGCTTATTAGCTCTAACTAAACAATTGTTTTTAATTTTATATTATTACTGTACGAATCTTCCGATTTGCTTTTATAATGTAACATAAAAAAAAGTTTTGAGGAGATTTTTTTTTAATTCATAATTTGCGGTTTAAAGATTTAAATTTATTACGGAGATCTGAGGGTCAAAATTTTCTTTTATTTATCTAGAGGCATTTTTAATGAATTATTTTTCTGAAATTTGTCTTTGTATAAAGATTTAAAAATAAACAGTTTGTGAAAACTTTTACATTTTTTTTCAATTTATTTATTTTTGATATAACTCATTTATTATTTTTTGATATAACTCATTAAATATACTCATTTATTTTTTATATAACACTTTCCAGATTTCATAACGTTTTTCCCTCATTGTGTGCAGAAAAATATTAATAATAATTTTTCTTCATGGTTTATAAAAATGTTACTTACGAAATTTATAATACATTTAAAAGTAAAAAAAAAAAAAAAGAGAATTTTTGACAGCGATTTTTTATTTCGAGGTATATATTTTCTAACTTTTCGCACATAATTAAAAATCCTGACTAAAATTTATTAAAAACATAACATAAAAACTCTACAATATTTCATAAACATATCTCGAAAGAAAGTTTAGATATATCCTATTAAAGATAACAATTTATGGACTTAAAATTTTAGCTACGTGTAGAGCAGAATTGATAGTACAACACAAATTTGTTATATTTGTTAATGTAATAACCACAGAAATACGCAGTTTGCTTTATTTAATTTATTAAACTTTGTAGTAGTTTATTAGTAATAAAAATAAAAATATATCTGTTTAGCCAGACTATCTATTTAAATCCTAATGTGAGCCTAAATGTAAGTTTTCTCAAAGTTTCTATGATCAGTTCTGCAAAATTTAATATTAAAAGCTGGATTAATTAGAAGTCGTCTTAGAAATGAGAATATAACATTAATTTTTGACGTATAGAAAACAAAATGGTTTAAAATTCTACTGGTCTTGCTTCAGAAGCATCATATCGTTTTTTCATATTTTTATGCTATTAAAAAACATTAAAAAATAATGACAAGTGTTAATGATAAGTGTTAAATAATGATACATTTGTTTTAACAAATGCTCCTTTAAAAAATATAACAAACAAAAGTGAGTAAGTGTGGTCGAAGATCGCACAAAGCATTTCGTTTAATATTCCTTTCAAAACACTTTATCCTATCTTTAATAAATCCAAATAAATTTCATTTTCAAAAAGAAACAGAAAAAAATCACGTTTTTTATAAAGTAAAAATTTACCGGTCTATTTTTCTGGTTTTTATTTTTCGAAGGACTAAATGCGATATTAAAAAAAAATCAATTTCAAAATTGAACATGTTGTATAGAGACCTTCAAAATGTTAGACGTCAGATAAATTTTCTATCAATGTCATATTAAGCTGCTTTATGTATTTACACATACTCATACTCCTCGTACTATTGAAAAATGTTTGTAAATTTCCGTTACATTACTAATCTGACGTCCTATTAATCTTTTTTTTCAATTGGTGAAGCTATTTATTTCACTTTCATTTTTCACGTGGAAATTTTTCAATAGAAAATTAATTACTGTAGAAAGAATTTTAGTGTGAATTTTTAATTGTTGGCAACTGCTATAACGAAAAATGTTTCAATTTACTAGGAAAAGCCTGTTAGATTTTAGGTTTTTTATCTCCTATATTAAATTAATACGAGTTTTTCAAATTTTATGATTTTGAGTTCCATAAGAAGTATTTAGCTATAAGTACGCGAATTTTCATGACTGTAGGTTATATAGTTTCTGAGAACGGGCTCTGTGACGGACAGACAACTGAGCGGGAGTAATAGTTTTTCGTGAGATGAACGAAACCCCAATTATAACATTTTGTAAGAATATACTTCTTATAATTGCTAAACAGCGTAAAATAAAAACTTTATAATCAGTAAAATAAGTTTTATTAGACTGTTGACATGTATACATATTTTTTCCTTCCAATTTATACTATCCATACATTATAAGAGAAACCATAGAAATTGTAACACGTAAAAATAAAATATGTAAGATGCAGCATCAGTTAACTTACTAAAATTGTGGTTCCAGTTACTACATGGTTACAAATATGCAAATAAACATGCAAGTAAATATAAAAATGAACGTGCTTAATTTGAAAAAATTTGAAATTGTACGTCAAACGTGACAAATGAGGTTCGTACTATAACTAGTTATTAAATATCATATCTTGATGATTTTTAATTCTGTGAAATGGATTATATCGTCTGCCAATTAATTTCTGTAATAAAACAAGTATCTCGGTCGCTTGACGATTAAACCTCGGCAGCTCCTATAGCAAGAAAACACCGAATTTTTTTTTAATTAAAAAAAATTCAAATTTTTTAATAAATATTTTTATTAATATCTTCTAAAGTGTTGATTCGATTTTCATAAAATTTGAAATGTCTGAACAAAACTCTGCAAACAGTTTGGTTGAGTAATTTTTGCGCTGTACAGACCGACGGATGGACGAACGGATCAGGCAACGACTATAGGCGCTACGTATTTATATAATTACGAAGGCACCTAAAAAGTATATGAAAAATTAAATTATGGCTTTTCAAATAATAATTTCATAGACCGTGCAATTGTAGAATATTCTTATTTCTTTTGATACTGGTTCCGATGGACTCAAAACATATGAACAGTCTAATAAAACTTATTTTACTGTTTATATATTTTTTTTTTATTTTACACCTTTTAGCAATTAAAAAGAAGTATAAATGTTCATTTATTCCAAAAACAAGAATTCAAAACACAAAAGCTGCCTCTTGAAAAATTGATGAGGCCAATTTTTTTATTAGTTAGAAGATTAATTTTAAGCAAGAGTAAACTGCAATTTTTTACGCATTCTTTTTGTTTGGGTTCTTTAAACTCACATTAAATGAAAAAGTAATTATGGGGAAAGTAAGGAATAAAGATGAATCTCTCTTGGCTTTTAATGAGTAGATAATTATTAAACTCCCTAACGGTTTTAAGACTGTTCCTGTAAAATAAGATTAAACAAAAATAAATCATAAGATGAATCTTTAAGATAAGTCATCATTATTTTAAGACACAATTTTCAGAGCATACAAGTCTATAAATGAAACTCTTAAATATTTGCTTAAATAACAATTTTGAACTTCGGATTTTAACTACGGATTTGGGTGGTTAGAATTTTGTGAATAATATGGAAAGATGGCCGCCAAGCCCATCATGCATAATTTGAAAAAAATTGAATTTTCAGAAACTCATTAGGATGTATTTAGTACAGGAGAAAACGATTTCTATTAACATATACGTAGGCACTCGACTTATATATATGATAACTTATTTAATGGAAAAAAGTTAAATAAGCAATATAATAGCTTGGAAATTTGATATCACACCATTTTTTAGCCACAACTTTTTTTTTTTTACGCTTGGCCTCTTTTTACTTTTGAAAAGTTGTTTTTGTAGATAAGATTAAACACAATTATTTAATTAAAAAATATATAAAAGGAAAAAGTTTCATTTAACAAAATATTTAAAATAATCACATGCTTTTAACTATCAAATTGTCTTCTATTCTTTACTGATAACGTAAAGTATAAATGTTGCATCGAGTTCAGAATTCTTTATATTTCATTATTTTTTTATAATTATTATTAACATTCTTTTCAATTCGTTCTTTACATATCTATCTGATAGCAGGATTTTACATGAGTTTTTCATGTTTATTTTAAGATACTTTGGTCGTTAACATGTATGTAAATATTACCAATGGTAATTCATATAAACTACACTGTTAAAATAGACAAATGTTTCATAATCTACGAAAATATAATAAAACAACAAATGAAATTATACAATAACCTATTCTGAATTACCTATGATTTTGAAAAACGTTTTTTATCTTTAGAAACCTCATAAAACAATATATTTTCAAAATTTACAGAGGGATTTATCAAGACAAAGTTTATTTTGCTGCCACTGATTTTCGAAAACGTCTCCGAATTGTTTGTCACAGTCTCTTATTCAGTTTTCTCAAAACTGAATATCGGTATTTAGGGCGCTATCGATTTTCAACTAAACATTTTCAAATGCGTAATTGAATTTATTGATGCAAGGGGAACAAAATAATATTAATTTTAATGTCAATATTAATGCTATTAATTTTTTATGTTTATCATTAAAACATGTTTTTAAAACATGAAAATATTTACAACGTATAAAACAAAAATATTTTATACGTATATGACATGTAAAATAAAAATAAGCTAATGCCAGTAAAATATTCAGTAGATAGTGAAAAGATGTTGCAAAATATGCAAAATAATATTATATTTTAAAATAAAGCACTATTTGATATTTTTCTGACACACTGATATCCTGAGCTTGTGTTACTAATGCATTTTTTTATTCTTCACTGAAAGAAAGCATCCAGTAAGGAAGCCTTAAAATATTTCTACAATGTATTGCTACTCTCTGTTTATTTTAACTCTCTGTGTTTTTTTTTTTTTTTTTTTTTTTTTTTTTTTTACGTTGGTTTATTCCGTGTTATTTATTTTCTGAATGACTCTTTCTATGCAAATGACACACTAGCACAGACACACTGATATCCTGCATGTGCAGCTATTATTGCATGTAACCAAGATTATGCAATTATTTTAGCAATTCAATATTTTTTATTACAAATAAAAAATACGAATAAAAAATCCATTTACTAGAAGACAATGTTATAAACCACCTTATTTTTTAAAAAAATCTTATTACGGGAGAAATATCTGGGTGATGAGAAATTGTAAGTAGTGTTGTAATCTTTTTGTTGCTGATGTTGTTGTTGTTGTTGTAAAAAGGAAACATTTTTCGACTCTTTAATATTTAGTGTTGTATACAAGAATTGAGAAATCATGTCATTAAATTAATATGCTTTCTCCAAAAAACTATTATTGGTTTTTATTCAGAGCATACAATTTACGCTTTCCTAAAACAATCAAAATAGTTTTTCTGTACCTCTATTAGAATGTTTATCTAAATAGCCTATTTGAGAAATATGTGTCAGCGTAGATGTCCAGTTAAAGCAGTTTTCAGTCGTACTTCAGCAATGTTAATCACTAATTAAATAAGGGTAGACATGTTTAATGATATAAAGGATGAGCATAACGTCTTTCACTTATTACAAAAATTTCTTGCGTAAAAACAATTATATTTAGGCAAAAATTTATTTTTGTAAGTTGTAAATATACTAATCGAGTTTGTAATAAAACCATCAATTACTTTTACAAATTTCAGACTGTACTCTAGCTTATGCCACGAATTGTCTAACATTTGTTCTGTAAAACAAAACCAAGCTTCTTCCTAGCATTAAATTTTTCATTACAACAAACTTCTGTGGCAAAGATTTTGCTCTTAATATAAGCCAGAAAGATGAAATCAACATGAGTAATATTAAGAGAGCATAGAGGCCATTGTGTTGATCCATCCTTTGTTTTCTAATTTATCTGTCAAATTAACTTTGGATTCATTGAATATGTTTATGTACTAGTTTATCGATTTAACCGACAATAAAAAAAGAAATTTTAGAATAGGGTTATGCAATGATACAAATTTTCTAGTACTATAATAGAGAATTGTTTTCCCAGGGAGGATGACACTTCGATGAGATTTTACTAGTTAGGAAATTTAAGTAATCGGAGCCGTGAGACTATTCCTGAATATGTAAGGAGAAATCAATTCCACATAGATATTACGTTTATTTCAATCCAGGTTCGTTGAAGGATCGCAATACAACGCCGGCAACAGACGCCGGTGGCCAGAGAGGAGGCAAAGGCATTTACATGTTTTCACTACACAGGGCAAGAGCTGAATCTGTTTTCCAACTGTTACAACTTTCTCAGCTCGTATGAAGCATTGGCGAAACCAAAGCAATAAAAATTAGCGAAAAATATATATTCTAGTTGTACAGTAGTCCGGGGTGACATATGTGGTTTTTATCCGTTTGTGTAAATCAAATGGGATTACGTCAGAGAGGAATTATGAATTTTTAACGCCAGTCCGATTAAAACCGCATAATGGAACCCTGTTAATTTCTGAGAGAGATCGCCCCTCCCCCACGCTATAGGGCACGGGTGAGTTAAAGTGACAAAAGCAACAAAAACGATTGTGTAACATCCAGAAATGTGACAACTACCAGTAACAAAAATTACAATGTTACAACTACCGGTAACAAAAGTTACAATGTGACAACCACCACTAACAAAAGTTACAATGTGACAACCACCAGTAACAAAAGTTACAATGTGTCAACCACCAGTAACAAAAGTTACAATGTGACAAAACCCACGATAGTGACATATTAACCATTGAAACACTCGCAAGAAAACCAAGTTTCAAAATGTGACAACCAGCTGTAGCACAAGCTAGAGGTATCAATTTATCACGAAAGAGACAAAACCCAGTGAATGATAACAGACAGAAACAACCCACAACAGGGGTGAGTCCATAAAATGGCAAAAAACCCTGTCAGAGACAAATTAAAACGAAAAGTGAAATCAGCCCCCTAAAAAAGGCGATAAACACTGCAGCGACAATCCACCATGAGCGTGACCAGTCAACAGAGACAACAAATATGAAAATCTATGTATGCTAAAGGCGCCTCGTGCATGTAAAATCTGTCGTGGGTGCAAAGTCCTCCAAATTACCTGTGAATTATACGTCTGGGGGTGAATAGTCAGGTGAAGGTCTCGTCACCTGATAAAGGTTCTAAATTACGAGACCAATTAATTTCTATTCCTTAATGTTTGCCTTTTTTTAAATCTGTCAATTCAACAAAGTTAAATAGAAACCTTGAACCGTCAAACAAAGATAACAGTAGGAAACCACTACAGAGCAAGCACTGCAGCGATGCCAACAAAACTATAGTCAGGTGGATCACAGCCATGCTGTGATCAGGCGATTTCCGGCCCGCTCCCAGGTACGAACTCGTCAAGCTAGGCACTCATGCCGGGCAGGCAGGGACCCGGTTAGCGGTATAAAAAAAAAGAGAAACGGCCCTAAAAGGTTACTATGAAAAAAGGGAAAATGTCAGCTAAAATTATCCCAAGCGGGCACCGATATACCATATATGGCAATTAAAAGGCCATGTGAATAAGAAAAAGAAGAAAGAATTTTCATATGCTGTGAGAATTGACAGCGGATGATGATCCGTTAAAATATAGATGTAGAGTGCATCTGTGAACAAAGGTTTCTTACTGTTGCAAGGCACAAAGCTTTTAAGCTTTTCTTTTCTTTCTTTTTTTTTTTTTTTTTTTTTTTTTTTTTTTTTGTAATAGATGAAAATGTGGTCAGAAGATATTAACGAGCGAAATAAAATGAGAGCTTACAATTTAGGAAAAGGTACTGAGAATAAATAATTTGTGACCAGACAATTAAATTTCACATTAAAAAGGAACCTTATACTTTAAAGTGGGTTAGGGGGGGGGGCAGCGATATAACACATAAATTGCATTCTAATATCAAGTCTAATAGCAAGTTAAATCTCCTTCATAAGTACTATTTTCAACATTTAATTTGTCAACTTTAGTAATCAGGGAGAGATTTTTTGCTCATTTTATATATTGACCACACGTTTTAGGAGCTCTTAATCACGATATGAAACGAATTTTTTTCTATCATAATCTTCTTTAATCTAGGGCATCTTAAAGTAACAAGATCTGTTTGCCAGATTCAGACTCGAGAAGGCTGAAAATATTTTGACAAATTATTTCTAAATTATATTTTTCTAAATAAAATTTCAATCGAAATAATCCTTCTTATTGTGTAACAATTATGTTGATTCATTATTGAAATGTTGTTTATATGTATAATAATGTTGTTTTTTGGTTTATTTTAGTATCGAAATTCGATTAATTGTTTTTCAACTATGTATTTAACTATTTAATTTTTGGAAAATTGAGTTTTTAAACGATTAAATAATTTATAATTTATATTTATTATTATCATTCTATACTAATCTTTGAATATTAAATTTTTAAAGTTTTGAAGAAAGACGCTGCGAAAGGTATTGCTTATTACTATCATTAACACTTTAAAATGCTACAAGATTTTAAACCGTACTTTCCTACATTGAAAATTTGAAAAGTATTGTGTAATGTCTTAGTGTTTCAAACTTTTCCTATTTACAAAATTTCTAGACTTAAAAACTGACTTTTCTGAAGAATTTTGAAAACAAAGTTATCTAAAATATATAACACAAAGTTTAAAGCAAAAAAGCAACTAAGCAAAATAGAGAAAACTAAATACAAAGAAGGATGCCGAATGTTGACATAGTTATGCAGTTTCAGAAATTGAAGTTTTATTATTTCACCTAAACTCAACAAATAATTTTAAATATTTCTGAGAATAAATAAATTTTGAATTTATTAGGCCCATTTTATATATACTCGAAAATGTATTTATCATAATTAGAGATAAATTAGTATTAATGCTAATAATACAATGTATAACATATATAATCATCATCCTTACCAATTTCTACTAAGCAGTGGGTTGGTGGTTGATATATACCAGCCGATTACCTACACGAGGGATAGAAGGGGGAGTGCCTTCCTTAAGGGATCCTAACACATATTTAAGGCAATATTCGAAGAAAAACACGGAAAACACCGAACGGTCTAAGCAGAGCGGTTCCTTGATCAATAAATGTATTTTTGAAAGCTTTTTTTTTTCCAAATTTTCCCTGTCCAGGGCAATAACGCCACTTAACTTATAAACCTTCAATGACCCTTCATTAAAATTTTATCAAATCATTCTTTTTTTGCCCCTCTTTCGTTTTCCTTTTAGGCTCCATTCAAAAAGGTTTTTTTAAAGGCACTCTTCTTTCATTCCGCGAACAGTCCCATGCCAGCTTAGCTTATCATGTTCATTCATCTGTGCAGCTTCCTGTTTGACATGCATTATTTCACGTATTCTTGGATTTTTAACTTTTTCCAACCTTGATGTTCTTGCTGATCTTTGCCAGAAGTCCATTTTGGTAGAGAGGAATTTCTTTTTCAAAGAGAGGTTTAAGGTCCATGTCTCTCTGAACCATATAGTAAAATGCTTTGCACTATTGCAAAATAAAATAATATTTTAGTTTTGGAGAGAAAATTACTACTCCACAGAACAGAATTCAACAATGCAATTGCTTTTCTGCCTCCAACAATTATTTTTTGTACATCTCTTTGGCATAATACATCTTGATAAATGGATATCGCCAATGTATCGGAATTTCTTAACAGGTTTTTAGGTGCGTTCGTAATTATAAAAATACGTAGCAACTATAGTCGTCGTCTGGTCCGTCCGTCTGTCTGTCCGTCCGTCCGTCTGTCCGTCCGTCCGTCTGTCCGCATATAAATTTTAATATATAAATAAAAACACTATTACAGCGCAAAAACTACCCAACCGAATGGTTTGAAATTTAATATATATTGTTCGTTTGTAATTATCGTTGTAGAATTTTGTCGAGTCTTTTCTATTTTTATGAAAATCGGATCAAAACTTAAAAAGATATTAATAAAAGTTTTCTTTATTCTATTAAATCCTATCGTACGTAATTTATATAATAAAAGCGCAAGTCATGTGACTGAGGAAAACAAATACGGGTAAACCACTTCTTTTTTCATATGTCAGGCGGCCATTTTTATTCAAAATTATTTTTTCGAATAAAATTGCTTAAAAGTTACATTTTTAGAAAGATCGTTGAAAAAAGGGTTGTTTGAGAGATGATGTTGAGAGATATTAAAAAATGTATAGATTCTGGGATAACTTCAATGGAAATTACGTTAATAGCCGAATATCTCAATCCATTAGAGTAAATAAACACAGGAGATTGTTTCATTATGAGTCATAAAAACATTACACCATAGACGTAATCATTCGCAAATCAAGATCTCTATGGTGAATTTTACAGTGTTGTCTTATGAAGAAAAAAAATCGCATTTGTAAACGTGGCATACATAATAAGAAAAAGAAAAGGCATATTCATTTCGCTCATAGCAGACGATATAATTCATTTCACTGAAATAATAAGGATGACTTTTTTTTACATTGTTAGTTATAGAACTAACCTATGTCACGTTTCTGTTATCCTATGTCACGTTTAAAGTTGAATTTCCAAGTTGTTTACTGATATCATGAGATAAAATATCAGCTTCCAGATTTGTTGTTAAGTCTTTAGTTTTACTCATATTTATCTTATTACATATGTTCGATACTTTATTACATATATTTTTCGGAAAATACAGGCTGGTATAAAAAAATGTACACATGACTTATTCGCTAATAACTAGCACGTTCTTTTTTTCAATCAGTTGTAACTAACTTAAAATAAATTTTGAAACCAGACTAAACTTTGAACAAAAGGAATAAAGTTCCAAAAGTTTTACCTGTGCAGAAACTGCTTAGAAGACAGTTTCAACAATTCCTCTTACGCTAGAATTAAGGATAAGTTTGAGGTAGATGAAACTGTTCGAAATGTTCACAAGCAACTTTCGGAAAGACCGTTTTCATCAATAAACCCCTCAAAGTAAGAGAGGCGTAAAGAAACAGTCCATTACAGTCGTAATGAATGTTTTTTTCTCGTTCATTACGTACGTAAACCTAAATCGTTCCTTATTGTAGTTCCATTAAACAAATTCAACACAATAAAGGACATGTTAATACAAAATTACATTATAATCTTTGAAATTTTGTGTACCGTATTTGAAATATTCTGTATATACGCTGAAAATTTCACTTACTATTATGTAATATTTAATAATCAGTTTTTAATTGATATTTCCCTCCCCGGAACGGCAATCCAGTAAATGTTTCATAAAATCTTTTAATTATTTCAAAATGTATCATCTGCAATCAGTTTCGGTAATATCATTTCTAACAAAGTTGTAGAGTTTACCTAATTATTTAATGATAATTTAAATACTGAGTACTTGGATACGTTAGAACATATTAATTGGATAATTAGATCATATTATAAGTACGTACATTTCAAATATTACCACAGATTCATCAGTAAAGGTTTAGATAAACTTTCAAATGAAGAAAACAAATCTTAGAAATATGAATATTATTCATAATTGTGAAATTGAAGCATGTAATTCATAAAATGCATAATTGTCAAAGTATAATTTTCTGTCATATTAAGCTTATCGAATTAATACATTTTAAACATTTATAATGTTGACACAATTTTAAAACGAAAATGAGTTTAGTTGCTTAACTTGAAGAATTTAATGAAGTATGTGTAAGCATATAAAAACTTTGATTTGAAGGATTATCACAATATATATTAATGTTGGAATTAAACTAACGAATTCAATTTTTCGACTACTAGGATTAAACTAACGCATTCACCCCGATTCAATTTTCGTTAATTCACGAATATTGTTTTCAGTGATAAAAAACACAGATTACTCTTTCATTACTTGTTATTCAAAATATATTCCTACAATAGTTTTGTTAAATGTGTTATTTAACCTTTCTCTATAAAGAACGTCCTTTTGGTTTTGTAAAAGAGATTTCTCTGTATAATAAAAAATATGGATTATGATGAAAGTATTCTTATCAAACTAATAATAATAAAAAAATATGTATGTTTAATTTTCAAATCAGATATTGATTTAAAAATGATAAATAATATATATAATGTATTGAACTCATTCTGAAAAAAAATATTTTCCTTTCACTTTTTCTACCTTTTATATATTTTTAATATTTTGGATTATATAATCCTTTGAGCATAATTTTATTAATTATTTCAAAAACAACTGCAATATTTACGGACAAAAAATATATACATATAGCCATATGAATAACCAACACAGTGACAAGTATCATGCATTGTTTAAAAATTTTAATTTTCTTTGCTTGTGGAATGATGCAATGTTTATTATTTATATAGCTAGTTATTTTTGTGTGGAAACACTGTAGGAAGTTTTATTTTAATATATATTTCTTACCGTAGCAGACTTTACAAAACCCATCATATATCACACATTTTATACAAACAGTTTCACTTCCAGCAATGCAAAACTAAAACAATGCTCTCCGGCATATGGTACTTACATATTAAGCATCCAGGTTATATTTTATTTCTTTCACATGAAAAACCATTTAATTATTATTTTTATTGTTTTTTTCTTCAAAAGTTTATTATATTGCATAAATTTTGCGTTTAGAAATTGTGAATTGACACATAATTTAAATTCAGTGTTCTTATAAAAGTATTTCTGCAAACTGTTTCACTTCCAGCAGTGCAAAATTAAAACAATTCTCTCCGGAATATGATAGTTGTATAGTAAGCATTCACGTTATATTAATTTTTTTTTTACATGAGAAACCATTTAATATTTTTTCCAGAATTTTATTACAATGCATAATTCTTAGTGGCACAATTTGGAAATTGACACATAATTTAAATTCACTGTTTTTTAAGACTATTTCTATGTCTTTATTCAAGATACATTGATTTGAAATAACTTTGTGCCCATATAGCAGAACTGTGTCATAAGAGTTTTCTGTATAACACCGGGGAACTGCGATTTTGCTGCACAGAGTTGGACAACGGCTTCGAGTAATTTTGATCTGCTAGATATGAAAATAGCATATTTTCTGGATTGTCTCTCACATTTTAAATAAAGCCAACAATACGATAATGGCACAAATAAAAAAAAGTAACATTAAATAAGAAAATATATTTTTTAATATATTTTGTAACATTGTATTTTAAGTGAGATAGGTATTGCAAAAGAGAAATATAGATTTAACATTGCTATTAAAACAGTTTCCTGTATGATTTTCAAGAATGTTTCTCTTCAGGACAACTCTTTGTAAGGTCCAACAGTAGTCAGTCATCATGTGGTGATCCCAACGTCCTTGGTACCTTTGTTTCATTACTCTGATATCTTGGTGGAACCGTTCATCCTGCTTTTCAGTATAATCACCTAAGTTTTCAGGATGTCTGTCTGAATGACTGTGTACAAACTACATCTAAAAAAAAATTACTACAAGAACCAGAGCCAAATATAATTAACTACTTTATATTCCATAATTATAAAATTTTGTATGTATCAAAATCACCAAAGATATGTAATTTTTTGGGGGGGTTCCCCTGTATAATGCTCTTGGAACCATTAAGATAACATAATTACTTGTACTGATACATTGTTAAAAAACTGCAGGAATGTTTCCGAAAATTTATCGTAAATTTGTGATCACTCACAATTCTGGATGTCTTTTCCTTGCCTGAAGGAAAGGAGCTATTCAGAAATTTTAGAAGTAATTTTCATCATTTAAAACCAAAAAGTTTCCGAAAGTAGCATCTTTACCTAATTTTATGGGCAACAAACGGACACTTTAATTTTAGAAACGTTTTCATAAACATTGGAAATTTACTGTTTTTTGAGATTTATGAATATGCCATATATCAATGATTTAGAAGATACGGGATTATGGGGTTACATTAAATTTCGTAAACATTTCTTGAAGTTGAATCTGGAATTATTGCATTTTATCTGAAACAATGTGTATACTATAGCTTCGGGATTTATCTAAATTTATCTAAGTTTGCTTGATGTAATAAATGATAAAATAAACATCATGATAATATCTTACCCATGTGATTCCATATTTCGTCAGACTCAATGCAATGATTAGAAATATGATTTTACGATTACAGAATGTTGTTTAATAAAGACAGATAGACTAAGAATTTATTACAAGCATATTAAACATTTGTGTAAAGGCATATTAATCGTTAAAATGTATATACGCCTTCAAAATACTTATTGTAATATTACATCGCCACTTTTTGGCAAATTTCGTAAGATAAAATTTTATTTATCAAATTATAAGCGTATCATTTGAGTTGACTGTGCACTGTAAAAAAATGTTTCTTAATCTACCAAAATAAAATACAACAATATACGAAAATGTACAAAAACCTCTTTCGAGTTACCAACGACTTCGAAAAGTGTCCTTTATCTTTAAAAATCCAATAAACTAATATATTTTCGAAATTTTAACAAGCACTAATAAAAAGAAAGCACCGATTTTTGCAAACGTTTCCGTGTAGTATTTTTACCGTATTACATTTTTCATCCTGGAAGATAGCTTTTCACTTCTTAAGTAAACATTTTCATGTTCAACAAACATGTTTAATCGACAAACTTGATAAATTAACAGCATAAACATTAACATTAAAATAAATATTATTTTCTAATTCTTGCATGTATAAATTCAGTTGCAAAGCTGAAAATATTTAATTGACAATTGGTAGCATCCCAAAAACTTATATTCCGGTTTGAGAAAGCTAATTAATCACTACATAGTATAAAACAAAGTCGCTTTTTCTGTCCCTATATCCCTATGTACGCTTAAATCTTTAAAACTACGCAACGAATTTTGATGCGGTTTTTTTTAATAGATAGAGTGATTCAAGAGGAAGGTTTATATGTATAATAACCATATAAAAATAGTAATCTTATTCCTTCTGATGTCCCAGAATCTTTTTCTAACCTCATTATTTTACCATTTCACAATAGCATTAGCTATAAAATAGCTAATATTTTAAGGCAATATGATTTTAAGGTTGTTTTTAAGCCAGTTAATAAACTAAATTTTTCACAGTTAAAGGATAAAATTTCACATCAAAACTTTTGGGGCATTTACAATATCCAATGTCAATGTGGTTTGTCCTATATAGGACAGACTAAACGACAACTCCGTTTCAGACTCAATGAACACAGAAATTACATTAAGAAAAAAGAATTACAAAAGTCCTCTATTGCCTGTCACTGTTGGAGTGAGGGACATAATTTTAACTTCGACTCAGCCACTATTATTAAGAAATGTAACACTCCATTAGATTTAGACTTCTTTGAGGCAGTTTATATTCATAAATTTGGTAACTCCCTGGTTAATGATTTTTCAAGTGTACCGTACATCTCACCTTTCTGGGTTGAGTTACTTTGTCATAGTGAATCCTCTACAACCAACCAACCGACTTAATCAGATTGGAGGAGTTTCTCGGTGTGTTGTTGTTTTTCATTTGGGTTTTTAGATTCATTTTCATGTCTTTGGGGGGATACAATAGGGTTTAAGTTTATTTACACTGAGGAAATGAGTCCAGGATACTCATGAAACGTGCGTCTGTTTATTACACGATGTTATTGTGTGTCAAACGTTGATATTTTTAGTATATTTATCCACACAAGATTTTTTCATTATCATTATTAGTATACATATGTTTTGCTTTGTAATTTCAGATAAATCATCACTACATAGTATAAAACAAAGTCGCTTGTTCTGTCCCTATATCCCTATGTACGCTTAAATCCTTAAAACTACGCAACGGATTTTGATGCGGTTTTTTTTAATAGATAGAGTGATTCAAGAGGAAGGTTTATATGTATATCCATTAAATAGTGGAGAAATACTGTTATTTTTGAGGTTTTTAATGTGATGTCGTAAATAATTTCATTTTTTCCGCTTATACATTGCAAACGCAGGCTGAACCCTACAAGATTTATCAAAATAATGTACTAATTATTGTACACATTAAAAAGGTCTACAGAAAACACAAAGAGATGAAGGTTTTCAAGGTTAACCCGAAGCAAAGCGAGGGAGGGCCGCTAGTATATATATATATATAACAAATACTCGGAAACGCTTTTGAAAATCATTAGAAGCAAACGAAACTTTAATTTTATAAATTATTCTTTAATTCTCGAAAATATATTGGTTTCTATGTTTTCTAAAGATAACGACCGCTTTTCGAAATCATCGGTAACTAGGAAGATTTAATTGTATATTTTTGAAAGCGGTTATATTATATTTTCATAGATTAAGAAACATTCATCTTTTTTAGAGTGTACTGTGAAATATTCTGGTAAATACGGCTGTTAAAACACGGTTTTATGTCGTTTTTATACATTATTAATTTTTTTATGTCAATTTGTATCCACTGTTCCTAAAACGTAATGTCCGCGGATATCTACAAAACAAATTATTGCTAAACAACAAATATTCCTTTTCAGCATGAACAACTGCAGTTACGCACATTTAATGGAAACAAACAAAGACTACATGAAAACGAAGCTTTTAACATTATTTCTGCGTTGCATATTTCTTTTTAAAAGGTTTTATGTTTAGGTTTAAACAATTTTCAAATTCAGATTTTTTCTACGCTATATAATTCTTATTTGCACTTATAAATATTGATGAAGCATTAGTTTTTTTAGCTTTACCGTTTCACCGGCGCAAACTGATATGTCCGTTCACTATGCTGTAGGTTTCACTGCAATAGAAACATTATTTAAATTACTATAATTCTTCAAATATAATGCAGTTTTAAAACATCGAGTAATGATTAATACTCTCAAGCATTAAATTCACATACGTAATTAAGTTTTTTTTATATCATGTTTGAAATAACATATTTTTTTAGCAATTTTTAAATTTACTGTGAAAACAACATTACAATTTTGCACTTTTCCTCGGCGGTCAGGGGGTTAAAACAGCAGATATTATACCAATAAAGTATTTTTTTATGTAAGCTTATCCTTATTTAGATACATCTAAAAAAGATTAAACACCATGAGAAAAAACCTCTTCATATTATTTTGAGTGTTGTACATTACTTTTAAGTAAGTTATTTTCTTCATATTGTATAAATACTGAAATTCTCCTCACAAAAGCTCTTCTATCGTGTTGGTAAAACGGGAAAGCGCAGAAAACATCCGTTGGATAAAATTAGACACATATTAAGGAGTATTTTGCAATGAAAACAAATAAAATATGAGAAAGAATAGAACTATATTAAAAAGCATTGCCTCTCTATGATTCCTTCTTTAAAAAAATGTATTTCATAAATACAAGAATGTACCACTGTTTCTCTTTGAAAGAAACAAATACTATTAAATAAAATACAATATGATATTGAAAATATTTGAAGAGATAAGGGACAATATGTTTAAAGCCGTTTAAAACAAAAGCATTTTCTATTCAACAAGTAGAAAATTTCGAAAAATAGATGTGTTATTCTTTTACTATAGAAATATAGCTTTAAAAATAATCAGAAGCTATTTTTATTCCGGCCTGCTCTTTTATTTTTGCTTTATAACACCAAAACTCATTTAAAAAATAAAATAAAAGTTACATGAAAACAAAAGTTTTCATATTATTTCAAGCACTGCAGGTTCAGTTCAAACTACTTTTGATTCTTGTATAAATGGTAATGTCCCGTTGACTGGTTAAAAATTTATAATAATCTTCTACATTTTTATAATATTTATAATCACGAAAATCATATTTATTGGTTACGAATCAACAACGAAAAATCAAGTGTATTTTGGAAGCGTTTTCAAATGTTCAGAAGCATTTTCAAACGTTGTGGACATGTTAACTCCACAAAATTTCAATCCGGCAATTTAATATTTTTGAAAACTAACCTTCACATATTCTTCTAATGAAATGCGTTTACATTACTTTGAATCGATGTTATTTTAATAAAATGAAAATTTTCAAAAGGGGTGTGTATTTTAAAAACTTTCCATTTAAAAACTATTTTTCTTGTGTCGTTGTTATAAATTAAATTTATGATACGTTAACGCTTCCACCAACTGACCAGCTCCCGACCATCAGCTGTTCATTTTTCAACACCTGACAACATAGTTGAAAAGTGTTTATGAATTCGGTTTGTTTGTCCGTCTGGCAGTCGGTCTGTCTGTCCGAGCTCTAAATCTCGTAAATATACACGGATTGTCATGTAATTGATATATGTTATTGAGGCTTACTATGGCATGTTCGGTATTGAAAGTGAAGTGTGTAACATTAATAACTTGTTTACAGAGTTAATCAAAACAATTCCGTTACATTATGGTCTATGCAGCAAACTTTCGCCAATGTATTTTAATGATGTTACTCTATTTCAAACGTATTGAAATTGATATAAGTCATCACCTTGCACTATAAAAGCTTATTGTCGAATATGGCGTACATAGCATTTTATCGTTCATTTACAGGGACGCACAAAATAATTCGATTACAGTACTGGCTATGAGCGATAATTGATGGAAATGCGTTTTCATTTGTGGTATGCGTTTTTAGATATAACTAATTTGTTGCATCTTATTTGGCGTGAATAAATTCTATAGATCATACACAGGGTTGCACAAAAGAATTCGAGTACATTTTCATTTATTGGCAAAAAATACTGAAAAGGAATCTTCAACTATGTTATGCGTTTCCAGAATGAAATAAATTTTTGCATACTATGCCGTATATATACAATCTACAGATCATATACAGGGCTTCATAAAGGAATTTTAATGGTTTTCCGATTGTGAACGGTAATTTCTTAAATTGGGTTTTCACATGTGTCATGCGTTTTCCCAATTTTTTTATATATCATTTTCCACCTTATTAAACGGGAAAGTTTTGTTACAATATTCTCAATATGTTGAAAAGTGTTTCATAATCTAAACTTAACGCATAATTTTCCTTTCTTTTTAATATAACAACTGAAATAAAATACAGTTTACAACTTTAATATATGTATAATAATTTAGCGTATATGGACTTTTATCAATAATTCGCATTTATTTTCAGAAAAATTCCAAAAAAATCTTTGCATTTCAGGTCGTCAAAATAGAAATAAAAACAATCCCTTAAGAAACATGACAGTAAAGAAATTGCAATGATAAAATCATTCATATACAGAAAAAAATGTAAATCGATGGGAAATATAGAATTTTTATCTTAGCTGAAATCAACTATATATTTTTCGATATAGTTTGGAAATTAAAAGTTTAAAAATATGAAGTGAAACAGCTACTTACATATAACTAACGTACAATGATTACATTTTAAGGATTTAATAAATTTAATATATATATATATATATATATATATAATTTCTTTTAAAGGAAGTACTTTTATTTCTAAGTTTCTCAGAAATATTTAAACATTTATTTTTGTATATTTACAGTAACTGATGAAAAAAGTTCGTACTTTAGATAAGTATATATATATATATATATATATATATATATACTTATCTAAAATACGAACTTTCATCAGTTACTGTAAATATAAAAAAAATAGATGTTGACATATCTCTGAGAAACATAGAAATAAAAGTATTTCCTTTAAAAGAAATTCTTTCTTTTTTAAGCAAAGGTTAAGTAAGAAAAGAGTTTTGTTAACTTTTTTTGAATGGAACTATTTTAGGAAAAATATCGGGAGGTATTTTTGAAGGATTTTTTATGCTAATTTATTATCTAGTAAATGAATGAATAACAAAGAAATTCGAGATTTTGTTTTTCAAAGAAAAAGTATTTTTTGTGTATTTTTCATAATAGCGGACATTTTTAAACAAAGGCATTATGTATTTTTTTCTACCTTTTAGTATTGCATATCTTTTAAAAAAAAATCGTATATTCAACGAAAAACAGTTCGTCTTGTAACTGTAAAATGCATGACTAATATATATATATATAATATATATATATATATATATATATATATATATATATATATATATATATATATATATATATATATAATTTCATTACAAAAATTAATTATACGTTTTTTTTTCACAATTCTTTCTACCTTTTTAGTATTATAAATTTTTTCAAAAAAGAATTCGTATTCAACGAAAAACAGTTTGTCTTGTAACTGTAAAATATATGAATAAAAGAAAATATATATAATTTAATTATAAAAATTAACTATATGTTTATTTTTCATATTTCTCAAAATTAGAATTATGTAAATGCAAAAAAGTGTAAGTTAATTTCTCAAAATATGCAACGTTCCTAAATGGAGAAGAGCATTTTTTCTGAGAAAGGTACAAGCGGTATAAAAATTGTTAAAGTAATTTCAGGTTTTTGTGACTGCGAGTCGCAAAATACAGTCCCTTTAAACAACACACTAAATTTATTTTGAGAATATTCTATAACACTCAGGAATTTTAAAAGATAAACGAACACAAAAAACCGATTTCTTTACACGTTAAGTTAGGTAGCTACAATCAGACAGTACAGTGCGCTTGCCATTATCGGGTTATTATTCCAAAATTATTAGTCCTCAATGGCAATTGAAATCAGTTGGTTAATTTCAAATTCTCTTTACACAGAAATTACTTTAAAAAAAAAAGGAAATAAATTCCTACAACGAGACCTCAAGGTATCTTAATTACATGGAGAAGCAACTACAATCAGCTCACCTGTAACACAGAAATGAGTGTGCTTTCCTATTATCAGTCTACAGATTCAATTATGCCCGTTCAGCAAGATTCTGGATTGAGTTGGGTTGGGTTGATTATTGACGGCCAATTATCGACACTAGGGATATAGGCCCGGGGGGAGTGCCCTTCGTGGGGGTCTTTCTAAGGAAACCTAATCCGTATTTACGCATGGAGAAAATCCACGGCTCGAAAGAAAACCACGAAAACTCCGAGCGATTAGGCCGACGGGCGCGATTGGGATCGAACCCAGCACCTCCCGTCTACCAGCTTCGAGAGCACAACCTCTCAGCCACTGGTGGAGCGCAAGATTCTGGAAAAACATCGCCTATAAAACACTCCCTCCATCAAACAGAACGGTATCCTAATTAGTTCAAATACCGTAGAAAGGCCGTAAAAGCGTATGCCTAAGGCTTGTACAATTCGGGCTGACTCACACCGCCATTTAATTGCCGGAAGGAGAAGAATGATGGGCCACGACACTTCTAGCCGCATGCTCAACAAAATGCTTGATGATTCAGCTTGTATAATAGTAGCTCTACGTATGCCCTTCTACCGCACTCTACGTAAACCGTCAGGAAACATATCGGCCAACAGAAGTAGGCTATACAGCAATATGCCAATCTGTTTGATACACAAGCTGATTTTTTTCCCGAATATAACGTTGCTAAGAAGGGAACGTTTTAGTCAGCACAATCCTCGGACTCGAGGACAAAAAATAAATTACACATAAGCATAAAAAATACTAAATAAATAACAAATACATAAGACAATTATTTACAAGAAATATGCATATATATTATTATATGTTACACAATATACAGACCTGACAGAGACCATAATTTAATTTGCATCATAATATGGGGCTAGTCTGTCGTAATGTACTACTTTCGATTGTGAGGAAGGATATTTTCTAATTCGAGAGTAGAACAGTAGAGATAAAAATCGCTTCTTTATTGGAATGAATCTGTCAGTGCAGCTTATACCAAATTTCGACAATGATTGCTGAACTAACACCTCTCCTATGATCGAAAAAGAATATGTCAGGTTGCTTCGTGAAATAATCCATGACTACAAGGATGTATTTTATATTGTTTCTGGTCGTGCATGTAAGTGGACTCAACATGTTGAGGTTCATCCACCCGAATGGCGCTTCAACTTTATACTGTCTTAGGTCCCTTACTAACCGCACAAGCATGACAAGATGGACATATCTTTTTCCCATCTTCTCTTAACTTACTCCAGTAGAAGCGCTCCATAACTGTGTGCAAGCTCTTCATCCCTACGATTTGACCTCCATTTGGGCTATTATGCAGTTGCTTTAGCATTTCTAGATTCCTAGATAGCGGAAGCAGAATTTGCCACTTTGTCTAACATCGGACTCTTATTTCCGGTAGAACACACCATTCGTAATGTGGAGCGTGTCCCTTTGAGTGGAAAAATGTTTGTATTTAGATTGAAATAAAATGTCCTGGCATGTAGGTCATGTGCAGGACGATTTATTAAATTCTATTATAGGATTTGTGTCAGGATGTGCTAAATAGGAATGTCGAATTCCTTCGTTTCTTCATGGGTCTGGCGTAAGCGATGTTTAAGCGGTAATGTGGTGTGGAAAGGGAAATTTAATATAATTTAATTTCATCTCTTGAAGAGCATTCTATCCAAGGCTCTTTTGTGATGACGTATTTGAAAATGATAATCCAGGATTTTAAAAGTTGTAAATCTGGGTTAAGAGGGCAAAACTTTTCCGTACCTTCAATTTTCTGCCGAAGAGATAAGTGATAGAATTGTTCTATGGCCTTAAACCCTTGGGGACCAGCGACACGAATATACGTGATGCATAAGAAGCTCAGAATCCTCGATTATTCCCACCAGTTATTTTTTTGTAAAGTTTTCCTCATCTAATCATAGCATTTTTGCGATTCAATTAGGTGAAAATTTCTCATTTGAAAAACCGGTGGTAACAGATTAAAAATTCTGTAAAAGACGCTCGTCGCGAAGGGGTTAACGAATGCCAGTAATTTATTTCGGGTTGTACTACAATTTTGCTCCAGTTTGTATAGGTATTCAAGTAAGATATCCCATGCGCTTTGGCGATTAGGACAGGCACTGATGTTAAAGAGTCCTTCATATTTATAAAAAATTCTTTACACTCAATGTTCAAAGAAAATATACAACGCCAATTGGTGAAGACGTTTAGCAAAGCTTGATAAACTTTAAAAAAATCTTTTATAGTACGTGCATAAACCTACAATATCTCGTAGTTAAAGGACGTCTTCAGGGTCAAACTGACATATAAAGATGGATCAAGGTTCCCTTAAGTTTTACCCTTCACCCTGTTTGGAGTTTGAAATGCAACGAAAGAGGTTTGCATTTTGAAATCACAAATTACTTTGAATATTCTAACAAATTAAGATAGTGCAGCACAATCTACGGGTGAAATTTGGTACTAAAACAAAGAAGAATGATAAAGAAGTTGCTAACTTTCTATTCCATTCAAAATCCGTCAGTTTACTTTTGGGTCAATGGGTGAACACGTTTGGCAATGCTTGAAAATCCTTTTAAAAATTATCTATAGAATGTGCATAAACCTACAATATCTCGTAGTTAATGGACATCCTCGGGGTCAAACTGTCATATAAAGATGAATCCAGGTTCCCCTATTTTATTACCTTCACCCTGTTTGGAGTTTGAAACGCAACGAAAGAGGTTTGTGTTTTGAAAGCACAAATTACTTTGAATATTCTAACAAATTAAGATAGTGAAGTACAATCTACCGGTGAAATTTGGTACTAAAACAAAGAAGAATGATAAAGAAGTTGCTAACTTTCTATTCCATTCAAAATCCGTCAGTTTACTTTTGGGTCAATGGGTGAACACGTTTGGGAATGCTTGAAAAACCTTTTAAAAATCTTCTATAGAATGTGCATAAACCTACAATATCTCGTAGTTAATGGACATCCACGGGGTCAAACTGTCATATAAAGATAAAGATGAAACCAGGTTCCCCTATTTCTTTACCTTCACCCTGTTTGGAGTTTGTAACACAACGAAAGAGGTTTGTGTTTTGAAAGCACAAATTAGTTTGAACATGCTACCAAATTGAGACAGAAATTTGGCATTAAAACAAGGAAGAATGATAAAGAAATTGCTAACTTGCTATCTAATTCAAAAACCGCCAGTTTATTTTTGTGCATCCTGTATAAATACTAACTTTAAACTAAACCCACGCGTAGCCACATATTTAAGAATAAAAAGAGACATTTGTATCGAAATAAAAGCTTTCATAGACACAGAATTTTACATTTCGTAAAAAAGATACCTTGCAAAATATATATTGGGATTTTGTTTATGCCTGTAAGTTCACGGAAGCTTTCATTGTATGACGCAACTGTTTCCACAATCGAAGAAAATTCGAAGAAATGTCAAAGAGTATAAATCCTTATCCGAATAAATACAACAGTTGATTTAATAATATTTGATGTTTTCAATTGTGTAAATAATGTGATGTTGGGTAAATTTGAAATGCGTGAAAACATATTAAGATCGCTTAGGTCTTTATTTAAAAAGACATTTTAAAATTGGAAGAGTACTAAATCATTTATTAGATATTATAACCGATAACTATTTAAAATCAACTATTTTACATATGCTATGGAAAATATATATAAAAGAAATTAAAAAAAATATTTCTTCTAAGCTTGGTTTTTGAATAACAGATATATGTTTTAGAAAAAGTAATTAGTTTGTATTTGAATGTGGATGTATAAAAAGAACATTGGAAAGATGTAAAATAATTACATACTATGATAGTCAAATTGTTCACCTTTAAATCGATTTTCTATTTTAGATTTAAAAGAACAAATAATTTCTTTAATTAATGAATGTCAAAATTTAAAAAATACAGCGTATAGTATTAAAATAATTTTCTTTAAATTATTAGCATATTTAGAAAGATATAAATTATGGCTATTTATAACATTAACATACATTATTTTTCTTTGAGATCTTTATACATTTTCAACTAAAGATTTTATTAAAAATAGTAGTATGGTTCTGCGTGATTTGTCTAATGGATGTTAATTAATATGAACTACTTAATTTTACTACAATCGTCATTGTTATATTAACCATAAAATATAGTTTACACAGTATTTTAACTCTGAAAAGTAAATCATATCTGTTGTGTACGTTAACATTTAAATATTGAAAATTATTTTTAAATGCTTTTTAATATTCTCTCAGAGGATTTTTAAATTCATTAATAGCACATAAAACATTATTTTGTTTTATACTGTACCTGCACATAAAAAGAATTTGATACTCTTGAAATAATCTAAAGTAGCAATGTAGAACAAACTTTTTTTTAAATGTTTAAAGTGTGATTACATTTCAAATTTAGACTAAAACAAGTGAATTTCACATATTTATGTATAAACATATTTGGAGAAAATCACGACATTCGTCTTAATCGGAATTGGTGCAACATATTCAAAAATTAAAATGTATCTTGAAATATCATACAAAATTTTTATAATTGTAACTGTGTAAGTCAAATAAGAATATACACCAGTGTTCATAATTTAACAGACATACACAAAATGCTAATTAATAATACAAAAATTTATTGCGAATTTTCCAAAAGAAACTGATGTAAACAGCAGGTGTAAAAAATAGGCTTTACCCAAATACCATCCCTAAGTCCTAATCTACCAGTCTGTAAAATCACTGTTACGTCACCAATGGTAACGAATGCCACAGTTCTTACGGTGAACCAAAATGTTATAACTTTTATCTGACTCATTATATTATTCTCAAGTGACCATCATTGGATGACTCCGCTGTCAATTTATCGAAACATTTCTTTGTGAAAAGTCACAGGTGATATCACAATGAAGTCATAAATAGCTCTCATGTGACCCTCAACTGGATATGTCACTGTAAAATCATCATCACCGTTACATTTTTATAAATCACCAAGTTACATCACAATAGTCTCATTTTGTGACTTTTTGTTGACTGTCGTTGGAAGATTCTTACTGTGAAGCGATTTGTGAAAATTTACCGTGATGTCACTTGGAGAATCGTCACTAATGGACTGGAATAATCACTTCACAGTGACGTCTCAAAATGAAGGTCACACGCGAGTACCGTTACTTGAATATAATGTCACCTGATGACTTGTCACAAAGCTACAGTTACGGTGCTTTCAAAGTGGAGTCAACAAAAAACAACAACATTTAAGAAAGAATAAGACAAATATCATATTTCAGAACTGTGACTTTGGTGACGTCACATCGACTGGCTCTATTGTGTCTATTTGCTACACCGGGAGTTTTCAGGGTGAAGTGATCAGTTTTCTTTGGCCACTCGCGAAAACTGTTGTGCTCGAAAATTATCATTTCGTGTTTGTCCCTTAGTTTATGGACATCAGTGTAGTGAAATGATTACATCCGATTTTTGCAGAGGATGGCAGCAGCTATCGCAAAGAAATTTGGGTATAGTCCTTGAAAGTTTGCAGCAAGAAAAAAAAAATAAAATTTATAATTATAACTCTGATTTGAAACAATTTATAATTATAAGAACTAATTTTGTGGCAACATTTGATGAAATAATGATCATATTAATGAGTAAATAGACATTTGTTGCATAAATAAGTACTTGTGTCGATACAGTCCGTTGAAAAATATAGAATTTAATGTCTTCATTTATCTATAGCAAGCACATGAGATATATATACGGTGAGATCTCAGCCAACGAAAGAGACTTGTCGCGGAACTCCACAGATTTTACCTGCATCTCAGGCTACTTTATCACATGGTAGTTAGAAAATTCGTTGAATCCAGCCTATCCTGATCACGTGACAGCTAAGAGGAGTGAAATTATCGCGGATGTCTTTTTCGTACGCGCTGTAGGTGAAATAATGAATATATTTACAGTGAGCTTTGTTATCGTTTATAGGCAATAAAAGTTGCAGTGTGCCCGACTAGGTACCTTGTAAATCATAATTCACCTTTAAGCTTTAAAACACTTTCATTAAAACAAGTGGGTAAAGACTACTTAGGAATACTTAGGACTACAAGGAATCACTTGATGAATTTAATCTATATCGTGCAGCGATTAACAAAGTTCAACCACTAACTTAATCTGCACTAGAAATAACTAGAAGATTTACTAAAATAACAAAGTACCACTTACGTGTAGATCGCTGGCAGTTCAAATCACTATTAAATCCAATGTTCACTCAATGCTTTAGGCTGTGATACAAAAAAGCTCGCAAATCTTTAATACAGTCTAACTTCTACTAAAACTAGCAACACATGGCTGCCGAAGAGAATTTATTTAAAACTATAATATAAAGTATCTTACCCAAACGAAAAACTTTCACTCAGACCGCTTTAACTCCACTTGACACGTGTCGAAATTACGAGTTTATCTCTTCAACGCAGGCCTTGATTACCAAGTAGGCAGGATGTGACGAAATCAGCCGATACATCATGTCGACTCATCTTTTATACTTTGCTACTAAACTAACAAAGCTAAATTTGTATAAATTTACAGCGAAGAACAATAACCACAAACTCCAAGAGCTCCAAACATATTTCAGAAAATTAGAGAAAAATAAAGTACTGATGTCGTTTATGCGCACACAGATTGAATATTGGTTCACATTCACAAAACTAGAATTCTTTTATAAGAGAGTTGCTAGTCCACTACAAAGTTATTTGATGTTAGTCTGATATATAAAGACTAGTATCTCTGTAGTTTGATTTTAAAAGACTAGACGACTCTAAGCATTTTTGTACAAAAATGGCGATGTTATGAGTGGTTTTTTCCAAATAGTGGGTTTTTTTTACAAAAATGTGATGTTGAGATGATTGCTGATAATGAATTTACGAAGTGCTTGGTAAATTGTTCACATTAGTGGAAAAGGTAGTTAAGGAGTGCTATTGAATTGAGTTTTACCAAATTTTAGTTTTCTTAATATATTTTATAGTTATGATCACTTTTTACATTACTAAACACCTTTAACTTTCCAATGCATAAATTCCTCATCGAGAGAGATTTTCATTGCCTATACGTATGCAAATGTTCAGGAGACTTCCTAGTTGAATTGTATTATACAAAGGACGTTCGTAATTGTATTATACAAAGTCTAGGTGTGCTGTGGCATTGCGGCTGCCTGCTTTCCAA
This sequence comes from Maratus michaelseni, assembly GCA_963931845.1. Classification (NCBI taxonomy): domain Eukaryota; kingdom Metazoa; phylum Arthropoda; class Arachnida; order Araneae; family Salticidae; genus Maratus; species Maratus michaelseni. Next base: position 99,489,537 of record OZ007591.1, read on the forward strand.
TCCGAATAAAAGTGGTTATTTTTGGTATATTATGATGATTACTTGCAGATTTCGTTAAGAAAGAGGCCACCAAATATAGTATGTATTTTTTAAAAGTTTAATTAGAAAATCTACAGGTGTTTCAGGTAAAGTCTTAAAACAATATTTTGTAAAAACTCAAAAAGCAACTTAACATAATCATTTAGATTCCAGTGATAATGTAATTTGAATCTAAATGGATAAAAAATTCTGTTTGTTTTTCATATTGTTTATAACAAAGGGAGATATTTTATTGGAAGAAGAATTATAAATCTGTAAAAAGTTATTATGTATAAATCTATAAACTAATGTAAATATGAAACTGATTATTTAACTAGATCTTAGTAAGCATAAGATCAAGTCATTTTGATGTAAATTAACAAATAATAAAGTTAAATCATACAATTAAATAATTAAATACATCCCAATATGGATTTCTTGTTATTTAAATTGTTTATAATTAGAGGAAATATTTTTGTGTATTAAAACGTGGAAATAAATGTATAAAGAGTTATGTACTAATATGAAAAGTAATCGTAATATGAAATTTAACCGATTTGCAGCAAGCATAAGATCAAGTCATAGGAAGCATACACTATATTGCCAAAGGTGTCCGGTCACTTGCGTTTTTAGACGTTTTGTTAACTATCTAGAAAAATACATGAGGAATTAACCTAAAACTGCAAGTGTGTAAACAGTATAGTATACGTTATATATTTCCGTGAAGATTTTTTCACGAAACTCCATAGGGGACGGCCAACAAATTGAAAAAGAACGAATATCTTTTGGATAACCCTGTAAAAACTAATGTAGAAAAGGCGTTCAAACTCGAGATTATTAATAAGTGGCTTATTGTAATATACTGTGTTCATTTTTATATGTATAGCATGTATACTCGTAGATAAATTAAGGTTTTTATAAAAACAGTCCCAAATTTTGCCTAGGTTTTTGCTTATAAATTGCAGAGTTCTTAATATTAAAAAAAATTCTTTTCAGAAAATATGACAAACAACATTGTACATAATACTCTGCAATCAGAATTAAAAAATAATAAAAATTGGATAAAAAATGAGCAGGTTTACTGAAAAATGTTTCACTGTGCATGTGCGAATGCAATCAAAATATAATATACATAATGTATTAGCTAAGTATATAGAGCAACTTTTGTGAAAGTCTCAAAATCATAGCTTGAAAATTCTGAAAATTATCGTCGACAGAATAAGCTCGAAATCCGTTGTTCCCAAAAGAAAACAAAAATATGAGAGGTTGTATCCAAATATAGTAGTATATGTAATACTGTGTACGCTATCTTGGCACTAATCAACATATATTTGATACAACCCTTCATCTTTTTGCTTCTTTTTGGGAACAACAGATTTCGAGCTTATTCTATCGACGATAATTTTCAGAATTTTCAAGCTATGATTTTGAGACTTTCACAAAAGTTGCTCTATATACTTAGCTAATACATTATGCATATTATATTTTGATTCTATTCGCGCATGCGCAGTGAAACATTTTTTAGTAAACCTGCTCATTTTTCATCCAATTGTCATTATTTTTTAATTCCGATTGCAGAGTATTATGTACAATGTTGTTTGTCATACTGTCTGAAAAGAACTTTTCTTTATATTAAGAACTCTGCAAGTTATAAGCAAAACACTAGGCGAAATTTGGGACTTTTTTAATAAAAACCTTAATTACTCTACGAGTATACATGCTATTCTCATAAAAATGAACACAGTATATTACAATAAGCCACTTATTAATAATCTCGAGTTTGAACGCCTTTTCTACATTAGTTTTTACAGGGTTATCCAAAAGATATTCGTTCTTTTTCAATTTGTTGACAGTCCCCTATGGGGTTTCGTGAAAAAATCTTCGCGGAAATATATAACCTATACAATACTGTTTACTCCCCTGTAGTTTCAGTTTAATTCCTCATGAACTTTTCTAGATAGTTAACAAAACGTCTAAAATCGCAAGTGACCGGTCTCCTTTGGCAATATAGTGTATTATAACTGTATGTAGAATCTTAATAGACCAACAGTGACGTAGCAGTAGTAATTATATTAGTAAGAATATGTGCAAGTCACTGTAAAGTAAGTGCAATATTATAACTGTATGGGGAGTGCAGGGGGTTTACCAAAGTTAGTATGTGATTCATTTAAGTTTAAATATTTATACCGACCTACGTTGGGTGATCGTGTGCCAAATTTAGAATGCAGTTTTTTAAAGTGTGAATGGTTTAATTAAAAAATTACAGCTTGGTCTGGTTAAGTCTTAAAATGTATTTCAGTAAAATCTCTACTTTTAAAAGCAACTGAAAATGTTCATAAAGTGGTTATTTCTCTTAATATGAATTAAAAGTGCACTGTATACTGTTAAAGATGTTTCTAATCAATTGAAAGATTCTTAAGTAATGAAACGATGAAACGATTAAATAATGGACATAAAGAGAAAAAGTTAGAAATGTTAATGAACATAAAGAGAGAAAGGTTGAAGAGTTATGTGTTATTCAACAAATATCAAATAAAAATAATATATATATAAAAATAATATATAAATATCAAATTTGACCGATCTTCATTATGCATAAATTTTAGTTTAGTAAGGATATTACAACTCTATGTGGAACACGAATAGAATATATGCCGACAAAGTGAGAAGTGGATGTACCAAATGTAATATGCATTTTCAAAAGTTTAAATCGCTTTATAAAAATCTACAAGTGATTCTCTTTAAGTTTTAAAACAATTTTTCATGAAACTCTTACTTGTAAAAACAACTGAAAATAATCATAAAGTGGATATTTCATGCACTATATATTATAGTACACTAATTACCATTTACATTTGGCATTTACTAATGTGATATGTTTCTAATAGTAACAGAAAATTGATTTCAGAAAATTGCATTTCTGATATGATAACATCTCTGTGTGTATTGTTGAGAAAAATGTTTAAAATATTTAATTTCTTGAATTAATATAAGAACGGAGGCTCAACTTGAAATAGTCCTTGCATCCTGCTATGCCTTCATTGAGTCATGAAGTATACAAAAGGATTCATTTCCTAATTTTACGAGGGCATATATTAATTTCTGTGAGTAGATTATCCGAATTATATAAACTTTTAAAAAAACTATTAAATGATATTCGCAAAAATTACTTTTCAAAAGTAAAATAAAAAGCCAAGGATAAACAAACAGTAAGAAAGTTGTATCTAAAAAAGGGTGTGATATCAATTTATCAAGCTTATAATGTGATACCTAATTCACAGTGTCTGTTAACTTAGTTTACATAAGGTAAAGCTAGGATAGTCAGCGGACAATTCAAAAGAATAACAATAAAAAATCAAAATATTATTTTTTTGCTAAACTATCCGTGAATAATTTTCACTTTATTTGTTTTTTATGCATTTCCATTGCTATTTTGTTGTTATGTTGTAATTTAATAGAACAGTTGTAATAAAACCAATAAAGTTATTTTGCGCAATCTGTCCTTACAGGGTTGGTGTGATTGCGCACATGGGTAGGAGAGATTGTTACTAATAATAACTACAATTAAATTGTTAACAATAATAATTACACTTAAATGACATTGTTGTAAGGTTTTTGTGAACAAATAGTATTGTATCAGGAGTGAATATTTCAACCTAATGATTAAAGTATCAGAAAAATAAAATAATTTTAAAAACGATTAAAAAACTTGAATTAAAGGGGAAAAAATTAAAGAATCAGGAAAAGCAAGTCCAGATAAGATTACAAAATAACATTAAGTTACTTGAAAACTCGTTTAACTTAAAATTATTCCATTTTCATTTTTCATTTTTTATGCAAATTTACCAATAACCTGCATAATCTCTCCTAGCATAGAAACTAATGGGAACGACGCGCCATCTCTCCTAAGTAGCAGATGCGCAAACTCTCCAATTTCGGTAGGAGAGATTGCGCGGCCTTTTATTTAAACATGGCCGCTACTAAAACGAATCGTTGATGTTCACATTGTTAGTCTAGATTAGTAGCTTATGAGAAATCATTTAAGTTTAAAATATTTTGTACTATTGACATTGTACAGAAATTCTGACGAATAGCTATGAAAATTCAAGAATTTACTTTGGAAAAACAAAACAAAATAGCAATGCTTTATCTTAGACGCTCAAAACAATCAACGTGCACTTTCAAGTAGACACTCCACTTCTTCTGTTGTACAACTACCTGGAGTCGCTGCTCCCTCACTCTACTCCTTCCCACCAAACCTCCATGTGCGCAATCTCTCCGACCGCGCCATCTCTCCTGGCTTTACCTTATGTAAATAAATCAGGTACATATACGTGGTATGTTGATATAAATCCTTCTCTCTTGTACTTAATACACCATAATTTGTTTCTCAAAATAAAAATTTTAAAAAATTATGCATGATAGATTTGACGGCCATCTTAAAGAAATTATACAAAATAAAAAAATTTTAATGTGAATAAAAACATCTGGTTTATAACTACGCATTTGGGTGCTTAGAAAGTTCTGTAAAATATAAAAATATAGCCGCCATGCCCATAAAAGCGTAAATGTTTAGATTTTAAATTTTCAGAATCACATTATGGTGTACAAGAGATAAGGATTTCTATCAACATATCTTACGTAGGCACTTAATTTATTTACATATGAAAACTAAGTTAATAGAAAATGTTAAATAAGTACCAGAAATATATGTAAATAAGTGCCAGTATAAGTTCCAGCTTGCAAAATTGACATCATACCATTGTCCAAACCCAATTTTCTATATTTTATTTTTAAGTTTAGCCTTTTTTAGGCCTTTTTGGCCCTTTCATCTTAATATGTAAAAATATATTTCTCGTATTCAAAATTTGAATGAAAAACATGAAAAAAATGTCTTGAATAGATCTATGATCTTTCTTCATACATCTTATCTAAAATATGTCAATTATTATTTTTCTTGCTCCAAATATAAATGTTTCATCTATCACAAATAGTTTCCTGTTATGTTAACAATTTCAAAAGATATCTTATCGAGACTGTCATGTTTGTACAGCAAACTGCTCTTAAAAGTATATTAATCATTCCTTATTTAAAAATCCTTCCTTTTACAAATTCCTCCATAACATGCTAAAAGTTTATGGTTAATTTAGATTTCCTGTCAAAAGCATGCGATGTAACATTAATGTTAATAAAAGATTTAGTGAAAAGTTTTTGAGAAGTGAATTTCAAAACAAAATATCAGTTTCATACTATATATAATTCAACGAATGATTTATTTCTTAACAACATGTAAAATATTGTGGTAAAATAATACTATGAGAAATAAATAAATCAATAAAATTAAATTACTGACCTAAACTTTTTCTAGGAATTATAATGCATAAAATGGATAAAATTAAATAAGGTGTTTGTAAACAGTTTGACTAAATATAAGATTTGATGAAACTCACTAAAATTTAATTTTTTGTATCGGAGACCAGAGTCGCAATCCAGTTATTGAGCCAGAAATGAACGGTGTAACATTCCAAATTTTTGCACCTAACTTTACCAATATACAAGCTATCACCTATACAATTTTTCGTTTGTTTCCAGTGACATGTAATTGCATCAGGAGCATTGCTGGTAATGTCCTTTATTTATGTTCAAAACACTCAGCTAGATGCTCTATAATTCAGAATGTAAATCACAGTACACACGATGGTAGTGACTAGATTATAGTGCACTGTCAGCACCAAACGTAATGTAATGGCAGTTTAGATGGCAATGTAATGGCTGTTGATAATATAGATAAAATTATTTCAAAATTATTAAATTTGTAGGCAGAAATCCGGGTTTGTCTTGAAGTGGGGAACACTGTCTTTTCGGATGAATACGACCATGGTTTACTATACAAAAAATGTTCATCTTAATAGATTCTATAACCCTTTTCATTTTATTAAAGTAGCTTACAAATACCGAATAAACAGGGTGTCCATAATTAAACGACCCTACTTTAAAGTTGTCTACAGACGACACTATTGGTCAGAAAGTTGTGACAGTTTGTGTCGAACATAATGAAGGAATGGGAATTTTTTTGAGCGAAAAAAATGTAGTTCACAATTTTGCTACCAGAGGACGATTTTTAATGCATTACACATTTAGCGTACATTTACGAAAGTTTTCAAATTTTATTACAACAGAAGATGTTTAACAAAACTTTTTTCACGACATATTCTTAGCATTTCCCAAAACACACTCCGGTCATCTGTGGAACATGCTATCTTACGATTAAAGATGGTAGCTAAAAATGATGGCCGTCATGTGGAACATGATATGTTGTAACAAAATTTTTAAACTATCGTAAATGTATACTAAATGTGTAATTCGTTAAAAACGCACTCTGGTGGCGAAATTTTGAACTAATTTTTTTTTCGCTCAAACAAATTCCTATCCCTTCATTATGTTCCCCACAATATTTCACAGCTTTCTGACCAATAGTTTCGTCTGTAGACAACTTTAAAGTAGGGTCGTTTAATTATGGACACCTTGTATGTTTTTTAGCTAAATACTTTTTTAAAAGAGAAAATTTAAATTGTGTTGCAGAGATACATATCAATACTATTAAATACAAAAGGAATTAGGAATTATTTTGTATGTACAATAGTTCTATTTTTAAACACGACCTTAAGAGAAACTATCATTTTTAGGGTTTTTATCATCCGAAGCGAAATCTCATAGTGCACAGTGTCTCATTACCAGGTTTAGGGCTATGATTGGCGACTAATTTTATATCCACTCATACCACAATTTATAATAATAATAATAAGTATTATTATTATCATTATTTGTGGTAAGCTTCTTTTGCAAGTATCCTAGTATAAGTGTATGGCAGAAATTATTTTGGAAAAAAGTGGTGTGAATAGAATAAAGAAATAGTGGCAGGGATGTCATGTGTCCCAACTCCGTAATCAAAGGGTTAAGAGATGGTAGAGCACATTATAATAAACAGGTTTTGTATCGGAAATCAGGATCACAACCCATTTAATTCATTTAAAATTACAGAATTTCTCATTCCAGTCTGAACCCAGGTTTTTTTTTTCTTAGTTTTAACAATAATAAATATATTTTAACTAAATGTTCAACTGACTTGCCTCACATTGTGTGAAATGTAATTACATTATCAGAAAGAAACATTATTTTGGTCAATAGCATCGTGTCTAATGTTAAGTACACTGCAAAATGTGCAGAATATCATTTAGAACTATTTGGATGCGGATCGTGGCTACTTCTTTCACCTTCATATCATTAAATTTCATAGAAATCAATGTTAATATTTAACAAGGTGTTGCAAATTTAGTTCAAATATCTTTATTATAATTAAATATATCTTTATGAACTAAAGTTCGGTTTCAAATTGCAATGAGATACTCAGCAGTTTTGACTAAATAAAATGATTCAGATACTAGATTCATACACAAAAATTGTTTCTTGTAGTGCACTCTACCACCTCTTAACGTGTATAAACATTCTACTAAAACACCATGCTTATTTTTATTTACTTACTAGCTACTAAAATGCTCAGAATATGTTTATTTTCAAAAGTGTAATATTTTAATGGTTCAAAATACTTAATAGAAGTTATGATTTTTATATATTTGACACAGAGTTTTATAGAGATTATTTGATATTAATATAATTATATAGTACTAGAAAATAGTATTAGAACATTACTATTATTACTTGCAATCGCAATGTTTCTTAAAATCTCTAAATTTATTAACCCTTTATGCCCCAATTTATGATTTAAAAAATTGTTCACCTTCCAAAACATTTTTATCTGAATGTTAGAAAATATATTAAAAGATTTGTTCAATTATTAAATACATTTCAGAAAGATTTCGTGAATTATAAATTAACAAACTAAATCGGTATTTACAGTAGTTTTATGGAATTTTTCAACTTTTCTAAAATCATTTCTTTAAAATATTGTCTTTAGTAATTTCTAAAATTAGAAACTGTGCAATTTATATCTGTACAAATATACACACTGTGCTATATAAACTGACCAAGCAGTCTGCCATTCCAGACTGTGCGTGACAAAAATCTGAAGTAACGTCAAAAGTCACCAAAGGATTGCCTATATTGGTAACACTTGGTAAAATGTTCCCAAATTTAGCACGGAACATATATCATTAAACACATTGTCGTCTTTGAGATGACTCGTTAATTTGTGGAAATTCCTGTTTAAACATTAATAACACAGTTACATTTACCTCTTTTGTTCACCTACTAAATCGTCTGTAATTGACACATTTGGATCGAAAAAAATTTAACTTGTGATTATACAGGACAATATCTCAAGCATAATATATATATATATATATATGTATACATATATTATTAATTGATAGCATTTTTCCACTTTTAAAGTCTGCATATCCCAGGACTACCTTTTTCCAGACAACAGGCGGTGATTACTTTGAATTTAAACTCATTTCTAATTCAAAGAACATTTTAAATAATGAATATGAAAATAGCTACAAATTAACAATTCATTGCTTTTAATAACATTCAACGAAGCTATTACATAAAACAGCCAACGCAATCTAAATGCAATTAAACTGTCTACCAACCTGTCCATCCGTATACAATTTAAATATCTAAATAATGCTCTTAAATCTAAGAATTTTAAATTTGTTATTGGAGTAAAGTTGTAATACAATGTCTTTTCACTAATGGATGAATAATTAATAATTTTGCAATAAGCTAGTCTGTTGAAAGTCCGAGGGTTGGTGCACGAGAGTGCAGGAAGTAGATCCTCTTAGTTTACAGTATAAATGTATAATTTTTTTAGAACTGAGAGCTATCAATTTCATATCTTACAACATTAAGGAAGCTGAGCGGTTACAATTGAAGAAAATATTCTCCATTTATAAATATTTTTTACTTTGGACAATAAATAATCGTTTTGACACATGATAAAATAAATTATTTATAATTCATTCTAAACTATATTAGTACCCATCAATGTGTTAAATCAATTTTCAAAGAAGTTTTTTTAATAGTACTTCAAGGAACCACCAAGGTATAAGGGGTTCAAATTTAATGAGCTAGTATGTTAACTCTAAGTTTTTTTTTATTACCCTATAAATATTGTTAAATAATGTAGTTCTAAATTAATTTTTTTACAAATATTGCTATATTATTTCACACAGAAAATTTTGGCGATGACATCTGGTTTAGAGATGAGACGGGCTCGGGCTCGATTTTTGTACCAGACTTCGAGCCCGGGTGGGCTCGGGCTCGGGCTCATTCTTTCTGAAATTGACAATTTCATTTAATCTCATATGGAAAAAAATAAAAACTTTGCCCCCTAAAAAATTACACATTCCACTGTTAGGTAATAACATTAAAATTACATATTCCACTTTCAAATAATTTTAATGTTATTTTGATCAGAATGAATAGAAGGGGAAACAGAAATCTTATTTTTCTTTTCTAGTGTTAGAATGTTACTTTAAAAGAAAATGTACGATATTTGCGACGCGACTGACGACTGGGTGCTACGGCGTAAATGCGAAAGGCGCGAATAATATTTGTTACTAGATTTTCATTTGTGACAGTAGGATATTTTTTAATTGGAACGTTTATTTTATTTTATTTTTTTTAAAGATCTAATGCGAGATCAATATTTTTTTGTTTCTTTTTAGTCAATCAGCATTAATTTAGGTTTGCAAATTTTCAGTCTTCTATTGTGTGCAAGTCATACTCGCTCTTCATATGAAAATAACGTTAGTGATTCTATTTTTAATCATGGACTCTGCTCATGCTAAAGCTCTGCTCTGCACATTTACGAAGTCACTTTCATTCGTAACTAGATATAATTGTCATGTATTGTTATTCCGATAAAAAGCAACCGAAGAGTGTTTCCAATTTTCCTATAAAAACACGGGATCTTTCAGATAACGGTGTCAAATTTTTAATTTAAGCTGGTTTTCAGTAAAACGAAATATTGTTTTAGGTAAGGAATCAATTATCAGTTACGATATACACTTTTTATAGGAAATAGAAAACGTTGTTCGATTCTTCGGCATAGAGATTCTGCTGCTTGTTTTATGAATTTCTGCAAAATCCATAAAACGCACTTTGTTAATGCGTCCATCAGATTTGCTTGTTGGGAGAAACATATATTTATATCTTTTAAAGGAAGTATATTTCTATTTGATACCAAACTTCTCTTTTGATAAGATTGAATGTAAATTACCATAAAATTAATTATGTGCACGGGGTGAACAGTTATTTTCACGTACGAAGTATTTTTAAAATGAGATATTACTTTTAAAACAATTTTTAAATATTATGCAATTTTTTTCGGTATCGGAATCTGATGGGCTCGGCTCTGATGACACAAAATGTTTTGGACTTGGATTTAAAATCTCCGGGCTAAGACGGGCCCGGGCTCCGAAAAGAGAGCCCGAACTCATCTCTAATCTGGACTATTATCTAAAACAGTTTAACATACTTAAACACAAGAAAAAGGAACTGCAATACAATTTAGATAACTAATTATATTTACTTTCGCTTAAAAAAATAAAACTCCTATTATTTCTTTAATAATCTGCATGACTGTGTTAAAATAATACAGTGAAATTACGTATACAAAGTTTATTGGACTTCCTTTGCGGTCCCATTTGTTATGCGTTTCAGATAACAAACTAGATGTAATTGCCTATCTGGGTTGTCTGTGTGAAATATTCCCACCGGATTTGTCCAGAATAGCTTAGTTGGAAGAGCGTTGGAAGCTTAAGCCAAAGTTCTGGGTTCGATTCCTCGACACTTTTCACTTACTTGAAAAAAAATACAACTCGCATGATTTCTATACCAATGATTATGATTGTGTTAAAATTTTTTTATAAGGAATAATTGTATGAAATTCAGGCAATAATATCAAACTAGGATTATTTTATATGAAATTATTTACTTTTTATGTTCTTAAGTTAAGCTGGTTTTCTTCTAAAATTAGAATCTTTAGAAAAATAGTTTTTTGACATATCCCAAAGGGACGCCGAGGGCACCTCTACGTGGTTCCGGCTCGGCCCTTAAGTGGGGAAGTTGACCGGAAGCCTAGCATTGCGCGCAGCAGCGTCGACATGACGGAAGCAGGTAAGTGGTCGAATAGCAACCTCCAATTGGTTCCTAGTGGGGAAAGAGGTGTCCGATTAACCGGCGGTGCGCACAGGACCGCGGAATCTGGCCCGTCCCTCCTATATGTCGGTTCTCGACTGCAAGAGGTTTCTTGGCCATCCTTGCAGGGAGAAAGTTTCCTTAATCTACCAGGCCTGCGAGAGGAGCTTCGTTTCCACCATAGTGGACGAACTAGTCGTTTCCTTTGTAGGTTTTCCATGATTAAAGACGTTGGTACAGTAAGTGCGGGTCAGGGAAACCTGACTTAAGGCTTACGTCCCATCTCCCTTATGGGTGTCTGGTTCCGGAAACTGTTGGGGTACTTTGACACGTCACGAAGTGTGAAAGGATAATGTTTCCAGAGAGGGGGCTACACCGCGAATCTCAGCTATCTATGTTGTCAATCCCTTCGTAAAATGGATGTAGTGTGCATGTGGCGGCTCCGCCATTGGGCGTAGCGCTGACAGGACTCTCCTAGTCGAGCGCAGTATAGGTTCTCGAGAACACTGTTACGGTGGTTTTCTCGTCTTCCGTGGTGATAGTTTCATATACCAAAGAAACAAACAAAAGTTATAAAATTTCCAGAAAAATGAAAAATTGTCAAAGAAATATTTCTGTTTGTTAATGTTAGTGCAGAGGTTTTATTTGTAAATGTAAAGATTGTCTGAAGCAAAAAACATTTCTCTACAAATCGTTTTCGACAATATAAAAATTATGCACATAAACTAAAAAACGGAAAATTATTCAATTATAAAAATTTGTTATATACAGCTGCACTTTCTAAATAAGATAAAGCAGAATATTTTCAAGGAAGAGAAATAAAATCTATTTCTAAATAATAATCGTATTAAATATACTTTACAAAATTTATGTAATGTGATTTTAAATCCCCGGAAAAACATAAATGTTTAAAACTAACTGAAATATTTTGCACTACTAGGCATTTAGATTTTTTATTGGCCTTATAAATGCGAATAATCCATATCAGATATTTACTATAAACATTTGTTTACTATGCAAATATTGCACAAGAAGAGTATGCGAGAATAAATATATATAATAACATTAGATATGATTTTATATTTTAACTAAATGCAAGTTATTTAAATTATGTTCAAATATATATATAATTTATATCGAAAGAGACACAAATATTAGCAATGAATTAGTGATTTAAAAATATTTTTTTTTTCAAGATTTATAGGAATCAATAAAAACTTTGCTACACAAATGGCAGATAATTCAAGAAATTTCCTATGCTCTCTATATTTATTAAATCTTTAGTGTTTGCAGGTTATTAATTATTTATTTTATTAAAAAAACTCTTTAAGGAAGCCTTTGGACATAGATGTTTTTACAGTCAATGCGATTTAATGCCATTCGAATGATTAAAAAAAATGATATTAATAATTTCTTTTTTAGGTATTCGACAAAATACACATAAATCAATTTGCTCTGCATTTTACCAGATAAATATTTTCGCAAATTCACAAAACAAAACTCCCCGGGCGGTGTATTTTAAACACCATATATTTCTAAATTATTTGAAAATAAATCAATGTTCTATAAATTTAATTTTAAGTCAAATACAATTATTTACAATAATAATAATTCTTTGTACTACCCATTTTTACAGATATTTTTTTATTTACAAACACATAAACAAACAGCGTACATGTCCTTTTTTTGATTGAAAATTCCTTGGCATGTAAAACAACCTCTACATCTTATTTCTGTTTTTTTTTCAATTATATTTCAGACTCATGCAAATCGCAGGGTAACCAAACTCGAAACGCCCTACACGCAACCTGATGTACAACTGAAATACCCAAATCGCTTTTTTTTAATTCAAATTTTATCATAAATATATTAACACAAGTTATTTATCATATATTAACGTAGTTCGATGTAAGTAAGTTCCAATAATTTTTACATATATTTGTAATGTGATATTAGTGATTCCATTAATTTCATTCCCAAATGAATTGTAAAAGTTAATGCCCGATCGACTACCTTTATTTAAAGAAAATAACTCTGTAATAGGGAAGACTGTTCTATATACGGTGTCATAAATTGAAGTTAAACAAGAATAATTATTAAATCAACTAAAATCAGAATAGTTATAATTTGGCCATTTATTTTGTTGTTAAAAGTATTTTGCAATATATATTCGACTTTAATATTTAGTATACATATAGAAAAGATTTCTAGAATAAAAACAATGTTATATTAAAGTGTTACAATTTCAGACAAAACATGACTATATGTTAAATTAAGCGAAATAAATATATATTTATTTTTTACTTTCCTCTTAATAATTTCATCCATAATACAAATTTCACTTTATTAACTATTTTGATATTAATTATTAAAATCTTTAAGAGAGAGTTGGGAGGAATAGGATATTGCAAAGAATGGGACAACACTATTTTTTAAAATAAACACTATTATTTGCTCAAGTTTCTACACAGTATGGAAAATCTATAAAATTATTATTATATGCTGCAAAATTTACAGTCGCAGATTAAAAACATTTGGAGATGATACGGCTCATTTTTTCATATCAAGAGCAAATGTTTTCTTTTCCGATTAATCTTGACACTTATTAGAGGACTAGGTACTCTCTTATAGTGTAGTTTTTGAGTGAGAGTACTCTGTCCGATATCAACATGTGCGTAAAAGCGACCTCTATCCCTCGTTTTTTCCTTAATTTTCTCAAGTGAATTTGTAGCTCTCGGAATCTGCGGTTCGTAGTTTTCGCTGTTGTTTTGTGCTAATTAGGATATGTTCTTCAAAGGGGGATTGAAAGTTGGTATCGGCAGGTCTTGGGTCGACACCTACCTCAATCAAGAACGAAAGCTAGTTCTCCTGTCTTTTAAAATTGAAATGTGACACGTAATCTAGGGGTCTGAAGTCTAGAATTAGGTGAGAGAACCTGTCATTCTGAGTAAGAGATATTTTCGTTTTTATTCAATATAGCACAGCGGCGATCATGGATTGCTAGTATCTAGTGACATTTATATAGTTTATTGAATTTGTAAGCTAATCAGTTACTTTCGGCGATATTCCTATTCGACATCGAAACCATTTTTCGACATCATTTGAGAAACCAGCCATCTATATCTAAGTTAGTTTTAGGCTTAGTAACTTTGAATTTTTTACATTGTTGAGAACTGATTCAAGAATTAGACTGCTTTTAAGTGCATAGTAGTGCAAGATAAATTGAGATGAACTGTTGCCATAATTCTAAAGGTAATGAATTGTTACCAATTCCAAATACAATGAATTTACAAATCACTGAGTTAAGTCTAAATGTAGTTGGTTAATGTTGTAAGCTATATATTGAACTTACTACCCGAACGGTGGAATGAGGCCATGAGAAAGAAAGATGTATTGAACATGAGATATTTCTTTCTTTTGTGTTCCCAATCACTTAAAAATATGCAATTTCACGATTTTACCTTTTTTCTTTTTGTAATATTGAAAACATTTTGGCATATCTATTTTCTAATAAATATCGAAATCAATTTCAATGTAGAATTAACATTTTACTTTTGAGAAATAATTTTTTCAACTTCAAATGTGTACAATCTTGAAGCTGTACAATTTGTAGCCGTAATAGTAATAAATAAATCAAAATCATACTTTCCATTTAATTTACATCAATGGAAGAATAACATTCGTTAAAATATAAATGCCTCTTATATGTTCTGTACTGTACATAAACGTCACTTCCCACACACCCATGAGGGAGAATTAAGAGAAGGTATTGATCAATTTAAATGGTCTGAAAATTAAAATTTTTAAACATTAAACTTATCTAATATAGTTTAGGTTTAGATAATGCAAAAATTTATTAAAACACATAGATGACAAACACCGAGAAGAAAATGCTGAATAACAAATATTTTTATGATAACTGTCCCATTTTTGCTACGTCTTCCCTATTTTTACTCGTGTTGCCATGTATCATAACCCAAATTGAATTTGAAAATTTCACGCTTCAGAAACTCATATGAAAGAATTGCTATTAGTTTTGAGAATCTCGTAGATAGGGCTTCGAAGGCCAAAACGTGACTGACATAAGAAACGATTCTCGTACTACAATGTGTAAAAAAGTCATTTCTTCTAAAGTCAAAGTGCGCAGTTTTGAATAAACATAACTCACTGAATACGAGCATTGTCATGAAAGCTCCTATTTTGGAAATACAGATAAGCAAAGTTGCAATTTTTTTTGTCAAAATAAATATTATTTGAAATTAATATTCGAAAAAAAATATGTCTTGTTCTTTCTCTTTTTGACAACTGTACCTATATTAAAGCTAAATTTAATAAAAATGCAAAAATAAAAATGTGTTACAGTATAAAGTTATAACTATCATTATTACAGTTATTGTTTTTAATAAATTGCCTTGAATTTTTTCTCTGATTCCATTTATTTAGAAAGAAGTCTGATCTGATGAACCCAGTATTATTAGCTGTAAATATCAGAGGGGGAAATGTAGACAATTCAGACGCCTTATAGGCATGTTCAGGTTTAGCTTATCGATTTTATTCAGAATCAAGTATTTTTATATCGGAAGCACTAACGTCATCGATATTTGTTGCACCGTGTTATTAATGTTTGTGATTTATCTCTCTTTTTAACATAGAGAAATAAATGAGATGGAACATTTTTGCGATGTAGTATTAGATTATCTGTTTTATTACTTTTGGAAGATAAGTATTAACATGTACTTAATTTTATTTTGTATTATATGTAATTGAAAAACAGACAAAAACAAACAAAAATAATGAGTTTTGATTACTATTTGTAGTGTAATTTAATGGATGTCTGTTGCACAATTTAAACTTTAATTCGAGCAAATATCATATAGATTATTTCTGATGTCAACATCTCTTCTTCTATTTACATATAAAACTCACAACAATGAATGTGGTATCATACTAAATGATTTTTAACGTGTGTTTGGCATAGTACACTCACATTTCGTTAAAAATATGTTGTTTGATTAAAAATTAATGAAAAAACATACCAGTAAATAATCATCAACTTCAATAAAACACGTCAGTAATTGCAGTGCGAAACCCTCGGACAGGTCTACTGGTTTTAATTATAATGTAGTAATATTGAAAAGCGGAACACAGTTAAATATGGCTGCAGAAAATCTGCAAAAAATGCAGTTTTAAAACTTTGATGATTTGGACAATTCTGCTACAGAAATTTTGAAGTCGATACAACTACAAAATTACTGCAGTTTATGAACTGCAATATTTTCGCAAAAATTTTCTTTCATTTTTCTTTTTTTAGTGGCGCCACCTATGAGCCATCTTAGCATATTTATTTGTTAATATTTTAAAAGTTTATTTTCCCAGCAAGCCGAAATTAGATTCGAACGGACGGTCTCAAGTTTGGAAGTCGAGTTTCTTATCCATTCAGCCCCTGGGTCTTAGTGATGTGTGGATTGCATGGGGTAATACGGGAAGGGTGATCAAATAAGAAGTAATCTTTTTCGTTGGTAAGTACTTTGACGGTGTGAAAGATGGGATTTTGAGGTGAATTTTCATAAATGCCATTTCCAAATATTAATATTTTGCGCAATATTTTCCTTAATGAAATATTTTTCGCGTAAAATAATGTATAATTATATTTCAGAACAAGCTCTATGTATGCCCTTAGTAATTATCTCATCTGCGTTATACATGGTGTCCATAATAGAATGTCTCAGTTATAAATGTCATGTCATAATGTCATCTGACATAACACCATACGATTTTTTTCTTCTTTGGGGCTTTATAAAAGATCGTGTCTACATTACGCTACCTAATGATTTCCCAGAGTTGAAACAAAGAATTGAAGAGGCCATTGGTTCCATTACTCCGGACTTGTTATCCGAAATGTGGGAAGAATTGAACTTTAGGTTGGATGTGTGCCGTATAATTAAAGGTGCACATATTGAACACTTGTAAGTAAAACTGCGTTAGTTTACCTTAAATTTGATGTATGATTTTTTATAAATAGTATTATTTAAACTGTTATAATATACCATTGAAACTGGGACATTCTTTTATGGACACCCAATACTTTGTAGAGTTTTTAAATAAAAAGAGAAAAAATGTTAATCTAACCGTCCACCATCCCCTTAAAACACACAAGTATCATTTACCGGGTGTCCCACAAATGACTGACGGATTTTAAAATCCAATAACTTGCAAACGGTGACAGATATTAAAAAAATTCTTGCAGGAAGTTTATGTATGATCTCAGGAGTTTTTTTAATGGATGCTTGATTTTAGTTCGAATTTCAAACAATAGGTGGCGCAGACAGCGATTGGCGCTCAGTCGAGGTCGAAACTGACGTCACTCAGCATTGATGTACCGCCTTTTCAATACTAGGCCTGTGTGCTGACAAAAATGGCAGCTGTCGCAGGCGGATTTTTTCAGTTTTTGTACGGTCCCTCGAACTTTAGCACCAATAATATCTAAAAGTTTTCTTTGACTTATTTGATCTCAGAAGCACTAGGCGAAGAAAACTTTTAGATAATATTGGTGTTGAAGTTCGAGAGGCAGTTCAAACGCTGAAAAAAAATTTGTTTGCGGCAGCCACCTTTTTTGTCAGCGCGCAGGCCTAGTATTCAGGGAGCAGTGAATCAATGCTGAGTGACGTCAGTTTTGGGCCTCGACTGAGCGCCAATCGCTATAAGCGCCATCTATTGTTTGAAATTCGAACTAAAATCAAGAATCACAGTAAAAAAACTCCTGACATCATACATAACCCTCTTGCAAGAATTTGTTTAATATCTGTCACCGTTTGCATTTTATTGAATTAAAAAAACCCATCAATCATTTTTGGGACACCCGGTATATTAAATAAATATTTATGTTGGGGCATTTGTACATGAATTATAGTCTAAAAATATTTTTAACAATAATTCTATATTCCTTCATACTTTTTAAAAATGTTCACGAAAATATCATTTATAGTCTTGCTTGCATCTTACATATATTTGTAATCTTTCCAAATATCGGCACCGCATTTATTTCTTACTGCTGAAATAGTTGATAATGTAACAATAAATTTCCCTTTTAAGCCGAATATACGTGCTACCATAACATAAAATTGGAAATTTAAATTTTCACGCAAGAGTTTTTCAAGATAAAAACTTTTCTTTTTGATAGAAATATTTTTTGGTGGGAATTGCATATCTATTTTTAGTGCATGCTTTTATTCATGCCTCACTGATCTCAAAATATCTGCATTCCCCATCGTATCAAAAACCTTTGAAAATAATAGTAAACGCGTTAAAAAACGAAGAGATTATAAAATCAACTATATATTTTTAAAAGGGAAATTCTGATAGATATTTGGGAAGCAGAGAAACATTAAATAAAAAGTTAATAAAATGCAATGATTTCTTCTTAAAAAATGCTTTTTGGAAATCCAAGTAATTTTTTTAAAAATCTTTATAAGAAAAAAAAACCTATTTTCACTCAGTTACGGTCTTTGTTTTAAATGTATTAGATGTGGGACGTGTTTTCAAGAATCTTAAACAAACGTAAATTCTTTGACAAACAAATAATGAAAATTTGTACAATCTATTTTTCTTTATCAAGAAAAAACAAGAAAGAAATAAAATACGTCCAGCATAGCTTATGAAACACTTTACAACACATTAAGAATACTGTAACAGAACTTCACCGTTTAATAAGTTGAAAGATGATGCCTAAGTAAGCAATTTGAAAAACGCCTAGCACGCTTGAAAACCACATTTCATCAGTTATCATATATAGTCGGAAAAATATCCGAATTATTTTGTGCAGATCTGTATATGATCTATAGATTTGTGTATATTCTACAATTTAGGCAAAAATTGAGTTTAGTTAAGAAACGCATAACACAGGTGAAAATTATCCTTCAACAATTTGCGACAAAAAGTGAAAATGTACTCGAATTATTTTATGAAGCCCTGTATATGATCTATATAAATTATACAAACTAAGTAACATACAAAAAGCAGTTAAATTTTAAAACGCATAAAATAATTGAAAACGTATATATCTTAGTACATGAAATGTTTTTCTGGTTAAAGTTTTAGGGGGTAAATCGTAAACGAGTTATAAAAAAAAAATAATAATTTAATACACAGGATTCTTTTATTTTGAATTTTCTGCTATTAATACTTTTGCAAGTTCTCTCATACAGCGTGGGATTCAGCCAGTTCGCATCGGTTTGGTAAAATTGGTACTTAATTTTTGTTAAGTTCTTCAAACCGGTTGTTAAAATGGTGCTTATAATGAGTAAATCGCAAATTTATACTCGTTACTCTATTTAAATATTCATCTGCACAACGTGGTATTCTAAGCATAACACCGGGAAATGTTTTTTTATTTCCAGCTATTTTCTAAAACCTAAATTTCCAATAGACAACTGATCCGGTAATTTGTATTGCCGCTTTTTATGAAAATAGTGACAGACGCAAATAGTGAATGTTCAAAGTCGTAATTGCCAAACTATGACAGCCCACACTACAGAGCATGGTGATATTGTAGTTATCAAATACATTCTTAACAATGGCAGAGCGAATGAGAAATATTAGCGAGATATTAACGCCGGGAGAGTCGCCGCATCCAGAATAGATGCCACACCCCTCGTATTTCTTGTAATTATCGATAGATGACAGTCAGGCGAACAGTATAGGTGCACAATGAGATTACTTTAAACAGTGTATCGCGTGAATCCCATTTCGATGTTTACTTGTAGCTGTACAATCCTTATTTTGAGGTAAGCGCATGATTTCACTATCCAAACATTTAAAAACGTTCCGTTTAAATACTTTTTATACACTACTTACTAAATGCATGAATTATTTCGAAGTCAAAACTAAATGTAGCATCTATATAGAGTACTGTGTGTATGGTTACGCCATTTTCCTATGAGAGGGCAGACAACTGTGATATGCTACGCCTGTACCGTACAAAATGGGATACATGCCGCAGTTGTTTTTTACGGGATACCGCGATTAATAAAATTCAGTTCATCAGACATTCATGAATGTTCAAACAGTATGAAGTTTACTTACACCTAAGGAGAAAAAGGGAAAAATAAAAAGTAAGAAGGCGAACAAAGATGCAAGTCCAAGATGTTACAAATGAATAGTTGGATCACACATGTGACGAAGACGTTCTTTGCAAGGAATGTGTAGAAGACTACTACAAAACTAAGAGGAAGTGTGATTAGCTTCGTTGCATCATGTTTCAAATGTGGTTACATGAAGTCTGTACTATTTTCGAGTAATTTTTGTGTAGATTTCGGTCGAAAAAACAAGTCTATTAACGAATAAAACAATGTAAACAATATTTTACTTTTTTCCTTTTTCTCTCTAATACACTGATATTACGTTGTTGCTGAATTAACAGTTAAAATTCAATCTTTAAGAAATAAATAGATAATTTTAGTAGTAAACAACGTAGGCAGACAAATACTGATTTCAATCTAGTAGTACGTTTTATTGTACTTGTTTAGTTTCTTTTTTGTTTTTTGTTCTTACATAGTTAATTATAGTCCAGACATGAATATTTGCTTGAATATTTTTTATTTATAATTTCATTCTGTTCTTATTACAAGCGCGGCATAAGTCCCACGTAAGTGCGGCGTCTCACCCTGAACGTACGGTTGAAACGCCGCAGTGTAAGGTTTTAGAAAAATACTGTAAAAAAATATTAAATATTTTTTTTTGTCGCAGTGCACATGTTGTATATTTAACATTAAATAGCACAGCATGATTTTTTTTTAGTTTATGTGCACCGTGGGATTTTATACACAAATTATATATATATATATATATATATATATATATATATATATATATATATATATATATATATATATGCGGCATCTCACATATATACATGTATTCTATATTTAACAAAACTGACCACTAAACATTTCATGAAGCCAGAAATCAAGTCTCTACGTCTATATAAGACCCGAATGAAGATTATGAAGAGCGTTCCAGATTTACTTATCAGAAGTTACAAGCACGGTGCACAATGGTCCCAAATCGCGATCATGTGACCAAAAAACGTTTCTGGTTTTCCTAGTGGTAGTATATGATTCATTTCTGATTTTACAATGTTCTAAATGATATTGCGTTGTAATTTCAAATTAAATGTCATTTTTAATGAGGGGTGTCGGGGGAGGGGCTGGCAGGGCAAAAAGGGGGCTATTTTTTATTAAATAATATTTTTCTTTTTTCACAAAATTTTCTTTTTACAGGAATGAGAATTTTCCACTTTTTATTCTAGTGATTATTTCCTCTTTTTAAAACAAATCATCCAATGCCGTCGTCCGCGTAAATATCCATCCCCCCCCCCTCCCTCAAAATCATTAAAAAGTTTATTTTTTCACTTTTTGCTGTTACTGCAGATAAAGGACACTGTAAAGGATATAAGTATAAGTAATGAATGAAATACATAAATAATCAATCAGATAAATTAACCTGCACCTCCACACAGACATGCGGAAATTTCTTCTTCCATCATTTGCCTCTCTAGCACAGAAAATTTTAAATCTTTATTTATTTTTTTATTTTTTTTACGTTTTTGACATTTGTATTTACTATGATTTAATAATAAATCACCCAATTAATTAACTAAATTATTTCCAAAATTTTCGATCCCCCTCACATTTTTGTCTCTATCTATCACACAATGCACAATACCTAGAAATGCCTTTTAAAAATGTTTCTGACTTTGTTACTCTTTTTGTAACATTAAACAAATAATCGTTTCTCTAAATTTAAACTATATCAGAAATTTATGTTTCCCCCCCCCCCCACCCCTTCGGACATACAATGGCTAAAATCGCAAAAAGTTTTTAAATTTTTACAAACAAAATTTGCTTTACTTGTTATTTTTTAGCTATAATTCGTAAATAACAATAAAACGTGTAAGTTCAGAATCCACCTCCAAAATTTCCGCTCCCCCCCCCACAAGCATTTATTTTTAATAATTGTTTAATAAATGTTTTTAATAATCTATCCCTAAGTTTTTATTTTAAAAAATGCTCTGTTTTTACTTTGTAGTTGCAATAAATAGATAAAAAAACAACTATCGGAGTTTTTCTCCCTCCATTAAAATTACTCTTTCCTAACCACCCCACCCCTCGCATACAAAGTCTAAAATATTTAACTATATTAATTAAAATTCTGTTATCTATGTCACTTTGTACTTAAAATTAATAAATAGTATTCAGCTTTTTAAATTCAGCTACGAAAGTGTCACTTCACCCTTTGCCCTGTAATAAAAGGGGAGGGGGATATTTCTAGATATTGAGGATGAAAATTGAAAATATTTCTTTTTTTCAGCTGTTTCGATATTCTCACACATGTTTTTAAATATAAAGAAATTTTTAAACTTTTCTTCGAAAAATAATATAAAAACTTTTTTTATATAACCCTTCAGAAATGCGGATTTATACATATATTTCAAACAACCGCAAAATTTCCTTCCAAGGGTTGAGTGAAAATTTCAGATCTTTTTTATTTTATATTTTTTCTTCCTCATTATAAGTAAACAAATGTGTTTTTAAAGCATGAAGTTATTGTTTATACATATTTAAAATCAATAAATATTACTAAAGGTAAATAATTGCTTGCACTGTTAACTACAGATGTAATTACTAAATTAAATATAATTTAATGCAATGCTTATGCACATCATAAAATAATGAAAATTTCACTCGTCAAATCAAAAATTCACCTAATAGAACACCCGTAGGGGCTATACTTTTACACCCATGTCGATATTTCGGTCAACACATTTCTCTAGATAGTAATAGCCCAAGAGAATAGTCTTTATTTTATTTTGTTTCGAAAGTTGACTGTACATTTGCTGCAACTAATGATACAAGAAACTGCAGAGTATCATGAGACGTTGTATTCAATGTTTTATTATGTATTTTTTCAAAGTTTTATTTAAGAGATTATTTCTTTCTGTAACGATAAGAAATTGTAAATAAGTATGGAATCCATATATATAAATTTGTCTACATTAAAGCCTCAATTTAAATTTAAATATATAAATTAATTAATGTAATTAAATCTAACTAGAACAATAAAATGGCAAAAATAAAAATATCATTCATCAAAAATTTTATAATACATTTACATGACGATACGTGAAAATAAAGAAAAAATGTTTATTCACAGTTCTTTGTAAGTAAATAAACATTTTTTTTCAAAAAAAAAAAAAAAAAAAAAAAAAAATTTTAAAAATCGAATTATATTTTGCAGTTGATTAAATTTCTTATGCCCGATATTATAGATATTGGTGGCATTTATTAAAAATATATATAAATAAAGTTTTAATATGTATTTTTTAAAATAAGGTCAAGCTTCAATGTTAGTTTTAATATAAACAAACAAGCAAAAAAAAAAAAAAAAAAAAGGGAAAAAAGAAAAAAACGACAAATAATACATAAATAAAAAAACTCGTCCACAACTTTTAAGGCCACCCCCACCGAATTAAAAATACTTTAAATCACAGTGTTCTGTTAGTTAGAATATTGCATTATATAACAAGTTGGAAATTGTACGTCAAACGTTACAAACGAGGTGCGTTCGTACGCACGTTTTAGAATTAAATTCATGATATCCCATGCGTAGAACGGGCTAAACAGCTAGTTAAGTATATATTTTATGACACTGTTCATACAAATATCTTAACTAGTTATATAAATATTCAGATATATATGTATCAGCTAGTTATATAAATATTCAGATCTTGATGATTTTTAATTCTGTGAAATGAATTATATCGTCTGCAGATTAATTTCTGTAATAAAATAAGTATCTCGGTCGCTTGACGATTTAACATCCATCGGAAGCTCCTCTAACAAAAAAGCACCGATTTAAAAAAAAAATCAAATTTCTTAATAAATATTTTTATTAATATCTCCTAAAGTTTTGATTCGATTTTAATAAAATTTGAAATGTCTCGACAAAATTCTGCAAAGATAATATATTTTAAATTGCAAACCATTTGGTTGGGTAGTTTTTGCGTTGTTATATGCGGACGGACAGACAGACGGACGGACAGACAGACAGACGGACGGACAGACGGACGGACCAAACGACGACTATAGGTGCTACGTATTTATATAATTACGAACGCACCTAAAAACAGTCAATTTTTGGTCAATGCGAAAATTGGAAAGATCTTAACTCCGATAACTGATTTTTGATTCATATCGCAATATGCAATGTCCAACTTCAAACTCCTGGTTCTTTCAAAATAGCAAAAAATCGTAATAGATCTCTTAAGATATGTTTTTAGAAGGGTCATTCTACGATTTGTACTATGGAAATACGAAGGTCTGGGAAGGACGTTTTTTACAGATCACTTTTTATGAACAAAAATGCCTTAAAACAGTGTATTTTTTATAAAAAAAAATCCTCTTTTTTAATTTTCGAGTTGTTTTGCAATTCAAAAATCAAATTAAAGATGGAATTTAATGTTGTTTTAGAGACGTATAATATAAAACACAACAAAAAGTCTAAAAAGGGCTTAAGTAGCGTTTAAATGCATGTGCCCGAAATTCATGCCACAACAAGAATCGTTCAAAACTTCCAACTTCTCACAAGCAATGAGAATTTATGTTTGCTTATAAAACCAAAATATTTAAGATTACAAATCTTCAGACATTTCTGAATACTGTGGAATTTTGTGAGAATACATTTCATTTCGAAATTCGAAACTTCGATTTTTGGCCACATATTCGCGATTTGGGAACATTCTGTGGTGGCTCATATTAATGTTGAAACACTTGCATTTTTAGAACTTATTCGAAAAGCACACGTACAAGAGAGTGAATAATCTACTTCATATTTTTGCACGTGTACTTGTGTATATATAGATACACGATTTATTAGTTAATAAAGAAGCATATTTACACCTCTTTTTCAATAAAATCTTTGTTCGAAATGTATTGAAAATGAAGTCACATAAATATTGGGACACTTGTATATTTATGCAATTTTCTTTAGCAGTTATTATTTTGGTGTAATGTTTCATTTTATGTAAAAATACGAAATAGAGATGTTATTTAAAAATTCTAGTGAACTGTTCTTTGACGGCATATTTCTTTAGTTTTCAGCTTGAAGTACGTATGGCGAGTTCTTACAAAATGACTACGAATTCCACTAAAAATCCGGCAATAAAGCATTAGAATACTCTTAAATGTATTAAGAACTTTAGAAAAATTCTTTCTCCAAAACATTAAGCTTTGTTTAATGCTATCGAACGGTAAACCTCGCATGGAATATTTGATGTTTCTTTAAAATATGGACTACGTTTTAAGCTATCCTAATGATATTAAACATTTACGCTGGAAAAAACCCAGCAAATTTCGGAATTTTTTAGCAGTATACATCCTTTAGCCGAATATAAAAGAAAGTTTTGGAATTAAAGTTCTTTCAGAGAATGAAAGAATTGCCAGCTAAACATATGGGTTCAATGGGAAAAAAGTAAGAAGAAAATTCTAAGTGAGTGGGTTTCTGAAGATAATAAATAATTCTGAAGATAATATTTTTTTTTTTTTTAATGTAATGCTATTAAAAAAATATATGATTGATTTAAAGAAACGTGTGACGCGATTTCTTCGTTCATTTATAAACAAGATTTTTTTTTTTTTGGTTACTAGTCGATTGTACCCATATGCATAAATGGAAAGTTTGATATAATTTTGATTCTAAAATTTTCTTATAATTTAGTTGAAGGTTTTACAGCGAATGGATTCTGGGATTGAAATGATTTCCACTAGGATAAATGTTTAATGTCGTTACCATAGTTTAAAATGTAGTTCAGATTTTAAATGAGCATCAATTATTCCATTCAATTTTTACCATTTTATAGCATTAAATAAAGTTGCAAGTTAGTCAAAAACAATTCTTCTAAAGTTCCTAATGTTTTATCAGTTATAGGATGCTTTAAAAAAAAATCCTGGGGTTACTAAAATTTTTTTAGTATATTTGTATTCTACAGATTTCTTTAGTAACCGGTATTATAAATTGGAATAGTTGCTAGCTTTTTTCTAGTAATGTTGCTAGCTGTTTTCTAGTAATTCTTACAGATTTTCGTGTAACTGAGTAAGAATACAAAACAAAATTTAGTAATTGCAAAAATCAATGAGAAAAACTAAAATTTTTTAGTAGATCGCCCCATTTTTTTTCTTTTTTACAGTGCAGTAACTATATTCTTTATATAACAATTCTATGCAATAGGCGACTTACATAAAATTAAACATTAATATTATCTGAGCTAAAAATTAATATTAAAATATTGAAATACATGTATGAGTACATGAGAAAATAAATGAAATCGACCCTTCAACCTTTAGTACAGTTTTTCCAAGAAATTAAAAAAATGCAAGTGTCACAATAATAATGTGAACCACTGTATTTCCTGCCAAAGCAAGAGTATAACTAGGAACGTTTAACAGTCAGAAAATAGTAATCACATTATGTTAGGCAAATCACCAATATTTGACATTTTTCGAACAATTAGGGTTTATTAAAACCCCTAATTGTCATAAATGGCTAACTACTCATACATTTAGAGGGTAAGGTTGAATTTCTGTTATTTTTGTATTCTCATTATCGTACTATTTTATTTTGAAACGTATTCTAATAGCAATATTGATCAGTGCGTCTTGATCATTGGATCTACCCTAAGCGAACTGCGTGCTTTTGACGGAAAACAGCATGTTCAAGAGTATAACTAGGAACGTTTAACAGTCAGAAAAATACTAATCACATAATGTTAGGCAAATCACCAATATTTGACATTCTTCGAACAATTAGGGTTTATTAAAAACTCTAATTGCCATAAATGTCTAACTGCTCATACATTTAGAGGGTAAGGTTGAATTTCTGTTATCTTTGTATTCTCATTATCGTATTATTTTATTTTGAAACGTATTCTAATAGCAATATTGATCAGTGTGTCTTGATTATTGAATCTACCCTGAGCGAATTGCGTGCTTTTGACGGAAAACAGCATGTTCAAGAGTAGTTTTTTATTGTGACAAAGGTTGTACTGTAAAATTATTTGGTATCCACCACTGTACTTTCGCATTTTGATTCAACTAAAAATCAACTTCATCAATTTCTGATTAAAATTTCTAAAATTCTACAGTATGGAATGGTATTTTAAAGCATGGAAACCCCCTATGAAGTGGTATTAAAAACAAATCTCAGAAAACTGCTTATATCTTATTTCTATTCGTGCATCTCTTTTCAACCGCACATAAAGTTCAATAACGTTTGTGAAATACAGCATACATAGCAATGCCATTTTCTTTCCCAAAAGTCAGTTGGAAAATTCAGCACTGACGAGTTTTATCCTGTACCGCACAAGAGAAGATTTTCGAAATAATGTGGATCTAAACAAAATAAAAGACAAAAAAGGTTTCTTTTTTTTCATTTTTAGTTTGTGGTAAGGTGTTCAAAGTTTATATTATTCACAAAAAATATTTCTTAACTCTGAATAATAACTTTCTAGAGTTTATAAATCTCGTATAAGATACATCTTGTATTTTTATACTATTTTATTTACCTTGGTTTTTGTGTGTAAAAAGGGAATTTTATAATCGATGTTTCACACACTTCCTGATAGGCTAGAATTATAAAAAGAAATATATACACACGCCTGTTTTTGATGACAATATAACATTTTAAAAATTTATAACTTAATTATACATTAATATATTAATTTTAAAGCGTTTTCCATTAACCGGCCGAAGGTGATAAATTGCCAAATTTTCTTTAGGGTTACAAGTGTAAGCTAATACAAGTTACAAAGCAATGGAGTTGATTATGAGCCAAAATATGCAAACTGGCTATGAAACTTCAATAACAAAATATTTTAAACATTAAAAAGTAGAAAATAAAAAAAAGACAATGGTGGAAAAGGTTGCGCAGCAGTGATTCATTTGTCACTAATAAATTTCAATAGCAGTCTTCGCGCTATTTGATGACAGAATTTAATAATATTATAAGATTTAATAATACTATTACAATTTAGTGGTGAGAATCGGCCCTCTATTGCGCATATCTTCCACAGCAGAAAAGAGTGAAAAAATAATTAAATGCGCTTTAATCAACTGATAGTTTAATATTAATTACATTATGACTATATGTCGAGAAAACAATTTAGAAATCCTGAATAGTTTAAATTATTTAATTTTCTTTTCCGTTGCCATATCTTAAAAACAAATTGCGAAATATTATAATTTTGTTAATAAATTCGCTAATATGAGCTTTCTACCAAGCATAAATCAAAGCGGTGAATTTTCAATAAATAGGGTCCATGATTAATGCACTGTGATTTTTTCGAAACAGCATGAATTGCACGCATGAATTTAGGCGTGATTTTTACGAAAAATAGTGAATTGCTGTTTTAAAAAAGGTGTTTAAAAAACTGTTTTACATTTATATTTATTGTAATAAATTTTTCTAATAAAATATTATTATTTTTTAATTCAACATTACTTATTTTACATACTCCATTAAACACTTCCTGATAGGCTAGAATTATAAAAAAAATATATACACACGCCTGTTTTTGATGACAATATAACATTTTAAAAATTTAGTAGTTATAGTGCATTAAAAACATTTTGTTAATGCACTATATGTTTTCATCCATTAAAAAAATCGTATTATAGGATTAGTTTCGTAAAGAATCTGTTTCACAGACATGTTTCAAAACGTGACTAGGGTACTACACTTTTCAAAAGTATTAATAGTCGAGACACAAGTACTTCTTTATTAGACAAATAAAAAAAATGAAAATTCCACAAATTTTAAAGTAAATTTTATATTTTAATCTTATGATGACCACGTGCAAATATCACTTTTTAAAAACTATATCAGGATTGCCACAACACCGTGCCATATTTCGTAAAAGGCTTATTCAGAAATTCCGTTTATTTATTATAAAACTTTGCTGTTAAAAATAGACAATTACTATTCGGAAATAGCTGTTTCCAAATTTAAAAATACATTATACGCATTTTAAATGCATTGTATGCATTTAAAAATATAAAATACATGTTATACGTGATAACGCTGTAACATAAAGGTGCGTTATTGAATTTTTGAATAACCTACGAATCTGCTAGAATATTCTAGAACCGTGTTTTTGCCTATTTGAATAATTTGCAAATGCAGTTTAACTATTTGTGCAAGCGAATGACTTGGTTAATTGTTGATTGTCTTATGTTAAAAATATTCTCCTGTCGAAAATAATACGGGAAAAAGTGCAAAATTTATATTAAATGACCTTATTATCATTATCACGTTCCAGCAAATATTATAACGTTATTAAACATATTTAGGAGATTTATTTTAGACGTAGAATTTATACGTAGTATACGTAGAAGTGTACGAGACATAGACCATGTACTTATAATGGGCCATTTGCTTTGACAAATGAAAAACAAAGTTTATACATAACATTCGCAAGCAACTAGACTGACTGATGATTGATCAAAAATTCAACCAATCATCTGTCAATTTAATTGCTGGTGAATATGGTGTAACGTACATACGGCAAATGCGTACAATGTATAATTTTAGTGCAAGTTTCACGTTATATAATAAACACATTTTTGTTCAAAAGACAATAACAACGTGTGTAAGTATTTTTCAAGGTGTTACTAACATGAATGTATTGCATTAAATAATTTAATTTTTACTATATAGCCAACCCAAATAAACTTAACCCATAACTGCACCGATTGGTTTCACAGATCGCTGCTGTTTTCAATGTCCACAGTTACAAATATTTCACGCAATAGTTCTTCATCTGAACTTCGGACTGCAAACTGAAGCACATATTTTATTGAGGCTTGTGAATTCGGGTCCAAGTTCGATGTTTCCGCATAATTGAAAATTGATTATGTGCAGTTTTCATCGTGAGAAGAGGGTAGATGTGCCATAGCTTTCGTCTCTATCAGACGGGTTGAGAGATTGTCTTCTTGAAATATTATGCCGGTTGGTGGACCGCGCATTTAACTAAAATTTAAACCCGACAGACGGTCGGATAAATTGCAAATGTTATATCAGTTTAAATTATTATTTTAAATTTTTTATATTATAAACAATAAATTAAACCTTCAACCTAATTAACTTTGAAGACCGTCTGGACTATCACTCATTACTCCTAGACAACAACCAAATAACCTGAACTCATAACTGCAGTGATCGGTCTCATAGACCGCTGCTGTTTTCAATGTTCATAGTTTAACTTGTCACTAGTACAAAATTTTATTTCGTTTTTCACCTTTTTGAAGCCTAGTAGCGTAGTGGTCAGCGTGCCTGTCTATCACGCTTCAGCTCCGCAGTTCGATATCGGGCTGAGGACAAAACAAGGTTCACCCAACCTTTCATCGCTTCGGGGTCGATAAAATGAGTAATAAGATTGCTTAGGAACTGAACACTGAGAATCCCGCGTTAGGCTGACCACTGGCTGGACATATGCCGCTTGACACCTCAGTGTCCATGGTCAAGAAAGCAGGGCTGGGCACTGTAGGCCAAGATCCTTAATGGATAGTAGCGACACAGATTTAGTTTTTTTACAACGTTTTATTATCGCTGGGGTATTCTGAATGGATGATATTAATTATGATAATCCTGTACATAAAGTTCAGTACAAAAAGTGTATCATATGAGTTAATTGAGCATTTTATTCTTTTTTAAATAAAGTGGTCCCACCACTAAGTGGACCGCTCACAGTAGCTATGCAGCAATTTCTGTGGCAGAAAATAAGGGTTAAGCTGCAATCTGCGTGTGTATAATTGTCCTTAGACTTTGCATTTCACGGGACAAGTGTACACACATAGTTTTATGATATTTCATCAGTATTATAAAATAAATGTATATAAATAAAACATTATATATATATTTATAAAAGGTGGATTAAACTTTGTGCCGTTATATTAAAAATAAATGTACAACGTTGAAATAGCACAAATTAAAATCATGTATACTGGCAAACAGCTGTTTCAAAGCCCTTAAGCTCCATCTTCAGTGCCAATTCAAAAGATTAAAACGAAAATTAACAAGAACGAAAAATCATGCTTCAAGCATAGATTATGTAGCACTTTCCAACGCTTCCAAAATAATTTTACAAAACATACCGTTTAATAAGCTAAAAGATAACATCTAAGTAAACAATTTGGAAAAAGCATAACATATTTAAAAACATAATTTCAGGAATTTCCAACAGATACAATATTCGGAAAAATATCCGAATACTTTTATTCAGCCCTGTATATGATCTATAGATTTGTATATGTACTACATAGGATGCTAAATTTTAGTTTAGTTAGGAAACGCGTAGCAGAGTTTAAAATTACCCTTCTGCAGTTTCTGTCAGTAAACGGAAATGAGTTCGCGAACTGTTGTGCTACCCTGTATAGGATCTACAGAATTTATACACACCACGTAATAGACAAAAAACGAGTTAAAATTAAAATCGCGTTCAGTAACTTAAAACGCACTTCCAGGAATTATTGTTAACAGACAGTAGAGAATTCTTTTGTGTGTCCCTGTAAATGAGCGATGACTGCTATACACACACTATTCTGTAGTAAGCCTCTTGTAATGCACCTTAGTAATATATATGAATTTCAATGCGTTTAAAATAATGAAACATTATTTAAATAAACCGCAGACGATTTTTCTCCATAGACGTAATGTAACGGAATTCTTTTGACTGTCCCTGTAAAGTAACTATAAGTGCTATGCACACCCTATTCCATATTAAGCTTCTTCTAATGCACCTTAGTGATATATATAAATTTCAATGCGTTTAAAATAATGAAACATTATTTAAATAAACCGCAAATGATTTTCCCCATAGACCGCAATGTAACGGAATTCTTTTGAGTGTCCCTGTAAAAAAACTATCAGTGCTACACACTTCCGTTGAAATAGGGAACGTGCTATAGATAACGACAATAACATATAAAAATTGCAGAGCAATCCGAGCATATTTACGGGAGTTAGAGCACGGACAGACGGCAGACGGCCATACGGCAGACAAACCGAAGTCATAAGCACTTTTCAACTAGGTTGGAAAGTACTAAAAACCCGAAAACCATGTCAGCTTGCCTGCCATCTCTCGCACGCGCCCAGATGAAATGGCACCGTACTCTTCAAAACAACAGCGGAGACGAGGAAACACATGTGATGGAGAGACCAATAGGAACGCTGTAACCCGGGAAAAACTAAGTATGAAGGCGAATGAAGGAGGGGGGCGAAGAGAATGAATTAAGTGAAACGCAGCCAGATGTTTGAAATGCTTTGTACGGAGGTGAAAAAACAGTCCCACCCAAAATCTTGTACCCACGTTCACCTTAAATTAAAATTCATAACAATACAAGATACATTATCTAAAGGCGTGAACGCATATCACATGCCATTGAAACAGCATTTGACTAGATTGATAACAACCCTAAATATTCTTTTCACTAGATACACACTTCAAGCTGATTGCAAAACCTTACAAAAAAAATGTAGACACTACTTTGGTCAGTAAATTGAATCATATTTAGTGCTGATAAAATAAATAGCTACTAAACTGAATCTTATTTTCAATTCTTCCGTTTTCTGGACCGTTTGTATTTCAATTACTTGCTCGAAGCAATCTTTGTTTTACTTTTCGATGTATGTTTAGGATTTTTCTTAGTTTCGTAGCTCAAAGTTTGCTGTTTGTGCAAACTTTTCGCTATATAATGCTATGTTTGAACAAATTCCCTTATTTTTCTAAGATTGTGGCGAAGGACGAGTAGTGACATTATTTCTTCACATGACTTTCCCAATGAAGAACTGACAGCTTCTTCTGCGTAGTTATCACCGTCACGTGCAATTGTTTCTGAACTTTCTTCGGGTTCGTATTTACCTTTCTCGGGATACAAAGATGTACTTGATATTTTTCTAACTTTATTCCATCCTTTAAGGATTTCTTGAACTATTTACCGTAATATTTAATTAAATATACGGTTTTTAACTTGAAAAGGTCTACATTTAATAGCTACTTTGATAAAGACACGTCATTTCCAAAGAAAATCGCACATAAATAGGTCTATAACTTTCCAATTTGTCAAGGTCTTTATATACAGGGTATCCGAAAAGTCTGAAAACGGTCAAATAACTCGAGAAATATACATCGGATTGAAAAACGGCAAAATGCATGTTCAATATTTTTGAAAAATCTATTTAGGGATATGACAGTTGCCACCCACCCAACTTTGACCCCTGGGAGGGAAAGGGGGGCAACTTTGAAATCTTAAATGATGACCCCCATTTTTTATTGCAGATTCGGATTCTACGATAAAAAATACGTAACTTTTGTATTGAACATTTTCTTCGAAACATTGTAGATGGCGCTGTAATCGAGTGCAATGCTGTGAGAATCGTTACCATTGCAATGTCTGGAAACGCTCCAATAACCCGAGAAATATACATCAGATTGAAAAACGGAAAAATACGTGTTTAATATTTTAGGAAAATGGCAACTTTGATATCGCTAAATAGATTTTTCGAAACTATTGAACACGCATTTGTCCGTTTTTCAATACGATGTATATTTCTCGAGTTATTCGAGCGTTTCC
Source organism: Maratus michaelseni (assembly GCA_963931845.1). NCBI lineage: Eukaryota > Metazoa > Arthropoda > Arachnida > Araneae > Salticidae > Maratus > Maratus michaelseni. The sequence continues at coordinate 99,523,397 of OZ007591.1, forward strand.
AGACATTGCAATGGTAACGATTCTCACAGCATTGCACTCGATTACAGCGCCATCTACAATGTTTCGAAGAAAATGTTCAATACAAAAGTTACGTATTTTTTCCTGTAGAGTCTGAATCTGCAATAAAAAATGGGGATCAGCATTTAAGATTTCAAAGTTGCCCTCCTTTCCCCCCTTGGGGGGCAAAGTTGGGGGGGGGCGAATTTCATATCCCTAAATAGATTTTTCAAAAATATTGAATATGCATTTTGCCGTTTTTCAATCCGATGTATATTTTTCTGGTTATTTGACCGTTTCCAGACTTTTCGCACACCCTCTATAAACATAGTCAAACATTCCGATAGTTTATTAAATTAATTTTCAAGACTGATACGATGATGGTTAATAAACAGAATATTTGACATAGTACTTGAAAATTATTTTATGGTATTCAATCTAACTGTGTACACTTAACAATTTATTTTATGTTTTGTACACTTTACTCAGCTTTTTAAATGTCGCGGCAAGTGAGCACAAGTGACTTCACTCTACGGTTAGTATAATAATTTATGTTCTTTACGTCCTAAATTATTCAAATTTAAAGATTTACTTACGGCATTGAAAAAAAATCCTCGAAAAAATTATTTTTCTCAAAAAATGACCACCAGCATGCCATGCAATAGAATACTGAATTAATACTGCGTGACAGTTGTAAAGGTTTGATAAGCAAACTATCTTCCAGTTACACTATCACCTTTTTTCACGAAATAACTAGGCCCTAGACATGATTTATGCACTTATCGCTTATGTACACTTTCTCTGGTGCACTGTTAAAAAATTTCGTTTTTTGACAGGTTGTCTTCCGTGAATTTTGATCAGAAAGTTTCCGTTTTGTTAGAAAAATGGAATCTCTTCCGTATATCTGTTGCTACCCAGCTAGGAAAAGTTTGCTAAAAGATTGCACAAAATCCGAGCATATTTGGCACCTCTACTTATGTATAAAAACTGTAAACTGAATTGTGCACAAAAAGTGCATAAACTGTATCCCTAAATTGTACACTTTTTAGACAGATTACAGAATTTTAAATACGGAATTATTAATGTAAAAATCTTTCATCCAATGGGTGCAGTATTTTTGATCGTCACACATGCGCTTAAACTCCTTCGCGTCTGTATCGCGCTATTTATGGACTACAAAGACGGAACATTCCTCAAAAAACGAAAACATTAAGACAACTCTGCTGCCAGTCCTTTTTCCGTAAATTAACGGATTTTTTTTTTTTAACAGTATACTGTTAAAAATAATCTGAAATTCATGGGTATTTTTTATCTGAATTTCACAGAAAAAATCCCTTTTCATGACAAAAGGGCATTTTCAGTTAAAAGCAGAAATTTTCCTCATATAAGAGAGCAGCCAACGGAGATATTCCGTTATCTGCTGCATGTTTATTTTCAATGTTTCAAAAACTGACATGTTGCTGCACAGAAAAACTGAAAATTCCATAAATTAAAATTTCAAGTTTATTTAAAACAACAAGAAGAAAATAGTGCTTTCGAATTTAAAAAAGCAAAAATTAACTCTTTCCATTCTTTTAATATTATTTGCAATTAATTTTTTAAAGTTATAAAAAAGTATTCGCACTTAAAATATATTCTAAACAAACACATTAATTTACATATAAAATAGCTAAATTAAGTTTAAAAAAATCGATTCTATTTAAAAAAGCAACAAACAAAAATAATGCTTTCGAATTAAACTCATTCCTTTAAAATTATTCGCAATTTATTTTTTTAAGTTATAAAAAACACTCACACTGAAAATATATTCTAAACGAATTCAAAATATAATATTTATATTTTACATCTAACAATCAAATTAAGAATATATATAATTCATGTTTTTATCCTCTATTAATACTATAGTTTTCAAACATCATCTCATTACGAAATATCCCTGCAATTAACTTCAAAATTACCAGTTTTCTAAACCCCAAATTGTTTAAGTCCCAAGCTGCGATTTGAAGATAGTCGTTAGGTTATGAGATAATGATGATCGTTTCCTACTCTTCCTCTAGCAAGGACCCGCTGGTCTTACGGTAAAGCACTCGGCTCAAGCCACTAACGTCCCCAGTTCAATCCTCAGGTCTGGCAGAAAATGTTCTTCCATTATATCAAATATTAAATTAAATACTCCCGTAATAATCAACAGATGGCAGCACAAATAGAGATGACATTTTTTAAAACCGAGTTTATTTATAACAGAAACTTACCGATTCTTCAAACGGAGTTTGCCCTTCCTTTATCTTTCAAAACGGAAAATGTACTAACGGAACGGAAAAAGTCCGGCAGCTTTTCTGCCAGTAGTTTTACCGTGAATTGACGGATTTATTTTTAACAGTGTGTAACTTTTAAACTTTTTGTAGGTGGGTTGCCAATTAGTGGTATACTTTTCTAATATATTGGCATTTATTCTAAAATTGATATGAATTTTGTCATTAACCTGCAGAGATAAATATTCAATAGTAATGTTAAATTATTAACAAAAGGAATAAACTTTTCCAGCTGAAAGCTTTTTTCTATATTGAGTTAAATCCTTGTACGACCAATGGTGAAACAACCACGCGACAGAAACAACATTCTAAAGTTGCTTTGTTAAAAAATGTCATTTCGAATACAAAATGAATTAACCTTCTCTAAATTTAAATTAACAAAGCTACGACATAAACGGTTTCTAATAAGACGGAATATCTTTGATATTAAAATTAATTTCCAAAACTTCAATTTGACTTCTATTCGAAAAATTATCATCTATACTTTTATGTGAAGTACAAAGTTCTGAAGCAAAGTATTAAATAGTTATTTTTAGGTAGGGTGATATCTTGACTTTAAAATTTCAGTGACTGAACTTCAATCATTTTAAAAGATTTATTTTCCTCACACGAAATTCATTGAAAAAAAGAAGCGCTGTTTCAAAGAGAAACTTTAAAGTTTTTAATTTAGGAAGGTATACATTTAAAATGAGATATTCAAGGTTTGTGGAATATTATTATTGTATTGTATCTCATTTTGTCTTAATCAATATAAGTGTTATCTTTAAACAAATTCAAAGATTTTCTGGGTAACAGCAGCTAGGAGATCTTATGGAAAATTGCTGATATTCTTAGAAAATACTGAAGCGATTTAAATATTTATTTAAATATTATTTTATTTTTTAGAATTACAAATGGGCGTGTATTTTTCAATAATATTCAAGTTTTCATTCTGAAAATTAATTAATTTTTAGTAACGGTACTTTAAAAAGTTAATTATTGTAATCAGGATTGTTATCGAAATCACGTAACTATAGTATTTGTTTTCTTTCTTGCCGAACAGTCAATTTATAGTTTAGCGACTGCCAAAACGAATTTCAATCAAGAACGAAAAAATCATGCATAGGGCATATATTATGAAACGCTTTCCAACAATAACGTAATATTATTGAGTAATTTCATTTTTTCATGCAATGGAATGAGTTTTCTAAATAACAATTTAAAAAGCACATACCTGAGTAAAAATCTATTTTCAGAAATTGTTATCCATATGTTGCAATGTGTGTGAATTCTGTCGTGCAGCCGGGTGTGTGCTCTGTAGAATATATACACACCACGTAATACAATAAGATTAGATTAGAAAATGCATTCTTCAACGGAAACATTTTTCCAATTTAGTGAAAGTGTCAAAGGAAAGCCTAACCAAAGACCTTTGGCTGAAATTGGCATGAATCTGTCTATTGAGATAGCTCAATCGGCCGACACATTTCACTGAGACAACCGTATTAGCAATATGATATGGTCTACCATATCGGTAGTTCAACAAACTATACCACCATTGAGTTCCATATATAACAGGAGATCTGTCTTACTATTCCCCAACATGATTTCCAACGGTCAACGCGGAGGGATACAGTGATGGTAATTTTAGTTTGCATCCTATCAAAACACGCTATTTATCGCATTCAATTACATGATTAGAGAATCTATTGATAATTAGATAAGCATAACTTAATTATAGAAGCGTAATTTAGGATAATAATAAATTAGAACAAACTTTCCTTAGCATGCCTAATTTGCCTTGCATGCTTCTGACCACCGACTCAGATCTCCTTTGATATACGGAGCTCAGTGTGTATCGCAGGTAATGGAAATCCATTAAACAATGGATACGTTGATGCACTTTATTATTTTTAACTTAGTCACACTGATTGGTAAAGATATCATACAAATCAGTCCAGGTATATTAATAGACAGACCGTTGGTAGTTTTTACGTCAAAAGTCTTTGGTTCGACTCCCAGATTGAACAATTTTTCCCTCAGTTGGAAAAAACGACAATTCGTATGATATCTTTACCAATCAGAATGATTGAGTTAAACAATAAAGTGGATCAATTTATAGTTTAGCTACTGACAGCACTATACAAAATGTATTGAAATCTATTCAGCATTTCCCCCGAAAGAAAAAGTACATCAATTTCAGCTGTTTTATATGTGATTTGCTTTGTTTGAAAAAAAAATTAACTTAAAAAAAATTACTATTTTCTGAACAATTTATTTATAGTTTCAATGCTGAAAAATACTATAACAACGTATTAAAATCCTCTACAGTATTTTTCGAGAAAAATGTTTTATATGTGATTTCGCAACTGTGCCACTCTTTATATCGTTGAAAATAAGCATTGTTTTTTTTAATTTAATCACATGAAATAATACTAAAATAAATTGCAGATGAGACATTTTTTGCCAAAATTACACGAAATATTTACAATTTTAATCTCTTAACATTGTCCTAAGCTTTTCCTTGCAAAAGTAAAGGCAAATATTTGAAAATGGTGAATTATATATTTGAATATCTATTTAAAATGAAAACGAACTGTAGTCATTTTTCACGTAAGTGAATCTGATACCACAGAAACTAAACTTCATTTCAATAATCCCAAATAGTCCACATTTGAGTTCCTCAAGCACGTTAAGACAAAACATCAAATTTGTAGTCAAAATATAGTTCAAATTTTAAAAAGCACCTATACTGTTAAAGTTTTTTTTTATATCTGAGTTAATGAGTATATCTGAGTATTTTAACAACAAGCTTCATGTCACACATAAAAAACAAATCATTTTCTGTAACATAATAGAAATTCTTATCTACATTCAAACGTTAAATTGATGATTTAGAGAGTGAACACAAATTATTTGAGAAATTTCGTAACTGAATATTTTGCGAAGTGTTCATTGTAAAGTACCATTCAAAGGCTGATTGGTATTGTATCCTAAGTATTTAGCCCATTCTTCTTAGCTGGAGAAACTGTTACGGAATTAGCATGTCTTACTGCTGGAGTCTCAGTTTGAATTTGTTGCAAAGGCGTTATTCACATCATTATCATCAAGCATTTCAACATAGATTTCGATGTATTGGATTTTGTTAAAAATCGGGTTTACAGTCCGCCTCTTCCGAAATATCTCTCTGAATTGAAATGACGAATCAGCACTGAAACATTTTTAATCGATGTAAACATGTTCTCGAACATTTGGCAAGAAATTACTTTATGATGGGATATTTGCAGAGTAACAGAAGACAACAACATGCAACATGTGTAAAAAAGGGTAAAAACTGTGTGCTTAACTATCTGATAATCATATTTACCATGATGCTTGGATATATAACTATGCATAATAAACCATTCTTTTTGCCCAACTAGTTCATGTTAATAATTTATTTTACCACATTGACTACGCCGCCATCGAAACCCACTTTAGTTTCAGTCGTTTTGATTACGTAAGTCGCCGTAGTAAGAATGGTTAAGATCTGCACTGTAAAAAATAATATCTACATTGACTAACTTTTAGAAAATTACATTATATCTTTTGAACATTTTAGCGTAATTGTCACTCCGAAATTAAAATCGTTAAAATAATAATCAAAAGACAATGCAATTTATTTTTGAAGTGAAAACTTCTTTAGGCGCGTTGGGCATTTTTTTGAGATGGGAAAAAACCATTAGATTCGCGACCTGTTACCGACACCGCTGTATATGTTGCCAATTCATACAATGAAGCGAAAGTATCAAAAGGAAATAGTTCACGTGCAGAAAGCGAAATGATTGGTATTATGAATAAACAAATTTCAGAAAATAATTTCAAGATAAATTTAGCACGCGCGGTGAAAACAGATAAAAGTGACTCAACTCGCGAGACCAAATCAAAAGATGAAAATGAAATAACAAAACACGGAAAATATTATAATTTAACGAGCACGAGAAAAATAAACGGAAGTAATATAAAAAAAATGAAAATAATGAAATCAAGACTCCCTTATCATAGATCAGACTTAACAATCCGGAGAAAGCCTTTGGGTGAAAATGTCCGCGGAAATTGCCAACTTATTAACTGACTTTCTCCGGAAAGTATCGCCGCCTGGTGGATACTACCGATACTAGTTCATAAGAAAATGCATTTTAAAAATTGGAGCTAAGAAAAAATTTCGTGTTATTGACAAAACTCAAAAAACATTTTTCGAATTACAAAAAAATAAATACATAAATAAATACATAAATAAATAAATAAATATTTTGCACAATTATCATCAAGTTTTCAAAAATATTGTTGAAAATGAAGATTTAAATATAAGATTAATTATTACATACTATAGTATTAGTCAATCTTCTGTAGTATCAGGTTCACAGCCAAAGTTAGTGCCAAATATGAGCGATGCTGGAAGAATGTGGTTCCAAGTGTACGGGAGTTACAACACTGGTTAAAAAATTAAATTATTTTTGGTACTTTTCGGTTAGCCGGACGCCAGTGATATATGTACATATATAAATATATATGTATATACGTATATATATATGCATACATATATGTGTATGTATGAATATATATGTATATGTAGATATGTGTATATGTGTGTGTACATATATACATGTATATATATCACTGGCACCCGGCTAACCAAAAGTACCTTATTTTTTTGCCAATCTGCACTTACTGTAACAAGCCAATTAGATGTAGGCCTGATTACAGAAGAATCCCCATTAAAGATTTACAAACACCATAAGCGTAGCATGACAAGAATTTATTTTTTGGGAGGAAAGTTGGGGAGTAAGGCACACGTATAATTTAAGTCATTATTAAGCATTTTTATGCTTTCCAATTTTTTTAAAAAGCGTTTATTACTTCAGCTCGTATATTTGTCTGTCCATCCGTCTTCTAACTTTCGTAAAATAATTGGATTGCCATGGAACCTATATACATTATTATGGTTTAGTTACTGTTATTATTATTAAGGCACTAGATGGAACCAGTCAAAACTTGACGGAAAAAAATTACAATAACAATATTAGTAAAATAAGCTTCCTTATTACATAAGAAGGGGTGCTTATGAAACAGTCTTCCAAATATTTTATTTTAAAAGTTTTTTTCCCCCAGTGAATTACAGTACTATTTCCGATGCAAACCTTAAACAAACAATCTGTAAACAAAATGCAAATCAGTTTGACATTACCGCCATATTCCCCACGGCAAGAAAGAAAATTTCCTGGACCTATGAAGTATCATACAAATAGTATATCCCCACGTTCATCTCATATTCAGTCAATAAAAGAACATAGTAAATAAAGCACACATCTCCCCCCCCTCCACCTGTGATAATGCAACCGAATGAGCTCCTATGCGCATGTGCATTGCATCTCCTTAAACGCACCGTCGAAATTCGAAGTTAAAAAAAAAGTTTTAAAATGCTTAAATTGAAAATTTTAAAATGTCTTCTTTAATCATTGTTCGTTTCAAATCCATATCTTCTGAAACGCATCCATTGTTTTAAGCTAATCAATTTTTATGTAAAGATGAAGAATTTTTTTTACAATAATAAATCAATCTGTAGATAAGGGAGATTTTTAATGCTTTCAAGTGTAATTTATTTGTATGGTTTCTTCAGTTCCTTTACATAATCAGAATGATAGTTCCTTTTCCATAATAAAGTTAAATAATGTAAATAAATAAATATCCAAGATGATTTTTTTTTCTCTGTTTTCATTAATATATTGTAAATTTTATTGTTTAAAGTTACTGTACTGATAAATGATACTTTAGTAAATGGGGCTTTTCTTAATTATTTTTTTTATTTCTGAGATTTAATGGCAACGTTCTTCCATTTTTTTATTGGGCGCTACAGTTTGGCGAATTATTTGGGATACTTTTCGGTTAGCCGGGCGCCAGTGAAGAATATATATATATATATATATATATATATATATATATACATATATATATATACATACATATATACACATATATGTAATGTATATATATATATATATTTATATATTTATATATTTTACTGGCGCCGGCTAACCGAAAAGTACCTAATTTGGATATAGTTTTTTTCCTTAATGGGGTGACGGGATAATGAATATTTTTGATGGTACCAGATTATTTTTCTGCATTTTATAGTTATATTAAGAAATACATATTTTTAAGATTTGCTGAATCACTGATTTGTTTACTTTTTCATGCATTATATTATTGAAGGTTTTTAGTTCTCTTATTCTCTTAAATATACCCTACTTATATAAAAATAGCGTGTGTTCTCTGTGGTGTTTCGCATAAACATTTTAAAATTCAGGTTATTTTATCCAACTTTGCTGTCATAACTGCTGATGAAGCAGTCATTTTTGGCGATTTTTTTTATTACCTGTAAAATGTTTGTTTTTGGTATAGCCCGAACTAAGAAAAATTTGGATACTTTCCGTTATACGGACACCATTGTCGCCAAGCATACATTTACATGTATGGCATGGTGTCGGTATAACGGAAAAATACCAAAATTTGCGATTGATCAAATAACTGAATTTCGTTAAGCATTAAATTTTCTGGTACTTCTCTATTATCCGGTCGACCACTTTTCATAACCCTTTAAGACCTAACCTACACAATTGTGTAGGTGATCCTAAGGAAAAAAAACAATTTCCTCTTTCCCTTTAGGCAGGCAAAGCTTTATGATTTAAAGCTTTGCCTGCACCACAAAGTTGTGTAGATCCTCCTTGACATAACCTAACAACGTAATTTTTTTAAAATATTTCATTTCAATCAAATAGAAGTTTTATATGCTTTTAATTTCTATCAAAACTCTTCAGGTCTTAAAGGGATACCAAAAAAATCTCGCCAAACTGTAAAATTAAACGCCAAAAATGCAGTCCGATTTACTTGATGTCAGAAGCATTATATGTGTTTGTTACGTCATCAAGTGGTTTTTAATTCGACATTTTCGTCTATTTTCCATGATGTTTTACTGATTTATTAGTTATTTCATAAATTAAAATAACAAGCGTGTCCTTAAATTCTTATATTTTATTTATTTACTTTGATATTCCAATGGCAACGTTCTCCCGTTTATTTGGCGTTACAGTTTGGCGATAGTTTTTTGTTATGAAAAGTGGTCGACGGGATAATAGAGAAGTACGAATTTTCTTATTTTTAATCTGAGAAAGAAGTAACAATCATGGATTTAATTAATTTTGCAATATGCGGTGCAACCAAAGCAATTTTGATTATATCGGTACAGATATCGCAGACGCACCGGGGTTAATTTTTGGCGCCTAAATGCCGATTTTTGCTTTGTATGGCAACCTGGTGTTTTTTAATAAAATTGACTATGTGCGTAAATAAATAAAATAAAATAGGTACTTTTACGTTAGATGGGCGTCAGGGATAACTCTCCAAATCTTGTTTCAATTGGAATCATTTAAATTGCAACATTTTACGTGAGATTTGTTATTCATATTGATATGTTTATGTTTAGATATTTTATTATGATTATATTCTAGCAAATTTTAAGTAATTTTTTTAAGATTTTATATTACAATGTTAAAATATTACCTAGTTGATATTATCTAATGTCAAAAGATTGGCAAACCACAGAGTTCAGAAAATAAACTCTATACCTCGCAAAAATGGGAGTTGCCGACTTTATGACGTCATAAGCAGAAGTAAAAGTTTAATTGAAAATTACGGCTAATTAATTAAATTTTCGAACAAACGAATGCACGATAACAAATCTGTGTCCAAATATCTTTCATTAAAAAAAGAATGGTATAATTTGATGCAGTAGTTTGTTCTCACGGATTGTCGAAAGAAATCGCTTAGCGTTTTAAATATATAGATGTTTTCTATTGAAGAGGAATTTCTTTTTAAAATATAACCTATATGATCCAAATAATATATAAAATTTTAATTCCCTAACCTTTAAAAAACCCACTATTTTGACGCAAATAGCATTTAATATGACAAAGAACAACAACATTTGAAAAACTTTTTCAAATGGAGTAATACCTCCAAAACTATAGTTTATAAATTAGCTATTGGTCAATAGTACGATGTAGCCTGTGTACATAAACAATAATAGTATTTATAATTCATACACATTAAATGGAACTATATTTATTATATAAGACTGTTTGTTTTCTGTTATTTCAAACTAGTCGAATAAAAAAGGAAACTATGTTTGTTTTCACTCATAAAGCTCGACACTTTCAAATTTTCTAGATCGATATAACCATCAGCATCTGCTGAACGAAAGGCAAGATTTCTATGAGCAAGTTTGTGATAAAATGATACGTTATAATAAATGAAAACACGGATAATCTTTCGTAATAGTGTCCATAAGCCAAGGTGGCGTCAAACATGAGCGATGTTGGCAACAATGTGTTTTGAAATGTACGTCAATTACAACAAAGAAATTAAATATGCGCCAGCGCCAAACCATGCTAGGTAAGATACGCCAATCAAAGCTAAGTACACTTGTATATCCATCTTTGACGCCAATTGGCTATGGACCTGATTATGGGACTTGTCATGTAGACTTTTCACTTCTTCATACGTATAAACATAATAATTAATGTAACATATAAATAATTCTCATTTGAAAAGGGCAACCATACAGTATATCATAAAGAAAATAAGAAAACATGTATGGAAAACAAATTTAAAAATACTCCTGTTACTGATGGTAGAGGCGCTAGTAGCAGGACAACCATGTGGTTTTTAACCACGTGTATAGCGGTCAAAGGAAACTTGCTGATTGTAAGGTATAATACGGATAAGGAGGTCTTGAATGAAATATTTCACGAAAGTTTTAAGAAACGTGGTTACCGATACGGAAATGAAGTGAAATTATTTTATAGAAAAGAAAAGTTTGTTGATAGAAATTATAGATACCGCAAAGAATACGCGCCGTATGAAGATAGAAAAAAGTACAATGTTCACGAATACAGTAAACAAGACAGGCAGCAAAGAAGTCATTTTTGGAGTGATAGGAAGCGGGAACCCTATTTTGCAGATAAATGTTATTACAAAAGATATGAAACTAAATCTCATGGAAGAAATGATGAATGTATTGAGAGTTGTTTCAATTGTGGATGAAAATTCATAAGCTTCATTGGTATTCATTTCAAAGAATACCAATTAATTAAATTTTATATTTCATTTATTTGTAAATTTACGTTTTAAGCTATAGATTGCAATTTTGTATGTAAAATAATATGCATTATTTTTCATGTACAATAGCGCATTAAATGAAAATTGTAATATAATTTTTGTAGTAGTAGTTTATAATAATGAATTTAAAAAAACACTTCATTTTAAAGTATTTTTTGCGCAATAAAACGTTTCCTGACGATTCAAAAAATACACACGTAATTGTTCAAGTTTTCACTTCTGTCGGCACTCCCGGAGTGCCATTGATTTTTTTTATAAAATGCTGATCTGTCCAAAATTAATGTAAAACATTATTTTCTGTATAAATTTTACATCTATTTAAAATAAATGTGACGCATACTTTAATTTAATTTTCTTTATATATGTCGCATTCTATTATTTCCAGACAACGTTCTTGCCGCATGAAACTTACATTCAAATCAAACTTTCAATGGTGCTTCGATTTCAAGATACATTATTTTTTCCATTTCATATAATATCTCAAAAAAGGGTTTTATGAAATATTCAAAAATTGGATATCTCACATTTCTCAGTGCATTTTAAAAATTGAAATAGAAAAGACTTCACGAACGTTTCTTAGACTCTGTCTATAAATGGATTAAAACTATGTGTATAACATATTTTATATTTAAAAGAAGATTGACTAAAGTATTTTCTTTCTTTAAATCACGTTCCAGTTTCTTTGTAAATTTATCTGGGCGAGATATTTCAGTAAGTTCATGTCTTGCATGATAAATTTTTTACATCATAGATGTGTATTCGATTATGTTAAAATAATTTATCACGTATCTAATGTAAAATCACACTATCTTCATTTTGTAAATCTGACGCGCAAAAATTCTCACAAGAATCCGGAAAAGACTCATCAAAAACTTTGAAAAATTCGTTTGGCAGAAGAAAAGATAAGTTGGTTTTTAACACTTTCCAACATAGTTAAAAAGTGTTAATGAATTCGGTTTGTCTGTCCGTGCTATAACTCACGTAAATATACTCGGGTTTCCATGCAATTGATATATGTAATGACATATCCGGTATTGAAAATATTGTGCGTAGAACTAATACTTCGTTTACAGGCGAACTCAAAAGAATGCCGTTACACTATGGTCTATGGGGAAAAATCCCTTTTAGTGTATTTTATTGTTGTTACACTATTTCAAATATATTGAAATTGATACACCTCACTGAATGCACTACAAGATGTTTACTATCGAATATATACGTGTGGCGCTTATAATCAGTTTACATAAAACTAAACATAATTCTGCTGTAGTATGGTCTATAGTGAAATGTCGCTTGTGGCGCATTTTAATCATGTTACACTATTAGAAACATAATGAAATTTATATCAATTTCTGGGGTGCACTAAAACATGCTTTCTGTAGAATTTGGAGTATAAATTATTTATCATTCATTTACAGGGTCACAAAAACGTATTCTGTTATATACATAATGATCTAAAGAGAAAAATTGTTTGCAGCGTATTTTAATTACGTTATTCTATTTCAAATTTTCGGAAATTTATATACATTACTGTGGTTTACTACAACATACCTGTTGTATAATATGATGTGCATAGCACTTATTGTTCATTTACAGAGACACACAAAAGATGTCGGATACAGTAGTGTATCCGCAGTATTGCCTATTAGGGATAATTGTTGGATGTGCACTTACAGTTAAACTGTAAGAAAAACCACTGTAGATTTAACAGCACAATATGCTGGCAATTCGGACGCCAGCAGTTTGTGCTGTTAATTTTACGCAACTGCTGTTATTTTTCAGCAGCACATTGTGTTGTTAATTTGACAGTAGTCTGTGCTGTGAATTTTATGCGACTGGTGTTATTTCAACAGCGCATTGTGTGATTAAATTTACAGTAGTTTGTACTGTTAAGTTAACGCAACTGCTGTTATTTCTGCAACACTGTTATGTTTAAAATAGGCTTACGGTACCCAATCTACTAAATCTATAAAATTCGGCTTCCTAGTTCAAGGGCAGAAAGAATAAAACATGTTATTAAAAGAAGAGAACAAACTTTTGAAGGACATACTGCATTTTACGTGTTTTTTAAATTTTAATTACTTTGCTAAAGACAGAAACAGAGTTAGTTGCACTGTATTTTGTACTGTTAAGTTAACTCAACTGCTGCCATTTCTGCAACGCTGTTATGTTTAAACTAGGCTTATGGTATCCAATATACTACATCTATAAAATGGGGTTTCCTAATTCAAGGGCAGAAAAAATAAAACATGTTATTAAAAGAAGAGAACAAACTTTTGAAGTACATACTGCATTTTACGTTTTTTTTAAAGTTTTACTTACTTTTCTAAAGACAGAAACAGAGTTAGTTGCATATCACTTCGAACAAGCCACAGAGTTCAGAGGTAGAAACAAGCGGGAAGAAATGGCGGTTATGTGTTACAGTTAACTTCCTTTCTGCTAACCAAAGAAAGCTACAGTACATTCAACTGCAATCGAATGTGAGTGCGAAATGAACAGCAGTTTTTGTTGTAGAAATGTTGTTTTTTTTACAGGCGTTAACTAAATTTTTCCATACTATGTGGATGAGAGTTTTTCACCAAAATTCACATCATGATTATTAGAAAAAGAAAAATGAACACTATTTATATTATATGCTATATATTTATATTTATATGCTATTATATTAAAATATGAGTGTCTGTTTGTATTTCGCAACCACTCTTCTTAGATTTATCGAACGCAACGCGATTTAGTTAATAATCGGTTATCATTGATTCGAGGGTGTCATATAAACTCTCAGAGTTTAAAATTTTGAATTAAAATCCAATTTATTAGATTTTCTTTTGAACATTTTAGCGTAATTGTCACTCCGAAATTAAAATCGTTAAAATAATAATCAAAACACGATGTAATTCATTTTTTTTATAAAATGCTGATCTGTCCAAAATTAATGTAAAACATTATTTTCTGTATAAATTCTACATCTATTTAAAATAAATGTGACGCATACTTTAATTTAATTTTCTTTATATATGTCGCAGTCTACTATTTTCAGACAACGTTCTTGCCGCATGAAACTTACATTCAAATCAAACTTTCAATCGTGTTTCGATTTCAAGATACATTATTTTTTTCCATTCCATATAATATCTCAAAAAAGGGTTTTATGAAATATTCAAAAATTGTATATCTCACATTTCTCAGTGCATTTTAAAAATTGAAATAGAAAAGACTTCACGAACGTTTCTTAGACTCTGTCTATAAATGGATTAAAACTATGTGTATAACATATTTTATATTTAAAAGAAGATTGACTAAAGTATTTTCTTTCTTTAAATCACGTTCCAGTTTCTTTGTAAATTTATCTGGGCGAGATATTTCAGTAAGTTCATGTCTTGCATGATAAATTTTTTACATCATAGATGTGTATTCGATTATGTTAAAATAATTTATCACGTATCTAATGTAAAATCACACTATCTTCATTTTGTAAATCTGACGCGCAAAAATTCTCACAAGAATCCGGAAAAGACTCATCAAAAACTTTGAAAAATTCATTTGGCAGAAGAAAAGATAAGTTGGAGCCTTTCGTTTTTAACACTTTCCAACATAGTTAAAAAGTGTTAATGAATTCGGTTTGTCTGTCCGTGCTATAACTCACGTAAATATACTCAGGTTTCCATGCAATTGATATATGTAATGACATATTCGGTATTGAAAATATTGTGCGTAGAACTAATACTTCGTTTACAGGGGAACTCAAAAGAATGCCGTTACACTATGGTCTATGGGGAAAAATCATTTGTAGTGTATTTTAATATTGTTACACTATTTCAAATATATTGAAATTGATATACTTCAATGAATGCACTACAAGATGCTTACTATCGAATATATACGTCTGGCGCTTATAATTAGTTTACATGAAACTAAAAATAATTCTGTTGTAGTATGGTCTACAGTAAAATGTCGCTTGCGGCGCATTTTAATCATGTTACACTATTAGAAACATAATGAAATTTATATCAATTTCTGGGGTGCACTAAAACATGCTTTCTGTAGAATTTGGAGTATAAATTATTTATCATTCATTTACAGGGTCACACAAAATTATTCTGTTATATACATAATGGTCTAAAGAGAAAAATTGTTTGCAGCGTATTTTAATTACGTTACACTATTTCAAATTTTCTGAAATTCATATACATTACTGTGGTTTACAACAACATGCCTGTTGTATAATATGATGTGCATAGCACTTATTGTTCATTTACAGAGACACACAAAAGATGTCGGATACAGTACTGTATCCGCAGTATTGCCTATTATGGATAATTGTTGGATGTGCACTTACAGTTAAGGTATGCGTTAACTAAATTTTTCCATACTATGTGGATGAGAGTTTTCCACCAAAATTCACATCATGATTATTAGAAAAAGAAAAATGAACACTATTTATATTATATGCTATATATTTATATTTATATGCTATTATATTAAAATCTGAGTGTCTGTTTGTATTTCGCAACCACTCTTCTTAGATTATTATCGATCACAACGCGATTTAGTTAATAATCGGTTATCATTGATCCGAGGGTGTCATAAACTCTCAGAGTTTAAAATTTTGAATTAAAATCCAATATATTAGATTTTCTTTTTCTGTTCTTTACCTTTTTTTTTTGTAAATGTTAACGAAATTTCTCTAAAAACGGCAAGTAAATTATGACATTTTTGTGGAGAAGAAGGAGAAATAAAACCAATATATTTTTCACGCCATTTTCTCATTAAAGCTGAAAAAAGAATTTATTTTCAATTTAAATAGATGATGAAAACAAAATCTTGTTTAAAGTAAAATTTTCGAAAAATAAAAACATATATCCATATATTCAAACTTTATGAATCAAGTTATTCTGCAGAATAAAAATCGTCTGTCAACATAGTGTCATTTAGTTCCAGCTATCGATTAAACCGAGAAGGTAAGTTTAAGATCCTTGTATTTAGGTGTACAAATTATTGTTCCCTACAACATTAAATTAGCCATTAAAATTACATAATAAACATTAAAAAACGTCCAGCATTTATATTATTATTGTTCCCTATTCACAAGAATTGAATTTAAAGAAAAAGCATGTACTATTTCCAATTAAGGATGGCTGTTAAAACATTTCACAAGGTCGTTAAAAGTAAAATGGTTTTTCAGGTAAAAGTGACATTTGGTTTTACATAATTTGTAGATTTCCATGATTTTATTTGGCCCTCCTTTTTGCATTGGTTGCAGTTTCATTTTCGAGATTATTTGGCACAAAATTTAACTTTTTTAAAACTGAGTTATTTCAAGGCCTCTATAACAAAGAAATACCGTATTGTCTTCTATGAAATGAGAAGAAGGAAAAATAAATATAGAGTAAACTTCAATAAATTAAATATTTTTTCACGTAATATAATTAAAAACTTCTTAAAAATACAGAGTTATATATAAAGTGATATAATGTTTTCCATTAATTTATATAAAAGAAAATACCTATTTTCAGCTTACAGATGTGTGGATGGCAAAAACGTACCTGTTAAATGTGAAATTAGTAGCAATAAATTTAGCTTTTGTGATAAAGGGTTAGTTAATTATTTACGTTTTTAGTTATGGGAAGTGAAATATTTAGCTTGCGATTAATGCATTTATTCTTCTTTCAATGTTAAGTGAACGAAGTAACGGGTAACACCTAGTGTACTATAAATTGCTCACTGAATAGTATGGTGTGCATTGTGTTTATCGTTCAATAACAGGGACACACAACAGAAATTGGTTACAGTCTTTTTGCAATAATTACAGTCTACACCCAGAAAAAGGAATTGATTAAAACAACAAAACCTGTTTTGTTGAGTACATTTTGGTTGTTTTAGTCAAATTTTTAGTTCAAGTAAAACAAGAACGAAAAATCATGCGTCAAGCATAGATTATGTAACACTTTCCAACGCTTCCAAAATAATTTTACAAATCATACCGTTTAATAAGCTAAAAGATAACATCTAAGTAATCCGAATACTTTTCATCAGCCCTGTATAGGATCTATAGATTTGTATATATACTACATAGGATGCTAAATTTTAGTTCAGTTAGGAAACGCGTAGCACAATTTAAAATTCTCCGTCTGGAGTTAAATAATACGGAAATGTGTTCGCGAACTTTTGTGCTTCCCTGTATATGATCTACAGAATTTATATACACCACGTAATAGACAAAAAGCGAGTTAAAATTAAAATCGCATTCAGTAACTTAAAACGCACTTCCAGGAATTATTGTTAACAGACAGTAGAGAATTCTTTTGTGTGTCCCTGTAAATGAACGATGACTGCTATACACACAATATTCTGTAGTAAGCCTCTTGTAATGCACCTTATATAAATTTCAATGCGTTTAAAATAGGGAAACATTATTTAAATAAACCGCAGACGATTTTTCTCCATAGACGTAATGTAACGGAATTCTTTTGACTGTCCCTGTAAAGTAACTATAAGTGCTATGCACACCCTATTCCATATTAAGCTTCTTCTAATGCACCTTAGTGATATATATAAATTTCAATGCGTTTAAAATAGTGAAACATTATTTAAATAAACCGCAAATGATTTTTCCCCATACACCGCAATGTAACGGAATTCTTTTGAGTGTCCCTGTAAAAAAAGTATAAGTGCTACACACTTCCGTTGAAATAGGGAACATGCTATAGATAACGACTATAACATATAAAAATTACAGAGCAATCCGAGCATATTTGCGGGAGTTAGAGCACGGCCAGACGGCCAGACGGCAGACGGCAGACGGCCAGACGGCCATACGGCCAGACAAACCGAAGTCATAAACACTTTTCAACTAGGTTGGAAAGTGTTAAAAATTGGTTTTGTTGCTTGGACAAAAAAATATTGTTAACACTCGTACAAAATTTTAACAAAATTTCACCAATTTTACTTGAACTAACAAAATTTGTTTCTTTTAATTTTACAATATTTTTGTAATTCCAGCAAAATTTTGTTATTTTTGAAAAATTTAAATTCTTGTGTAGTAGTCATATCTTTCTTACGTAACTTGATTTATTTGACTTATATAGCTATATAATTACATGATTAACATAATTTTTGGGTAATTAAAACTTTTTTTCACTGGGACGGAAAAAGGTAGTTTTAAAAATCCCCCTGTCCCATTTATTACCGTCTTCTATCTTTGCAAGAAGAAAGAATTGGATACATGAAAATTTTCGATTTTCGGTTGTCCTGAACGCGATTTCGCTGTTTTTATCTCAAGAACTAATGCACGGAATTTAATAAAACCTTTTATTCAGTTACTTTCTGATATAAATTGTTGCTGATTACTTTTTACTTTAAATCGCGCAACAGGTGGCGCTACTATGTTGCATTTTTCGTGATTTTTGCAATAGCTCTATCTCATTTTCAGCAGTCAAATACTCCTGTAATCTTTGAATAATAACAAGGAAATTTTTATCCTGCTTTTTACAGGCGTAATTCACTGCTGAAAATGAATAAAAAATTAACTATGTGTTGCCGTATGCTGTGCTTTGTACTGTCGTCTCATGTATGCCGCAGAAATTTGTGTGCTCCTTAGGACATTCCATCTTGTGCTGCGATTGCAGCCGTTCCGACATATATAAGAGAACTCAGATGTCGTTCCTGGTAGTGCAGTGGTAAAGCGTCAGGCTGCTGTTCTGAGGACCCGGGATCGACTCCCGGCATGGGCAATTTTCATTCTCTCTGTTTGCGTTTGAAAAGAAGTCGGCTAAAATTCACTTGTTATTGTTGAAGGTTTACAAGAGTAATTCACTGTTAAAAATTAGTTAAAATTGCATATGTAGATTGGTTCATTTAACAAATGTTTTTGTAGTATAAACAAAACAAGTTCGTAATATAACATATTTTATTGATTAAACAAACAAAATATAGTTAGTTGAAAAAAGAAAATAGATTGTTAAAATAACACATAGCATATATCTATGTAACAAAAATAATTTTGTTAATTCAAGTAACATTGAACCATTTTACTTGAATTAACAAAACATTTTTTTGCTGACGATACAAAATTTTTTTTTGGAATTGCAAAAAAAATCAACAATATTTTTTTTGTTGATTCAAACGAAATTTCCATTGACCCATATTTAAACAAAAAGTTTCGTTGGGGCAAACAAATTTTTGTTGATTCAACAAAACTTTTTTCTGTGTGTATGCATGATAAGTGCATTTTCAACTTTGTTTTGCATTTTTAAGTTAACTATATTTTTGCATAGTACGCGGTGGTATAAATTCTGTTGATTATACAGGGTTACACAAAGCATTTCGTAAATAATACTCTATGAGTGAATTTCTTAAGGGTTTTTATAAATTGTGTTACGCAGTTTCCTGTTGAACTATATTTAGTAGACTAATATAAGTTCCTGGAATATAAATAAAGTCACAGGGGAAGGGCGGGCAAAGTGAGTGTTAACCCTAAGGTTTTGTGATTTTTTGTTACTCCTTAAAATACGTATACGTAACTGACAATTTGCATTGAACCAGAGTGACTACTTAGAAGTGTAAGGGTTTTTTTAATTTTTACGAAATAATATAGTGGAAGTGAGATTTTTTTGTCCAAAAAAGATCCAAATGACCACTTTGTCCGCCTAGGCCGGGCAAAGTGGTCACTCCATGGCCATTTTGCCCAACAGGTGTAAAAAGATTGAAAACACTATTTAAATGATTAGAACATTTTTTTGTCATACCAAATCGTATGAAACATAATGAAAGATTGAAAATGGTATGAAAATCCAATAAGAGTTTGACAAACCCATATAAAAAATATAAATCAGAATCAAACACTGCATTTTTCGCAAATGCACTCCACGTCATCTTCTTCGGGAAGTGAACAGGCCTCATGAGCCCAGAGGTGACAAACATTGCACCTGATACAACCTTCATCACTTGATCCAATCAAACGGCCACTATCCTGACCACTTTGCCTGTTTGGGAGCCATAACAGAAAATACGTTCTACAGTGGATACTAATGAACAGTCAGCGACCACGCACTCACCAATGTGAAGCTGGAAACTTCTTCTTTCCTTACACATTCAATAAATAATTGCAAGTACAACAGGTTATTGTTAATTGTATGTAATATAAGTCACTTACTTTAGATCACAAACTTCGAAAACTGGAAAACCCGCTCTAAAATTATAAAGTATGGAACCACATTGTTCAATGATTGTCTGATTATTCACTGCCATCAAACGAAATAGTTTGACTACAAATCATGCGATGTCAGTGCTCTTTGTGACGTCCTTATATTGGGTGACCACTTTGTCCACTCTGGCCACTTTGCCTTGCCTTTCCCTATATGGCTACGCATAGAACGAGATACATTGTCGTTTACGGTTGGTAATTGCTGGAAGTTAGTTTTAAGTTGCCTTATGCATTTTTACCTGAATGAAATTTTATTTCAATGTGTGTACAAAAGTCTTTATATAATAAACAGGGCAGTACAAAAATGCTCGAGTGCATTTTCATCGATTGTCGAAAACTGCTAAAAGTTAATTTTCTAACTGAATTTTTATTATGCTATGTATATATATCGAAATCTATAGATCATATACAGGGCTGCACAAAATAATTTGACTATACTCTTGACTACGAAAGGTAAATGCTAAAAATGGATTTTTAAATGTTATACGTTTCCTAAACTGTTTACTACATATCTGCTTTTTACCTTATTTAACGGTGAAGTTTCGTTACATTTTTCCGGATGTGTTGGAAAGCATTTCCTAATCTATGCTTGATTCCTGATTTTCCGTTCTTCTTTTAAACTTAATTCATTTTTAATTTTATCTAACATGATATACGAAGCAAGTCAAAAATTATCCGCAATGTAGTTATAAATTTTATTGCGATACAAATAGGAAACTGACGTTAACAAAATTTTTTAACATAGTCCCCTTGTTTTACAACGCACTTGGTCCATCGTTGCAGAAGCTTCCTGATGCCCTCAGAGAAGAAGGTGTTCGGCTGAGAAGAGATCCACGCATGCACCGCGTCCTTCAGTTCTTGGTCCGAGGTGAATCGACGGCCCCTTAATTAATCTTTGAGTGTACTTCATCAATAGTCACTCGTCTGTCTAGCAGAACCATGTCACGTGCACGCTCAATGTTGTCATCATTTGTGGCCGTACACTGTTTTCTGTTTCCTTCCAAATGCGTAACACTTGGTGCGACCATTTTTGAATTTTTCAATACATTCGTAGATACTCCGTTGCGGCAAGACAATGTTCCCGTATTGTGCCGAAAATCTTCGATGGATTGCGGCCCATGATATACCTTTCTACCACAAAAACCGGATCACTGCTCGTTGCTCCTCTTTGCTGCAAACTTCTAATGGAGCAGCATTGATATATCTGTAACAAAAGGAAGACAAATGTGTGAATTACGATCAAACTTTCATAGCATTTCCACAACAGCATAACGATAAAATAAACGAGGACAGAGGTGAGTATGAACAATGTAAACAGATTTTTGTTAAAATTGCGGATAATTTTTGACTTACCTTCGTATATTTCTTCACACGATGATTTTGGAAACGCATATTAGAAGGAAATGGGCAGTGACGGATATTTGGTACAGAACATTTCTTATTAATAGTTTAAAAACTTAATATAATATAGTTTTTTATTCCTTTTCTTGTGCTAATAAATAATGATTTATGTTGATTCTTTTTTTATTTATTCTTAATCTAAAAACACATCATTTTGTAATAACCAAAATTTAATCATTATAAATTGTCTGCTTTTTAAGTATGTGTCAAGCATTTCAGAAGCTAGTTCATTTTTTGCAGAAAATTTGGTGTACATTTTCACTTTAGTTTGTTACTTTTGCATTTAAAGAAGCTAAATTTATTGCTACTAATTTCACATTTAACAGGTATGTTTTTGCCATCCACACATCTGTAAGCTGAAAACAGGTATTTTCTTTTATATAAATTAATAGAAAACATTAGTTCACTTTATATATAACTCTGTATTTTTAAGAAGTTTTGAATAGATTACGTGAAAACATATTTAATATATTGAGGTTTTCTCTATATTTGTTTTCCCTTCTTCCCATTAATGTATGTTGTTTTCCTTATTACTTCTTATTCTTTTATATATTATTAGCAAGCTACGCCCGCTACGCTGGTCAATTTCTCTTAATGCATCTTTAATCAAGGGAAATATTGACTTTGAATTTGACCTTGTATTTTAAAACCCTATAGATCTTTACTTGGAATGTCCTTCTGCATTTCTAAAAACGACACAAACGCTATTGCGTTATTACATTTTTAATGTGTCAGACAAAATTTGGGCTTTTAAGGACAAATTAGGCCAATTCTCTGTTGACTTTATTATGGAATAGGTCAGCAAGAAAAAAATGAATAATTGTGTTAAATTATGGTGTCTATGGTGTTTACACACACATTATGGTGTCTATGGGGAAAAATCATTTCCGTTGGATTCTAATTGGATTTGAATGAAGTTACAATTTACAATACTTCAAATATAATGAAACTGATATGCCTCACTGATGTGGACAAAAATATCCTACTTGTCAAAATTAAATAAAAATCATGCACTCGCGACATCATAATTCACTTTTATATTTTAACAGAATAATAAGGCTTTTATAATTTGCGACTCTTGCTATTCAGTATTTATACGTCAGAACACACTGCCAAGCGATCCCAGGTTCGAATCCTGGCCCGGACATTTTTCGTCCAGTTGGAGATTTACAACTTGTATGATTACTATACCAATTTGAAAAATTGTGTTAAAAAATAATCTAGTGTATTCACGTATCCAGCGTTTACTGGAGTTCCATTACCTGCGATCTTTTCTGTTGAGCTGATTAAAATATCAGACCAGATGCTTTGATCAATAAAGTTAACTGTATGAATTATGCCCTCCAGATTCGACCGGGATAGCTCAGTGGTAGAGCGTGGTGGCTTCAGCCAAGCGATCCCAGGTTCGAATCCTGGTCCTTGAACTCTATATGCTTAGCATCATTACTGTAGAGACATCAGATCAGATGACTGGTTTACTGTCCTTTACAGTCCACATTGTATGACATTTTACCTATTTGTTCACTTGTCAGCATGGGTGCTTTCCATGGCACTGCGCTGCATATATCCATATTATGGTGTTCCCCACACAAAGTTCGCTCAGAAGTTGGAGTACATGTCGCAGCCTTGATGGTTTTAAATAATTTCCGCCTAGTTGCAAGTAGCTTTGTCCGCACCTCATGTAAAAATCTTTGCCGATCTCAATCAGTGAGTATTTTCTTTCGATTGCATTTGACATGCTCATTTAATGTCGACTGTGGTTCTTTCTATTACCTTAAAATACGTTTCATCGTATTTGGTGATACACTAGTAAATCCACTATTTTGTTTACACCACCTTTTTGAATGTTCAAAAGCAATTAGTCCTCTCTGCCAGTTGGTTACATCTCCATTCCAATCTACCTTCAGCATGCAAAAGCAACAATCCTCAAGCAATTCGACTACCAATTTATGAGTTAGGGATACATCGATACATTGATATACGATACATCCTTATCAACCTTCTTGTAAATAGTTTGAACTGCTGCATATTGGGTCAATTACCATCGCAAAACTTAACCATTATAATTTATCATTCAGGGTTATAATTTTTTGCTCGGTGTCTGTCTGTATGTATGTATGGAGTACTATTCAGATTGGACTAAAAATTTTGCATAACGAGCAAGAAACATGCTTTTGCAACGTACACTTACCAATTACTTTCAAGATATTTTTTAATTAATGTTTTTCAGCTAACTGTTTACTTCCACATATATTTTAGCTTTTACACTTTCTCTAAATATAAATTTTTCTTCAATTTGATAAATTATGTGTAATAGTCGTCTAGTTTCTTAAAGAAATTCCCTATACTATCCTCAACATGAAATTATTTTTCATTATAATGAGTAAATATAATTGCTTTTCTTAAACAAATGTTGAATATATTTTATAGTTTTATTTTCTGTGTTGTGAGGTGCATTGCGTTGCAACAATATTCACAGGAGAAATAATTATTTATGCTAGTTTGAACTAGAAGTTTTATTAGAAAGTTTCATAGAAAATTCACTGATAATTTTACAACATACAAATAATGAACCTATACTAAATTTTTAAAAAATAAAACAATTGTTTCTAAGAGAATACATTCTCTATTGACAATAAACAAGAAGAAAGTATTTGAATAATAAAAATTTGCAGGGATTGTTTCGGGGTTATTAATACAATACGATATTTGAAATGAAACAAGATGTGACATTTATGATGTTCTACATCTCGCATGTACTTGTTATTCTTTTACAATGGTAATTAGAAAAAAAAAGAAAATACTAAAATTTAAATCAAACTAATTTTACTCATTAACATGAAACTGTAAATTCTAGAACTAACAATGAATATTTCTTCATAAATAAAATAAATCTGCTGTAAAAATAAGTTTGATAGATTGAACAAAATAAATTACAGTATATGCATGTCATACTTTTAGAAGAACTGTATAAAATGTAAATTTTAAACAACACAAAGAATGGGTGAAGCCGTGTTATTATTATTTTTTTTACTATTGATTACTTTTTATTATAATGACTTACATTGCTTATATGTTATTTCATAAAAACTAAATTTAAATTAGTTTAATAGAAGTATTATGTTTAATTTTAAGTGCTATTTAAAAACTATTCAATATGCATTTTTCTCAGTTAGCCTCTCAATATTCTTCTGTATATTTTAAATTTTTTATTTAAAAAATATCTGCCAATCTCCGGACACTTCAGTTAGTTATAAATAAATAATAGAAGTTTCAAATTAATGTTGTATGTGGAGTAGTTTAAATTTACTATCATGAAATAAAAGTAAAAACGGTGTAACTAAATAAAAATTTGCAAAAGATTTAAATAAATAGTCAGCCTCTTGCTTCACATAATAATGCACAAGTATTTTCAAATTCGATTAAAGCTGAGTTCATTTCTACTTAAACTTTGAAAATTGAAACTATTTTTCTAGTCTATGTCAGGAAAGAAGATATTACTAAAATTTCAATTTTTAATTTGAATGAATTTCAGTGCTTTCATATATTATTTATTGAATTTCCCACATATAATAAATTAATAAAAAACGCAATTTTAGCATAACAGTTATAAAAGATCTAACAATCTTCAGTAGTATATAATGAAACATTATATGCTATTTAGATTTACATTAAGTACTATTAAATCATTCAAAGCATTATTTGATTGTTTTCATAGCAGGGCTGCTACTGTCGAGTACTTATTTTTTTTATTTTTCTTACTATTATTTCTAAGCAAAAATAAACTACCTCGAATATTATTAGAAAGCTACCACAGAGATTTTCGTTTTAAAATAGTAATAGACAAAATGATAAACAAAATATTTCACAGTGGCAACACTGCAATAATTGTATGTGTACAAAATTTTCAAATTTTCATTTCGAATCCCTAGTTATTATATTATGTGTGGAATATATTGTTAAATACTAAACGAGAATTTATACGGTCAAGTAATTTAAGAATCATGAAGGTTTAATGTTTGAATAACCTAAAGTTAAATTTATTTCTAATCGTAGCAAAACACATAGCAATGCGGTCAGTTCTTTAAGAATAATTCGAAAGCTACTTGACGCAATGAACTCTTTATTTATGGATTCTCATATTTGAAGATTTTAGATATCGTTTTCTATCAAAATATTCGCATTTTAGATATTGTTTTCTGTCAAAAAAGTAGTAGGTTACAATTCATATCGTTTTCGAATATATATTTTTAATTTAATTTTCGAAAACAATATAAAATGTAATCTATAAATTTTTTGCAACATAAATCGATTTTTAGAAGCTACAAATATGTCAATCCAAAATTACAGTTCACTGCGCCATGCAATTTATGAGTAAAGTTTAAAACACTACCCACATAGCAATCTGTTTTGCGACGATTTCAATTAAATTTTACGCTAAATAGCTAATGCTACAGTGAAATGGTGTTGAGAAATGTATCTCTAAAGAGAGATGAGAGCAGACAAAGTAACACGATTTTAATTCAAAATTTAATGCATTGAATATGCATTATCATCGACAATGGAAAATTTTAATAAAATTCATTTGTTAGATATGTGATTTCAATCAAACATATAAAAGAGAAGTTTGCCGCAGGACCTTTACTCTGATAAGGTAGGGCCTTTAAAATACTTAATTGTACGTTGTCATCAATAATGAAATTGTACGCCAAATTTGAGAAAAATCAATATGCTTGACACTTGACGTAAAAAAAATGTTTTTATCTCTGTAACTTGCCCCTTTAAGCTACGGCTCCGAAAACCTTTTTATACGGCATTGTTATTAACAGTAACTTTTGGTGAAAAATCGTTTCATAAGATATGAAATAATTTGTTGTTAAGCATCGGCTAATTTTGGCCTTATAATCGTGACTCAAATTTCCGTTCTCGTATAAGGAAAAACTTGAAAATCTTGCACAATCGCAATAACTAGGCCGCGCTTGTTTCGAGGCCGTGAATTGCTCCAAGCTCCTTATTTTGCGGACAACCTCTAACCATTGGGCTGAATGTGATTTTAAACGAAAATGTAAGATAATGATTTTACTCCTGATGAGGTGCCCTGAAAATACAAGAATGCAGTGTGTTTCTAAATGAATATCGCAGTTTTAACGCTTTGTAGTATCTATTATATAAAACTTAAAATTATACTTAATACATAAAATGAAAGAGCAACTCAAACAGTTTTACCTACAAGCTTACAAGTGTTCAATGTGAACACCTTTCGTCACACGGCACACATCAAGTCAATAGTTCAGTTCTTCCCAAATGCCACTTCACGCTCACCCGATCTGACGCCATGTGATTTCTATCTGTTGGGGTTCATAAAGGATCATGTGTATGTGCCTCCACTACCAGCTGACCTGCCTGACCCAAGAAACAGGATTGAGGCAGCTGTTGAAACAATTACCCCACAAACACTAATTAACGTTTGGGAAGAACTGAGCTATCGACTTCATGTGTGTCGTGTGATGAAATGTGTTCACATTGAACACTTGTAAGCTTGTAGGTAAAACTGTTTGAGTTGCTCTTTCATTTTATGTATTAATTATAATTTTAAGTTTTATGTAATAAATACTACCAAGCGTTAAAACCCCGATATTCATTTAGAAACACCCTGTATTGTATTGTCATCAGCAATGAACTTGTGTGCAAAATGTTTTCATCCGATATGCGATTTCCCTCAAACAGGTAAAAGAATGATTTTACCCCCCCGATCCTATCCTTGATGAGATACTACAGCCTTAATAATACATGAATACTGCATTGACATCCACAATAAACTTTTGTGGAAAATTTGAGGAAAATCGGTTCGACGGAAGTAGGTGAAAAATCGCTTACAGTTTTTGACTAGGTGTCCATGCAATATACGAAGATAATAAAAGCTTTTAAAAAAGGAAATATCTTTTTTTTTATCTATGATCATTCATAATGTCTTTTTTAACATAATAATTCTTTGCACTACCCATTTTCACACACATTATTTTATTTTCAAACACATAAACAAGCAGTGTACAGTACATGTCTAAACGTCTTAAAAAATACTTTTAAAACTACACAAAACTAGTCAATCTATCTCAGGCATCTTCAGTCACTGAAAATATTTTTAGTATTTTACAATTTTTAACAGAGTGACTAGTTTTGTGTAGTTTTAAAAGTATTTTTTAAGACGTTTAGACATGTTTACCGCTTGTTTAGGTGTTTAAAAATAAAATGCCTGTGAAAATGGGTAGTGCAAAGAATTTTTATGAGGAAATATCTTGTTTGCCTCTCGCAATACCTAAATATTTCACCATTTTTGGAGATTGTAAAATGCTATAGTGGGAGGGGATTTAGATGACTGATTATTTATTGTTGCTAGAACGTAATATGACAGGAAATTTAAAAAAGGGAGATTTCGTTCTGAAGGAGGGGTGCAAAAAATTTATATGCTTATTATTGTTACAAAACAAAATAACAAACACGTATTTATTTAAAATAATAATAATAATGAGTTTTAAACATTTTAAAATTGGAAAATGGGGATGACAAAGGCGGAAAAGGGGAAATTCGAATATAGAGGGTTGTTAATTACGTTTCTGTTACTACAGAGTCACAAGTAAGACAGAAAAATATCAAAAATTAAATAATTTTGAAGATTTTGAACAGTGTCTGGTGTTGTGAATGGAGAGGTAATATTTTTATTTTCGGTGGTGATATATAATTGATTATTTAATGCTACTGGGGGTATGCTAAGAGAGAATGGAAAATTTTGGGAAGGACGTAAAACTGACATAAAACACAACGAATGAAAAAAAAAATATGCTTTTAGATATAACGTCATTTTCTACTTTTAGGTAGCTTTCATTACCAAAAAGTAAAAAGCTAACTATTGCAGCCGTTCGGAGGAAAGCAATTCCAGAAAATTTCGGTTTATTTTCACCGATCATGACACCCAAACACCACACCACCCTCCGTTCAAATGTTGATTTATATATATAGATATAGCTATAGATATATAGATATATCTGATCTATGTCATACGA
Organism: Maratus michaelseni; assembly: GCA_963931845.1. Lineage (NCBI taxonomy): Eukaryota > Metazoa > Arthropoda > Arachnida > Araneae > Salticidae > Maratus > Maratus michaelseni. The sequence goes on from OZ007591.1 coordinate 99,552,565, forward strand.
TAGCACTCGTATTTATAAACCGATTTGGATGTAACTAAGTGTGTGTATTAAGCTCACCAATGTCTCGACCCAGTTCGTGGGTCAGCTTGGTCCGCCATCTTTATTGAAAATGGCGGCCGCTTAAAAATTTTAAACTAAAACATATATAAAAAAAATTATAAAAATCAAATTTATTTTTTCTTTAAGTGTTAGGCCTTGATACCAGGATTGCAGAGGAAATTTTTGTTTTCCATCTATCTTAAGAATGGCTGATATATAGCAGTTTGAAATTCTAGGGTGGCAGACATTTTGAAACAAGGGAGCAGATTAAACCAAATCTGGAATTAATATATAAGTTTTAGTGAGTGTGATTTATCGTAAATTATCTTTCATTGTTGTAATCATTTTCCTACACATACGCATAAAATTATATTCATATCTGTTTGTGTCAAATTTTTGGCAAGCTTGGCGAAACTTAGCGATATATCGCCAAATTTGGCGAATAAAAATAAGTTTCCACAGATGAAGGCAACTTGGCTATAGCGGACTAATTTGACGAATTTCTTCAAATTTTTCCTTAAATCTTAAAACGAAGATGCATGAAAGCTACCTTTTTCACCAACTATATATCCCTTAATCTCAGTACCAGTGTAATGAAACAACAATAAAAATGGCAGCAGATTATCGAAATCATAGTTATTTGTTTAAAATTCGTAAATTAAAAAGCACATTTTATTTTGAATGAGACATTATTTCCAACTAAGAACAGAGTCCATGAGTGAAAATATGTATTTTACGTTAAAGATAACGTCTTTTTCCAATTAAATGTTTTTCAAAGGCTTTATCTGAGTACACGTGGAAGGAAAAATCCATGAAAGTGATGTCATTTTATAGAAATTAGTAAATTATTTTAGTTAATGAAAATGTACACTACTTTTACTTATCCGTCATACGTAGTATAGGGTAAGTCTTGTAATCGTTTTGAAAATCGAAAAAAAAATGTTGACGGATTTACACGCTTCAGATACTGGAGATTCCGAAAAACATATTTTTAGAAAAAAAAAATTTGCCGTCCGTCTGTGTGTCTGTATGTCTGTGTGTCTGTGTGTCTGTGTGTCTGTAAACGCTCTATCTCCCGAAAAAATTGAGATAGAGACTTGCAATTTGGTATGTACTTAGTATGTAATAATGGGAAGAAGCCTATTTCATTTCAATAACCTCGATTAAACGGAACTATTTTTTTCGGACTCTCGAAATATTCGTTCTGATAAAAGGTATATAAAATTTTTCGAAATTGGTTACTTTAAAGCTTGAATATAAAAGACAATAAAAAAACATAAATTTTGCATAAAGCATGAAGTCGATCGGATCAGTAGTTGCCGAGATATTTGGAATCCTATTTTCCACACTCTTCGATTTTTCATGACCCTGTATTTCATTCAAATTTCACTTCAAAGATATATTTTAATTGGAAATTTGACGCTTAATCAGATGCAATAAACCGCTAGTTAATAGGATTATTATTTTTGGAGTTATAAGGATGTTTCTTTCAAGCAATTCAGTAATCGAGCCTTTAAAGTTTGTGACGTCATCAAGCCACGATTTTGTTTGAATTGCAATGCATTTTATAAGTAGTTTACACATTTTTATTTTCATATTTTACACTATGCATATCCATGATGGGTAAGTATTACGGTGGCCCCCAACGACTAGTTTAAATAAGCTGTCATTTTCATTTGAAGCTGGTACCCATGAATCAAAACATATGTTTTTTTTTTTTTCTTAAACCTAACGTCATTTTCACATTTTAAACTATTTATTCTTCTATTTATTTATTGGTCTTAATCTCAAGTTTAGGGTATTGAAATATCAGCGAAATTCATGTGAAATCATACAAGATTGTTTCAAATTCATAAATTAAAATGCAGACTTTGTTTTGAATGAGACATTATTTTCATGTAATATCACTGCCCACGAATGGAAAAATATGTTGTTTCTTAAAGATAACGTCATTTTTACATTTTAAACTATTTATTCTTCTATTTATTTATTGGTCTTAATCTCGAGATCAGGGTATTGAAATATCAGTGAAATTCATGTGAAATCATACAAGATTGTTTCAAATTCATAAATTAAAATGCAGACTTTGTTTTGAATAAGACATTATTTTCATGTAATATCACTGCTCACGAATGAAAAAATATGTTGTTTCTTAAAGATAACGTAATTTTCACTAACTTTGTTTAGGCCTTAACCTCTGTACCAGTAGAAGGAGGCCTCATTGAAAATGGCGCCATTTTATTGAAATCATAATAAATGTTTTCATATTCATAAATTAAAATGCACGCTCTTTTTTTTAATAAGACCCTTAGTAGCCACATGCATAAATATTGTCCATTGAAGTAAATATGAATAATTTATTAAAACCCTCTGAGCGTCTGAGGGCTTTCCTGCATTTTCACAGAAATGTTTATAAAACAAATATTAATTTAAAGTTGCATTCGCTGTTTGTTTCTAAAATAGACTTCCTATCCTTTTATTTCACATACATCTTAAAACACAATTCTATTACAAATATTTTTGAAAAGAGCCAATTTAAATTGCTTTGGGGGAACGGAAAAATACGGGCAAACCGCTTAGAGGGTTAAAAATTAACAGTAGTCACTTATGTGAAAATATACCAACTATATTATATTAAAACTGCATATTTAAAGAAACTTTTCATCGTTTTAGCAGTTTTTATGCTGTAGTATACTTACTATCAATAACAATATAAATTTCATTTTATGATAGGGGAACACAAGTACTACTTGGTACATTTTAACACCCACGCGTGCAAAACAGCAAGCTGTGCTAGTAGCTTTGTCAATGAAGTTATATTATCTAAAGAGCAGTTCATAGTATAAAATAACATGCTACATATTTACACAATAATTACTTTAATATATATATATATATATGTATATATATATATGTGTGTGTAATATAATAAATATTATAAGAAAAAAATAATACATATTTTTAAAAAGATCTTTGAAGTTTTAATGGGACAAGAGTCAACTGATCTAGCATCAATTTTTCGATGTTGAAAAATAGTTCAGTAGGCATGACTTTAAATAAGACCTAGTAAAATAGGTTATGGAATTTAAACCAGAAAAGGAAAATGTAGAGAAAACACGTGAAAGATGAAGACATGACTGAACATGAAAAATGAACTGGATCCAGCAACTTCGTCGTATAAGAAGCTAAAAAGTATAAGGAATTCGGTAATACCGTGATCACTAAAACGCATGTATGTGCGCTTCGTGCACATGGAAACAAACAGCAAAAAAATTCACTGAATGCCTCACTGGCATCTCAGAAGTACATGAAATTCGATAATTCCACGATCAGTATAACGCATGTATGATCGCTTCCGCACATGAAAAGAAAAATAACACCAAAACACATCACTGGATGCAACACCGTCGTCGTATAACAATTTAACAAAATACAAGAAATTCGGTAATGACGAAATGTAACTCATAAAAACATGTGTATGAGCAATTTGCGCACATGCGATAAAAAAAAAAGAAAAAGAAAATATCACTGGATGCAGCAACCTTGTCGTACAAGAATCCGAAAAAGTACAAGCGATTACTATAACGTTAACTATCACTAATTTTAAACTTCTAGTAGTGAAAAAACCTCGTTTTTACGATCGAGTGCGTGGTGCAGTGGGCAAACAATAAGCGAACAATCCCCAAATAATCACCAAATGCCCCCCAAAAAAAACACGAAAATAGCACCAAAATCTATCCGCACAACAATCTGTTTAGCAAAGATTACAAATAAAGTTAACATTAAGAGTTCCAATTTTTAAACCGGCATCATTCCTAAATTAATTGATCAAATGGCTTTTGTTTTGGTACACGAAGGTAAAATTTACCATAAAAACCAAACATACTGTCAAAATTGGCGTTAGTATTGAAAACTTTAGAGATTGGTTACAATTTCAGTACGTAGACAACCCCTAAGCTTATTCTTTTTAAAAACATAAATTGAAAGAAGTCATAATTTCCAGTTTAATGACTATTTTTGTTTTTTTAGGCAATTTGGTGATTAAACTATATAGGTATAGGTTTTTCTATCTTTTATTATTTTTTCTATCCGACTTTACCATTAATTCTGAGCGGTGAGAAAATCACCAGGTCAACTAAGCAATTTCTGTCTACAAACATTCAGGGCAATTGACCCTTTTTACACTGAATACTTCTAGTGCAACTGATTTTTTTTTCCTCTGAATGACAGGGCAATTCTCCTATACACATTTCATGTTAGCCGGGCGTGTATGATAAACCGCCGAAAACTGTTCTCGTTGCCATGAATCACACTGCATTCATTACATTTAAAATATCAATCTTTCATTCATTTCATTTAAAATACATACATTTAAAAGTACATGTCTTTTAAAATACATGTCTTTGATTAACTGTATTTAAAATACAAAAAAGAAAAAAAAAAGAAAAGAAATTATGCCATAAACCACAGCATTGTACTTCAACATCAAAGCATTGTTTCTGATTTTTACACGCGAAAATTAAAATATGAAAATTCCGAGACTTACGTCCGGCTAAACATAACAGTGCCAGATCTTTTTTTATGTTTAAGGATTACTTTGAATCCTTATTATATAATAGTTTTTTTTCAGTCACGCATTTTGTGCAACAGGATATTTACGTAAATCATGTTATCGAAGTATATTATGTTATATACAATAAGCATAGTAAGACGTTTCGTTCTGATAAAATTTTTACATTTTGACCTTTTTTATATTCATTTCTTATGTTTTTATTTCCTTCAAAAATAAAACCTGTTACATAAAGTCAATATCACATATATTTTCTTTACTCACACTATTTTTCTTTCAGCGCTAGATATTAGATGTATTTACTAGTGCTAAATAAATAAATGAATAAATTAATGAATATGAATTACTCCAAGGAGTCCATTTTATTGTATAAATCTTACAAAAAAATTGGTAAAAAAGATAAATTTTATCCCGAGGGAAATTTAGGTTGGCTAAAAAAAATTTATACTTTCTACAAGATTTAAAACTTTTTGTACTTTATCAATCTAACTCTCCAAGAAATTTTCTATTACTACAGAGGAAATTTATTTTACTTTCCACATACATTTTTTTTTCTTTTATGGTGCGTTTTCTATATAACATTTACTTCAGTCTTATGTATTTTAAAGTAAATCTTATATAAATAATATATCTTGCATTATTATTGTTTCTTTGTACAAAGAGGTATTTTCATAGAAATTTGTTATACAATATCTCTTATAGAGTTTTTACAAATATATTCGTTATGAAAATTATGATGATTGATAAATATGCGAATTTTCACATCGCTAACTAAATTTAACACGGCCAGAATGAAAAATGCCCAAGCCGGGAATTGAACCCGGACTTTTGGAACACAAGATGGAAATATCATCATGACCATACAAACCCTACGGCAAACTTCAGATGACTCACAAAGTCAACCATAAGTCAACACATATATGTAATTTAATCATTTTTTTTTTCAAATTTTAGCAGTGAAATTCGCTCGAAATTAGTGAATAATAAACACGTGAATTAGTTAGAAACGTGAAAATTCACGTGGTTATTATTCAATATTTTTTTGGGAATTTCACTGCTGTAAAATATTTAAAAAATTGGGTAAGTGTGATCGAAGATCTCACAAATTGTTTTCGTTTAATATTATTTTCAAAACACTTTATCCTTTTTTTAATAAATCCAAATAAATTTCATTTTCCAGAAAAAAAAAAAAAAAAAAAAAAACAAGTCATGTTTTTTTATAGAGTAAAAATTTATCGGGATATTTTTCTCGTTTTTCCGAATATCTGAACCCGTCCGATGCCCGCAATTATACTCTGTCATAATAATATCTGTCATGTGTACTAAATGCGACATTAAAGAATGAATTTCAAAATTAAACATGTTGTACAGAGACCTTCAAAATGTTAAAATGTGACAGTATTTCCATAATTGGGTTTTTATCATGATTCAATGCGTTCCTCAAACTCATATGACGTTATAATCACTTGTTGACGTCATATCTACTTGCTTTCTCTATTACTCATATTGATACTCTCTTTGTATTATTCTCAAACATTTGAAAAAGTCCGTTACACTTCCAATATGATGACAGATTTATTTAATTTTTAATTCTCTAATGACGTTATATTAATCTGCTTTCTGTACTTACTCATACTCATTGTATTATTGAGAAATGTTTGAAAATTTCCGTTTTATTTCCAAAATATATTAACCTGCTTTCTGTACTTACACAGACTCATACTCTTTGTATTATTGAGAAATGTTTCAAAATTTCCGTTTTATTACCAATATGACGTCATATTATTCTTTTTTTCAACTGGTGAAACTTTTTATTTCATTTTCATTTTTCACGTGGAAATCTTTCAATAGAAAATTAATTACTGTAGAAAGAATTTTATTGTGGGTTTTTAATTGTTGTCAACTGCTATAACAAAAAAGGTTTAAATTTAATACGAAAATTCTGTTAGATTTTTGGCTTTTTATTACTTAAAAATAATACGATTTTTTCAAAATTTAATGATTTTCAGCGTGACAGTAGGTATTCAGCTGTAAGTACACAAAATTTCAAGTCTATCTGTTATACAGTTTCTTAGAACCGGCTCTGTGACGGACAGACAGAGAAGCGGGACGAATAGAGTTTCCTGGGATGAACGAAACCCTAAAAATTAATTAAATTAATGTGTTCACCTATGCTGGGTTTTGTGTGTCATCTTAAGTTGGCCGCAGAGTTGATGTGCTCATGATAACATTTTCTTCTTTGTACTGAAGTTGCAGCCTTACCGATATATGTGAGTCAGGTATATGTCAAGCTGGGTATCGTACTCGTATCTCAATGGTAGAGCATTGTAACGTTATTCCAAGGAACCCCGGATGATTCCAGGATTTGACATTTTTCACTCTGTCGGTTTTACGCTTAGTTAGCATAATATTGCAAATTGTTTATTTGCTTAAAATGTGTATAGTCAACATAGGGAAAAGTATCCAAGCCTGGACTCAAACCCGAGTCATCAGTATAGCGATTGACGTTTTACCAACTGAACCACTTGGAACGATACCCAGCCTGCCACTTCTCACTATAACATGTTTGCAAGGCTACAATCAACCCGGGTCATCAGTATAGCGCACTGACGTTTTACCAACTGAACCACTTGGAACGATATTCAGCCTGGCACTTCTCACTATCACATGTTGGCAGGACTACAATCGTAGCACAAGATCTGCGATTGTAGCCTTGCCAACATGTGATAGTGAGAAGTGCCAGGCTGGGTATCGTTCCAAGTGGTTCAGTTGGTAAAACGTCAGTGCTCTATACGGATGACCCGGGTTTGAGTCCCGGCTGGGATACTTTTTAACTATGTTGGCTATACGCCTTTTAAGCAATTAAAAAATATGAATGCAAGGCGTGAGAAATGTTTTATGGAAAAATGTTCAAGTGATAATGTAGGCTTAGCTAGCAATGTAAAAATTGACATGTTTATTATTCAGTAATTTCGGGCAAATTTTACTGCTGTAAACTAATTAAAAATTTCCTAAATTGCATAAATCCTTATGTCTAAAATGTCAAATGCGAAAGAAGTTTCTCTATGATAATGATTACAGATATTACAAAAAAAAAACATAACATAGTACATAATAAGAACATTATAATCTAAAAACTGATTAAATACAGGTACATTTTTGTTGAAAATTTTGCGTTCAAATAATTTATAAGTTGAAGAATTTTTATAAATATTTTGATCGTTTACCGCCAGCTGAAAGACAGCTTCTTTAAAATAATTTACAGAAAAATGTTCTGTTTTACTATTTGATAAAGAAAACGTTATATATTCTGTTAAAACTATATTTAATATTTAATGCATATATTATATATACTACGAGGCTTAACCCGCTACGCTGTTCAGTTTCTCTAAATGAACCTTGAATCAAACGAAATCTATCGATGAATTTGACTTTTATTTTAAAGCAATATAGATCTTTAGCTGGAATGTCCTTCCGAATTGCTGAAGACGATACGAACACCATTGCGCTATTATATTTTCTAATATGTAGAAAAATTTTTATCAATTTTTTTTTAGTAATCTTTTTTAAACCAACTCTTTTAGTTCATCATTTATAGTACGATTTCGTAAAGAACGATTGAACGGTATGCAAGATATAAAACCATCACTGAAAAATTATCTAACTATCATTTCAAACAAACTAAGAAAATCCATCCAGTAGAACATTTTAAAAAGTATAATCTTTTACAATCGGATTCACCTCATTATGGAACTTTCCCACATACTTCTATAACTAAGCAACGCAGAACGATATGCAATATACTAAAGCCATCCCTGAAAAAGTATCTAACTAACAATGCAATTCACATGAAAAATCAATTTAATACAACTTTCTAAAAGGCTAAGCTTTCATAATCGGGTTCACCTGATTATACACTGTTAAAAATTTCCGTAAAATAATAATGCATTGACCGTAAATTTTACATTGACTTTACCATTTTTCTAGAAAATTGTCGAAACACCGTTAATTTATAAAGATTTCATTCGCCCAGTGATAAAAAAATCATCGTTTAGCAATTATTTATGAATTTGGTACAATGATTGTAATTTTACATCTATCGTAAACTCCATGGACCAATGAGAATGCTTTCTTCAAAATATCTGGTTATCTGGAATGGCAACTTCAGGAAATTGTTTGTGTTTGTTTACACGCCGTGCCGACGCCGAGACAGAATCTTGTAAGGATGCACCAAAATTGGTACGATTTTAGTGATTTAATGTAAGTTACATTGCTGTTTTATAGTTTTATGGTATTTATTTTCATTCAACTATGTTTATATATTAAAAAATTACGCTTTATATCGATCTGTATTACAAGATCAATCTTATTTACTCGTAATAGATTTCGAAATTTATAAGTTTTCACTTCCTAGTTTGATAAAAACCGTTTCCGGTATAACTTTTTTTTTTTTTCTCTAGTCGTCTTTGATCATTATTATTTAGCTGAATTGATCGAATAATGGGTCTATGATGCTTTGGTGACTTGGTTGAACTATTTTATCTTGATTGGTTGTTTTGAGCTTCTAAAAGTAAAAATTTTTCAAAATCATATTTTTTTATTTATTTTAGTAAGTAAAGGCTGTAGATAAATAAGATAAAACAGCTGTTATGTAAAGCTAAGATACTTGTTTTTATTTAACTTTAAAGTTAGTATGTTTAAAAGAAAGCTAGAGTATAAACAATATTACTATGATTATTTATGAACTTCAACATGGGGCACAGTAGTCCACAATCCACTCTGCTCCTGTAATGCAGAATGTTCAAAATATTTAATAATTGCTTATTTTCTATAAAGAAATATTGTTTTAAAGTAGTAAGAAAAATAACAATTTATTTAACATTAATTTACTATGAAATATTTTGTTTTGCATTTACTACCTTTGAATAAATATTAGTGTGAATGTAGTCTAATTGGTGATGATTCTATTCAAATAAGATTCATGAGATGCAAATTGAATGGAAATCAGTTTATTTTTCCCGAAACTGTGGATGAATCTGTTGTTGATGTCAATCATTTCATAATGTTGCTTCCAGACCCAAAAATATTTCAGGAAAATTCCAGGTTCAATTTTACTCATAAGTATTTTGGAATTTCATTTGCAAATTTTAATGTGCGCTGATTTTTTTTGTACTTAAGTAATAACTTCAACTAAATTGTTCCTGTATTAATCTGTTATTATTTTCAAAATATAATGAATTATTTTGTTTTTGTTTCAAAATGTTACTTGTAAATTTATATTACTATGTTATCTTGGGGTAAAGAGGAAATAAAAATGAATTAGATTAATAAAAAATAGATTTATATTGTATTTCAGATAATTCCTAACAGCGATCCACTGTGCCCCACTTTTGGGACACACTGGTCCACTTTACGGGTGCATATATATATATATATATATATATATATATATATATATATACATATACAGTCGAACCCCGCTATAACGAACCCGGGATATAGTGAACACTCGGATATAGTGAACTTTTTTACTGGTCCCGTCCGAACTCCCATTTAACTAATGTTATTTTATACGTTTATAGTGGACCGCTGAGATTTTGGTAGTTCGTTTTTAGTGGACTCAGATTTTATATATATTCACCAGATTTCATTTTTCAGATTTCCAACTTTAAACTTGCACTAGTTGTGACTGCAAATGATGACATGGCTTTATATTGTGTCAAATTTCACTCTTTCACGATCATCGCCTAACCAGCACATGTTTCTTTTCCCTCTTCTCTCCCTATTACAGGAACAAACCTCTCTTCTTCGTTTCTCCCTAATTCTAGGAATAAGCTCTGGTGTTCACTTGCTAACTTCGTCCCCCGCCCCTCGGTATAATCGGAACAGTCCAAGAATGTCCCTCGTTTTACAGTGTCTCTCTTCATTATTCTTTTGATTGATTTGAGATAAGAAGACGTTTTTTCAAGAGTAGCTAAAATTTTTGTAAAAATGGCGAATTCTTTGAAAAGAAAAGCATTTTCGATTGATGATAACATTAAAATAATTAAACGTATTGAAGATGGAACAAATCAATCGGCATTGTGAAAGGAATTTTCCTTGTCAAAATCTACCGTTTCGAACATTTGGAAAAATCGCACTGCGACTCTTGCTGCACACAATAAAAATTTGGATTCTTCTAAGAAACTACATCTGGCTGAAAGAGAAAATGTGGAAGAAGTTCTATTAAAATGTTTCACCATTCAGCGGGACAGAAATCTTCCTGTGACCGGACCCATGCTTCAAATTAAAGCGAATGAGTTTGCCGAAAAATTTGGTGAAAACAGTTTTGTGTGCTCTAATGGATGGCTGGATAGGTTCAAAAAACGGAACAATATTTCTTGTGGAAATATTGTTGGTGGAGCAGCAAGTGTTTGTGCATCGGATGTGGAAAAGTGGAAAGCTCAAGCGTGGCCGGATGGAATCCAGGGTTATTAAGAGAAGGATATTTTTAATGCTGACGAAGCTGGATTATTTTACAAAATGACTCCCAATCAGACGTTAAAATTTAAAGGAGAAAAGTGCACTAACGGGAAGCTCTAGAAAGTCAAAATAACTGTTCTTGTATGTGCAAATGTGAACGGATCAGAAAAGCAAAAATTAACTGTCGTGGGTAAATCCCAAAAACCAAGGTGTTTTAAAAATGTTAAAAAACTGCCCGTCAATTACAAAGCTAATCAAAAATCTTGGATGACTTCCAGTTTTTTTTAAGAAAAATTTCGACAATGGGACAATGATTTGTTGAAGCAAAAACGTAAAATTGTTCTCCTTGTCGACAATTGCACAGCTTATCCCCACTTAGAAAATCTGAAATGTATTAAGCTCGCTCCAAACACGACTTCTGTGCTACAGCCCATGGACCAGGGCGTTATTTGCAGCCTGAAGTCCCACTATAGGAAACAGCTAGTGATGCGTATTTCAGAGAACTATGAAGAGTAAGGAATACAACATCTCACTTTTGGAAGCAGTCGTTTTGTTGGAAAAGTCATGGAGACAGGTGACATCAGCAACAATCCGCAACTGTTTCTGACGCGCAGGTCTTTCGAAAGATATGTTGTGGGAAGGAAAATATTCCAAAGTGGAGGACGAAGAAGATGAAGAAATCTTACCAATAGCTCTGTGGCTGAAAAAGGAAAAAGGAATCATCTTCGAAAAATGTGAACATTTTTCCAAGGGACGTTACTGAGCACTTCGAATCTTGCGATAATGAAGTGTATACTTCTGATACCCCCACAGATGATGACATTGTATCTGAAGTTAAACAAAAGAACGATGTTGAAGAAGACTTAGAAGACGATATTGAAGAAGAATTTGAAATTTCGTCACCTTCTATCTCGGAAGTGAAATCGGCAGCAAATATCCTGAAAATTTTTTTTTACAGAAAATGTGGACCAAAAAGTATTAGATCTTTTGCTAATTGTTGATAAGTAAATTGATGAACTCTACTTAAAATCAAACTGCATTCAATCAAAAGTCACAAATTTCTTCCATAGAATGTAAAAATAAAATCAGGTTTTAGGGAGTAACTTTTTTCTTTTTATTATTTGATTTATTGTCAATTTAATTAGTTAATAATTTGTAAGTAAATAACGTATTATAGCAACCATTATTTTTAACAATACATCATATACTAAAAAAATCAATAATAACAATCATATGCAAAAAAAATATTTTCTTTTTAAAGAATTTGGATATAGTGAACCATCTGTTATAGTGGACATATTTCTGGGTCCGTAGACGGTTCACTATAGCGGGGTTCGACTGTATATATATATATATATATATATATATATTTTAAATATACTGAAAACTATGTTCTGAAAAATTATGATGAATGTATTTAAAGGCTTAAAGAATATTAAAAAATATTTTCATGCAGATTGGGTTGCCCGTTAAAGAGAAAAAAAATTAACTGAAAAAGTGGTCCACTGTGTACCAGTCTACCCTATTAGAAAACAGTAGTTTGGTGTGAGCTTGGAAATAACACCAACATTGGTGCGTGACTGAAACACATTTGTTCTGAATTCGGAAAACACAATGTTTTGGAGTGTAATATTAAGAAACTTAATGAATACTATATATGTATGACATTTAGCATCTATAATAATAATGAGTTTTTCAGTGTAATTGTACCCACATTAAAATAATGTAGATTACTTTTACGAAAACTTTTTTTATTTAAAAAAAAAAAAAGAGACGAAAATAATAAGTAGCTGTAGTAGATCAGTAGCGCCATCTGTTAGAAAATTAAAAATTAATCTTCTAAACGAATTTATATACTGGGTTAGTACCTTGTTCGTACATTTAAGAAATGGTTAATTGTTTATGAACTGTCATGCTAATTCATTTCTAAGTATACACCATGCTGGCATTTTTGGCAGTCTATCTGTGAAGTTTTGTATACTCACCAATAGATTTGAAAAATTGTGCCTGAATTATAACAATTCTTTTACTTAAGTGCAGCATTTTTTTAGCATACAATGTTTCAAAACCAGGGTCGCCATTTCACAATTTTCTTGGGGGGGGGGGGGGGAGAGGAGGACTTTTCTTTGACGGCAGTGGCATAGCCAAGGATGAGGTTCAGCAGGGCTGTAAACCCTCCCCCTCCGAATGAGAAACGTTTACTAAATCATTGATACAAAAGAAGTAAACGAATACGAATTCGCAAAAAAAGATGAAAATTTCCGTCTTAGCAGGTATAATTTCAAGATACTATGAAAGTTTTCTGTTATAGGAGGTTTGGTTACCTTTGTTTAAATGTTGCCTCTAAGACTGTTAAAACATTCTTTCTATATTGGACCTCTGAAGAGCATAGCTGTTTTACAATGAAACTTGTGAAAACAAAACCTGTCTATGACAGAATTCTTCTCATCCGAAAAAAAGTTTCGGCGAAAAAACACCAAACAATAATACCTACTAAGACGGCGAAATGTCTAACATTTAGGTTTTTAATAGCCCTTTTCAACTAATTCATTGCCAGTTTTACTGCAGGGGTGCCATTTCAAGATTTTTTTGCGAGGGGGGTAGGACTTTTCTTTGAGGGATGGGGTGTGAAATAGTGCATGGGATTGCACAAATCACACACAAAATAAGAAAATCCTGCACAATAAAAAAGTTTGTACATGATTTTGCCCTCTTAATTTCTTTTGCAGGGAATTTTTTTAAATTTCCGTGAAAGTCTGTGATTTTTATTTATTTATTTTATGAAATTATGCAAAATTAGCTAATTTTTCAATTGATCGCAAAACATAGCGAATTTTCCCAATTGGACGTAGAATTAAACAAATTGTTAGTTGTAAAAATCACTAATTTTCTCGAACTGCCATGGAAAAATATGGAGAATTTCGCCAAAGATTGTAGAAATAAATAGCGATTTTTGTCATTCGGTCGCAGATAACAACATTCATTCGCATAAAAAAGTCAAATTTTATCAATCAGATTCGAAAAAAGATTGCAAATTTTGTCAAAAGACTTTTCAAAAAATTGTGAATTTTATGTAATTATCACGGAAAAAAATCCCGGATTTCATCCAAAGGTTCTGCGACAAATCACTAAATTAGTCAAACAATCGCACATAAAAAAATCGAGAATTTCATCAAACGATCACGCAAAATAATCGCAAATTTTGCCAGTCAGTTTCGAAAAACAAATCCCGAATTTTAACAAACGATTGTAGAAAAGGATCGCAAATTTTGTCAAAAGGTAGCAGAAAAAAAAAGCAAATTTCGTAAATCGGTCGAAAAAAAAATATCTTGAGTTTCGACAAATGGTCACGGGCAGGGCTTTACAGATGCGGTCGCCAGGGTCTACCAAGTTATTTACTCTTTTGGGGCGATTTCTGTAAAAAAATTGGCATAATCCTGCATATTAATCCTGTTAATTTTTGATGACAGGGAGGGATGTTAATTTGGATGTATAATTTATTGGGTTCTGGGTCTGAGCTCAATGCAGAGAAAAATTCATTTTTTTTTTTCAAAAAAAATTTAAAAACACATAAAAAAAGCTAAAACATTACAATTTTTCAACTAATAAAACTTTTATAAATTCTTTAGTGAAGTTAATTGTAATTAATAAAATTAAATAACTTCTTCTGAAAATTAAAATAAATGAATAATTTTTTATGTGTTTTAAAACAAATATTTATGAAAGAAATTTTGGAAAAGGAAAATTTTAATAAAATAGTATTTATTTGAAGTTATATTTGTGTTATCAGAAAGGGGGGAAAAACATCTAATTCAAATGGTGGCAACTCAGCAAGAATAATTTTCCTCCTTTTTGTTATTTCGCAAGGAAGTTTTTAAATGTACCACAGCGGGTTATTGTTTTCTGAGATTGTAATAGAGTCCTGCATGGGTCGGGTGTCGGGTTGTATCCAACCCGAACCTGCAAATTCCATTTGAAGTCAACCCACAAGCCACAACTGACATGAACACAACAAAAAAATTTCCTCAACCTGCAACCCGACCCGAACCCGCAAGAACAATTTTCGGCGACCCGCAACCTGACCTGAACCTGACATATTTCAACCAGCAATGAAAGGACAATAAATCATGTTTTAATACTATTATGAAAAGTCATGTACAATTATATCTCTAATACAAATTTTATATATTATAGAAAAATGGGCAAATCTATATTCTTTAATATTCAGATATAGTGTAACCTCTGAATAACAGATACCTCAAGATCATTGAATAGAGTCCTGCATCCGATCGGGCTGTTTCTATCTTTTTTCCTGGCTGGGATGAGTAATTTTCTTTCTGCTTATCGGGTTCATCCTAGAATGATTCTGTCGGGTCATGTATGTTTTTTGAAAGTCTAATTGTTGGGATTTTCACAAAACATTTGAACAGAACTATGTTTTAGATGAAAATAAATATGTATTTTAATATGAATAGGTATATATATTCAAATTACTTCATGAGAAAAAATAAAATGTACAAGAAATGTAATCATAGATTGTTCTTTTTTTACAGTGCAGTTAATAAACATTTTTTTAATTTTTGTCAGAATATGAAAATATTGCAAACATTTCATTTATGATACTCACAAAAACACATGTATTATATTTGTGATAGTTATGAGCACATACACATGCTACATGTGTGTAGATTTCGAGGTGCCCCCTATTCCAAGGTATCAGCATACAAATATATGTGTTAAGAATTGAAAAAGTGTTCGTTAAATAGAGGTGTCTGCTTTTTGGGAGTGTCCATTATGGAGGTCTTATTGTATATATATTTAATCTGAAAAAATACTGTGGACCAGACTTGTATAAAACCAAAAACTTCTTGCACACATAAATGTTGGGTCAAAAACTTTCTACAAATTTATTTAATGTTTAATAAAATTATGTGTTATTATTTTGACAATATGAATTAAAAACAGTAGTTTAAAATACTTATCATTTAAAATTAATTAATATTAATTAAAGAATAATTATTTTGGTTAAAAAAATAATAAAGCTAAAAATCCATGATAGGAAGAGCTGCATTCTTATTAGGGATGCACCGGATGTCAATTTTTGCCGGATACCGGATACCAAATATCCGGTACAAAATTTTACCGAATATCTGGTGTCCGGCCGAATACTTTTTTGTTTTTAATTTCAATAGTAATATTTCTATTTTATGCTTGCTTTAAAGAAGGTAAACTTTAAATTATTATAATTTTATGTCATTCAAATGTTAATAATAGATTTAAACTCATTTATTAAGTTAAAGTTTCTTAAAAACAAATGCTTTTTACTAATTAAGTATTGAAATTTAATCATGTTTTTTCTTTTGCCTATTCTAATATACATATTAGTAGGTTTTTTTCCCCTTTATTCAGGGTCATTGAACATGAAAAGATAAACCATTAAGTAATTTTAATTTCTCTGTTTTTCATACTTATAAAGCTTTGTTATTTATAAATACTAAACATCCTATTGAAAGTCTTTTTGTTTTCTTACATACTAGTACATATTATTACTTAATTTTCCTATGACGAATGTTTTCTATCAGAATTTAAATAGAGAAGCTCCTCGTTGCAAGTATCTTGTTTTGTAATAGAAAGGGGACAGTGAACTATTCAAAAAAGTGGCACAATTCTTTTCATGATCAGTATTATTTTACCACATCTGATCTTCCATCCATAGACAAAATAGTGACAAAAGATTCAATAAAATCCTTTTTACTTTAGAATTGTTGAAAACACAAGAAAAAGAGACAAGCAGAGGAGTGAACATTTTTTCTCAGAAGAAGGAAAATATTTGTGATAAAAACATAGCAGAGCCTGAAAATGCTGAGCACCATAACTTGCCTTTAATTATAAATAATTAGTTGTCATATTTTAAATATTATATTTTCATTTATATATAAATCCTATAATTTCATTTCTACTAACATTGTTTTAACAGGATAAAGTTGGTAAGAAACAAATTAATTTTGCACTAACCTATTCTGATAATGTTAAAAAATGAATTAGAAAATGAGTCACTATTCGGCAACCGGATATTGAAGTATTCGGCCGGACCGGATATCCGGTTTGAGTGCCGAATAAGCAGGATATCCGGCAGGAGACGGATATCCGGTGCATCCCTAATTCTTATCAATTATTTTGCCAATGCATTTAGATAGCCCAATCCTTAATATTTTGAGCTCTTCGCAAGTGCCTGTAATGTCACAACAATATATTTCATCTTTAAACTGTAAATTGTATGCAAACAGTAAATAAATCGTACATAAAATTGGAATATTTTTTATTTTTTGGTATTAAAACAAAAATTATGTTTTTTTTTTTCTAAAATGTTTTCTGCAAAGTTTCGAATTTTGCAGAAAATTTTCCACGCGCATGTGCGAATATATTATACAACTCAGCTGTGTATATTTGAAAAAGCAGGTCAACATGAACCCGACCTGCAAGAGTCAAAACCCAACCCGAAACGCAACAAAAAATATAGCAGCGACCTGACCCAAACTGCGTGTGAGGTAAAAGCAGGTAAAATGACCCAATGCATGACTCTAGATTGTAAACATACAGGATGTTCCTAAAATTTTGGAACAAATTTTAAGGCAGGATAAAACATTTTTTGTACAGGAAACCAACATTGCAACTTACTTATTCGATCCAAACTATAGGGCATCTTACTAGAAGCTGAACCAGAATTTTTGGTAACAACTTTAAAATAATGAAGATATTTTAGTGAGAATTTCTTTGTAATATATATATAACTTTGCTTTGTATGAAATATGATGACATCATTGGAAGGGACTGAATTCTGGTCTGTGACATAATATATGTGCTGTCAGCTGTATTTTGAAGGATAGGATGTGTACCTCACTGTTTGGATTTGAACTTTGGCAATTTACAGCATTCTCATAATGTCATCCTGTTTCACAGAAATTAAAGTAAGAAGTTTGAAAACCTCGTTACATTATTTTTATTATTGCTAAAGTAATAAACGAAAATCCAAGTGATGCTTATAGTGAGATACACAATATATTTTTGACTGAATAAGTAGATTTCGATCCTGGTTTCCTGTAACAAAATCTCCTTGTCTTGATGCAATATAACTACCCCTGAAAGTTTGTTCCATTTTGTTTAGAAACACCCTGTTTGTGAAAAAGCAAGAAACAGAATATTACCTTTAACAGATACTATTCAGGAACTCACATTTATACATCATTCCCTATTAATTGTCTTCTTTTACAGTTAATTTTCTTAAGTGTCACTTTTAAAATATCAAATAAATAATGTCAAAGCAATATCTTTTATTTAAGGGATTTTGTTTGTTAATTCAAAATATCTTTATTTATTCATAGCTAAAAATAGAACTTATGTAAGATTTAATTTTTTTTTCTTTTTTTTTAAAGTAATGGGTTTGGTCCAGTATCAAGATATTCGACCAATTCTAATATTTCAAACGGCGAGTACTTTGATATTTGGCATAGCCAAATAAATACATCGAATATTCGGTACTTTTATGTTAGCCGGGCGCTGTTGATATATTTGTATACATGAATATATATATGCGTATAGTATATATCACTGGTGCCCTTCTAACATAAAAGTATTAACTATTCAGTATATTCCTAATAAATAAATAAATAAATAAATATAGATAAGATATACTGCATATTGGTATTATCAGTGTTGACATTCTTTTTAAGGTTCATCTTACTTTACCTCTGATGGATGATGAATGGTGGTGCTGTTCTTCATGGAATTCAAAAGTTCTTTAGAAAAGTTTTTTCGGAGGTAATTAAACATTTTAAAGATATATCATTATTTAACTTTTAAAAAAATATAAAATTTAGGTCAAGATATTTTGTGAAAAGTATGTCTTGTGAGTTGTGGTACAAACTCTCTGAAAATATCAATAAGTAATCCATAAAATCAATATATTTTAATATATTACAGGGCTTGAATTTCAGGGCGGGATTCGCGCCGAAAATTTTGAAATCCCGCCCAAAAAAAAAGATCGTGGGCGGGAGCATCTCGGCCAAAAAATTTCACAATTTTCGGAGATTTAATTTACCTGCAACCAAACGATAAATTTCGTGATTTTTTTTTCCCGCAACCGATCGACGAACTTTGCGTCTTTTACGCGACTGATCGACGAGCTTTGCGTTTTTTTCGCGACAGATCAACGAACTTTGCGTATTTTCCGTGGCAGATCGACGAACTTTTCATTTTTTAAGCGACTGATCGACGAACTTTGCGTTTTTTCCGCGACAGATCGACAAACTTTGCATTTTTTTCTGCGACAGATCAACGAATTTTGCGGTTTTTTACGCGACAGATCGACAAACTTTGCATTTTTTCTGCGACTGATCGACGAACTTTGCGCTTTTCCACGATCGATCGACGAATTTTGCGTTTTTTCTGCAGCCTATTGACAAAATTCGTGTTCTTTCCGCGATCGATCGACGAAATTCGCGTAATTTCTCCTTTTTTTTCTTTCGACAGATTGACAAAGTTCGTAATTTTTCAAATTTAGATTTTCTTCTGTGCATTCGACTGATGAATTTCACGATTTATCTCCGCGACCGACTGATGAATTTTACAATATTTTCCCGCGACTGATTGACGAATTTCGCAATATTTTCTGATGAGCAATCAACGAATTTCATGTTTTTTTCCTTGACTGAAAGATGAACTTTGAGAATTTTTCCGTAACCGATTGGTGAATTATTCGGTTTCTTCTGGTGACAGATCGATGAAATTCACTATTTTTTTTCCTCGCGCCTCACTGAAAAATGTCAAGTTTTTTTCCGCAAATGACTGACGAATTTCGTGTTATTTTCTTGCGACCGATTAACGAACTTCGCCATTTTTTCCCGAAACTGATCGACGAATTTAGCGATTTTTTTCTATGAACATAGACATAGATAAGGACTTCTAATAAAATAGCCTTTTGAATAAGAAAATCGTTTCTCGAAAAATGTTTCAAATACAATGTCTGTGTAGAACAGTTGTATTAGTTCATCTACCTCTTCAAATTGTGTCTGCTTGACAGCCATCATCTGGTAGGTATAACAGATTTATTCTATGGTATTTATCTGCATTGTTGTTTGTAGGTGGCGTTACCTTAGCACAGTTGTACACTGGCTGCCATGAAGTCCCAAAGTCGCAAATCGATATTAACGCTATTTCGTTAGAAATCCTTCTCCATTTCTGTTCATGCGTAAGACGAATTTCATTATCTTATTCCCTCAACCAATTGACTAAATTCACAATTTTTTCGAACGAGAAATAGACGTTTTAAAGATTTTTTTCCTGCGACCGAAAAGAGGGAAAAGAACAAAAAAGGGCAGTAAGAGCCACCGGTCACTGCACCCTGTTAAATTGGCCTACAGTCAGCACTAAACAAAAATGAGATTAGAAGAGCTGCAAAGATCTTATTACTTTTACTCCTTGAAGTAAAGGAGTAAACCTTTTTAACCCTTGTGAAAGAGTAAAAGTCTACCTTGTGAAAGAGGCTTCAGCACCCCTCAATCAAATAAAATCTAAATTCAGAAATTTATTTAACAACCTAATTGTTAAGGGTCCCTAACACATTTAATGGAACTTGAAAAATACACTGCATATATAAAACTTAACTTTCTTCCCTTTTTTATAATAAAAATAAACATTTTACATAATCATTCTCAGTTGACTTAATTTTTTCAATGGTATTTTGTCATGTCTGCATTAATGTAATTATTTAAATAGCACGTAAAATAATAGTGGGGTTTAAAGATTTTTTTTTCTCCCTCCCAAAGATTATAACTCCCCTCCATTTAAAAATGTTGGTAGGGAGTCTCCCCTCCTTGGAAAAATTGAATTTCAAGCCCTGTATTATATATTAGGTATTTCGTTTCTAGAGGTATTGAGAATTTTGCTAATTCTCGACACTTATGCTAGTCGTTCAAAGACACTCACAAGCTAATGCTAAAACAATGGCAGTGTTCTTTACAAACTTCTTATTTGGCTTTCAATATTTTTAAATTATTATTATTATTTATTTATTTATTATTTTTTTTTTTGCATAGGATAGGATGTCTGACTGGGTATCTTTTCATTATTTTGATTTTGTGTAGTACAGTTTTTGCTTTTCATTAAGAAAAGCAAAAACTGTACTACACAAAATTTTACAAACTGTACTACACAATTGCAGTTTTCAATTTTGCAATGGTTCCAAAATTTAAAATATCTGTAGAAAAAAAAACTACAAACAAAATTGAAAAAAAAAGTTATACCATCAAAATAAGATATCACATGTAAAAATAAATAAATAAAACATTAAAAGAAATGCAATCAAAAAATTTGTAAAGAATGTTGTCATTTGGTTTAATATTTTACAAGTGTATATGCATAATTAAACATAGGTTTGATTTTTCTTTCATATATATTTTTTAATTCATACTTTTCTGAATCGAACAAAACAAATGGCATTAAAATATTCAAATTGAGCTGGATAATATTGTGTATTTTTTATATATCATATTTTTCTAGTTGTGCACACTGTTTGTAAAGAACAAATCGTTTGCAGAAAGATTATTCTTTTGCACAGAAATGTATAAAAGGATCATATGTGCAATCACCACCTGTTGTTTTCTCAATTAAATGAGAGAAATTTTATTTGTCGCCAGGGGCCGATCCAGGTAAAATTTGGGGCCTATTTAGGGCCCTTCACGAAATTTCATTTAATAAAACAATTTATCAACAACTGTCTGTTCACAAAAATCCATTTAATAAAACATGACCCTTCACAAAATTGATTTAATAAAATTAACCCTTTGCAAAATTCCATTTCATAAAAACATTCTTTATTAATTGCTTTTATTTTATTATGTTTTAAATTTTGCTAACAAAACAAATTCACTAGAAGGAAAAAGTTTAGCAGAAGGACTTAAAGAAGTTATTATTAATAAATGTTTAGTTTGAATTTGAGTAACTGGATTTCATATTTCATTACAAAATGTTATTTTTCATATAAATATAATAAATTTTACAAAAATAACTTTAACTCTTCATAAAATGGGCCCCAAGAGTGAAACCCTGCATCGACTACTGGTTGCAGTTAGAATTTTATTTTTAAGGTTTATCTCATTTAAAATGCATTCTAAATGCAACAAATAAAGTTTGCATTATTTATTTGACAAAAGTGTAGGTGAAGATTTTAGGTATGATCTTTTCATATATATCTGTGCAAAATAAATTATATTTCTGCAAAAGATGTTTTTTAAACAGTGTAGCAAAAACACGATTTGAAAAGAATGTGTGCGAAGTTAAAAATCAATTTGAACTTGTGTTAAAGTTCTTACTTTTTTGACCGGGTTCTAATTTGAATTTTTTTCATGCCATTTGTTTATTCGATTCAGAATTATATAATTAAAAAAAAAAAGATGAAAACAAAAAAATTTATTTTTGGAAAATTTAAAACAGTGAGTCCCCTTAAAAAGTTAATAGATAATTTTTTCAATCATAGACTTTGTTTTCATTATGAACAACTAAATAGTTATTTTTTTCATTATAATCACCGATTAATAAGTATATATCAATGTTTTCATATTTTTTAGCATGTATGTGACCACACATGATTTAGCTATTTTTGTAAAAAAATATTTGGACTAGTATTTCTGTTAAAGTTTCTAATTTCTTCCAACCAATCCTATCTGTTGGTTCCCTGATATTCACTAAAAGTTTTTATAAATTTTTAGACAATATACAATATTATTATTGGCGATTCAAGTGCTTGTATGTGCCATCTTATGGAAAAAAGATGTAACTTCTCGCTTTCAGAAAATCCTATGAAAGCCCATTGCATTACATGTATTTTTAATTTGTTCATAATGATTATTTTTTTGCTCAATTTCAGATTTCATGTGATATATTAATGCTCTGTGTTTATATGACAATTTAAAAATTATCGAATTTGAATATCTAACACTTTCAAATGCGTTTACAATAAATAATGATTTCAATGGCACTTTAGCGTTAGTTGAACATGCATCATGCCATGGTTAAAGGTTCAATTTTCTGGTACCAACAGGTGTGATTAGCGCCCTCTTTAGGCCTTTTCAAGTCTCAATTATTTGCTAAAGAAAACCATCGCATTGAAATAAACAGTTGAACAGTTTAATTAGTATTTATTCAAAACAAATGTTATGACAAGTATTAAAAAGTACTACATGAAATAAAGTATGGAATTTGTAACTATCAATTTCAGTAAAATCTGTGTAATTGAAACCAATTTGATACCGAAATTTTTTATGGTTTTATATAAAATTTTACCCGCTAATATAGAAACTTGAGCAACAGAAATTTCCTTCAGTCCTGTACGATTTCATCTTGGTAGGTTTTACTATTTTCTGCAGTAGCTTCATCAGCCAGTTTATTTCTGTATTATTATCTTGCTTACTGTTTATTGCTTGTTGTTTTATTTAGTTACATAAAAAACTAACTATAAAGTTTTGATCATTTCACAACTAAATTTCTTAATTTTTAATGAACTACAAAATTTTGTAAAAGTTGTGTATGATATATGTATGCAAGGTTTGGCAAATGCGAATATGTCGCTATCGGCAACCAAAATATTTGAACTGGTGACTATTTTTATATTACTTTCCAAAATTAAATTTTAACTAAGTTAAAGAATTAAAACGAATACTTGATATATTGTATCTATAGAAATAGTTAGTTTTTGTTGATCAATTTATAAGCATTTTGAGTGTCAATGATTAAATAATATGCATGTCGGAGGGTAATTTTTTTTTTACCAACAACCAGTAATTTTTGCAGGTTATCATTTTTTCCCTATTTACCTGGTATATGTGTGTGAGAGAGACTGATGATAAATTTGGTTTTGTTTATACCTAGTGTGTTTTTTAAAAAAATTATGAAAACCAGAAGTGGATTTTGGCATAAATGGGGTTCTCTGTTGGGCCCAATTGCAAAATTTCATTTATTAAAAGGGAAAAATATACAGAATTCCTCTATTAAAAAGAGGCGCTTCATATAATTTCATTCCAAAAAAGCATACTCTTCATAAATTTTTTATTTTAATAAGATTTGAAATGTGAAGCTTGTATCAACAAATGCTTAGATAAATACCTGCATAGTCAATAAAATGGGACATGATTCATCAGAAAAATCTGATTGATAGTTAAAATAAGTCTGTTTTCTGTATCGCTAATGATTCTGATGCTAGGTTATATTCCATTCTTATTCATTTTTGATATAAAATGCAGATAGTCTAAGACATTTTGCATACTATACTTTGGCGATATATTGCATTCCATTCATGCTCAGTTAAGTTCAGACTAGTGAGCAAGCTGGCCAATCCGCTTGTAAAATATCTATTTCTATGGATTTTTATATCAGAGATTTTCAGAGCATTGCTACCTATTATCAAACAGTGTGGGATAAGTAGTATTTCTAAACAGATTTACATGCAGTTCAAAGGCCTTATCTCCATCTGACCTGTTGCAGAATCACTATTGTACCAGTGAATGAGATGCAATTTAAACAAGACCCTTTGGAAGATGGAGTAAGTTATACAGAAATTATTGGTTCTTGCAATGTTCCATATTGTTGTGGAAAACTGTACAGATAGTGCAGAAAAAACAAAACAAAACAAAAAACATGCAGTTCTTTGCTGCTTTTCCAGAGAATGCACTGCCTAAAGTATTTATTGAACAAAGGGTTGTGCTTTCCATTAGTCATTTCTGACTTTTTCATTGTTGTTCTAACTTATAGCCTTAAAATGATTTTATGACAACTTCTATTTTTGTATTTTCTTAAAAATGTATATGAATGCTTATATCCATGGTAAATGCATTTAATTTTTTTTTAAGGTACTTAATGTTGATCAACTCTGTGTGTGGAACAGACTACAGCAAATCAAATAGCAGCATTCATGCTATATATCGCCAAATCTGTTTATTTGTTACCTGTGTTAGTTGTTGCTATGCATATATTGTAATGTATTGTATTAATGTAATTTATATATTATAATAAATGTATTTCTATATTTTAATTGATTGTTTTGACTATTTGTGAATCACATTACTCTTCTTTTTTTTTTCTGGATACATGTGCACCAATATTTTTACTGTAGTTTATCAGATTGAATTAATTTCTAAAACAATAATTAAAACCAATCTTGTAAGTGATTAAAAATACATTATTTTATGTTCACAATGAAAAAAAAACTATTATAAGCATTTTTAGCTAAGCAATCATGAAAAATATTTATCAAAAATACTTAACTATCTTCTTATTTCTGAATTTAAATCTTCCAATATAAATAGCTTGATACTTAATGCAAGTTGTATTTTAAAGCATAAGGAAATATATTTTTACTGGAAAGTTAATTTATAATACATTTCCTAAATTTCTTAAAATATTAATTTAGCTAGAATGATTGTTTACAATTTAACTGTACATACAAAAATTCAAAATATTTATGATATACTCATTGTCATTGCATATCTCATTTTTCTATTGTCAAATAAATTTTTAACATTATTTTCATCACTTTTTTTCTAAATATGAATGTAATATTACTTTTATAATTTTAATCAGATTTTGAATAACTTTGAAACAATCAATAGTCTTGCTACACCTATATTTAAGTAATTTTTGGAGTAAGTTGCAAATATTTAGAAATTATTTAAATTTTTTACAGATATATTAAGTTTGTTAAATGAAAAAAAAAATAACAAAAAATGGCATGGTATTTTTCAGTCATTGTAGTTATTCAGAAATATTTCTCATCTAATTATTTATACCATATTTTTCAGCCCATAATCTGTGGTTCAAATAATTTATTTTAGACCCAGAAATTGTATTTGATAAAATACTAGTTTTTTGTTCTCGAAATATACTTGACTTCAATTATTATATAAAATTTCTGTGTCTATACGGAATTATTTGAGTCGCTGACTATACGCCGAAAAATACGGTATGTAGAACTTTTGCTTGAAAAATATATAGGTATGGCAATTTCTGTATTCATTCTACATCAGCCAAAAATCTAAATATTCATAATTTATTTCACTAAAAAAATATTCTAAAATTTATATACTATCTACTGATTTCTTTAAAATTCCACCATATATTCATATATGGTTCAGTGATAAATAATTGATTTATTGAAAAATATTTTTATACCAAGTTTTGCAAGAATAATGAAACACGTTTAATATTGAAGAAACTGCAAAGGTTTTATTTGTTGCACAGTGGTAGTTTTAAGTATGTAACTTGGAAAAAAAAAAAAAAGATAAATTTATATGTTTTTTTTCAAAAAAAAAAAAAAAAAAGTAAAGAAAAATGTCAGAGTGTCAGAAGTAATTTATAAATTTTGGTCAGTTATTTATTAGTTTTATTTTATTTGTTGAAAATGTATGTAATCTTTAAGTATAAATTTAAGTTCTTGTTTAATAAATAAAGGTAAAATAGGAAGCCCATATAAAAATGTTCATATATTATATGATCAAGGAAGTCCAGTTAAGTACAATAATGAATTTATTGTTACATGACAAAAAAAAAAAAAGGCTTCTGATCAGGCATAATCAACATTATGAATTATTATAAATGTTATATTTTTTCCTATTAGTATCTATTTATTAGAGAAGAATTTAAATTTTGTTTTAAGATGCTATACATTTGTAAAGAATAAAATTAATTTAATAAGTAATTGGGTACATTTTTACATTTATTTGTGATATTTTTATTACATGGAAATATGACTTTTTATCTCCCATTTGTTACATACAATTATGATTTTTTTGTTTTATGACTGTAAAAAATATATGTATGATCTTGTAACAGTTATTTTAAAATATAGGCATATAATTGTACATATATATTTTAAGGTCATATAACAATAAATTCAAAATATGGTTAATTCACCATTATCTAAATTTATAGTCAAATGACCGTACATATATGCTTTATGGTCATCTGAAACTAAACCCATAATATGGTTAAATGACTGTATATGTATATTTTACGGTCATATAGCAATAAACTCATAATACGGTTGTGTAACCATTTTCTAAAAATATGGTCAACTGACCGTACATATATATTGCACAGTCATATGCCAATAAACTCATAATACGGTTATATGACCATTTTCTAAAAATACGGTCATATGCCAATAAACTCATAATACGGTTAAGTAAACGTTATGTACTGCTACGGTCAAATGACCATACATATATATTTTACGGTCATATGACAATATATCTTTAATGCGGTTAAGTAACCGTTATCTTAAATTACGGTCAAATGAACGGCCGGTTTGCTGCCGTTCAAATGACCGTTTTCTTATGATGAAATTTTTAACAGTGTAGAACTTCCCCCATACTTGAACGATATATTTTATACCAATACCTTGCCTGAAAAATTATCTAACAGTGCAAGTTCAATAGAAATTCTTTCAGCATAACCTTTTAAAAAGGCCAATTTTTCATAATCGGGTTCATCTGATTATAGAACTTTTCCCCATAATTCAATTATTGAGCAACGTAGATGATATTTTATATACTAAAACATTCTATGAAAAATTATCTTACAGCCAAAGCCCATCAAAATCCATTTATCAGAACTGAAGTTGTAAGCAGTCGGAACAAAATTCATATTTGCATTATCTCTCTTTCTCTCTCTCTTTATATATATATATATATATATATATATATATATATATATATATATATATATATATACATTAAAAACAAGTGTTCATTTCTTAATGTCTGTAAATTTACTATTTATTGTCCATTTTACCATTTTTTATTCAGACATTATTTAAAAAAACACGGTAAAAAATTCCTCACTAAAAACGTCCCACATTTAAAAAATGTAAAAACAGTTTCCAATAAAAAATCTTTACCACTCCACAAAACTCTTTCGCCCCAGCTAGGGCATCATCAGTTGTGATTTTCAACTCTCTGCCTCTCCGTTATATATATGGCTACTGGTTGAAGAGATCCCCCTATCGACATTCCATACTCTCTCTTTAGTTAGAGAATCAATAGAAATCAATAAGACCAAGGACGCATGCAATGACATGGTTCATTCATTGCTTGATTGCCGCTGGAAAAAAATGTTAGAAGAGGGGGAGAGAGATAGAGAGAGAGAGAGAGAGAGAGAGAGAGAGAGAGAGAGAGAGAGAGAGAGTATGGAATGCCGATAGGGTGAGCTCTTCAACCAGCAGCCATATATATAACGAAGCGTGATGAACTGATGATGCCCCAACTGATGATGCCCCAGCTGGGGCGAAAGCGCTTTTGTGGAGTGGTAAAGATTTTTTATTGGAAACTGTTTTTACATTTTT
The DNA here is from genome assembly GCA_963931845.1 of Maratus michaelseni. NCBI lineage: Eukaryota > Metazoa > Arthropoda > Arachnida > Araneae > Salticidae > Maratus > Maratus michaelseni. The sequence continues at coordinate 99,581,025 of OZ007591.1, forward strand.
TAAATGGAACGTTTTTAGTGAGGAATTTTTTACCATGTTTTTTTAAATAATGTCTGAATAAAAATTGGTAAAATTGACAATAAATAGTATATCTATACATATATACATATATATACTTTAGTGAGAGTTATAATGTAACAATGTCTACAGTCTAAAGTTTCAAAATTTAATACTAATTTTGCTGAAATATAATACTGTCGGAAATTTTACTAATGTAATTAGTTAGGATAATAAAAATTGTCTGCTAGTAAGAACTGCTGCAAGATGCTTCCGTTTCGTCATTTTTCTATACGTAACATAGAGCAATGTTACATAAACAAAACAAAATTCTAATGATACCATAACAACGGAACAAAAAGAGAACTGTTTTTAAGAATTTACTAACGCATAAGAATGCTTTAATATACTAATTGCTATAGGAATGATGGGACTGGAAATATTGTACAAATGGTATAATTTCACTGTTTGTTAATTTTAGCTACAATGTCCAAAAAAGTTTATGGAATCATCTAATACATAAACTACATGAGTCATCATATTTCATCTTAAAACGTAAAAGGAAATTTGGAACTTGTCAAATATCTTACATTTTTCTAGGAATTTCATAATTGGTCAGACACCATATTTCCCGCTTGCGTAGTTAAAATCTCACGTTTGGATATTTTATTTATTTATTGCAATGTCAAATAGTTCTCGAAACCAGCCCGATATTTCCTATGTTATGATCATAAAAATACGATAGAATCCATATATACTGGAAAATACTGTTAAAAAATGCGATATTACAATTAAATAAAAGTCTATTTTGTCACAGAACGATTAATACAGAATTCGTACTGATGTAAAATTTAACCCAGGAATGTAAACATACAAGAAATAAAATTAGTCCCTCGGATATATCAACACACAGACATCTAATGTAATGAATCATTTTCGCAAAGTCCACACACATTAAGGGCCATATGCCACTATTCCGAGCATATTAGGGATTTACTGTCAGAACTAGAGGATAGTACGGGCCGAAATTTCCAGGAACGGATAATATTACGAAAACCTGATTAGCCTATCTCGTATATGTATTTGCAGTTCATTGCCCTGAACGTCCCGCACGATAATCAATATATTCAGGTCCTGTCCAATTCAATTTCTACAAATAAAACCGATATTTGTTAGTCATCATTCGCGTACAATTTTTTTAATAGAATATTGCATACATTATGCAATATTCGATTATATGTTCGTAATCCCATATATAAAGAATACCGATATTAAGGATATCTTAGATATAGACGTAGTGTCGGCCAAAGAAAAAGAAAACACCTTATAATTCTTAATCTCCAAATTGTTGACGGAAATGGCTACTCGTCTAAAAGCTACATCTTTTTACTTACCCATGATACGTAGTATAGGGTAAGTCTTGTAATCGTTTTGAAAATCGAAAACTTTTTTTGACGGATTTACACATTACAGACACTGGAGATTCCGAAAAACATATTTTTAGAAAAAAAATTGCCGTCCGTCTGTCTGTGTGTCTGTGTCTCTCTCTCTGTGTGTGTGTGTGTCTGTAAACGCTCTATCTCCCGAACAAATTGAGATAGAGACTTGAAATTTGGTATGTACTTAGTATGTAATAATGGAAAAAAGCTTATTGAATTTCAGTAACCTCGATAATCCGGAACTATTTTTTTCGGACTCTCGAAATATTCGTTCTGATAAAAGGTCTATACAAATTTTGGAAATTTTTTATTTTAAGGAGTGAATATAAAAGATAATAAAAAACATAAATTTTTCTTAAAAAATGAAGTCGATCGGATAATGAGTTGCCGAGATATTTGTAATCATATTTACCACACTCTTCGCTTTTTCGTGACCGTGTGTTTCATTCAAATTGCAATTCAAAGATATATTTTAATTGGAAATGGGACGCAGTAAACCGTTAGTTAATATGAATATAAATTTTGGAGTTATAAGGATGTTTCTTTTACGAAATTCAGTAATAGAACATTTAAAGTTTTGGCGTCTTCAAGCCACGATTTTATTCAAATTGCAATGCATTTTATAAGTAGTTTACACATGTTTTATTTTCATATTTTATATTATGCATATCCATGATTGATAAGTATTACGGTATCCCCCAACCATTAGTTTCAATTTATGTTACAAATAATCTAATGGGGTTGTTTGTATAACGTGATTGTACCAAACTCTGAACCCTCAATACGGACACCCAATTTTGAAATCTTATTTGGCTTTTTTCGGTAAATTTTACTGACGGTAAGTCATTCGGTCATGGAAGTTTAAAAATTAAGAAGTATTAAAGTTTAAAACTCCTAATGTTAAATTTATTTGTAATAGTTGCAAATTATATTGCAATGCGGATAGTTTTTAAAACAAAACTAAAAAGCTATTTGGTGGAATTGGCTGTAACTTTAGATTCACATACTTAACGTTTCTAAAAGTCTATTTCTGTTTAAAAAATTATAAATTACAATTCATATATAACTTTTAATTAAATTTTAAAAGTATATATTTTCGAAATAAATTTAAGGCACGAATAGGAATAATGACTTATAATTTCTTTTTAACTGAATCGATTTCTAGAAGCTTCAAATACGCTAATCTAAAATTATCGCTCATTTCGCTAAGTAGTTTTTGAGTTATCTTAAAATATCTACCCGTATTTCAATCAGTTTTGCACCGATTAAAAAAGAATTTAACATTAGTACAGTAAAACATCGTTAACTCGGACTAACTGGGACCGCAGCCAGCGTGGGTTATCGAAAATCCTGGTTAACCGGAGATCGTGTACAAAAAGAAATTAAAATAAAAAATACTTAAGAAAATCAATTTTTTTCACAAATTGTTGAATATTGCCAAATCCAAACATTGTTTTACAGAATTGGAAAACATCTAGTCTGAATTTAAAAAGGTCGTGACTTTCTGCTGTTATTAGTTTTGAATATCGCTTGTGAGCGAAGCCTTTTGAGTACTAGACGATTTGGTGTTGTATCGGTTTGTCGCTCAAAAAATACCATCAATTGATCTATCTGTGTTGCTGCCTCAGCATTGCTCATAGCAGTAGAATTATCATCAGTCCCGATATCATCTGTACAATCAGTTTCATTTTCTTTAAATGAGCAGGTGGCGATTATCTCTTCATCAGTCAGTGCGGCTTAATCTCCGTCATTGTCAACTTCCAACGTCACTGACATCAACGCCATCAATTTTTTTAAACAAGTCCACAAAATCTTTAAAAATATATTTTCAAAATAGAATGTGAATGAGGGAATAATTGTTGTTTTGGAAATTCAACACTCGAGCAGACTTAGTCCGGGTTATTCGAAGATCCGAGTTAAAGGGGTCCGAGTTAGCGAGGTTCCACTGTATTTTCAAACCTTAGACCTTTAGAATTCCTAAACTACTTGACCGAATCATTTTCCGTTTGGTATCCTAAGATAAAATGTACCAACAAAATCAAAATATGATGTCGATTTTAAGTATTCGTATTGAAGATTTCAGTGTTTAGTGCTATTTCTGTATGAAGATGATCCGCAAGCTTTCTTTTTAACATAAATTGAAAGAAGAAATAATTTCCAGTTGAGTGGCTATTACCGATTTTGTTTGGAACAATTTAGTGATTTAGTGATTAAAGTGTAAGTAGTCTTTTGTTTAAGCCGACTGTAGTTAAACACTCCTTAAAGAATTAATGCACTTTAAATTGAAAGAAAAATAATCCGAATTTTAAATCTCTATATATAAAACAAAGTATATTTTTAACAATGCGCCTCTGTGATTTATTAAAATAATTTATATTTCGAATGAAATTGTTGCACAAATATAAATAGAGCTATTATTTTCACAAAAACAATGAATACTCTGATTAGTTAGTTTACTTTTATTAGACTATGGCTGGTTTACGCCCGATGAGAACCGAGTCTGTGGAGAAAAATTATAAGACCCAGAAAAAATGAAGTGTAGACCCGAGTGTTTTGAAAGAAAACTGCCCGAATCCATGCAGACTTTTAGTTAGAAAAATCTGCAAGGTATCTTAACATCGCGTGCTAACCATTTTACGATCTATACTTCGATTGATTATTTACGTTTTCGGAATGAGATCCTAAAACTGGTATTTTTGGAATCACTAACTAAATACCTATCATGATTAAATTGAATCTTTTTTTCCTTAAATATTGGCACAATCTTATGATGTTTATTATGTCAAAACATGCGTTGATAATGCGAAAGGAAATACTAATTTAAAAAAAATGCATGATGTCATCTTGACTTTTTTTTTTTTACCCAATAATTTTTCTTTAGACATGAAGCAAAAACAATTTTTTTTTTTGCGTAGTAAAAATGTTATTATTATTTTTTTACTTTTTTTTCGAAAATAATTTTATTTTATTTATCTGTTAAAAGTAACTACAAGCAATGACATGGTTTTGCTAAATTTTATGTCATTATGACCCAAGATACAACATACAAAAATTTTTGTGAAATAATGCTTAAGGATTAACAAATGAAAAACAAATAATAACACGTGTCTTCATTTAGGCTTCAGTGATTTTAGCAGTGCTTGCCTTAGTAAACACTTTAGTCCCTTATATTCCTTTTTATCTTAATTTTTACTGTTGTGTTCATACAATAGAGAAGAAGTACACATATACAAACTGCAAATATAAATCACGGATAACTATAGATTAAAGCAAGCGTTTTACGTTATAATCTAATTCGAGCATTTTGAACTAATTTTATTCAGACTATTATATTCATTTTTATTTATTTACGTTATAATTTTAAAATTTATTTCATACATAAATTTTATTTTAATTGCATTATATAATTAACTTAATTAATTTTTGAACTCTTGAACAGTTTATTTTTAGTAACTGTACTAAAACTTCTAAATTGACAACTTATCCTTATTCAAAATTTATCACATGTTAGCTTATTTAAAGTAAACTTTGAATTTGTTCGTAATTTAAAATAAGAACAGTTCAAGCAACATTTTTTATATTTTGGTATATTTTGATGTCAGCAGAAATTAAAATATATTCAACATATGAACTGCGTTCCCGAAATTCATATCATTTGATAAATATTTCGATTTCTTCTCAAGTTCATGCTTTCTGTCTGGTGACATTAAATTTCATAGGCAGTATGCTTGTTCCGTAAAAATACACGAACGGGTTTGAAATTAGATTACTTATCAAAGGGTTGGCGGATTTTCAAAAAAGTTTGGTTACTGCTTACCTGAATGAAGCTCTATTAAAGCTGCTGGATAAATAAATTGAGAATGAGATCTTTTCCGTTCACGAAAAAAATATATTTTTTTTTCCAAAAGATGCAAGAATACTCTAAAAAAATAACTTTTTTAAAAGGATTTTCAATGAATATTTCAGATTTGGAAAATCTACGGTAAAGGGTAATACATTGAGCGGTGCGTTTCGTAATATCTCTTCTTCTCTGTGAGGAATTTGAGAATATCGAAATTAAATTAAAAAGGATTCAAATATATATAATATATAAAATAAGTGTAAAGAAACATGAATTACATTCACCAGGCGCTGTGCAGATCTTTTAAGTACACAGAATACATATAATGTAAGTCTAAATATGTAAATTATGAAATATTTATATAAAAACAGTGTAAATAACTAAATGTGAAATTTACTTCGAACAAGAATCAACATATAAAAAAGCACAACAGTCTCTCCTAGCTCTTCGGAAGATAGGAGGAGCAACATCTGCATAAAATAAATTATGTAGGCTCTCAGGCTCTATTTCATAATTATCATATTTCTACTTGAATTATTTATATGCAGCTTGTCAGAAAACTTGGAAATGGTCGAATAATTCCAGAAATATACATTGGATGGAAAAACGGAAAATATATGTTCAATATTTTTGAAAAAATTATTTAGGGATATCAAAATCCCCTGGGAAGAAAAGAGGTACAACTTTGAAATCTCAAATAATAACCCCCCCCCCCCTTTTTTAACACTTTCCAATCTAGTGGAAAAGTGTTTATGACTTCGGTTTGTCTGCCGTATGGCCGTGCGTCTGCCGTCTGGCCGTGCTCTAACTCCCGTAAATATGCTCGGATTGCCCGGCAATTTTTATATGTTATTGTCGTTATCTAAAGCATGTTCCCCATTTCAACTGAAGTGTGTAGCATTTATAGTTTTTTTACAGGGACACTCAAAAGAATTCCGTGACATTACGGTCTATGGGCAAAATCATTTGCGGTTTATTTTAATGATGTTACACAATTTAAAACACATTGTAATTGATACATATCACTAAGGTGCACTGCAAGAAGCTTAATATGGAATATGCTGTGCTTAGCACTTATAGTTACTTTACGGGCACAGTAAAAAGAAATCCGTTAGATTACATCTATGGAGAAAAATCGTTTGCGGTTTAATTAAATAATGTTTCACTATTTTAAACGCATTGAATTTATATATATCATTAAGGGGAATTACAAGAGGCTTACTACAGAATATTGTGTGTATAGCAGTCATCGTTCATTTACAGGGACACACAAAAGAACTCTACTGTCTTTTAACACTAATTCCTGGAAATGCGTTTTAAGTTGCTGAACGCGATTATAAATTTAACTCACTTTTTGTATATTAAAATGTAAAATTATTTTGTAAATGTTTAATTATTATTAATTTGTAAAATTATTTTGGAAGCGTTGGAAAGTGTTCCATAACCTATACTTGACGCATGATTTTTCGTTGTTGTTTTATTGCAGATTCGGATTCTACGGGAAAAAATACGTAACTTTTCTATTTAACATTTTCTTCGGAATATCGTAGATGGCGCTGTAATCGAATAAAATGCAGTGAGAGTCGTTTCCATTGAAAAGTTTAGAAACTGTCAAATAACTCGAAATATATTTATCGGATTGAAAAATGAGATAATGCATGTTTACTATTTTTTTAAAATCTATTTAGAGATATCAAAGTTTCCCCATCAACTCTGCCCCTAAGGGAAAGGGGGGGGGCAATAATGAAATATTAAATGATAACTCCCTTTTTTATTGCAGATTCTGATTGTATACGGGAAAAAAACGTAACTTTTGTATTTAACATTTTCTTCGGAAAATCGTAGATGGTGCTGTAATCGAGTAAAATGCATTGAGAATCGTTTACATTGAAAAGACTGCAAATGGTCGAGAAATACACATCGGATTGAAAAACGGAAAAATAAGCGTTCAATATTTTAGTGCATTTTTCAATTTTTCAATCCCATGTATATTTTTTCAGTTTTTCGACCGTTTCCAGACTTTTCAATGGAAACCATTCTGACTGCATTTTACTTAATTACAGTGCCATCTACGATTTACCAAAGAAAATGTTAAATACAAAAGTTGCGTATTTTCCCGTATAATCCGAATCTGCAATAAATTATCATTTAAGATTAATCCCATAGGATTATATGAGTTTTCCACCTCAATTTATCAATTATTACTGTAACTTTCTGAGTTTTCACGATATTTCACAGGTCTTTTTATATGAGTTACCGTATAGTATTGACTATCAAATCATGACAAAAAAATCTTTGCTGTAGTTCGCGCATGCGCAGTTAAAATTCATTACATACAAATACCCATCTCATCAAATATTCAATATATTAGTATTTTAATTACAGTATACCATTTCTACGATTTTTTGTCAGTTTTTGGAAAGCGGTGTTAAATTCGGCTGAAAACTCTGCATGCTAGAAACAAAAACCTATTTAATTTTTCACAGAAACATTAACATCTTCACGAATATACGTGCTATGCTGACACAAATGCACACAAATGTTGAACAGGACCTACATAATCATTTGCTACAGTGACAGACCATTTTTTAGCATTTTCTGTTACTTGGGTGATCGAAAATATTATTTTATTATTAAAATTACTATTGCCCACCCTAATTGTCCTCGTGACAAAATTTTCACTGAAAAACATGAACTCAAACATGTTCTTTACATCCTCAAAAATTGAAGGGCATTTCGGGCATTTTCTCATGAGTTTCAGTAGATATTCGCCGAAACGTCTGAAATTGGTCACTGCCCCTTAACCCCTTCGGGACCGGCGGCTTTTACACAAATTTTATTCGGTTGGCACCACTTTTTTTATAAAAGCTGCCTTTACTTAAACTATCACAAAAATGCTCTAATTAACGAAAGCAAATATTACCTTTTTTTTTACTGGTGCCTAAAACAAATTATGTATGCTCTTTTTGAGGGTGCATATATGCACCCATGGTCCCGAATGGGTTAATTTCTGGACACCAGTGTATATACACGAAGAAAATATTATATTCTATTTGACAGATGAAGGACTATATTTTGACTAAAACAAGTCATTAATTTTAATACAGTTTGTAATTTTCGGAGTTATAATGTTTATTCAACGTTTGGTACTAAAATTTGTTATCCACTTTTTTCTTTGAATTGCAAAAAAGTGAAATCTGTTTATACACGGTAGAAACTAAAATCTGGAAAACATCAAATAACGTCTGAAAAATAAAATAAAATGCCATACAAGTATTTACCTATAATAAAACGAATATGTGCTATCACGTGAGACAAGCTCCAGCCCCTCTAGTGGCAAAATGTGAAAGTTATCCACCCTATCTCGAAAACTATGAGATATAGCAAAAAAAGGCAATTACAAAAGTATAGAACGTTCTCGATTTAATGTAAAATGGTGTTTTACATGTAAAAATATCTTTATTAGAACCCTTAAAATTGGAACTCCTGAGTTTTTTATATCCAATCATCAACTTAAATACGTAAATAATCTAATACAGAAGTGTCGCAATATGTGGCAAATGCACATTTACTAATTAAACTAATGCATATAAACAAGTAACAATTTCATTTTAATAAGAAAATAAAGTTTGGCTTGTTTAAATGGTTTACCACCTGCAGAAATGCATGTGTATTCAAGCGAGTGCATGTGTATTGTTGCCGATGATGGTCATATTAAACATACTTAACTTGATTCTATGATAAAAATAAATTAAAACTTGCTTACATATGTTACTTTTATTAGTAATCGTGCATCTAGCAATTCTAGCAATTCTAGCTTTACTTGTTCAAACGGTATTTCCTTTCAAGGGTCTAAAGGCATATTTAAGCCGACGATTGCTTTTCAAAAAACTTAAGTCATCAAATCATGTTTTTTTTTTTTACGTGTAAAACGAGGACGCTTTACACACTGTAAAAATAGACAAATGGTTTCTTATTCTATAAAAATATAATATAACCACGCATGAAAATATACAAAAAGCTCTTCCGAGTTGCCTACGATTCTGCTTTTTATCTTTAGGAATCCCAGAAACTAATATAATTTTTAGATTTAAAGAAGAATTTATAAAAAAAAACTTTTTTTTGCTGCCAATGATTTTTGGAAATGTTTTCGACTAGTTTGTGTAGTGTATTAATCCGTTTTTTCAAACCGAAATATCGGTTTTGAGATTTCTATCAATTCTTTATCTATCGTGTTTGTCTGTGAAACATATTTTTTGAACATGAAAATGTTTACCTGAGATTTCTAAAGTTAAACACTGCTTTTGGGAATTGTGGGTATCTCGGACGAGGTTATTGTATATTTCCATTTGTGGCTATATGTTATATTTTCCTAGATTCAGAAACATTTGTCTCTTATTACAATAGACTTTTGTACATGATTTTTTCAGTATATTTTATAGTTTTTAAGACACGCTTGATAACATTGAAATTTCGCCACTCGCGCCGCTACAGTGACTCTCATATGATAACTCACACTCACACACCTTTTGATATGATGGACACTTGTTTCACAATTCTAAATTTATCCATTCAGATGTTATTTTAGTGTTTCCTGTACAGTTTTTTTAATTAATGTTTAAGGAAGATGTTTATTTCAAGACATAATAGATGTACATTTAAATTTAAATGACTTTGAAAGTTCTTATTTATATAATTATGAAATTAAGTTGAAATTTAAATATTTAATTGATTCAAATTGTAACACATCTTATATGAACTATTCTAGTATATAAAATATGCTATGTTGACGCACTTAAATATTATATGTTTTGACTTTCATAAGAGTTTCTGAAATATATGTTAAAATGGGATTGTTATACCATGATACCCTGCGTATAGAATAAATTACTGTAATAAAATAAGCGGTTTTGATTAAGTTTGTTTTGATATATCAATGTTTCGGAAGTAGAAAAGGGGAAAAAAAATCTTAACATTATTTTAAGAGCCTATTAATAGCACTTGAGCACTCGAATGTAACATAAACATTTCGAGATTTTATTTTTTTTATTGAGTTAATTACTAGTGGTTTTATAATAAAAGAAGATTTCATGATTTAAGTCAAAACTATTTATTTTAATTATATGCGTAGATAACATTTTATTCTTATTAATAAGATTATTTAAAAATAAATAAATAAACAGCAGTATCTCTTAATTTCTTAATGAAATATGTGAGTCACTAACTTAATATAAATATCATTTTAGTTTTCTAGTGACGATCATTGTTATAATTAATTGCACAATGTTCGGTAATTAAGGCAAAATCATCGGCTCAGACTAGCAATTAGTGTAATTAAATCTTGCATAAAATTTAATGTAAATGTTAATGCATAATATTTAATATTTGTGGAAAGTATGTCTTTTAGTCCTTTTCTTGCTTAATATTGATTTATTAAAAATAAATTATGAAATTTCGATATGCAAATAAAAGATGTTGTACATGTACTTTCTACCATTAGAAATACTTTAAATATAAATATATTTTTGTTTTGTTTTGGGACTTGAAAATCGTTCAATTAATTTATTTTCAAATATTGTATCATAAGTGAATTGAATACCACTAAATTTTAATAGTAATGTTGGACTTTCTTAACTATACGTTTCTGACTTACATAAGGCAAACATTACTATTTAAGATTTCTGGTATGCAAAATCCGTACTTTCTACCATTAGAAATACTTTAAATATAAATATATTTTTGTTTTGTTTTGGGACTTGAAAATCGTTCAATTAATTTATTTTCAAATATTGTATCATAAGTGAATTGAATACCACTAAATTTTAATAGTAATGTTGGACTTTCTTAACTATACGTTTCTGACTTACATAAGGCAAACATTACTATTTAAGATTTCTGGTATGCAAAATCCGTAATAAATGTGTGCTTTTTATCTATATAATCTGTATTATATATGTGAAGATAGGAACACTCCAGTCGAATTAAAAAATATCTTTCTCGATATTTTAAGTACATCCCGAAGACAATATCAGGATCAGAAGATTAAATCACACGTAAAAAGCTGTCCCAGTCCATTATTCTGGTTCTGGCCGATAAATGTTGAAATTCTTCAAGAAAAAACGCTGTTACTTATTTAAGACGATTTATGATTACATAATAAATATATATTAGATCATTCTCGTAGTCTTTTAGACATCTTGGAATTGCTAAGTAAATTGGATGTTAAATAAAAGCTTTTTCGATTTGTCATAATCTCGCTACAAACAGCAGTAGATTATTATGAAACTTAAGATCACAGAAATTCACAGCTCCTAGATTCATGTATCATGTTTTATACTCGACTGCGCAAAGCTAATTATGGCAATGCAGTATTACTAATCAACCAATGAGAGAGCTAGGTGATGTCTGAACTCTTTACTGAAATCAACAGAATTTTGAGGTGAAAAGGCGTTGGCAACATAGCGCGCGAACAGGTTTTTGGAATAAAAAAAATAGGAAAAATAAAAATGGTGCAGATGATAATTTTAAATAGAACGAATGTGATTTGGGATATAAAATGTTGGGAAATAAAAAGGGTTTTTGAAGGAAAATAATTACGGTAAGTGATTTTAGAATATTTGGAAGGAGGAAAAATATTAAATAAGCATTTAAAAAATAATTTCGAAAGGAATGATATGTAATGTTAATTTGGAAAATGATTTAAGATTTTGCAATACATCTGAATATTGAAAGCGTTTAAAACATCCTTTACAGAACATGAATGTTTACATAAACAATGCATTTTATTTTAAAAACAAAAATGATAATCTTTGTTAGTCAAAAATGTGCAATAATCTCAACTATCACTAAAATCCCAATCTACAAGATATTATACGAACCTGTCAGGACCACGCCCATTTCGGATACGCAAAAGTTTGGATAACTGGACAAATGAAATCATATTGCACGCTGACTATAACATTAAATAAAAAAAAATATTTCACGACTGCTCTGAAATATTCAATTTGCAACGAGAGTTTCTACAGTTCACGCAGTTAATATTTCCTAGTTTATGTACACTCCATATGATAAGAAATGTTCTGCATTTCTATCATAAGAAAAATGATTTTTTAAGTTAATTGTTCATTTTTTAAAGAGGTATTTCCAGCGCTTTCTTTTTTTTTTTTTTTTTTTTTTTTTTTTTTTTGCCCATCGGATTCTAATATTCGTGATGTTAGTTATCAGTTTCCGGTAAACATTGCCAGATTACGAAAGACTAACCCGTTTGCACGTAAAACAATATAAACAGTTCAGTATTTGTTTGTGTCAGTGTAATATTCCATAGCGAAATTAAAACTCAAAATATGGATAAAATAAAATATATTTAACACAAAATATACAGACATGTAATCGGACTATACGCGTAAGAGCTTACTCTAGCAATAATAATATAAGTTACAATAACTATAAAATAAATAAATAAAATGATATAAAATATTAAATTCAAGTAAGTGAAATTAAAAGGTCTTATGCGGAGTTTTACATCGTTTCTTATACCGAGGCACACATGAACTTTCGCTGCACACTTACATAATTATAAAACAAGAACAAAAAATTAAGCATCGGGCATTGAATATGTTTAAAAAATTGCTGATTTTCATACAATGAAATCGATCATAGTCCGTGGTAAAACTGAATTGATTTGTGCTTGTCTGAAAAGAAACCATAAATGTTCCGCGTTCCGAAATCTATAGAAATCATATTGTAGTACACTCCAGTGATCCTTTTTAATTTCATTATGCATTTCATTTGCAGTAACATAACATCATCAAAATGCATCAAAAATGATTTTCCCTATAGAACACAATGTAATGGAATTATTTTGTGCATCCCTGTAAACGAACTTTAAATGCGACTGATTCTACACTCCTAAGAAGGCATGTTGTTGTGCACCTTAATTACACCTTAATCACTTATTAATATTTATTTATTGAAATAAATGAGTTTTATGTTTTTTTCTTTGAGCTTAACTTTTTAAATCTTTTTTTTAATAAAGTTGATTACTAAAATGATATAGCTCAATCTTATGAGTCTATTCGTAATAGATTTTTATTTTTGATAGTTTTATTTCAGAAAAGGTCACATCACGCAAACATGATGTTAGAAATATAAAAAGTGTGTTTATTTTATGATATTTATTTATTACTTTCTTCTCTCTTTACAAGAAGAAAGTATTGGATTCGTGAAAATTTTCCACTTCCTGCTTTCGACAGAGTTAGTATATCTTTTAGAAGGTCCAAAACACGATATGACTGTTTTTAGAAAATCTCAGTCCGTGAGTCGGTCTATCTGCGTGTCTGTTTGTGACACAAATTTTGTGGGCATTCAATCTCAAGAACTGATACACGGAATTTAATCACACTTCAGATCGAGTTAGACCTTGACATAAATTTGTGCAAATTAGGTCTTGGTATAAATCGCTCAACAGGTGGCGCTGCTATGCAACATTTCTTAGAGATCCTGCATACGAGAGTGATTGGAACAGGACATTGCCGCACCGGCAGATCTGACATATCCACCATGTTATTTCAAAGCGAAGTATGCTTCACTGTTACGCTATCAAATACTTTTGGAATATTAATCATACAACTTTCAAATATTACATCAAAACATCGTAAACTGTTAATTGGCAAATTATTTTTGCTTAAAGATACTTCATAATATTTAGGAATGTTTAATTATTTTGTAACATTCAGTAAATTGTTTGAGTTCAATTGTAGTGTATGCAGTTTCCTTTTTTCGTTTATAAAGTGCAATTATCCAAATTATCTAGTTATCAAATCTGATTGATTTGGTTTAACTTCGTAGTTATATTATGTGATATATCCATACGTAACATTTACTAAATTTATAATATTATGCTCAAGTTTATTTTGTAAAATACTGTACGTAATACTGTTTAAAGCGTTTTACACTTTAAACAATTTCTTTATAATTAACAACTGTAAAAATGAGTAACAGAAACAAATCAATTTCGTTTTTGTTGTTGTCTTACATTTAAAAAGTGATTTTGATTTATTATGTGTGTAGTACTTGTAAACATGTAGATACTTTGCACAAAGTTACCGAGATAAAAAAAAAATCTCTGGCGAATCCATGAAATGACTTGAAGAAAATATTTTTTTTTGAAATAGTAAATATTAATATTTTGTTTAAACCGTGTATATTGTTAGAACAGGAAAAGTACCGGAAATAACTGAATTTTTATATTTTTTAAACCTGTTGAAAAACGAAAAGATGAAAACGAACAGAAATCGACCTCCAAAGAATAATTTTTTTGGAAATAGTAAATATCAATATTTTTCGAAGCCAAAGGTACCGCCGCAACCTGAAAAGTACACTGAATGAACGGTTATATTCTGTTTTTAAATATTTCCGTCAAGAAAACAGATGCGGAAGTTTTAAAACGCAGAGAAACAGAAAACTTGAAAAGGAATCGGAAAACGAGAAAAACAGCATGTAATCGAAATTACTGAAAAAATTTCTTTTTGAAATAGTAAATATTAATATATATATGTTTTAATGCACCGTTAAACAAGAAAAGAAACTCAAATAAGTGTTTTTTTTTGTCTTGGAAGTAGTAGATGTGCCAATTTGCAATTGCAGAAAACGAAAAAGTTGAAAACGAACGAGAATAGAGTTCTAGTTAAAAATGTTTTTCAGATAGTAAATGTTTATTATTATTACTTTTTAAACTAATGATACGATTGGGACCGAGATGATAATGCAAAACTATTCGTGCTTTTTTTTTTTGTAATTTTACTGGGCAAATGTTGGACCCTGATGAAAGTCAGTGCGTTCTACGGTGATCAGTCCGCTTTGCAACTTACATGGCGGACATTTCGTCAATATCCAATCTCTTTCCTATGTAGGATCGCTAGCAATTTTTCACGATTCCCGCGATAGTTATATCTCAAGAACTAATGCACAGAATTCAATCAAACTTCACATTCAATTGCAACGTGACATAAGTTGGTGCTGATTAGGTTTTGATATAATTCGCCGAACAGGTGGCGTTCCTAAGCAGCATTTTTCACGATTTCAGTAAGATCTACATCTCATAAACTAATGCATAGAATTTCCTAAATCTTCATATTCTATTATTTCTTGACATAATAGATCTATATTAGGTTTATACCGCTGAAAATGCATCACTGCTATGTCCTGTTTCTCGCGATAGCTAAATCTCAAGAACAAATATATTGTCATTTAATTTTGTTTGCACACGATTTCATTTACATAGAACAAAATTTTAGTGATGTCCAAAACATACTAGTTTTTATCAGATTTGTTATCTCCAAAAGAAAAAAAACACTAAAATTTTCTCGCTTTAAAACCATATAATATATTTTTATTTTATTACTTTCTTTTATTTATACAAGAAGAAAGTATTGGAACATTGAAGCATTTCGACTTTCAGTTTTAGACAAATTTATACGTTTTTAGAATGTTTTAAAATCGATTTGACTGTTTTTAGAAAATGTATATTCATGAGTCTGTCTGTATGTGACACAAATTTTGTGAGCACTCTAACTCAGTATCTACTGCAATAAAAAAGGAAAATTCATATGAAGTTCTATTCTTATGTGAAGTGAACTTGTCTGGTTAATCGTTGGGAAATATACACCAAGGGTTGGGGGAGGGTGCCGCAAATCGATGCTTTGTTCGATCTATGTGATGTTTATTCTCCAGTTTATGTGCTCAGAATTCAACGGAACATCAAATTTAGAATCCTGATGATAGGAAGAGATTGTCAACCAATTTTGGCTGTTGTCTTCTAAGAGAGAGTGCTGTAATTCGATGATTTGCTCGAAATATGCTATGCTTATATCACCAGTTTAAATGCACATAAATCAAAGACATTTCAAGTTTAACATCCTGAATATGGAGATACAATGTGTAATAGAAACCTATTTGGCAAAATCAATGTAACTTCTTCTAATATTTAAACCATGTAATTGATTTGATTTATATAGAAGAAAATTTTCTGATGGCCCCAATAAACAAGTTATTATCATTATTTATTTATTTATTTATTTATTTATTAATATTTGGAAATTTTGTAAATTAACCAGAATTTAATATTTATTTAAAAGCAAATACATAAATACAGATTATTTAATTAAACAGTTTGAAAACACATATATATTTTAAAATTAACAATAAACGTTTCGGGTGTATTTAAAGTCTCTCATCAGTAATGTAAATAAACACGAATTCGCGAGAGATGACATAAATTCAACTTACGGTTGAGAGCATGTGTCACAAACCGTTAAAAATGGGGGTAGATGTTTGAATCCAATTAAAAAGTCATATTGAGGTGAAACTTAACTATTTTCATTGAGTGAAGGTTTTACAGATCTAGTTAACCATGCCTCTAGAACAATGCGACTCTGGTATACTTTGCAATTTTATTTAATAGCCTTGGCCACTTCAAAACCTCGAAAGTGATCGGTTTGTATGGCGTGGGCTGCAATTTTAGAGTTTAAGTTTCTTGAAATAAAGCACTGTAGTGTTCTTTTAACCTTTTTTCCAAGGTACGGCCAGTCTCTCTGGAATGTATTGCGTCTCACTGTTTACATGAAGTACCATAGATTATTTCTTTTTGCTGGGGTATTTGTATTTAAAATTACAGAGGGAACACTGTAAAGATTTTTGTGGGGAAAAAGATGTAAATTTACCGAACGTTTTAAAAAGGTTTGAGATTCTTTTCCAATCAGTTTCTGTAATATTTTCTGGACATGAATTGATTGATAGTATTCTGATGAAATGATAAACTAAATGTCACTGTAAAGACATGTATAATTTCAGAAAAGATTATGTTACCTCGTTATAGAAATATTCTTTAAATCATCATAAATCTTTTTTTTCGATCTCGAAAAGTCCTACATTACTGCAATAGCAAAGGGTTTGCAATAGCGAAGGGTGCAATAGCAATAGGTGCAATAGCGAAGGGAATTAATTAGAAAAAAGTTAATTACAACGATCTTATGAGCAATGGGGCATTCTGATATGAAATTCAGATATTGTCCAGAAAATGTGTCTTTCCGATATACACGGGTGCAGATACTTTGATAGAAGTCGTCATCTTTTCTTTTCTTATGGATGTCGAGGATGTGTAAACAGTGGTCAACTTATTGTTCGATAGAAAATTGTATTACTGGCCAGACTGAGTTAGCTGTTGGATGAATTAAAGACAGATTAGAGTTTTCAGAAATTACGAACACATCGTCAACATAGCGTCTACGAAGCTTGATGTCGTTCCTGATTTATAAATAATTTTACTCTCTATATTGCATTACCAACTCAGCAATAGTGACGGAGAGTGGCGACCCCATTGCCTTCCAATTAACTTACTTAAAAAAAACGATCATGGAAAGTAAAATAATTTGACGTCAGTCAGTATTTAAAGCAATATTTATTTTGCAATAGTTTATCAATATTAGAATCGGAGTTATTACCAGGCAAGAGTTCTTCAATCACAGAACATGCAAAGTCTATTGAGATAGACGTAAACAGAGATACAACGTCAAAAGATACCATTCCATTATTGGGAGGGAATGCGAAATTTCTAAGATCTTCCAGGAAACAGAGTGGAGAATTGAGACAATATTCAGGGTTTGAGAAGAGATGCCAGATATTTTGAAAGATTATAAATAGGTGAACGTGTGAAATCTATGATGGGTCTTAGTGGATAGCCTTGGTTGTGGATTTTTAGGTCATTAAATCAAATTGCAAAGTATACAAGAGTCGCATTTTCCTAGAGGTATGAGTTAATAGATCTTCAAAATATCTGCTCAATGAGTTTAATTTAGTTCCAACTGAATATGCCATTTTAATCTGATTCAAACATCCACTCCCGTTTTTAATTATTTGCGACACACGCTCTCAACTGTAAGTTGAATTTATGCCATCTCTCGTGAATTCGCGTTTATTAACATTACTGCTGAGGGTCTTTAAATAGGTCCGAAACGATTAATGATAATAAAAATATTGTTATGAATTTTGTATATATCTGTAAATACTCCATTTGTTTAAATTTATTTTATTTTATTATTGTGAAAATTGCAGTATTATTAATGTATTTCCTATTGAGCATCATGTAACTCAATGCTAAAGGCCTCCGATGGTTTGCAAGGAAAACAACCTTACACCCTCATCTTTATAATGGAAGTCTATGGTAAAATCGCCAAGGAATGGGTTTATCGCCAAGTTGGCGATGGTTTTGGCGGCTTATTTTTGTCGCCAAATTTGGCGATATATCGCCAAATGTCGCCAAGTTGGCGACGGATTTGGCGACTTTTTGTGCAACCCCCCCTTATACATTTACATTGGGATCCTTTCACGTTTGGAGTACTCTATCGAGAGTTGAAGGACCTTCTGGTAATTTCTAGCATTAGAAAGCCCTGGAATAATGTGGAAAGATCTCTGAAGTCTATATAAGGGACCTCCACCAGTTCAGTTAGTTAGTTGTCTGTCAACTGCGATTGAATTCATACGAGAGGCTTTGCATTGAGAACTGTGTTTCTCTGAGCGATTTTGTCTTTGATACGTCGTATTGAACGCATTGTTTCTGTGTGAAATTTTGCTGCGCTTTTATTGGATTTGAAGATTACTGAATATCTTGTAATTTTCAGAAGATATTTGTGATCATCTCACCGTATTGCACTGTTTATAGTGAATAAAGCCTTTTTATTGTTCTTATATATTGGCATCAGTCCTTTCGAACCCCGAGCTCACAACATTTGGTGTCAGGAGTGGGAATGAATGCCGATTACCAGAGCAATGGAGGCGCAACTGACTAAATTATTGGAGAAATTAGGAGAGATGGATGAGAAAATGACTGCGAATCAGGCTGAAATGAAGAAGGAAATGTCAGCGATGGATGAGAAAATGACTGCAAACCAGGCTGAAATGAAGGAAATGTCGGAAGAAATGAAGAAGGAAATGTCAGCGATAGACGAGAAAATGACTGCCAACCTTGGCGACTTAAAAAATGAAATGAAGAAGGATATGTCAACCAACCTTGGAGAGTTGAAAGACTTAATAGAGGATAAAATAACATCTTTAAATGACAGAATTGACGGCGTGGAAAACAAAGTTGAAGGAAGATTTCAACAAATAGAAGGAAAAGTAGAAGAAATTCAAAGGACAGCCAATACCGTAGAAGAAAAAGTTCAAAAGATCGCCGAGACCGTTGAAGAAAGAGTAGAAGAAAAAGTTCAAAAGATCGCCAAGACCGTCGAAGAAAGGATTGAGAGTGTAGAAAAGGAGTTGGAAAATGTGAAGAAACAAAAGATAACTGCCGAAAACTATCCCGAAGATGTCAAGTATCAAGCTATGCTTCCTCGGGCCTCTATTAAACTCTCGACCTATGACGGAAAATCCTCATGGCCAGTTTTTAAGACACAATTTGGGATCGTAGCGGACGCCAATGGATGGGATTCCCAGACAAAAGCTTGCCAGTTAGCTGCTTCTCTACGAGCTGATGCTGCCGACGTCCTACAGACTTTGCCTGCAAATGAACCGCTGAATTTTGAAACGCTCGTCAGTGCCTTAGAATTGCGCTTTGGCGAGAAATGCATGAAGGAATATAGCAGACTCCAGCTCAAATCTCGACAGCAGAAATCCACTGAATCCCTGCAAGAGCTTGCTACGGATGTCGAGAGACTTTCCCATCTTGCTTATCCTGACTGTCCGACTGAAATTAGAGAAAGTTTAGCTCTGCAACATTTTATTGATGGTGTGCGTGACTCTGAGATCCAGAAAGCACTCCGGATTGCAGATCTCAGTGACTTAAAAGGGGCTTTAGTTTATGCCCTGAAATTCGAGGCAGCCCAGCAAGCTACAAGGAAAGATCGGCACTTTGTGCGAGTAGCCAACATGCCTGAGACGTCGGATAGAGCTGTGGAGAGGTTACAGCAGCAGATTAAGGACATGATGAGAAAGATGAATTCTTTGATGGACAACAAACCTGGTAGAAAGATCAAGTGCTGGAAATGCGGTGGAGAAGGCCATATTCAAAGAAACTGCCTAAAACAACCCAGCACAGAAGGTAATAGCTCCTCATGAACGGCGGAGCAGGAAAACTAATTAATGGCCATCTCGCGGGGCGGAGGTTGCCAGATTTTGAGAAGCCCCATTATCAAGTGTGTCAAATTTCTGCAAGAAGTTGCGGCGAGAACGGAGTTTTTATAGTCGGGCGTGTGAATGATTTGCCCTGTAATATGATCATCGATACAGGAGCCAATGTTACCATCGTTCGGAAAGATCTAGCTCTGCGGCTAAAAGAAAAACTCCTCTGGACCCCGCCCCGTGTTATCCTTCAAACCGTGACCGGGGATAAGATTGACATACATGGAAGAATGAAATTGAAAATAAAGTTTGGGAACGCCGCTTACCATCATACAGTCTATGTGGCCGATATTTCAGACCCTTTCATACTCGGACTGGACTTTTTAAAAGAGCATGGATTTACACTGGACTTTAAGAATAATGAGTTATGCTCTGCTCAAGAAGATGTCACTATTTTCAAACTTGGAAATGAGTCTGAATCTATTCAACAGATCACAGCCATGGCAGATGTTATCATCCCTCCTCGGACCGAAATGATGATACCTGGATTAACTGAGAACGAAAGAAGTTTTCAGAGTGGCTTGGTTGGATATCCTGAGAAGAGCCCAAAAGGAGTGCTAATAGCATCAGCGCTGGTAGATCTGTCGAGAGATGTAATACCTGTGAGGATTGCGAACGTAAGTGAAAAGTCTAGAATTATACAGAAAGGTGAAGTGCTTGCAACCTGTGCTCCAGTCACCTGTGTTTGCAAAGACCCGAGCTTGACGTTATCGGAGCCGCCTACAAGTTTAACACCTGTAATTGGACGAAATGAGAATTTATCTCCTGAGCAGAGACATGCCGCAGAAAGACTGTTCCAGGAATTTAAGGATGTGTTTTCACAAAACGAGAATGATATAGGTCGCACTTCTCTGACACGTCATAGAATTGATACTGCCGACCACCCACCGATTAAACAGCATCCAAGACGCTTGCCGTTCGCAAAACAAGAAGAGGTTTCTAAGCTCTTACGAGAGATGCAGGATAGTGACATCATCGAACCGTCATCAAGTCCGTGGGCCTCTCCCATCGTGTTGGTCCAAAAGAAAGATGGCTCCACAAGATTTTGTTTGGATTATCGTAAACTTAACGATATCACGAAGAAGGACAGCTATCCTCTACCAAGAATAGACGACACGCTAGATACTCTTTCAGGACATAAAGGGTTTTCCACGCTGGATTTGAAGAGTGGATATTGGCAACTAGAGATCCATCCTGATGACAAAGAGAAGACCGCATTTACTACTGGACAAGGACTTTGGCAATTTAAAGTTATGCCGTTCGGGCTCTGCAATGCACCAGCCACGTTTTAGCGCCTCATGGAGACAGTGTTAAAAGGCCTGACTTTTGAAGCTTGTCTCATCTACCTAGATGACGTCATCATTGGTGGCCGCACGTTTGAAGAACATCTAGAAAATATTCGAAAAGTGTTAACGAAGCTAAGAGCGGCAAATTTAAAGCTGAACCCTTTGAAATGCAAGTTCTTCCAACGAGAAGTAAACTATTTAGGACACATCATCTCAGCTGAAGGTGTTCGAACAGATCCTGAAAAAGTGTCCGCAGTAAAGAACTGGAAGCGTCCGGAAAATGTCCATCAGTTGCGAAGCTTTCTGGGACTATGCACTTATTACAGAAAGTTTGTACAGGGGTTCTCCAACATCGCAAGACCCTTGCATAGGCTCACTGAAAGCAAGCAGAAGTTTCTATGGACACAAGAATGCGAGAATTCCTTCCAGCAGCTGAAAGAAGCTCTCACATCCTCTCCAGTCCTAACCTATCCACACCCCGACAAACAATTCATTGTGGACACGGATGCTAGTCATGAAAGTGTCGGTACTGTACTTTCCCAAGAAATAGATGGCCAAGAACGAGTCGTAGCATACTGGAGCAAATGTTTATCGAAACCAGAGCGGAATTATTGCGTCACTCGTAAGGAGTTATTAGCTATAGTGAAAGCCATAGAACACTTCCATCACTATCTCTATGGCAGGAAATTTCTCCTTCGTACTGATCACGCATCCCTAACATGGCTGATGAATTTTAAGAACCCAGAGGGCCAAGTAGCCAGATGGATACAACGACTCCAGGAATACGAATTTAACATTAGGCATCGTAAAGGCTCATCGCATGGAAATGCTGATGCCTTATCAAGAAGACCGTGTCCCGAGATCTGTCGCTATTGTTCCAGAGTGGAGAGCAAGTATAATCCCGAATATGTCATACGCCAGACGAAGACTTCACTATTGACGCCACCAGATCCCTGGAGTGATGAGAAGATTCGAGAAGATCAAATGGCAGACTCTGACATCAAACCAATCTTGGAGTTATTAGAATCTTCTAGCACGAAGCCCAGTTGGAAAGACATCTCGACTTACAGTCCTACGACAAAGCAATATTGGGCTCTTTGGAACTCCCTCAACGTCAAGAATGGTGTCCTGTTCCGAAAATTCGAATCGGAAGATGGGAAAACATCTCGGTGGCAGTTGGTACTTCCTCGATCTCGAATCCCAGAGGTCCTCGAAGAATTACATGGCAGTCCCACTGGTGGCCATTTTGGAGTCATGAAAACATTACACAGAGTCCGAGAGCGCTTCTTCTGGGGAAAAGCGAGAGCTGACGTCGAACAATGGTGCAAATCTTGCGATGCATGTGCAGCTCGGAAAGGACCAAAGAAACGTAGCCGCGGAAGACTACATCTCTACAACGTAGGAGCCCCTTTCGAACGCATCGCCCTTGACATCCTAGGTCCTTTGCCAAGAAGTGCTGATGGCAACAAATACCTCCTTGTTGTCATGGACTATTTCACGAAATGGCCTGAAGTTTATGCCATCCCTGATCAAGAAGCTTCTACGGTTGCGGATGCCTTGGTAAACCAGTGGATATCAAGGTATGGAGTCCCTCTCCAAATGCATTCTGACCAGGGGAGAAATTTCATATCTGCTGTGATTGAGGGTCTCTGTCAACTTCTCGGAATGAACAAAACTAGGACGACGCCTTTACATCCACAGTCGGATGGCATGGTTGAGAGATTTAATCGTACCATCCTCAACAATCTCTCACTGCTAGTCTCAAGAAACCAACAAGACTGGGACCAAAAACTTCCCTTGTTTCTCCTCGCCTATCGCAGCGCCGTCCATGAAACGACCGGCTATTCCCCGTCTCAGATGCTTTTCGGTCGTGATCTTCGTCTTCCTTGTGATCTGCTTTTTGGTCGCCCTCCAGATGCGCCTTCATCGCCAGAGGGATACGTGCAGAATCTCCAGGCACGATTTGAAGACGTCCACAACTTGGCTCGAGAGCGGATCAATATACAGACGGAGAAGATGAAGACCAGGTACGACACGAAAGCCACGGGACATCAATTCAAAGAAGGTGACAAGGTTTGGTTTTATAATCCGACTCGACGTAAAGGACTTTCTCCCAAACTGCAATCGCACTGGGACGGTCCTTATACAGTCCTAAACAGACTGAACGATGTCGTAATTCGGATCCGAAAGTCACCAAGTTCGAAGCCTAGAGTCGTTCATTACGACAGGCTAGCTCCATACTATGGCCATAGTACTTAGTTCATTAATTGTAAATAGTGTAATGTAAATAATGTAAATTAGTATGATCATGGTCTTGTATATAAATTAAAGTAATTATTTATTTTGCTTAGCATTATCATTATTATTGTTATTATTATTTAAATACTTGTATGTAATAATGTCTATGCTTTAATTTTATTTTATTTTTAAATAAGTGTATATTTTGTATAATTCAGCATTATGAAAGTGTTTTGAATAGTATAGCATTTGTTGGTAACGGGTTTACTTTCCGATCAAAGGTTGAACTGCCCGGGACGTGCAGTCCTTGAGAGGGGGGCAATGTTATGAATTTTGTATATATCTGTAAATACTCCATTTGTTTAAATTTATTTTATTTTATTATTGTGAAAATTGCAGTATTGTTAATGTATTTCCTATTGAGCATCATGTAACTCAATGCTAAAGGCCTCAGATGGTTTGCAAGGAAAACAACCTTACACCCTCATCTTTATAATGGAAGTCTATGGTAAAATCGCCAAGGAATGGGTTTATCGCCAAGTTGGCGATGGTTTTGGCGGCTTACTTTTGTCGCCAAATTTGGCGATATATCGCCAAATGTCGCCAAGTTGGCGACGGATTTGGCGACTTTTTGTGCAACCCCCCCTTATACATTTACATTGGGATCCTTTCACGTTTGGAGTACTCTATCGAGAGTTGAAGGACCTTCTGGTAATTTCTAGCATTAGAAAGCCCTGGAATAATGTGGAAAGATCTCTGAAGTTTATATAAGGGACCTCCACCAGTTCAGTTAGTTAGTTGTCTGTCAACTGCGATTAAATTCATACGAGAGGCTTTGCATTGAGAACTGTGTTTCTCTGAGAGATTTTATCGTTGATACGTCGTATTGAACGCATTGTTTCTGTGTGAAATTTTGCTGCGCTTTTATTGGATTTGAAGATTACTGAATATCTTGTAATTTTCAGAAGATATTTGTGATCGTATTGCACTGTTTATAGTGAATAAAGCCTTTTTTTTGTTCTTATATATTGGCATCAGTCCTTTCGAACCCCGAGCTCACAACAATATATACTATGCTTTTAAACTGTATAATTAAATTTGTCTGTATTTATGCATTTGTTTTTAATTAATTATCAACAGACGTAATTAATATATTTCACACATTAAATATTTACTATTTATTATTATTATTATTTTCCTTCACATCGCTCCTGCGTACTGTGACACAGTGGTTCCGAACTTTGTACAAATCCAATAAATTTTGAAAGAGGTGTACCTGTACATAAACACATAGACATCTTCCACCGCTACTTCGCGGAAACGTCTTCCGAGCAGATGTGCCCATAACCTTTCAAAACTCGGCCGAACCAGTAGCGGCAGCGGAAAATGCCACCGAAAAATTTAAAAGCTAAATTCAATAAGTTTAAGACTCATACCACAGGGATTCGTGTGGGGGGGTGGGGTGTTTAATCGACCGATGACCGCTACGGTTTCGATATCATTATAGCTCATCGTTAAAACTCATCAATTGAAAATTACTAAATCAATATTTCTCGCTAACTGCAAAAATATTCTATATCAAAACAGGAAAAGTTTATAAATTTAGTTTTAACATAAATTTTAATCTACATTGTTGATTCATCAAAAACAACACACCGATAGTTTTAATAATGTAAACATTGTACAGCAAAAAAAATAGAAATTTACAGTTAATTTAACAATCAACAGTATTCTTTTAGTATAAAATGACAGTAAACAATTAGTTATTTTGCAATGATTTGCGGTACTTTTTAATTAAAATGAAGAAGCATGCAATATTTTCTAAAAAAACTAAGATAAGAATTTTTTTCCGAATACTTCCGAAAAACATTAATAATCAATTAAAATCACGCTCATATCAGTTTATACACATAAATCTATTTGAGTAAACTAAAATTTTAGCTGCTTAAAAACAACACATAAATTTAACGCAAGTAAAGTGCTCAGAATAAGGATAAACTTTAAGCAAGTACTTATCCGTTTTACACAAAATTTCGTATAAACGATAAATAATTATAAGAACCATTATTTTCATTTATTCCAAAACTCAAGTTAATTGCATTTGATTGGATTACTCTCTATGGAAAGTTTTAGACAAGTATTCTCTAGACAAGTATTTTCTAGACAAGTATTGTTTAACAAAGTACTTTCTAGAGAATAATTGACAAGAAAAATAAATATACAAAACACTTTTAACTGATTAAACTTTTTGAAGATAAATTGTTCACAATTTCTTCTTTAAATATTCTTCAGCTATCATTATCTTCAAGCATTACAGGGTTAGGAAGAAATTAGTTTCCCACTTCAGAGTGCTCCAGAATGCGTTCTATTTGTCCAAATGAGATAAAATTTGAACTACAGATAATTCAAATGATGCGCTTGACATTTATTAAATAAAAAAGAATATTATGAAAATTCACCAATAGATGACGCTTTAACAGAAATGGTATTTATTTTCATATATTGAAACTGTGAAACATCATTTGCGTTACAGCGCATGCCGATTACCATTATTCTTTGGATAAAAATATGGCAGATTCTGAACAAGCATTAGTTACTTTTCTGCACATCATGCTTACATTGCAAGATAAAGCACTACTGCTAAAATTGTTCTACCAGAACCAGCAGAACTTCGTTGCAATTTGGTCATGGAACATTCTATGGACTCACGAAGCCCACTTAATCCCACTTTAAACCTTAATTAATGCTTCAACTTTCTATATAGTATTAATGCTTCCTATTCCTATGAGCTCAATTTTCTTTGTATTCTCTGTACTTTTACGTATAACCGTCATTGCTATCTGCTAGGCTAAGTGAGGTGATATGCTGATCCCGTTAACACTCCATTTATTCTATGCAGCGGATATGGGGCATTGGCTACAGGCTTCTCGTAGCCAATGAGCGAATGCAGATTTGAGGAATAAGGAAAGGGCAGCTGACGTCACTGTTGGTTCGAAAACGGTTGGGTAGCAAGAAAACCCGCATGTTCTTTATCACTCCTACTGTACACATGAAATGGCAAAAATTTGATTGGTCTACGTTAAAGTGGTCTGTAATATGATTTGCCTACGTCATCATGACGATTTCTGCAATGATAGCTATGACAAAAATGAAGTGGTAGATTGGTTGATAGAACTGTTTGTTTGTAAACACGCCCTTTCTTTATTCCTACACAAGTCGCTATGCTTGTGTTTAGATGATGGATCGATGAAACAGGAAAAAGTTCCGTAAAAGTTCCTGAGAGTGGGAATTAGAAACAAATTCCGTGCATTGGTATTCGATGAGGCTTACACAGGGTAAAGGTGGAAAAGAAAGAGTCCTCAGAGTCATTTATGTTATCTTGTATAAATTAATTAAAATAATATAATATAAATATAAATATAAATGCTGGACGATTACACCATGAAATATTACAACATTAAAGAAGTGAATATAAAACATCACATATTTTTACTGAATGGTGTATACAAATTTAAAATTTTATACATACATTAATATTAAAAATATCGACGTTTCGACCAGCAACAGAAGTTAGATTTTTGTACGTTATGAGATGCTTCTGCATCGTTTCTACTTGTGGTTGGTTGGTGCGATGGTTGAGTGTTACCCTTGTTAATTTTTAATTTATGGACGGCAATACTAATGTGGTAACGGACGGATTGTTTTTCGCATATGAAACTTTAAAAGCAATATAAGAAAATTTTCCTGAAGATGACCATAGATGGTGGTCGAAACGTCGATATTTTTAATATTAATGTATGTATAAAATTTTAAATTTGTATACACCATTCAGTAAAAATATGTGATGTTTTATACCTTCTTTAATGTTTTAATTAAAATAAATTAATGCTTTATAAAACAAAAAATAATAAAGATAATTAGATGGAAAGTTATAATACAAAAATTTCCATTCTATGAATAAATTTAGTAAGATATTAACATTAAATTACAAATAATAATAAAAATAATTAAGTAAAAGCTATAATATAATATTTAAAAATACAGATTCGACAGCTATCACAGACAGCGAATCAGATTGAAGAGAGGCAGCGAATCAGGGATGCAGAAATTCAGCAAATCAAATTGCACTGTTTGTAAAATTGTGACAGAAGTGAAAAATACTACAAAATTAATTCAAAGTATAAGAAGATGAATTAATTACGATGCCAAATACATAGGCAGGAGCGATGTCATAAAAATAAAGGGAATTAGCGAATAGAAATTTGTGAAGAAGAAAAACGTTTCAAATTACTATTAAACAAGACAAAATTTTCCATTTCATTATAATGGAAAAAGAAAAGCTTAAAAGTAGGCAGATATGGTTTATGAAGGAAAATGATTTAATCAAGCAAAAATACAATTTCTGTAGTAGAATTTGAAAACAATAATAATTTTTTTTAAACCATCGATCTTCTACAATTTGGAATATTTTAAAACATTTTTTACAAGTGTGAACTGTAAGGAACATATTTCCAAAAAGTTAATTGGTTACAGAAAAAATAAATAAAATGTGAAAGCATATGTAAAAATGACTATTTGCTTAGTATTTTAATTTTAAAGAATTAACTAGGTATATTTTTGGAAATCCGCTCATTGAATTTGCCTTAACAATTGCTCCCCTTCCCCCCCCCCCCCCAAAAAAAAAAAATATATATAGTAACATGAAAAATATTTGGTGCAGTTTTATCACAAACTAAGTAAAAATAATGTAAAAATTTCAACTCTTAATCATTTAAAAGGAAATGGATGGAATAAAGACCTTTTTCATCTATTTTTAATTATCGGATATTTACGTCACTTCTTGAATATATTAAGTACTACGATGTCTATATTATTTTTAAGCATATTTTGCGTAATAGAAAATCGTAACAGATTTGGTGCATGGTGCCCAAACACTGCTCGCAAGATATCTATTACTGTTATTTTTATTAAGGGGATCCAAGACTCAAAAATCTTCAAATTTTTGAAAAATATTTTATTGCATTAAAAAAATTCTCTGTTTTTTCCGCTTAAAATGACGATCGAATCCTTTTTCTATCTTAATTAGAACAGGATATATATTTTATTTTTTGTTTTCCAAATCTAACTTCCAAGTAGCGGTTGTCATAGAAACGTTTTTGCATTTTACTGCATGAAGGGTTTTTTTCGCGATTCTCATCTTTAAATTGTTATAAGTCAAGATCTATTAAAGATAAATGATTCAAACTTCGAGCATATCTTTTTCAATTATTTTACTTTAATTTTGATTCAGGAAATTGGAAAAAAAATATTTTTGAAAATATGATTTTTTAAAAATAAGTTGTATATTTTTTTACATTCATTTTTTTTTAAATATTTTTTTAATTAATATTTTAAAAAAATTCTAAATCATATTTAAAGCTTATATCTTTCTGTATTAAATGAAAAATAAATAAATTTGAAGAATAATATTTCCAGTTGGAACAATTTAAATTAACCCACTTTTTTTTTTTAATTTTACATATTTTTTTAACTTTATGAGAAGTTATATGATTTGATTTTGTTTAAAAATTATATGCTTAATCATTATAAAAAACACAAAATTTTTATACAATAAATAAAAATGTTTTTACAATGTGTCCTAGACACCTTTAAATATGTATATTTTCCTTGGAAAAAAAATATATTATTTTTATTTTTATGAGTTGCTTTACATCTTTGTTTTTAAAATTTGTTTTATTCACATGAGCTATAATACATTTTGCGTAACTATATCATTGTCTATTGTAAGGCAATAAAGCATAATCCATATACAACGCTTATTACATAACGAGCAGGGAAGACCGAGCTATGCTCGGTCAAAATTAAATTTGAGTTCAAATATCATGACCCATGACCAAAATGACCCACTAATTGAATTTTCTCGAACATGTGACTTAGTCCAACAGTCTTCTCGTGCCGGAAAACCATAGGATGCAAAATTTAGTGTAAATTGAGCCGCTTTTTAGATATTGAACCACAATGACCCAGAAATGACCCACTAATCGAATTTCTCGAACATGTGACCTAGTCTAATGATTTTCGCGTGCCCGAAACTCGTAAAATACAAAATTTAATCAAAATCGTTAAAGTCGTGTTTTAGATAAAATTAATTTGACCCGCTTTGACCCAAAAATGACCCCCTAATCGAAAGTTCTCGAACATGTGACCCAGCCCAATAGTCTTCTCGTGCCCGAAAATAGTCGGATACAAAATTTCGTCAAAATCGTTTGGACCGTTTTTTAGATACAATTAGCTTGACCATGACCCAAAATGACCCAAAATGACCCACTAATTGATTTTCTCGAACATGTGACCTAGCTCAACAGTCTTCTCGTGCCCGGATGCAAAATTTATCATTGATGCAAAATTTAGTGTAAATTGAGCCGCTTTTTAGATCTTGACCCACAATGACCCAGAAATGACCCACTAATCGAATTTTCTCGGACATGCGACCTAGCCCAATGCTTTTATCGTGCTCGAAACTCGTAGGACACAAAATTTAATCAAAATCGTTAGAGCCGTTTTTTAGATAAAATTAATTTGACCCGCCTTGACCCAAAAATGACCCACTAATCGAAAGTTCTCGAACATGTGACCCAGCCCAATTGACTTCTCATGCCCGAAAATGGTCGGATACAAAATTTCGTCAAAATCGTTTGAACCGTTTATTAGATACAATTAGCTAGACCATGAACCAAAATGACCCAAAATGACCCACTAATCGAATTTTCTCGAGCATGTGACCTAGCCCAATGGTTTTCTGGTGCCCCAAAGCGGTAGGATACGAAATTTCGTCAAAATCGTTAGAGCCGTTTTTAAGATAACTTTTGCATATATATATAATTGGGGATTTAATGTTTTTTTTTTTTTTCCCCTTGCCAGGTAGAGAACATTTAACAATTTAGTTAAATGCTTTTTTATTTTTTATTTTTTGCAAGATATTAGATTCAATACGTGAGGTTAACATATTGGAAATGTTTGGATATTTTTAGCTATCAGTGTGTGAAATCTAATTTTATTTTTCAGAATAAATAATATTTAGCAAGATGTTAGTTCCATTAAGTGTGTGTAGCCATTTTGGTATTTCTTTTAAACTTGCATTGTTATTTATAAAATGAAAATCTAATTTTATTTTTCAGGGTTAATAAAATTTTGCAAGATGTTAGTTCCAATAAGTGCATGTAGTCATATTGGTAAATCTTTTAAGCTTGCATATAATTATTTATAAAATGAAAATTTAATTTGACTTCTACAATAATATTTTAGAATTTATGGGTTTATTTATGTTTTGAAAATATTTAAATGTTGACATATGTAAAAATAAATAGATAAAATAATTTTATACTGAAAATTTACTTAATCAAAATAATTAATAGTTATTTAGATATTGTTTTAATCTTTAACTAGATGGCAGCACCATATAATGATTTTAAAAAAACTATTACTATTATTCTTTAGTATTATTTTTTAGTTATTGTTTATTATAAAACCAGATGGCAGCACCATATAAATTTTCACAATTTTTTTTTTTTTCTCTTTTAACTGAAAACTTGGAATACAAGTGAAATTTTTAAATATTCCAATAATATAATATATATATTAAAATTATTTAAGTTAAAAAATATTTTTAGTAAATGAATTTATAGTTTTTATATTATTTATTTGTATTTTTATATTTTAAATTAGAAACAGTTAAAATCACAATGGTTAAATTAAAAACTGCTACTTTTAGAAAATTAACTGTAATTTTAACTTGTACGTTTGAATTCACTTATTCACTTTACCATGTGCTTAGCACAAAACATTTTTGGCTTCGGATTCTGGACAAATTTATGTTGTAATGTATAGATTTTCTTTGTCTTCCTTTGTATTTATTTGTTTATAAATGGATTTATTTTCTTCCGTTTGATTTGTAGTGTTCTATTTTCAAAGGTATCCTTTTTTTTTTTTTTCCAATTTTTTTCCAATGATTGTTAGGGCTTGGAATTGTCACAAAATTTTGGCTTTAAGCTTGTGACAGTTACAGAAAACAATCATTCTTTGCTTATAATGTGGTTTCCCAGCCCTTGAAAAAGTAAATTACATTATAAGCTTGCATTTGTGTTTTTTTTTTTTTTTACTTATGTTTCACTTTTTGAATAAATACTTCATTTGTTAGGACTATGTTTTATAATGTGTAATTTGACATAGCTATTTGGGATAATAATTTCATTGCATTTGGTCAGTTATTTCTGTTTCAATGGTTAATTTTTGCAATAAGTTTATATATATATATATATATATATATATATATAACCACCCACAAGATTTGCTCGTATTAGAATATATGATATTATGACAAAACATTTTGTCATCATATATAATGTTTGTTTATTTTTACTCGTTCATACATGCAATGTGTCGCGGAAGTGTCAATATTACGTGATTAATGATCTGTTTTGGGAAGAGATGGGATTTAAACAGATTCATTGGTTTTTCAATAGCGATGTTTCGGCAGCGATACAACTAGATTCTGACACTTTACTAAACCTGTCTGAAAAGAATTCATTTTTAAAAAGAATGTTTTATAAAAGAGCTTTAGAGGTTGTTGTTTTTTTAAAGTTTTGAATATATAGCCTTTTATCTCACAGCAAAAATACATCCCTTTCTCATGCAAATCTCCATTAAGCTATAAATGTTGGACCCATGTTTTTTCCGTCATGCATTTATTGAATTAAATTGCTGTTGTGCTGAAATTTTGAGAAATATATTTATTTTTAATATTGATATAGTCCTGCATCGGGTGGGGTAAACATATTTTATCCAAGCCTAACCCTATCGAGTCGAGCCAGGGTGACATTAATTGTTTCGGTTTCGAGTTGGGATTTGTCTCTTGCTGGTCGGGATCGTTTTGACCCGATTTAAAAAAAAAAGTCTAGAATATTTTTTAAATGATAAAATCTATATATTTGAACACAGCGTGTAGAGTGTATTAGAGTGCACAGAGTGTATTATATACATACATATATATATATATATATATATATATATATATATATATATATATATATATATATATATATATAGTGAACTCTCGTTAAGACGGATAGTCAAGGGGAAGCATTTTTTGTCCGTATTAACGAGAGTCCATTATAACAGGAGTTCACAAATTTGACGTTTTACATTACAGTAAAAAGTACTTATTATGTACATAAATATTAAAATATAACTAAAAATTTGATTTCTCAGATCATTTTATGCTACTTTACTAAAAATACTAAAAAAAAAAAAAAAGAATGTACGAGAACAATTTCAAAATGAAAAAACAAATGTATATTTGAAAATCGAGATTACATTTAAGCACACTTACATTGTTACAGGTGCAAAATGTTAGTACATGAAAGAAAACGGTAGAGAGTACTTAAAAGGCTATCCAAAATAAGAAGTAATCTTCATTTGTGTTTTCTTGGTAAGAGACCTTCTTTCGATATCATTCTCAAGTTTAGCCAAATGTTCAAATGTGCGCTCAGAAACATTTTCAGTTGATTGATAAAATTTCCTAATTGTCATCAGCATATCACGGACATCTTGCACCCGAATATCTTGCACTTCTGGAGGACAGATTTCTTCTTCCTTTTCACTATCGCTAGATGTTCCTGGATTTTCTTTTACTTCATCGATTATTTCCTGATCGGTCAATTTTTCAACAATTCTGACATCGTTATAAAAATTTGCAAAACCGTCAGCGTCTATTTCTGTCGGAATATCACATCCCAAAGATGCTGCATCATTAAGCAATGTCTGAAGTTCGCGGATATCATGAATAATCTCATCTGACGATTCTGAAGTTTCAGTTTCGTTCACAAAGCCTGCATGTCTGAAGCAATTTGAAATTGTAGTCGATGAAACAAGAGTCCAGGCTCGTTGAACCCACTCCATGCATTTTAGCACATTGACATCAGAATTTGTCGATGTTTCAATTGAACTCATCAAATGTGTCAGGAGCATTCGACGATAGTGCACTTTCAAGGATTTTATGACGCCCTGGTCCATTGGTTGCAAAACGCTGGTACAATTGGCAGGGAAAAAAAGAATTTTTATGGATTTCAGTTCAGGTATTTCTGTAGGATGAGCTGGGCAGTTATCTATAAATATCAGAACTTGTCTTTTTTCTTTAGAGAAACGCCTGTCTAACTCCCTTATATACTTTTCAAAGAATTGCATGGTCATCCATGACTTAGAATTGGCTTCATATTTTGTAGGATAACTTTTAACCCCCTTGAAACAGCGGGGATTTTTAGAATTTCCGATAACAAGGAGAGGCAGTTTCTCAGACCCATCCATGTTAGCACCTACTAGAACAGTAACGCGTAATCTTGAATGTTTTCCACCTGTGCACTTTTCTCGTCTGAAGTGCAAACTTTGAGAAGGCTGAACTTTATAAAAAAGTCCAGTTTCATCAATGTTGAATACATTTTTAGCATCGTAGCCCTTGAGAAGGCATGGCAAATTCGCTTTCCACTCTTTTATTTTTTCTTCTGGTACATTTCCAGCTTCACCGCTCACTGTTTTAAAAACTAGACAATGTAGATTCTTGAATCGCGTCAGCCATCCCTCACTTGCACTGAAGGAACCAATATTCAGCAATTTGGCCATTTTCAATGCCTTTGCTTTAAGAAGTGGACCATTAATTGCAATGTTCTCAGAACGCATTTGTTTAAACCATTTCAACAATGCAGCTTCCAGTTCTGGGTGGCCTGATCCTCGAATTTTTTTTCGAGAACCCATGACATCTCCCGATTCAAAAGTATCCATTATTGCTTTACGTTTCAACCATACTGAGTTCACAGTTGAACGTTTAAGTCCAAGCTCTTTCACCACATCGATTTGTTTAGATCCCTTTTCAAGTTTTTGGATGATTTTTACTTTATCCAATAAAGTTAATGCAGTTTTTTTACTCGAAGCTCTAGCCATTACAGAAACGCAAAAAGAAAATGTCGTATTGTTTAAAGCGAAGAATAAAGTGTGAAACTAGAAATTTTTTCTTCCCACATTAGGCACTGAATGAAACCGAACGTGAACTGAAACCCTTTCATTCCCCCCCCCACTTTTTTAGCCAATCAGCGCGCGCTATCAGAGAGCAAGCGGCGCCCGCACGGCTGTTCCGTGACGCCAGAGGCGAGGTTTCTACTCCTTTCATCTTAAAAATGGAATAGAAAAAAATTTGGGATTTCGTTGTCCTGACGAATATTTGTCCATCTTAACGAATGAACTCTTAAACTGTACGTATTAAACGATGTCTGTTACATGCACTTCCTATAGACCTTAACCGGGGATTTTGTTTTTGTACGTAATAACGAGAAATCCATCTTAAACGGGGCCGTCTTAACGAAGATCACTGTATATATATATATATATATATATATATAAATGTAAGAAGATGATATGTAAATAGTTGCTTTACTAGAATTATATGAACAAATAACCGTTGAACAACAAAATATGGACTTTAATACAATTCTAGAAATATAATTCTACAATACTTTACGTGCAATTTCTTTTCAGCTAATGCACTTTTGGTCAAACCTATACAATATATTTACCTTACAATAATTCAACTAAACCTAAACAGCGCCTTTACCGGCTATTATTCCTTTTACATGCTTGCTTCACAACAAAAAATAGAAGACTGGCTCTTTGCCAAATCTCTCGATCCAAAATATTTACAACTCCCGCATTTAAACCCCGGATAAAAATAGTACACTAGAGTGTCAGTTCATTTGATGATCATTTACGTGAAGTGTTCAAACTGAAATCCTACAAATTGGTTATCCTGACGTGATGGCGTCTCGACATCAGCATCTTGATTTATTATGTTTTTCATGCCTAAACAGTTAATTTTTTGAGATTTTTATTTCTTTCTGGATATTGCTCTCTGTCTTTAGAATTTGCAAATCTAATATCTCTGTAATTTCTTTCCGGATATTGCTCTCTGTCTTTAGAAGCTATTGTTATACCTGTTTTTTCTAGAATGATAAGAATTTGAATAAGCATCTCTTCCCCTAAAAGCTCCTTTAAATCCATGATGAGAATTATTCTCATGTGATGGTTGTGAATATCTTTGTTCATTAATACTAGCCTTGCATGATCGTCGGCCACCATACTTATAATTATTTTGGCCATGATAGTAGCCTTTACTCATGTATATAGGGGGAAAATTGGATTATATCTTACTTTCGAATTAGGTGAAGCATTTTCTTTGATGTCTTGAGGTATCAAAGAATTTTCAGTCTCAAAGTTTTCAGAAATCTCAGATTCATTTTGGTAAGAATTCTCGGAACTCTGTTTCCCATATCTATATTTATTGTAATTTCCATGGTTAAATGACTGATTAAAATATCTCTGGCCATATGTATTATTGCTTCTGTTATCAAATAGTCTATTAAAATTTCTGTTCTTTCCCTTATGATCAAAATTCCTACTGCGATCTTTCACATAGTCTTTTCTACCATGTGCAGGACTACTACTTTCATAATTTTCTTCTAGAGATGGATAGTCAACATTCCATTCATCGGATAATCCTGTATTTTTTGTTTTATTCGGCTTATATGGTTTTATTAATTTTCTTATTTTTTCTCTGTTTGCTAAATTTGTAATAGGAGTCAAATTCACCCCGTCATTTACGCAGTCGATATTAACCATATCTTCCCAACCTCGATTATCGTTGTTTGTACTTGCTTCATCAATTTTTGTCGGTACTTCGTTAATTTTAACGTATCCTACTCGTACTGTGTTGCCGCTTATTATTCTAACAACATCTTCCGTTACTTTTAAAGTCATGCCTTCTACTACTTTTCTACCTATTATTAAATCGCAGTCCGTCTCTTGTACCACGTAAAATTTATCCTGGATTTCTGTATCGTCCACATAGATAATATGCCAGAAAAAACCCGTTGGCTTAATTTCTTTTCCACCTATGCCCGATATAGATATATTAATATATCTACCAGCGACAATTGTCGCTGGTTAGTTTTGGCGCGTTTATTGCAGTATGATATCTTGAATTGGCGACTGAAATATCACTTCCTGTATCAGTTATTACGTTTGTTTTTATTCCGCGAATATCTAAGATTCTTCCTTTTTTACCATTTAACATGCCCATATTAACTATTTTTCTTTGCGTGTTTTGGGTCTCATCTTGGTATTTTGTTTCTCGCCAATTTTGATTACGTTGCGGGTAAAAATTTTAATATTTCTGTTCTGTATTATTCACCATGGCACATTTTGCACTCACGTGACCAGGGTTGCGACACGTAAAACAGATTATATGCGACTCTTTGCTTCCGTGATCCACACTGTGCCTATTATCAACTTGGCGTCTTTTCGAATTGGCGTAGTCAGCCACTCTCGATCTTCTGTGATCAAAATCGCCGCTTGTATCCTTAACTGATTGTTTATTGTAAATCCTTCGTGCTCTTTCGTAATTATCTAATTTATTAACTAAGTCATCAATTTTCTTTATTACTAATAATTCCTCTATGAAATGTGTCTTTGTTTCCGTAGGTAAATTATTCCTGATTTGATTAACTACAATTAGTTCTGATAATTCTTCAAAGTTATCTACTTGAAGACCTTCAATCCATTGTTGAAAATACACTTTTATCTCATAAGCGAAATCGCGCCAATTAGCCGTTGGCTCCTTTTTAGATGAGAAAAATTTCCGCCTAAACTCTTCTGGCGATAGTTTGTAGCGTTTTAGTAGAATATTTTTTATGTAATCATAATCGTGAATTTCCAGTTCGTTTTCCCTCGTTATTATATTGATGACATCTAACGGCATTAGATTAATTAAATAATTTACCCATTCTTTTTTACCAATGCCCGTTTGCGCCATTTTCCTTTCATCCATAGCCAAACGTAAACTAATATCATTCGAACTTTCGTATTTTGTTAATAATCTAAGCAGTTCAAATTGTTTACCTGGATTTGCGCTTGGGTTTTCGTGAAAGTGTTCTCTTGAATTTTTTTATATCTGCATTTTCTTAATTTCAAAATCTCTTTCGCGCTCTAATTTTTTTTCTTCAATCTCTGCTTGTAATATTTCCTCTATTCAATCTGCAATCGCCATTTCCTTTCTTCTTGTTCTGCTTGTAATTTTTTCTCTTCTCCTTCTGCTTCTGCTTGTAATTTCTTCTCTTCTAGTTCTGCTTGTAATTTTTTCTCTTGTATTTCTGCTTTCTCTTTTCTGGCTGCTATCACTACTTCTAAGCAATCTTTTATAAAATCTTCCTCGTAACTCTCTCAGCTTTTGATCTGCTTTATTAGGACCGGTATTGTCGGTTTTTCTGGTGCTTCAATTCCGCATTCCTCGCAGAGATTTATTAGATCAATTCTCTTCGCTTTATTTAGAGTTCCCATGTTTATCTTTCAAAAATTGTACTAGAAGTAATACGAATACGGTTTAACCTTGCCAATTCGTAACCCAACTTTTGATACTGGCGTTTTACAACACTTTAGCTTTGGTTTCCATTTCACTACTAGTGGCTTTTACTTTTCATAATCTTGGCATCCGAGACCCCATAAATGTAAGAAGATGATATGTAAATAGTTGCTTTACTGGAATTATATGAACAAATAACCAATGAACAACAAAATATGGACTTTAATACAATTCTAGAAATATAATTCTACAATACTTTACGTGCAATTTCTTTTCAGCTAATGCACTTTTGGTCAAACCTATACAATATATTTACCTTACAATAATTCAACTAAACCTAAACAGCGCCTTTACCGGCTATTATTCCTTTTACATGCTTGCTTCACAACAAAAAATAGAAGACTGGCTCTTTGCCAAATTTCGCGATCCAAAATATTTACAACTCCCGCATTTAAACCATGCATAATAATAATACACTAGAGTGTCAGTTCATTTGATGATCATTTACGTGAAGTGTTCAAACTGAAATCCTACAAATATATGTTCGTTTTTCAACATAATGATAAAATTGATGTTAGAGATATAATTGTAGAGTATTTTCCCCTAATTGTAATCGAACATGGATTCATTTTCTTCCATTTTTGGGTTAGATTCGGATTTCAATTTATGTATTCATACCATTGTGTATTCGTATTAGTTATGACACATTTTTTTTGTTTGGTTCGAGTGGGTTTTCAGGTTGACTTTAAATAGAATTTTCGGGTTCATGTCAGATATAACCCAACTCACTTAGGAGTCTAATTGCACAAGATAAAACGATATTTTGGATATTGAACTACTTGTTTACCTACTAATTCATTTGATATTATTTTATAGAGCGCTAAGAAATGTGCAAAAAAAAACTGCCTGACGCTCAAAGGTAAATTTATAAAAATGTAAAAATAGTACGAAACTACTCTATTTAAGTTTGATTTCTATACGTTATGAATGTGTTTTATTGATACGGCCATCATGAATATATTGTTTAAAATTTAATTTAATTAGAAAATGTTTCATTGAAAAGAATTCTGAGAGAATTATATAGAAAATTTTGCTATCTCAAGACCTTTCTGTCTTGTAATCAAGCAAAAAAAAAAAAAACAAATTAACTTAGGAACAAATGTCACATGATTTGTGTTGATCAAACTTCACCAAAACATCTTCGAAATACATTATTACGCCCGAAAACAAGTGTATTCATTTTTGTACGTACCTTTTATGAAAATATAAAATAAATACCCTTTTCCAGAATCAGAAATTCTTTACATTCAGTGCATTTATTGGCGGGGTATATTTTTCCAACAAAAGGGGTTAAACATTTTTTTTCTTTATGTGTTTCCAAGCGTAACTTCTAAACGAATGTTCGGAATTTTATTTTTATTTTTATTGGGAAGGAATAGTATTCGCAGTAATCCCACTAAAAATCTCATTATGATACAAAAAATATATGTTTATCTCCTTTTCTGTATTCTTGTCTTTTGATTTTATCAGATCTAACTTTCGTAAAATTGACCAATCCAAATTTCAATATGTTGTTAGTGTACACAGTACTACTTTATATACTTTCTAAATATTCGTCGTATAGTGTATCGTATTTCAAAAGAAACGTCAAATATTTCAACATATATCCTCGTCTACTGCGTTTGAAAATGAACAATGTCGTTAACAACGAGATTTAATGTGAATACGAATAGCGATAATATGTTGCTATTAAACTTAAATTTTGTGTCAAACTATTCTTTCTGATATAAATTAACTGACGTGCAATATGTATGTTTCAG
Source organism: Maratus michaelseni (assembly GCA_963931845.1). Lineage (NCBI taxonomy): Eukaryota > Metazoa > Arthropoda > Arachnida > Araneae > Salticidae > Maratus > Maratus michaelseni. Next base: position 99,621,278 of record OZ007591.1, read on the forward strand.
TACAAAATAATGTAATAAACAAGGTATACGGGGAGAGAAAAATGCGATTGTGCTTTCAAATGATGTCAATTTAAGAGTACATTAAATTTTGAGGAAGCTGTTATGGCCGCAGTGAAATCCACCTCGTTCACCAGTTTTCAGGTGTGTAGGTCCATTCATGGCCATAGGCGTATAGACGCTCATATGCCAAGATTGCGGCGGCCCGTTCGACTCCCAGTAAAATCATTCCATTGCACATATTTTGTGGAGCTACAGGCTATAATATTCAGCGATGCCGGCGTTACTGTGTGTAATATTCAGCGATGTCTATTTCCATGTGTTTTTCCTGTCCTTATCTCGATGAAGGTGTGTAAACGTGCATAACTGCCGTCAAGCAAACATGTAAGATGTCTGTTCTCAATTTACCACTTGGGGACGAGCGACACGTATACGCGACGCATAAGATGCTTAGAATCCTCTATTATTCCCACCAGTTACTTTTTACTGTAAGCTTTGCCTTATTTAATGTTAACATTTCTGCGATTCAATTACGCGAAAATTTCTGTTTCGAAAAACCTGTGGTAAAAGGTTAAAAATTCTATAAAGGACGCTCGTCGCGAAGGAGTTAAAGAAGATTGTTTTCACTACTCTCATCGCACTAATAAAATTCAGAATGGAAGTACTACCTTGAAGATGGTTCTGTCTAATACGTGATATCAATAAATCATATTCGTTCGAAAAATAGCCTCTGACCTTTAACACCTCATTACTATTTATACGTGTATACAATACATTTATGTTTATATACAAAGTAATATGATACAAATAAAAATACTGTAAGTAAAGCATGAAAACTGAATTATTTTTTTTTTTACTCTTAATAAAAAAATGTAAAAATGATAAGATAAATCTTCTATCAAATTTTTAATTGGATGTTACTGAAGTGAAATAAAATTTATAGAAGAAGAAAGACAATCCTCATGTAAAAATGCCCAATCCTTAAATGATTTAAAACGGAAAAACTGTTAAAAAAGTAATTCAAGAAAAAATATTATTATTTAATAAACTCTTTTCCTCACTATAGTATAAATAATTAAATAAAGAATACTCAGATATTTTATATACATTATTAATAGCAACAGTTGTTTATATTTTTCTAATTACAGTATAGATTGAAAAATTAAATATGCAACAACAACTACAAATATAACTATGTGAAGATTTTCGAGTTACGGCAAATTTTCATGTTTTGTATAGAAAAATTATTTTTAACAAAAGAAATGTTCCAAAGTAAATATCTATTTATTGAAAGATATTTTTATAAAGCTTTTCTTAACCGTTGTTTTTTGCATCCACGCACAAATATGTCAGAAGGTATTCGATTAGAGAATACATTCTATGCGAAAAGGTCATTTGTTTTATTCTGACGTCATTTGTTTCTACATTTTTTGCTTTCTTTTATGTTAAAAGCAGAACGTTTGTATAGTTGCAAAATACGTTGCGTGCACTTATCAAAACTACGTTTTCTTTCACACTCTTTTATTTGAAACAAATCATGAAATATCTAATAGTTCATATCTTTGCTAAAATTTAAAAACAAATGTATAGAAATTTATGAAATTTATACAAATAGTCATTCAAAATGATACGCTTTCAGTGGTTAATTTAAAAATAGTTTCATGTATAAACAATTTTAATACATTTTTAAATTTTAAACTCTTTTTTCATATTGTACATCTTCTTTTTTTTATAATGCACATCTAGGACGTACAAGCTATACAGATGAAAAATGTCGTAAAATCGTGTACAAAATCTGAATAATAAATTTGTACAAAAAATGAAATTTGATAAAGAAAACTTCATAAATTTTGACATATATTTCTTTAAATAGGGTTAAGTAAAGTAAAACCGGCTGCCTAACGATTTTCCTTTGTTGACAAAAAGTCTAGAAAGGTAGAAAAATTGGGAAACCCCACAAAAGTGTTTGCGGACATCTGAGCTATTGAAAAACCACACCTGTTTTCATAGGAAAATCATTCTTCACTTGGGAAAAGGCGTTTTCTAGGACCATCTGAAACAGATCCGAATTTTGGTGGTAGAGTAAAACCGGGTACTCATCAGAAGTTTTTACACTTCCAATAACAAAAGGCTTTATTGTAATAAATTTTGAATCAAACTTTAAAACATATCTACATTTTTTAACGTCAGAAAGGTTTTGTTTCAGTTTTTCAAACCAATTTTAATGTTGTCATTTAAAGGCTTTCTCAGATTTTACTTCTCGTATTCGCTGCATTACCCAGGTGCCTACTCTTTGCAGACTGAACATTGTATCCATCCATCACCTTACACCCAATACATTTTAATCCCCAATATGTCGCAAAGAAAAACGAAAATCGCCCATCGATTGAAGATTACATCTTCTTTCCTTCTTTGAATTTACTGGTTAAAACTATTATTTTGTAACTGCTTATTTTGGTTTTTTATTTTTTTTCAGATATGACGTTAAGCACCATCTATGGAAATTTTTTTAAATTAAATATTTTTTTATGCTTAGAATAAAATTTCAGTCATGAGACGCATTTCCGTACAAAATGCATTCTTCCACACCAATTACTCCTAATATTCATTGGATTTTAAAATGTGTATAGAACGTTTGGCCCACTCTGTAAATACACAACGAAAAATCTGATAAATGCAGATTTTTTATTTCAGTATGTATTAAAAGGTTTTAAAAACAAGAGTCAGACGAAGTAAACATTTTTAGATCTTTGGTGCATAATAACACACCATCAAAAGATTAATAAAATACATCCCATTATTTGTTTTATAACGCATTTTCCAGATATATTATAAATTACAGACAAACCACAAGCATTCAGATAATATATTGCTATGCAATTTTAACCTTGTAGAAACTAATAAAAAGTCCAAGTTCATAAGAAAGTTTAAACCACAATAATTAAAAGAAAACTTACTGTATAAATTAAATGTTCGAGAAATTCTTAAGTGTGAATCCAACTAATTTAACAATTAATTCCTACGCTTTATAAATAAAACCAAATTATCGCTTAGAAGGTATAATTTGTGAACCACATTAAATGGATTTTATTTGGGCACAAGGCTTTATCGCAGAAAGGGAGCAATAAGTTTTCACAAAACTTATATTCCGATCTGTTTTTTATGTCCTGAAACATACTTTAAATATTAACACAAGTTTTATTTTCCTCTTATATTGTAGACAAATTCTGAAACGTATAAATGTACTGTCAGTGAAGAAAAAAAAGCACACCTTACTCTTTAGTCGTCAAATTATCGCTAACAAAAAAAATCGATTGAGATTTAATTCATGTTTTAATTTATGTTAAAAAAATAAACTTAGGAGCCGTTTTCATAATATAATTGTAACAAACTTTGAAAATTTCAATATATACACACCATTTTGACATCATATTTCTATTCTTCGGTAAATTTTACTTTTGGGGTATATTTCAATCTGTGACGTAATTATTACAAAGAAGATTATGCAGGTGTAAAGTTTGAAACTCTTAATGTTAAAGTTCTTTTGATAGTTGCTAAACAATCTACAATGCGGGAAGTATTTTTAGTACAAAAACTACTTGTCATTATGAACAAGAAATTTTTATTCGCATTTTTAAAGCTTCATGAAACAGATTTGTGTTAAAGTGTTTATAGATTACAAAACAAATGTTTTTGGAATATTAGTTTCATAATTAATATATTTTAAAATTTTCAAAGTTTGTTATAATTTCACCATGGAGACAGCCTTCTAAGCGGATTTTTTAAAGATAAATTAAAATAAGACAATTCTTATTCGAATGGCTTATTTAGTATTTTTTAATTTGGCGATTAAATAGTTAAAGGATGTAATAAAGGATCTTGTACACCAACTCTACTATTTCATCATAGTTTTATTAAAACTAAGGCTGTAGAGTGATCTATTCAGCCTTCAAATAAACCTTTCTATTCATGGTAAAACTGTGCACATTTTGAATTAAACATGATAGGCATTTTTGCGAATGTGGCCTTAATCGGTACAAATATCTCTAGGCAAAACAATATCTTCATATAAAAAAAATTACGCGTTTTTTTTTTTTTTTTTTTTTTTTTTTTTTTTTTTTTTTTTTTTTTAAGTGGCATATTCTTTTATTTTAAATCGACTGGTTATAATAATTCTGTGAAAAAAAAATTGTTTTTATACATAATATATATTAAACTATCTGAAATAGAACAATAGCAGTTGAGATAATTTATCTGTTTTATAAATCTGTTTGCCCGTCTACCTCACTGTTTGTCTGGTCATTTATTTATCCATATATCAGTCTGTCAGTCAAGTATTTTTTTTAGTTGTGACAATTGTTTGATAAAGTATTGCATGCATATTAAACTACGAAGATTAATTTATAATACGGCCCTATTTTCCTATAATTTATATTTAGAAAAATGTCGTCCTACGTCCAAGACGAACGCTAAAAAAATTCAATTTTTTATAATAAAAATATATCGAGTTGCATTTTGGGAATTTTCAGAGATTTCTGGCAATAAAAAAACGCATTTCGGATTTTAACTCAATACACTCTATGATTATTCCATTTTTAGTATATTCCGATTTTTTCATTCTTTTTGGAGAGGAGGGAGGCGACAGAACACGCAGCCTTGAACATTGTGTGATTTAATAAAGAGAACAGAGTGATAAATTTGAGTAAAATTTGATCTATTTTGATAAAACTTGATATTCAATATTAAATACATACATTTGCAGATTATTAACAAGGCGTATAACCGACAAAGTGAAAAATGTCCAAGCCAGGAATAGCACCTGGACTCTTGGAATAACGCTCCAATGCTCTATCATTCAGCTACGAGGACGACAACTATCTTTGCATTTCCCACTCACATATGTCGGTTAGGCTGCAATCACAGCACACGATGAAAACGTCTTCATCAGCACGCAACCCTGCGGCAAACATGAAGCTAAATCAAAGCCCAACATAGGTGGACACATAAAATTTGAATTAATTATCAGTAGTGAAATTACGCTTTAAAGTATTATTACATATTAAATACGTCGATTTGCACATTCATAACAAAGCGTATAACCGACAGAATGAAAAATGTCCAGGCCGGGAATCGAATCCGGACATTTTTCACTCTTTCGGTAATACGCTTTGTTATCAATGTGCAAATCCACGTATTCCTTAATAATTTCGTACGTAATTTTACTGCTCGTAAATTAATTGAAAACTTAATTAAAAATAAAATTTGATATGTTTTAATAAATGTGCAAAGAAGTTATATTATTATTATTATTATTATTATTATTTTAAATACTCTAGGCAGAAAATACTCAAATAAAGACCACCAAAAATGTGATTTTCTTAAGTTAAATTCAGCATCCACCTAAACTACGTATAGATATAGGTTTCCCGTAAAGTACTTAATAAAATATATAACTAACTTTAATACTTATTTATAAAACATTGTAGTTTCAGTTTGGATAATATCCAAAATGACCGAAACTTTTAGACTGAACGTAGCTCATTATAATAAAATTTCACTGATTAGGTTTCCATAAAGTAATAGAGACTTGAGAAAAAAATGTGTAACTATAAAATAAAATATTTTACAAAGTTAGAATCTCACAAATGACTTCTAAATGGGATGATATATTTTTCATGAGTATATTTCTCATATTTAAAAACTTTGAAGTTATAAAAAAAACATGTGATCTCATTTTAACTTCATTTTTTTAGGTGCGTTCGTAATTATATAAATACGTAGCACCTATAGTCGTCGTTTGGTCCGTCCGTCTGTCCGTCCGTCTGTCCGTCCGTCTGTCTGTCTGTCTGTCCGTCTGTCTGCCCGTCCGTCTGTCTGTCTGTCCGCATATAACAACGCAAAAACTACCCAACCAAATGGTTTGCAATTTAAAATATATTATCTTTGCAGAATTTTGTCGAGACATTTCAAATTTTATTAAAATCGAATCAAAACTTTAGGAGATATTAATAAAAATATTTATTAAGAAATTTGATTTTTTTTTTTAAATCGGTGCTTTTTTGTTATAGGAGCTTCCGATGGATGTTAAATCGTCAAGCGACCGAGATACTTATTTTATGACAGAAATTAATCTGCAGACGATATAATTCATTTCACAGAATTAAAAATCATCAAGATCTGAATATTTATATAACTAGCTGATACATATATATCTGAATATTTATATAACTAGTTAAGATATTTGTATGAACAGTGTCATAAAATATATACTTAACTAGCTGTTTAACCCGTTCTACGCACGGGATATCATGAATTTAATTCTAAAACGTGCGTACGAACGCACCTCGTTTGTAACGTTTGACGTACAATTTCCAACTTGTTCATTTTATGGTTATCTAAAATTTAGAAATTCTTGCTAAGCATTTTTGTATTCTGTTCCTATTTTATAATTTATACTTTTTCTTAAATAACTATCAGAGTTAAAGACATTTAATGTCTATGTGTTATTTCTAAAGTAAATATTTTTTTAGATTAAAAAAAATATTTTGTTACATTAAAATGCTCTAATAAAGTCTTACTTTTAAGCGTATTAAAAAATTCCTTTTATAATAAATTAATTATCTATTATGCTACATAACTATTATTAATGTTCTTTATTTATAAAAATCAAAGTAGCTTCTTTTAGAATAATGTTTAAAAATACTAATCATAAATCTAAAGTTTTCAAACAAAAACTACATCTAGATATGTGCAACATGTGTTTAATATAGCAAAAATGTTTGGATTTTCAAGGTTCCAAATGTTTGAATCAAATGCTATGTTTCAACCAAAAGGCTTCGGAGAAACGAATGCTACAGAAGTTTACTGAATGAGTCTAATAATTTTAGCAATTATGTCTTTTGTTTTCCTTTGAAATTTCAATTTGTCAAATTGTGTTAATCAAACGCATTTCCAACAATTTTTACTTGGTAAATTTAAATGTAATTGTTCTAACAGAGTAAAAATAAAACTGCTTATCACCATAGATTAATTTAAAACAAATTTTAATTTATAATTTATTTAGTAAATATAACAAAAATGATAATAACTATAAATAGATGGCAAACAATTTATGTATGAAACACAAAACATCCAGGCAATAACCCTGTTAATGCTAGGAAAAGTGAAGCTAAGTTTAGTATATATATTCATCTTATAAATCAATAAATATACTAGATTTATGATAGTTTGTTTTTCCTATCCTGGTTTCTCCCTTTGTATATCTACATTTTATTCAAGTGTACGTTGGAAATAGTGGATATTGACTATTTTAAATTTATTACAGAAATTGATTCTCTTACCACATTCTTATGATTAATTTGCAGGGCATGGAAGCGTTTAGGCATGAAGAAGACATCCCAGCATATTTTAATATTTGTTATTTCCGTCATTATACCAGCGGAATAGTGGATAATTAAATGGGGGCTACAAATCATCATCCAAATAAGGATATAACGTCGATTTCCTACATAGTGCGAACTAATCAATGGATTTCAATTTTTTTAAATCTTTTCAGATAACGTGGCTTAAATTACAGAAAATCTATCATTCAATATTATTCTTTTGATAGATTTGCCAACTACACGTTCTTCACTCTCTAATACGGTAATTATAAACCTTTTAAATGAAATGTTACGGAATAAACTATTCTACAAAATTGTAGGCTGTGTTTTGATAAGATCACTGTTAGCCATGCATATCGGTTTTCAGATTATAAAAAATATATATATAGGGGTACTTGGATTTTAAATTCTCAATTGAAAGGCATTTAGAAACGAACACAGGGTCGCAGAAGCAGCTGAGTGTGCTTGCTTAGAGACAGAATTGTACTGATACCGCTGAAAGCCGGACTACTGGGACCGGCTGAATTATTTACTGTCCCATTCTACTGTTAGTCTCAATGTATTTCAGAGTATATGCTGTGTTTCGGTTCCATCAGGTATACGATACTTTCAACACATTGAGTTGTTATGGTTAAAAGCTCTCACGTGAAACGACTTGTCAACGAGTATGCTGTTTTCAAATCGTTGAAAAAACAGTTTCTACAGACAATAAGTTTGCTATAGCGATATCCCAGACAACGTCTTTGCATCTTTCCTATTTTATTCATTTGTTTCCAAATACCAGTCATGTCACATCGATTACGTGGGATTTTAAAATGATATCGAATCAGCGTATTGCATAGTTCAGATATTATAGCTTTACAATGAATCTTATCCTTAAAATATCAATACGCAATATATATACCTGACTAATTTATTCGTTATATAATGTTTGCTTCGTTTCTACTGTCTCAAGTGTATAATTGAAGGATAAAAAGAAACACTGAATATGCATTTTATTCTTAAGATAAACTTTAACAAGCTACAGCATTTTAAAATTTAGACAAAATCAAAGTTATGAACTATATAAAACTATATCAGATATAAACTTTGAAATTAGAATGTTTTGTTCAATTCTCCGTACTATCAGTGTAATGTTTGTGTACAACTAGGATTCATCTTGCACGTACTGGAAAATCTAATCCATTATTCATTCAGGCAGGTCATTTTTCTCAAAGACATTCCCTTTGCTATGGTCATAAATCAATTACATTTTTTTTTTTTCTCTCGATGTAATTCTTTTAAAAAATAACATTCTAAAATAAGTATAAATTTTAAGCGTATTTTTTATAGTTATAAATGAAAACAACAGGTAATAATGGAAAATATAGATTTTTTAAGAAAGGTTTATGTATTTGTTTTAAATAATGAATTTATGCTACCATATATTTGCATAGACTGCCAACATTGTAAGTAAAAATGCAGAAAATCATCGTAAAATTAGCTGAAAATTTTAGGTATAGCCTATTTATGCTGCAAATTAACTTGGAAATGTACCTTAAAATTGCCTTAATTTGTATCAAAACTACCTGAATATCATATTTATCTAAATATACAATATGTTTTATCAAAAATAGCTATAATAACACAAATGTTTAGAAGAAGAAATGGTGAAATAGTCGGGAAGAAATGGTCGCATTACCAGCAGGTTTGGCTGTGATTCCATAGGGAGGCTGTGATTGCATTTTGGATACTTGAAGAAAGTTTCTTATGACAATTTCAGTTAAAAAATGAAAGCTTTTCACATACAAAATTGTATTTTAGACGATTAGACTGATTTCATATGTCTGAAACAATCTCATTATATTGTCATTTAGTAAAGCAATATCCGAGTTTATGAGGATGTTTTATGTGGTATTCTTTTTATAGGGTTTAATGAGTTTTTTATTTTTATTTTTTAAGTTGAATTGGGAAAGTAATAATGTACTTTAAAAATATTTTACACACAGATGCTTATGTATAATGTACAAACAATTTAAATATCCAAATGATGAATTGAAATTATTCAATCTACTAGGAAATTAAAAGTAATTTGTATCTTCATATATATATAATCCTATAAGATATCTTAATCCTTCATTATTTTAAAGTGTGAATTCGTAAGCAAAAAATAAATAAAATAAAATACGAAAATCCCACAACAGGTGAAACTAGTATGATTTCGTCAGAATGAATAGGGAACGTTTCCAGTATAAGGGCCTTGGCGTTTATTTAAATTGCTTGGCGCAATTTGCGCTTCAGAAAGGGAGATTTGATGTCAAATGAAATAAACAGTTTTTGTATAATATATATAAATATATAAATAGATAGATACATATAAATATAGATTAATGGCTTGTTTCTATTAAAAAATTGTATAAATATTGAAAAGAACTGCTTATGTATATGAAACAGTGAAGTGCCAGAACATATGCATAAAAAATTTCCTTCTCTCCCCAAGTCAATATTTGTCTCGCCAAGGCTCCTATATTGTAAAATTACCATGGAAATGACTATACTGATTAGGGTCAATCGGGTCTAATATGAGACATCTAAGGAAGTGGAGCTAATAATAAACACATAAAAAATTGGCTTTGTGTTTATTTTTAAGCAACAACATAATTTTTACTTATATCTATTATGAATATACTCAAAATTTAAAAGAGAAAAAGAAAAATAAATAAACAATACATAACCTTACTTTAAAAAAAATAAGAAGAAATGCTTTTCTTTTTTAGCTCACAGGCTATCAAAGCCTGAGAGTGAATGTGTCCGCCCGCTCTCTATGTATGTACGTATGTACGCAACGCAATAATTCTTGATAGAACTAAACCTTTTGCTTTCAATTTTGTTAATAGATTCCTTGTGATAAAGCGCTTCCCTGATTAGTTTTTGGGGTTCATTGGTTAAGTATTAAGAGGGGAACGGGAGGGTTACCCCCCCCCCCTTAATTTAGATAAATGTGTTTGTCTTGCAGAATTATCCGATTTTCTTCAAATTTTGTATATAGGTTCATTGTGATAAGGTGCTTTCCTGATTAGTTTTGGGGATTCATTGGTTAAGTTTAAAGGGGAAAAGGGGGGTCTAATCCCCCCTTAATTTAGATAAACGGGTTTTTCATGCAGAATTATTCGATTTTCTTCAAATTTTGTATATATGTTCATTGTAATAAGGCGCTTCAAGAGTTATACAATATACAATTAGTGTGAATAGTCTGTGAGCTCAATGCACCCCGTATAACTGGGCAGTTTTCTCTTTATTTTTTCGTGTATAAAGAAGATAAAATCTTTTCAGTGGCCTTTATGGATAGTCCTGCCTATCCCTGAAACCACATAAAACCAGGAAAGCTACTTGTAATTTTCCAGGCTGTATAAATATTAATGGTCAATGAATTAACTTAATCAATCAAGATCGTCGACGACATTTTTATTTCTTCTTTTCTAGTAAAGATTGTTATGCCATTGCAAATTTTCGTTTAAACATTCATAAAAATATAATTTAAGCGTTTCAGATAATTTTCTTCTTACTTTTTTATTCTAATTTATAATTTAATGAATTAAGGAAGGAGTTTATTGTAGTGGCTTTTCATAAGTATTTTAATAGATGCATAAAAGATGTCCCAAAATTCAGGCAAAGTGATATATATAAGCATTTGAATAATACAGCTGAAATATAGATCCGGGCAACTTTGTAATCGGCCTCTCATTTCCATATGCCACCATTTTCATCATAAAAATGGTGGTGTCTCACCTTAGCCGCAGAACCGTCTCATGTAGCTTTATTCCGTGGGGTTAAGATGACATAGGATTTTTTTTTTTTTTTTACTTTATTTTTATGAAAGCAGTACTTTCTATTCATAACAGATGAAGGGAAAAAAGACAAATTTCAGTATTTTTTGAGGGGACTAGAGTCAACAGATCGAAAGTGACTATAAAGAGTTCAGAATTTTGCCTCTTAAAAGCTCCAAACGACCTGTAACTTTTCTACACGGAAAATAACTAAGCTCTCAATATTCACCTTGATCTCTAATTTAAACATTTTCGTTTTAATGAGATAAGACATAGTCAGTAGACATAGTCAGATTTATTCATATGCATATTTAATTATATCTATAGTTTTCACACACTGCTACCTTTTATTTCCCACATTTGATTTAGTTATGTAAAAAAATCTTATTATTCATGCTGAAAATTTATATTTTAATTAAAAGTTAACTCCCTTAAAATAGTGGGAAATTGGAAAAAAAAATGAATGTACACTTAGAAAACATATTTTTTATGTTTATACATAAAGCTATATGACAAGAAATAATTATTTAATAGTAATTTTATTAATGTCTGCCTAAATTGCTTTTGTTTTCTTACTAGATATTTTCTTTATTTTGTATATCAATTGCCATTTTTTACGTGGTTAATATGACATAGGATTTATTTTTTTAAAACTTTATTTTTATGAAAGCAATATTTTCTAATCATAACAGATAAAGGAAAAAAAAGACAAATTGCAGTATTTTTTTTATGGTGGGGGGGGGGGGGACTAGAGTCAACAGATCGAAAGTGACTATGAAGAGTTCAGAATTTGCCTCTTAAAAGCTACAAATGACCTCTAACTTTCCTACACGGAAAATAACTAAGCTCTTAATATTCACATTGATCTCTAATTTAAAAAATTTTGTTTTAATGAGACATCTTTAGTAGATATAGTCAGATATATTCATATGCATATTTAATTATATCTACTTTTCACACACTGCTACCTTTTATTTCCCACGCGAACTCTTACATTTGACTTAGTTATATAAAAAAATGTCATTATTCATGCTGAAAAGGTACATTTTAATTAAAAGTTAACTCCCATAAAATAGTGGGACATTGAAAAAAATGAATGTACACTTAGAAAAGATATTTTTATATTTATACATAAAGCTATTTGACAGGAAATATTTATTTAACAGTAATTTTATTAATGTCTGCCTAAATTGCTTTTGTTTTCTTACTAGATATTTTCTTTATTTTGTATATCAATTGCCATTTTTTACGTTCTGACAATAATGTAATCTATTTCCCTAATTAGCTAATAAACTTGATTTAAGAGCATAAAAAATATTTGCTGTTATTAATAACGCAAGAAGAATTATAAATTTGATCTTGAGTTAATTAATCAGAATGACGATATGTTTAAGTAGATGTTAAATCGCAAGTGGGACTATACTAAAAATATTAAATAATCGTGTAATATATTTTAATAATTATATTTAAAATATTGATCTTTCAAACATATACTGTATACTTTCCAAGAAAAGGCAACAATGGAGTAAAATAAGGGAAATAAATTAAATTTATAAATATAATTATTAGAATATATCAACCAGCATTTCGCACTATGTTTGAAAATCACGTATCTAAACTTCGTTTTACAAAATATAATATAAAAAGAAATACCAGTTGATTACACAGTCACGACATAAAAAAACATTCACTAATTCGAAAAGACATTATAGACCAGGGGTGGTGAACCTTTGGTACGCATGTCATACATGGCACACGCCAAATTATTTTCGGTACGCCATGCATTCAGGTTCTAAATCAAAATATAATGAAATTTCACAAAATGCATGAATTTAGACTAGCTGAATTTCTCTAAATTGGATTGTTTCTGTTGTTTGTCAGATAGATTGAAGGAACTTAAATGCAAATTAATGAATCGAAAAAGTAGTTCAATATTCTATTCAAATTAAGACGGAGTTGGTAGACTATCGGAAAAGGAAATATTATCAGGCAATGTAAGTAAAAATGCCGATTGTAAAATTATGATAACTTGCAATTCGATTCTTGATAATTGTATAAAGAAGCTGGAAAAGAAGCTGCGAAAAATTTTCTTGGAGGTCATTATTTTCGTAAATGAAAAATATAAGAAAACTCAAGTAGAAACCTCTTGTCAGATAACTACAGTTCATCTTGCATTCTCTTAAACCTAATTGAAGAAACGTCAGTTCGGCTCACTGTGGAGACTCGAAAAGTTTTTGATTTCCGCCTGTTTGTCTGTCTGTTCCGCGATAACTGCCGCAAAAATGATCCGATTAGGTTGTTTTTGGTTGGTATGTTGGCGAGGTACCCGGAATTAGCTGTATAGTTTTTAGTTACATTTGGTTCATTCGTTAGAAAAATATAGAACATTTCTTTTTAGGTCATGATGCTTTCCCATGGGGAATCAGGCGATGTTTTTAAATTTTAACATTCACCGAAAAGAAAATGTCGCATTTGGATAATTGTACAGTGGTGGACATAATTATAAGACACCTACCTAATTTGACATACAGTGAAAGAAAAGATTCAGAGATTAAAAACGCTTTATCAAATACGACAAAAACATAAATTTATTCTGTTATCACACGTAATTGTTTTACAGAAATGATATTTTTATACAGCTTAATAAACAAAACTTAAAAATACCATGGACAAAATTATAAGACACCCTAACATTTTAATTAAAACACCTGCTTTTTTGCGAAATATGCAAATTTTCTGCACGTTGTTATGACGTCAGCAGTTAACTAAAGCAGACGATAACCGACTTCACGCATTTACAAACATGCCACGAGGTACAGAATAAAAAGAAAGTGAAATTCGCGAAATTTGGAGATTAAATGGAAAAGGTGCTTCAGTTAATAATATTTCAAAAGTTATTAAACGCTCTAGATGTGCAATTTCAAATGTTTTGAAGGTGGAAGTAATGGATCGGTGATTAAAAGATCTGGACGTATCCCTTGATTGTCCTCGAGAGACAGACGCCATGTGCTTTCGCTCGCTACACAGAATAAGATGACCACTACAGGCGTTAAAAGTGTTTTGAAACTGAATTGTTCAAACAGAATCATTCGCAGGGTGTTGCATAATGCTTCCTATGTGAAATTTTAAAAATTGAAGAAAAAACCACCGCTTCTAAGGCGGCACAAAATGGACCTTTTAAACTTCAGTAAACAAACTATGGCCTGGACCTCTAAATGGTACTCTGTGTTATTTTCTGATGAAAAAAGTTTAACCTGGATGATCCTAACGAGTTTCACTATTATTGGTATGATTTATGGAAGTCTCCTGATGTACAAATGAGCCGCCAAATGGGTGGAGGCTCAGTAATGGTTTGGGCTGGTTTTTAGGCTCAAGGGAAAACTGATATCGTTTTTGTGCATTCAAGAATGAATTCCGAAAAGTATAAGAATCTTCTTAAAGATCAACTAGCCATATACGGTGAACTTCTTTGTGGCGAAAACTACACTTTCCAGTACGATAACGCGTCGATTAGTACATCGCGCGTAGCAAAAAAGTGCTTTTAAAGCAAAGTATCAACGTTCTTCCTTGGCCTTCTCGCTCGCCAGATTTAGATCCCATCGAAAACTTGCGGGAGATCTCAGCTCGTGAGGTTTACCGAAATGGGAGGCAGTTTACATGTTTCGAAGACCTAAAGAATGCTATAAAATGTGCTGGGGCATTTTGTGCCTCGTGGCATGTTTGTAAATGCGTGAAGTTGGTTATCGTCTGCTTTAGTTAACTGCTGACGTCATAACAGCGTGCAGAAAATTTGCATATTTCGAAAAAAAAAGCAGGTGTTTTAATTAAAATGTTAAGGTGTCTTATAATTTTGTCCATGGTATTTTTAATTTTTTTTATTAAACTCTATAAAAATATCATTTCTGTAAAACAATTACGTGTGATAACTGAATAAATTTATGTTTTTGTCGTATTTGATAAAGCATTTTTAAGCTCTGAATCTTTTCTTTCACTGTATGTCAAATTAGGTAGGTGTCTTATAATTATGTCCACCATTGTAAATGCTAAATTATGAATGCTAAATATACGAAATGGAGATCTTAATTTAATCCAATCGCTTTGGAAATTTGCCAATATATTTATTAGAATTTCGAAATTAATTGCATAAATTATTGGGAAATTTTATGCATTAATTTGAAAGATATAATACATTTTAATTTCTCATTTTTTACAAAAAATTTCAGTGCATTTTTTTTCTCTCTTTCATTAAATGGTTGCTAAGCAACTATATTTCAAAGAATATCAACAAAGGAAAATTCAAGTGAATTGAATTATTTTGACGCGAAATTTTATTAACAAAATAGCTAATTTTCGGGTTATTTAAGTGTTTAATATGCTTTTTTAATGAAATACAACTCCGATTCAAAAAATTAGAATAATGAAAAGAAATACGGTCAAGGGAAATGAAAATCGAATTTATCAAATAAATAATCAACAATATCAAATATAAAGTACTATAATATGAATCTGCATATTTTGCAGATTATAAAAATGTAAACACATTACAATGAAATAGAAAATATATTTAAATCAGCTAACAACAAAAAATTCAAAATATTACAATACTTTCTAACATAGTTCAAAAAATTAGAATAATGAAAATATATTGAAGATAATTTAAACTCTAAGTATTTTTACTTGCTAATCAGTACTTTGTTGCATCACCCTTAGCTTTAATGACAGCTCTTAAACGTTCTGGCATGTTTTTAACTAAAGGTTCACAATGTTTTTTATCCAAATTCGCCCATATGCTCTTTATACTAGAAATAAGTTCTTTTTTGTCTCTAGGCGGAACTTCTTGAAGTCGTTTCTTCATAATTCCCCACAAATTCTCGATAGGATTTAGATCGGGTGAGTTTGCAGGCCAAGGGAGTACAGGTATGTCCTTATCTTTGAGCCATTTAGTTGTTGATTTGGAAGTGTGGGGAGAAGCTAAATCTTGCTGAAACAAGAAATCGTCATCACATAAATCCTCAGCTGAAGGAATCATGAAATGTTCAAGAATTTCTTTATAGACTTCTGAATTGACTGTTGTGGAAACAATACACAACCTGCCTGGGCCTTCAGCAGTCATGCAGCCCCATACCATAACAGAGGTCGCAAATTTAACCGAACGTTTTAAACATTCTTTCTTATAAGCTTCATGTTTGAGTCTCCAGACACGTATACCTTGATTTCCGTGAGACACACAAAACACACTTTCATCGCTGAAAAGTATCTTTTTCCAATCGTCGTGATCCCAAAATAGCCTTTGTTTACACCATTTAACTCTAGCAGCCCTTTGCTTAGATGATAAGAATGGCTTTATCTTAGGCACACGTGATCTAAAACCTAATTTGCGAAGTCGTCGTAGTGTTGTAGATTTGGAGACATTTATACCCATTTCTTTCCATTTTCTATGCACATATCTCACACTCCGAAAACGATGTTTCTTCACAATCTTTTTCAATTGCCTTTCATCTCTTCTTGAAGTTACTGGCTTTCGACCACTTTTAAAGTGTTTATTTTGAAAACACTTATTATTAGAATATTCTCTCAAAACTGTACTCACACTTGCTTGAGAGCATTTCACTTCTTTTGCTATAAAAAGTTGTGTTTTTCCTATTTCGTGCAAGTACACAATACGATATTTCACAGCCTCAGATAAATCGCTCTTTCGTCCCATATTAAGCAAATACTACGCTACAATCAAATGCCAAACGACTTCTCATTTTCAACGGAGCACATTTTATAGTCCCACAGATGTTAATCCCGCAGCCGTTCTCTCAACTTATAAGAAAAATTTGAATATTCTAATTTTTTGAACCATGCTATCGAGGTATTCTATTTCTTTGAATTATTCTAATATTTTTTAAATAGTTAATTATTAATATATCAGATAAAAATAAATATTTATGTTATATTTATAAATGCTCTGAAGATAATTAGATACTTTTAATATATTTTTTCCTGGACGCAGTATGCAAATTGACGCGTTAGCAACATCAAACTCATTCTTTTTTACATTATTCTAATTTTTTGAATCGGAGTTGTAGATGAGAATTTATTTTAACTACTAAAGAAATATTACCAAATCGGTTTTCCAAATGAAAATAATGAAAACGTTGAATGTGTAAATTGAATATAGGTCACATAAGAGGAATTTACATTTGTATAAGTATATTTTATACACAACATTTTATTCAATTTCAGCAACATATGATGTTTAGCGGTTGACATATAAGTATTCTTTAAAGGATAGGATAAAATCTCTTGTACGAAGTTATAGTTATTCTAATGAAATTAAAATAGTAAATACATTCAAACATATACTCAAGAAATGAAATAGCACAATTACTGGGAATTGAGAATATAAAATTAAAGCAACAACGGTCGGCTCATGGGGGTGGAGCCAACTGAAGTAATGTATTGTTATTCTGTAAAAAATACAGTAATAAATAGATTATCCTATCATTGCATAAAATTGTGTTTAATGCGATATTTCTAAAATTTCAGGAATTTTCGGTAAATTTTATATTCTTATAAATGTAGATATATCTTTAAAAAATTGAATTTTATGATATCAAATTTTATGCAGATAATGTTAAAAATTGGTGATATTAATGAACAATGATTTGTAGAGCTGACGTTGAGGCCTCTGATCTGTAGATTTACTAGTTAAATACGAAGCTGTTTACAATTATTCGGCATCTAAAGCGCAACTAAAGAAATAAAATTAAAAAAATATTTTTTTCTAATATATAATAACAAATGTTACCCTAATTTATTTAATCCCCAAAACAAAATTTTATGGAATTTTGATTTATTCTTATTTGATTCTTTAAATTTTCGTTGTTGGCACATCGTTACGTAAAATATATTTTTGGAAATATTTTGCACGTGTGTATGAAAAGATTCGCCGTCCCTGGTATAGATAGTTGAACAATGCGGTTTTCATAGAAATATACAAAACGTCATGAGGTTGTTTTATAACGAAAACTTTTTATGACAGAATCACTGAATTTGTCACTAACAAATGGCGTTTCAGTGGTGTCAGCACAGTTCACAATGCAACTAGGAATGCAAATATTCCATTTGGCGGATGCCATTAGTAGAAATATCGGTCAGTCGTAACAGGATACTTCAGAGAGCATGGAAAATGATTTATGCTGTAATTTTGTTATAAAATACCTTAAATAGCAACAGGCCACAACTTTGAGACAACCGATGGATAAAATTAAGGAATGAATTTAAAAATAATTTTTGACTTCCAAAATATTTCTCCACAATTGCAATTTTATTTTAACCTTTATAATAAAGTTATCAACAAATCTAAAATATTTATATATTCGATAAAAAACTGGAAGTTACAAAAAATGTGCTTACTTATCATATTCTAACTGGTTCAGCGTGTAGAGTAGGAAAGATTCTAAAGTTAATATTAATTACCACACCGAATAGAAACTTAACGTTCACAATAGAGCAGTTTTTCTGCGTTAAAATGTATGTCTATAAATCAAGATCTGTTTTTACCACTCATTTTTTAAGGGCATATGACACCCTTCCTCACCCAATGACCAACTCTCTCTTTTAGAATTATTTTCGTTTTACGTTTCATATTTTCAATTTACAA
The DNA here is from genome assembly GCA_963931845.1 of Maratus michaelseni. Lineage (NCBI taxonomy): Eukaryota > Metazoa > Arthropoda > Arachnida > Araneae > Salticidae > Maratus > Maratus michaelseni. Next base: position 99,640,114 of record OZ007591.1, read on the forward strand.
TAAAATTAAGTTAAAATATTTAAAATATGTTTATAAAAATAAATTTTCTTTGCCACAGAGTTTATTTTATTTTTGGTTTCATTCTTATTATATCCTTGTTTAACCCCCTATTCTTTGAGTATAGAGGGAATTCCTTAGAATATATATAGAATTCCTTATTAGAGGCAAAATTCTGAACTCTTCCTAGTCACTTTCGATCTGTTGACTCTAGTCCCAATAGGTTATACGGTTTTAGGTAAATTTTATATATGCTTTATAAGAAATTTTGAGTTTTTGTTAAACAACTTACATTTTGTTTGAAATTGTATATTATGATAGTTAGATTGCGATAAATCAATAAAGCTACAAATTCGTTAAGCCAAAAGTTTTAAAAATGCATTTATTTAAGTTAAACTTATTTAAAATAGTTTAAAGTGTAAAGTAGAACTTTTCATGGATAAATTTTACACAATCCGTCGATTGGAAGTACCGTCTTCATATCACAGTATTATTTGCATTTTGTTATATCGCCAATTAGCAATGAATACCCAAAGAAAGAAAATTTCATTATTTTTAATGGGCGTATACCTGAGATTCTGCAGTAATTATTTTAATAAACTAGAGGGCTAACGCCCGCTAGCGGCCCCCGAATTCCTACGAACCTATTATGCATACAATAAATGTTATGCATAAAACTATTATGCATAAACTGCATAAAATTTTTCATAAAATAAATGATTTTTCCTAAATGGGTAAACAAACAAATTGCAAGTCCTACAAAATATTTCATCTATTAAATTTATAAAGGAAAATCTATTTAGGTATGAAAAAGGTTGAAAATCTATTTAGATATTCAAACACTGTTTTTGACCGTTTGACGTCATGCACGGCACTCTTCCCTGCCGGTTTCATTCGCATTCTTTTTTACACCAGGCTACATCATGAACGATTACCTCCATGGTTTAATATTTTAAACGTTCACGATGAATGAATCTTTTGTGTTTAGAAAATCTTCAGAAGTGTTAACATTGTTTATAATGATGATGTAACAATATTTGTCTGTAAGGTGCAACAATACAAATTTAAAAATCACAGTGGACTCAACAATGGTACAAAAAAGTACAAACGCCTGGCCTATCAAAAGGTGAAGCGGGCATCCCGGAATTGTTGATGACAGTCAAATGCTTTTCGCTTTTATTATTATATAGATAAGTATTCCTAGACGAGAAGAATATTCTTAACTTTTTTAAATATGCATTTATGGATACATTCCTTATTAGTGGTAACAATAAATAACTGAATTATCTAAATTCACCAACCTGAAATATTTGTTCCTCCCTTGCTCTTACCCTTCCTATTAAAAATCAATGTATTTACAGATGAGAAAATAAGCAAAACTTTTCCTCAATGTTTTCGAAATTTGGCTCTTTCCACTTCTGTAACTTTATTTAGAATTTGCCAAACATTGAATGCATTTTTCTTTTTAAAATTTTAAATCACCATTTTTTTACATTGCCTTTTGTTTGTAAAAAAGAGAGAAAGATAATAATAATTACAATTTAATATTGTTATTTTGAAGATTTCACTTAAGAAAAAATAGAAAAATGAATTATACATTCATTAAAATGCATATAGATTGAATTAGTCCCAAAAAACTGAAACTTAAACAGTAAAAGCAAAAGTGACGGTTAATACTAAGTAACTTCAAATTTGGACCGATACTGGTAAATTTATTCGTGCCTATATCAGATAACAGATATCGGCCCAGTGTCATCTACAGATTTTTAGACGTAAAAGGGCCCAATAATAGTAAATGGCATTAGGAAAAATAAATTTTCTAATGTGAAGTGCAGAACGCTACTAGAACCGAACCAATTCCACAATGCCGATGTCGACACTAAACCAATATTTCCGACTTAAACCCAACCGTGTGCGTAAAGGTATATGCTTGCTGGGACATGTTAACATAACAATTAGGATAAATATTTGCAATAGTATACCTTTGGTTTTCCCATATAATATAACTGCCAACATTTACACTTTTCTCTTACGTTATTATTATTTTTTATGTGCCGGATTTAATCGCAGAATTTTGAAAGTTAAATAAGTCAAAAATTACTTTTAAAAGTGAGTGGTAACCAAAATTGCGTAAAAGTTGACTGCTACAATAGTATATAAAAGCGATAGAAATAATCGGAGATTTGTCTTTCTTCTGGTGTATTATCTCAATGATATTTTATATATCAATAGGATAAAAATGTCGCATTTTACATATTGTTTATAAAATGTTACAATGAAAAAGAACCAACAAGTATCCTTAAAGCTTCTAAAAATCTCTCTACCTCGCCAAATAATACATTTATTTAAATAACGTTCAATGAGCGCGGGCGCGCGCAAATTTCACAACAGACATTATACTTCTTAAAATGTTTTCAAATACAGTACCAAATCTATTTGAGGATCTTTGTTATTCCTCAATTCATTAATCTGTTTGGAAAAAAAAATTTCTTCTATTTCAAATACCGTTTGGTGTGGTAGAAGTTATACTATTTAATTGTTTAAAATTTTATTTCTATCATAATGTAATTGATATTAGTTACGCTAAGTTATTATTTTATTTTACGTAGGCAAACTAAAAGTACTTAGTAAATTTTTTGAAATTATGACCCAAAACTTAAAAAATGGGAAGACCTCATTATATATTTGATGATGATGATGATCCAGAAGAATCAGTTATAAAGAAAGATCTTTATATTTCTAAAGATAAAACTACAAAGTGGCGTAAAACAGAATATGCCAAAGGATCAAAAGCAAACAATGTGCATATTGTGAAAGTACTTCTTGTAACAGCGTAACAATACGAAACACGTGGGTCGTAAAAAAAACAAAGCGATGCGCGCTCGCCCGTGAGAAATTTTTTAGAATTCCCGCTGAAAGGTTAAAAACAACTGTGTGATTCAAAAGTTTTATTTTTATATAAAAATGTCATCTAGAGTGTGTAAACTACATCCAAACCGATTTTGTTATGTTTGTGGCAAAATTATTCAGTTAAATCGTGGTTTTCCTATTACAAAACCATTGCAAGAAGCCTTATTTACATTATTTTGGATTTCCGGTGTAAAATCGAGATAAAAATTGGGTTCCTCATGTGATTTGCACTAATTATAGCTTGGTCCTCAGCTCCTGGTATTCAGGTATAAATAGATCATATAAATTTGGTACACCAATGCACACTAAGTACACTAAGTACTGTTGTTTCTTGTGCCTATGGGACTCCAGAGCAAAACAGGATCATTATAAAAGAAAAATTTGGCCTATACGAAATGAATATGTTCTAGGTAAGATGAACGTAAAAACTACATGTTTAGTTGACCCCAAAAAATATTATTACCACCGCTTCACATTAAGTTGGGCTTGATGAAAAATTTTACAAAAGCTTTGGATAAATCCAAGCCTGCCTTTCAATACCTTTGCTCTGTATTTACGAATATTTCTGTAGCTAAACTAAAGGAAGGAATATTTGTGGGTCCACAAATCAGGAGAATATTGGACGATGCAAAATTTGACAGCCTTTTAATTGAGGTAGAAAAAGCAGCCTGAAACTCTTTCAAAAGTGTGTCGTTAAAATTTTTTTAGGCAATAAAAAAAGTGATAATTATAAAGAGATTGTTGAAAATTTATTACAAAATTACGAGCGTATGGGTGTAAATATGTCACTAAAAATTCATTTTTTGCATTCCCATTTAGATTTTTTCCCAGAAAATCTTGGTGGTATGAGTGATGAACATGGTGAGCAATTTCACTAAGATTTAAAATCATTGAGCAAAATTATCAAGGTGTTTGGGACCAAAATATGCTAGGTGATTATTGTTGGTCTGTTGTGAGAGATACAGATTAAAATATTTATAAAAAAAGAGCAAAAATTGTACATTTTTAACTACTTATTGTTTATATAGATGTAGTTTTTTGTAAAAATCTTCTTAATAAATATTTCAAAAAACTGACGTGCTGGATTTTTAAAAATATTTTCTTCCAAGATGTAGATACCCAAAGTAACGTATCTCTGTATATATTTCATTTCATGAACAAAAGTCATGTAAACTAGTGTTATTAAATGAAATGGTAAATAATATGTAAAAATAATCGTATTAGTTCCGTGTAAAATCTCTTTAAAATAATAAACATTAGTTAAAGAGATTGTTAAATAAAAAAACTCGACTCTGAGAATAAAAATTATTTTTCAGCCTAAATAATGGTAGATTTCCTTAGTACATGCACTTTTGTTATTGCAGATTTATATTGAATTAATAATGAAAATTTTCGTTACTAAGAATAGATTTAATTTAAAATTTAAAATTAATTGAACGCCTTAAGGAAGTTTTAAATTAAAAGAGACGTATTTAAAAAAAAAATACTTTTCCTTAGGTTGTATCAATTCTTTAGAGTGCTCGATAAAATATTTGGAAACACTATATGCCTTAAGCAATTACAGATTTACAGATTATAAGCACGGCTGTTAATGTCAGGATTTTCAATGAAAATGATGTTTTGTTTAATTTAAGCAATAAATCTTTTAGTTTGAAAATTTACATTATTATTTGTGCAATGTTCAATTTAAAATTAAAATTTTGAGAGCTGTTAATATATGTGTCGACAAGTAACTATTAACATATATGTCAACATATCATTGGATTTTTAATGAATAAAAGTATCTGTCGTTTGAATAGAAAAGTTTTCTAAGCGTGAAAATATTTTAATCAGTCCGTCTAATATTTGTAATTTCGAATGAAAATTATCAATATGAAACAAACAAACTAGATGTGACTTTCAAAAGTATATTTTGTATAAAAGTGTTTTTTCTTTCATGTTAAATTAATTAATTTTAAAATTTATTTCTTAAAAATAGTTTTTATTATAGAAAAATGAAACAATCTTTTAGATGTTATGAAACTTGATGAAATTGGTAGTTTTTATTAAATCAGTTATTGGAGCAACAGAAAAGAATGCGAATACAGGGTGCAAAATAAAGTAAAATTTGATTAATGAAATAACGTCTGAACAAGTGAAGCTAGAATTGCGGGGCAAGTATGACATCACAAATCAGATGTACAATTACTACTAATAAAAGCAGCACATGTAAGAAAGGTACAGTTTAATTTTAATTATATAATCAAATTAAGTATGATCAATAAGCCTAACATCAGCAACAATACACGTGCATTCGAATGCATACAGATGCATTGTAGCAGATGGGGAGCAAATTAACCAATAGCAGATGTTAAGCAAATTAACCAAACTTTTTCTTATTGAAATAAATTGATTCTTGCTTGGATTTTTAGCTGTGCATTTTCCTCATAATGTCTTGTTTCTGTACGAGATTGGTGACGTATATCTCTCATAGTTTTCGAGATAGAGTAAATTACATCCAAACTTAGAGGCGCTATAATCACCCTCATATGATAGCGCATAGTTCATAGGTAGATACTTAGCCAACATTTTCTAAATTTATGCGTTAAGATCTTATTTGAGTGTTTTCTGACTTTAATTTGCACCCCGTATGCTACGATATAGTTTAAAAGGTTGTTTTCTTTTCACTTATTACTAATAACCGTAAAAATCCTAATTCCATTTGCGTAAAGGCAATTTCAATACACGGAACAAGCTTAATATTGAATAAAATAAAAATCAACATAATAAAGTCAAATTAATTATGCGTAACTATTGGTAAATTTACCTATCTTTAAAAAAAAATGGAGATTTGTTCAGTTTTATTGCTAGAAGTTGTTTTCTTTGTATTTTGAATTCAAAGGTATTATATATAAATATATATATATTTAAAAATGAAAACACATGTGAAGAACGAAGGATAAAACATCATAAAAAGCAATGGAATGGACACTGAAGGAATTATATTTAAAAGGATGAAAAAGCAAAAATTGAAAAAGCAAAATTGGAAAACTATGAACATCTTATAGAATCTTCAGAAGAGCTTTATAAGAATTTTCATAGTAAGTATATGTTATTTCAACAATTATTGTCAGTATTATGCCTAAAATCGACGCTATTAAGCCCCTAATAACATATATAAATGAAACAAGAAAATTAAGGACCGAGATGAGGTTCAAATGACAAAATAAAATGAAACACGAAAATTAAAACCCGACATGAAGTTCAAATAGCAAAATAAATAAATAAATATGCAACTGAAATAGAAATTAGATAAATAAAAAATTATTCAACTTAAATAGTAAATAGAACATAAAATAATGTTCAAGACTTGCCAAAAAGGACAAATTTGAAAGTAGATGTAAAAAGATTGCAGTTACTTGTCATTTAGCCAGACACCTGTTCCTGCTCAAAATGGCTGCCTATCAAAGACCAAAACTTTGCCGAGAATAGTGCTAATATAAAATAAAACTATGTAGTGCTGCCATCTATCCCAGAAAAATATAAGTAAAATCTAAAATTGTAGACAATTTAAAAAAAATGCTAGTGCTGCCATCTGTTAGTGATGAAGATGAAATATAATAAAAAGAGAGAAAGAGAAACATATATTGACAAAGCAAATAATATTTGAAATGTAAGGAAACTTAATGAAGTAAATAAATGTTAAATATAATAAAGATCATATGAGGAGACAAGTACAGTAATTAGCAATGTATAATAAGACATTGTGTGTATTTATGTTGTAGAAATGATGTTGTGTTGTGAAGTGAGTAAAATGATTAAATGCATAAGCACCCCCCTTTTTTGTAACTTATACACATATATATATATATATATATATGTATATTTAAAAATAAAAACACATGTTAAGAACGAAGGAAAATACATTATAAAAAGCTATGGAGCACTGAAGGAAGTATAATACCCTAAAAGATGAGAAAGCAAAAGTGAAAAACTATGAGTATCTTATAGAATCTTCAGAAGGGCTTTATAAGAATATTCATAGTAAGTATATGTTATTTCATCAAATATTGTCAGAATTATGCCTAAAATCGAAAAATATTAAGCCCCTAATAACATACACAAATGAAACCAGAAAATCAAAAACCAACATGAGGTCCAAATAACAAAACAAGTAAATAAATATGCTACTGAAATAGAAATTAGATAAATAAACAATTATGCAACTTAAATAGAAATCTGAACATAAAATAATGTTTAAGACTCACCAGAAAAGACAAATTTTAATGTAGATGTAGATGGATTTAAGGTACTTGAAAATCAACCAGAAACCTACTCAAAAATGGTGGTATATCGTTGCCAAAACATTAATGGGAAAGATGATAATATAATGTTATAAAGTTATGTAGTGGTGCCATCTAGCCCAGTGAATTATAAGTAAAAGCTGAAATTGTAGACATGTTAAATAAATATTCTTGTGCTGCCATGTACTAGATGAAGATAAAATAAAAGAAAAAGAAAGAAAAAAGAAAAATATTGGCAAAGCGAATAGTAGTTGTAATGTGAAGAAACTTAAATAAGTATATAAAATTTAAATATAATAAAGATGATATGGGAAGACAAGTACAATATACAGGGTGATTATAAAAAAATTATCCCGATATATGAATCCTTAACTGTCACACCGTTCACAGATACTGACTGAAATTTTGGTTTTAAGTATTTTGAGGTATGCGCTCAAGAATCGTATGAAAAACAACAGTTAAACTCTAACAGTTACGGTTAGAGTGACAAAATTTTGAAAATTTCAAATGGCAACACCTATGTTTTTTTATTGGAATGTGATCTTCATAGTTAAAAAACCATAAAAAGGGTTGAAACGATAACTGTAACACGAAAGTTGCCGGCGCTACAGAGACTAAGAAGAAAAGTGAAAACAACCAATAAAGGACAGAGAAGAAACCGAAAGTAAAACATTTTATTATTCAGTGCTATCCACCATCTGCCGCATGCAACGTGTCTTCATGTTTGACGTGGAAAATTTGTGAAACACAATAAAATGTTTTGTTTTCTGTTGATTCTCTGTCCTTATTCGTTGTTTTCACTTTTCTTCTTAGTCTGTCTAGCGCCGGCGATTTTGTGCTACAGGTGCCGTTCCAACGCTTTTTATGGTTTTTCACTATGAAGATCACATTCCAATAAAAAAATAGGTGCTGCCATTTCAAATTTTCAAAATTTTGTCACTGTAAGCGTAACTGTTAGAGTTTAACTGTTGTTTTTTATACGATTCTTGAGCGCATACCTCAAAATACTTAAAACCAAAATTTCAGTCAGTTTCTGTGAACGGTGTGACAGTTAAGGATTCATATATCGGGATAGTTTTTTAATAATCACCCTGTATATATATATATATATATATATATCACTATACAATCTAATGAACATAAGTTACTGTTTTGTCTCCTATTAAGAAAAAATAATCAAAATATGGATTAAGAGGATATTATCTGTTAACCACTTTTTAACTCATTTCCAACAAAAAAGGTTATGGAATGCGTTTGTATAAATTTTTGTGTATATCTGTTATGTATAACCTTTGAAAGGATGCTCCAATTTTTATATTTTTTTGTTGGTGGTGGTGTTGAAAAAGGCTCGTTCTCGTGATGGTTTCAATATAAATTTTGTCAAAATTCAAAAATGGTATATTTTTCTGTTTTTTATCTTATTTTTAAAATTATAATCTCTAACTTTCATAAAAATTGATCAAGTGTCCAAAATGTAAATATATTGTAAAGGTACAATAGCTCCTTATAAGTTACATGGTACTAATTTATGTTGTTAAAATAATTGTGTATTTGTTTACAAGAACACGTAAAGTTTAAATATATGATCATCTCCTGCGTGTATAAATGAGCGATGTTGGCAGAAAAATAAATGTGGATAACAATAAAGGATTTTCACAAAAAACACATTGCTGTGCCAAATAACTCTTATTAAAAATACTTGTAATAAATAATTATCAATGAATTTTATTATTGTTTTGTGAGTATAAGTGTGAGTATAAGTGAGTTTAAGCACAACTACAATTGTGAAATAAAATTATAAATGTTCACTTTAATTGAATATCTTATTTATATGTGTTAATAAATGCAGTATTAACACCATATTCATATGGTGTTTCAACAAATATGTTTTTAAATTTATTACAAACCATAGAGTTTAAATATGAAACAAAAATAACCGTGTCAAAAATTTTTAATGGAAAATGCATTTTTTGCAATTTTATGCACAGAATTTTTCTATGGAAAATTTAAAAAATGACGTAAGGAGTTGTGCACGCAAGTGAATTCTGTGTTTATAATTGGCACTAGGTTGTTATGAATGCGTTAATATAAAATGGCAATATCGGGGTATATCAATAATATTTCCACAGGGCAATTTTTTTCAATGATCGAACGGGCCTAGCATTCATCAATGATCATGAAAACTCTGTGAATCAACACAGAAGCTGATTTAATCGATGGATGTATCATGTATTTAAGCTCATTAGACTTAATGAAGCTATAATGAAGAATTAACTTTTTATTGTTATCGTTCTTTAAAGAATATATAACTATCGTGCTTAATTTTTGACACGCTAACTTTTCTTAAATTCTGCGGTTTCAGATAATATGTAAAGCATAATTGTGTTAAAGAAATTTTCAAAACTATAATTTGTAGCATATGTGAACATGGGTTTAAATTAGAGACAATAATTATAATTTATTTTAAAAATTTCTGCAATGCTTAAATCTGTGACATGCATTGCATTAGCTGTACATCAGGAGTTTTATATTTCAATAAACATTTCCTGTAAAAAATACAAAAAATATCACCCACTTCTCTACAATAAAAAAGTTTCTTCTAGAACCTTAATATTTGTGTTCTAATGTCTTATTTAAAAACAAAACTTTTTTATAATTTTGTGAGTTTTAACACTTCTTAACGTTTATTTCATTAATGTTAAAACACTTTTATGTACATTTATATTTCATGAATGATTAATTATTGATTTTATTTTTAGGTATATGGCTGTGCTGTATCCCCTTGAATCCAGGATGCAACAAACAAAATCAAGAGCCAAAAAAATTATTTTAGTGGTATGGATTTTACCTTGTTGTGTTGCATCACCTTTCCTGTATCCGTCTGAAGCATTTGCAAACATCCTTCACAGTGACTACGGTGTCATCAGAAGGTTAACGTGCTTCATTTCCTTACCAGAGACATTCAGACGAGGATACTACACATTCCTTTTCGTTTTTATATATCTGTTGCCCCTCTCTTTCATTGCGGGGACATGTTTTCAAGTTGCTAGGTGCTTACTTAAAGACATACCAGTCCATAGGCAAGGTAGTATTAGAAGACAAGAAGCTAACAGGAGAAAGGTAACTAAAGATGCATAGATGCAAACCTTTAGGTATATTTGTTTAACTTAAATAAACATTTTGGAACCACCAAATTTTATTAATAAAATGTTTCTTGATTTTATGGGGCACTATAGGTTTTCGTTTCCTACGACTTCTGTGCCACTCTTTTTTACTACACTTACGTCTTTTTTTCTTTCTTTTTTTTTTACTATATCTCTAAACTTAATTGACTTGTCCGACCTAACTTCTTGTTTTACTCTTACTTATTAAATTTTTATTATTCCCAATTCCTTATGTTACTGCTATAGCATAATTTTAATTCAGTTATTTTTCGCTATCCTTGAACTATAATTATACCTAAACTTTTGCCAATGACTCCATCTATTGGCAAGGCGTCTCTTTCTTCGACTGGGTGTACAGTTGACTGCAAATCGGAAATCTCTGAAATCTGCAGCACAGTGTTAGACACGATTTAATTTGTAATTTTTACTTTTGTTCATTTTTTTTCTTTATTTTTATAATATAACATTATGTTACAATTTTTTTTACTCTGAATAGTCATTGCTTTGGATTCTGTTCCCGTTGGCCTCACATTTTTTTATTTCTATAAAAACAGTTCTATTTAACACAGTTCTCTATGAAAACAGTTCTCTATAAAAACAGTTCTCTATGCACACAATCTGTATGAACATCTCTGACAGTATCAATTTTTATTTTTCTTATATTTTTAGGTTTTTCAAATTTTTAATTTTGCTATTCTGTTCTCAAAATTTAATTAATTTTAACCTAAATTTTATATTTTTTAAACTCATTCCTTTTTGTAATATTTTTTTAAGTAATTGCGGTTAGTCCAAATTCCTTATGGTTCCCTATGAATTGTCATGACACTTATTTCTAGTCTGGATGTTATATTGTAATGCAACTAGGCAGTCCCTTCACTTTCTCACACTGTTCACCTCTGTGCAGCATGATTTTGTTTGTTATGTAGCATTTCTGATGCAAAATATGTTTATTTAACTTAAAAAATATCGGAAAGTTGGAAGCTTTGACAATGATACTAAATTTAACACTGTTTGTCATCGTGTTGTGCATATTCAATGGCTAATGAACATATTAATTACTCTTCAAATTGTGTCTTCAAAGTATTTGTCATATTCTTACAAAATAGTAGTACAAAAGAAATCCAAATTATAATACTTTAAAAACAATAATTCTACATACCTTATTTTTAATTAAAAGTACTACATCAGCGCTTACGCCGCTTCGAAAAAAAATATTTAACTATACAAAAAATATTTAAATTCATATTTTTAATTTACATAGTTATTATTTAATTTAGATACATTTGAATCACATGAAATTATTTACACAAAACCGTCAAAATCTGGGTTTTATAAATAGATTTACAATTCTAAATATATATAAAATAGACTAATCCAAATCTTGATTTTCATCATCTGATGTGTCACATTTTTCTACATTCTTTTTCTCAACTATTTCAGCTTATTTAAAAGCCAAAAAGATTACATAATCCAGTGTTTTTACAACTAATGTAATTATTTCTTCATAGGTAACACTTTTAAACTCTCTATTTTAAATATTTTCCTTTTCTATTTTCATTTATATACATGAAAAGATGATATTGGAATCGCGAAAATTTTTGACTTTTATTTTTTGGTAGATTTACACGCTTTCGGATGTCTTGAATAAGATTTGACTATTTCTGGAAAATGTCGGTTTGTCTGTCTGTAAGTCTGTATGTGACATAATTGTTTTGGCCGCTTTCTCTCAAGAACTAATGCAAGAAATTTCATATTTTTTTACTATATGTTGTTAGACCTTGTGCTGTTTAGTTTTGTGTGTATATCGTCTAAAAGGTGGCGCTGCAGTTGCTATGCTCCATTATTCGCTATTTCCATAATAGCTATATCACCTAACGCACAGGATTTCATCAACTACAGATTCTCACAAATCCTGATATTAAAACATGCTGATTTTGTTTTAGTGCATATCGCCCAAAATGTGGATCTGCTATGCTGTATTGTGCACGATTTTTGTCATAGCTATTATCTTGGCATCTATGGGATGGAATTTTATCAAATTTGATATTCAGTTAGACTATGACGTAATTAGATACTGATTAGATTTCTACGTGTATAGCCCAACAGGTGGCACTACTGTGCTACATTTTTGACGATTCCCATTATGGCTGTACCTCAGCATCTATCGGATGGAATTTCATAAAACTATGTATTCAGTCAGACCGTGACATATGTTGGTATTAATCAGATTTGGGGGAATCTTGCTCAACAGGTAGCGCTTCTGTGTTTTGAACGAATTATACGATAGTTGTACCTCGAATTCTGTGGAATAGAATTTCACCAAATTTAATATGTTAAACATTTGTTAAAAAATACGTTGTTGTAGCTTTGGCTTTGTTTATTCAACTAAAGACACGGTTATGATGTTCTTGCACGATTTGCGGGATAGCTATATCTCAGCATTTATTGTACTGTCCTCTAAAAAATACCCCACAGTGAGATGTTTCCTTAAAACAACCCATCTACTACATTAAATATTTCCCTAAAGTCAATTTATTTTGCTTTGTTCTGTTTTTAAGCACCAATTAGAATAATACAAATAGTTAAAAATACCTAAGGATTTAGTTTTAAAATAATTTAAACTAACAACTTCAGAATTCTGGCAAAACATGATCTCAATTTTTACAGATTTGTTTAAATAAAATAGAATTTTAGAATGATCTAGATAATTTTTTTATGTTAAACTATTAATGTGTAATAAAATGCTTAATTTTCAGCTAATTATGTCAGGTGCGGGTATTTTTCTGGTTTCATGGGTTATTTTGGGGGAAAAGTGGGTTTTTTTAAATTCTCGCTTAATTGGCTGCCATTTTGTAATAAAGTGATAAAATGAAAAATGCTCAACAACATTAAAATCTTAGTCAGAACAAGCTGTTAAAATTTAGCCGTGTTTAATTTTTTTAAATTCTTTATTAGACTTTATACAGAGAAAATTTCAAAAACTGGGTTTTTTTAGAGGGCAACACAATATGGCATTGACTTTTACAAAATTTAATATGTTATATATTTATTAGAAATTGTGGGGATTAAATTTTGACTTCGTTCACTCAACAGGGAGCGCTGCATGCTATATTTTTACGATGGATATTGTAGCTGTATCTGAGTTTCTACAGAGTAGAAATGGACTGAATTTGTTTGAAGTTATTAATTAAAAATATATATGTTTGTCCAATTTTGTATTTGAATACCCAACATGCCTACCATTGAACTGTGTCTTTTTTCATTCACTGAACACTATAACTCCAAGTTAAATTTCAACATGATCTCTACTTTTTAATTGTTAATGTGTAATAGTGCTAATTAAATGAATATATTAGAAACTTATGGAAGAAAATTTGTGTAGGCTAAAGCGTACTAATAATTGTTGGTGAGCTGAAACATCCGTAAAAAGGAAATTTTGAAATATTAGTATATCGCTTTAGTCAATTTCACAGAGACTTGAAGATTACAGTTTAAGAATACAATTTATGTTATCAGTCTTAATGTTTTAATAGGCAGTTTTAAAAAATCAAAAATTGTCGTCTTAGACGTGTTAAATTGTATTGCCACGCCTACACCTCATGATTCAAAATAGATGTTATGGCGATTATCTCTTCAACCGCTAAAATGAAAGAAACATTTTTCCAATTACTAAAAGTATATACACTGCTCAAAACAATTAAAGGATATTGCAGTTTTTGGTGGATTTTGTATCTGGGAAACTTTTTACTGATTGATACATGGTAGACAGACATAGTAGGTTATATGAGAATAAATTACACATGTTTGGCAGAAAAAAATGCATTTTATTGCGCATTTGTGTACAAAAGGAAAAAAACACAATTTGTGCATATGAGAAAAAAGAATAAGAAAAGGTGTTTTCTTCAAAGAAAATCATTTTCAGTAGGGGGTATGGTTTCCACGGGCGGCCAGCAACGTTGAACACCTTTGAGGCATGGACTCAATGAGGCTATTAATGACGAGTTGGGGTATTCTGCCCCACTCTTCCAGAAGAGCTCTTTCCAGTTCTTGGAGAGTTTGTGGGGGTTGTTGGCGGCCAGAAACTCGTCTTTCTAGAGCGTCCCAAACGTGCTCGATTGGATTCATGTCTGGAGAACACGCTGGCAATTCCATTCGAACGATTCCTTCCTCCAAAAGGAAATCCTCCAACAGGTTTGCACGATGTGGCCTGCAGTTATCGTCCATTAAAATGAAGTTATCTCCGATTGCTGCAGCGTAAGGGACTACAATAGGTCTGAGGATCTCATCCCTATATCGGCGACCAGTCAGAGCTCCATCTCGAATGATGTAGAGGTCAATGCGCCCGTCAATGGAGATGCCATCATACACCAACACTCCTCCACCGCCAAATCTGACACTTTCGTGCACGAACGCAGGATTATTCCTACTGCCACGGTCCCTCCAGATGAAAATACGCCTATTAACCGGATGCACAGAAAAACGGGACTCGTCAGAAAACAGAATATTGCTCCATTCATTTCTCTTCCAGTTGACATGCTCGGTTGCCCACTCCCTGCGGTCGCGACGATGCCTTGATGTTAATCTAACACATACCATCGGTCGGCGAGCATACAGACCTACAGCATGGAGCCGGTTTCGGACAGTCTGAGTTGAAATCGTGGTGCCTGTAGCCGAGCGAAGGTGTTGTTGGAGAAGAGTAGCGTTCATGTTTCGGTGTCTCCGAGCTGTTAACGCTAAATACTGATCTTCATTGGGCGTTGTTGCCCGTCTACGACCTTTCCCTGGTCTTCGGCCTGCACATCTACTCTCCAAAAAACGGTTCCAGATCCTGGAAATGACACTTTGTGACACTCCAATGGCTTGCGCTACTTCGGCTTGAGTTTGGCCCCCTTCTAACCTACCAACAATTCTCCAAGCTTCTGAATCTGTCAAATGACTTCGCTGAGACATCGTACTCATCGAAACAAAGCAATCACTGAATGCCGATCATCCTTGTCTTCATTCTCTTTTATCCAGTTGAAAGTCAAATTTAATTCGTTGCCGCTGAAGTGACGTTTTTGACGTCGAACTCAAAATTTGCATACTCCACAGTTTGAAAACCAGAAAAATTTGCATTTGTGATTCTCTTCTTCTATTTTCGGCAAAAAAATTTCGTTTATATCTTTATTTTATATAAAACTTCAAATATCCTTTAATTGTTTTGAGCAGTGTAAATAGAGAACAGCTTTCTCGCACTAAAAATAGGCAGACAATTTTATAGTGCCTGAATATTCCAAAATTTCATAAATTTTAAAGTGTCATAAATCGGCGAGTTTTGATCGAAGAACAATGTAATGTTTGCTGTTTTACTCGTCAAAGCAGGGATAAAGTATATATAAATATAACTTATACGTCCCGGGGGCCGTATAAAAATTAACTTTCGTATTTTAATATGTATACAGCCTCTTGTGAAACAGATGCCATATCTAAAAGCTATACAAGATTTTAATCCTTTTCGTATTGGATGTATTTGTCTATCATAAGCGGTTTAAGAAGTGATCACCATAACCTCTATTTCGAATTACCAGGTATTTTGTTACTCTATTTTGTTGCATAAACTCTGTTGCTTTATCTACGTCTCCCATATTAATTGGTTTTTGTTGTAGGTTTAATGTACAACACATAATCACAATTTAAATAAAATTACACCACAACAACTAACTTTGTTTAATTTCTCTTGAATTACGCTTTTTTATTGATAATCTTATAATCTTATTAGATATGACTGTCATATTTGCACGAATAATAAATGTTAAAAATATTACGGAAACTAGTAATAGAAGAAAATTTTATTTTGTTTAATTTTTTTCCCAAAAATATTGAACAGCTTACAGCAACTACATAATTCATCATACATTAACCATCATACATTTTCAATGGTACAAATGATATGTGCTCATCAGCTTTTACATTCATTTCTTTTAAACACATAGAAACATCCTTTAAGACCTTTCCGGAAATCTGTAAGAGATACTTCCCCTCCATATGCATTGAAACAACTGTCACTGTAACGCAAACTGGGATGATTGGTGATGAAGGAGTGAAACATCTGATGTTTTGCGGTGTATTTTTGGACTTTAAATTTAGAGCAGAGTTACTTTAACATGACTTTTTCTATGTTGATTTCTGTTTGGTAGTATACAGGGGTTTTGTGTGAGACATTTTCATGTTTTAACAGCATATAAGACCTTTCAGTAACAAAAAAATGCGTATTTTGATACACTTTTCCAATTTATGTTGAGCAATAAAACTTTTGCTGATGTTAAAATGAGATGATTATAGCTTGCAAAACGTAGTACTAAGTTAAAAATTTTAAATCTATTTTTTTGTAATAAATTTATTTTTTCAAACAATAGAAAACAGCTACACAAAAGTTTAAAAGGTAAATAAATACCTCCTGTTTCCTGGAAGATAAATTTTTAAAGCTATACAATAGAACATGTTTTACTATATCAAAATAAGCGTTGGCTGTATTCTGTAAATCTCGAGTATTAAAAACCTCAAGTCTAACGATTTAATATTTTTTAGAATTGAAAATTTCATCCAATTTTGAAAACAATAAAACCATTATAATTAAACACGCTACAAAATAAAATATTTTGGTTCCATAAAAAAATTGGGGGTTTACAGAATAAAAATCTGTATGTAGCTACAACATAAATGTAAACATTCATATATCTACGTTCACAAATATTTTATTAATCTTGCGGGAAAGTATAAAAGTTAGAAAGCGTGAAAATCAAGTTTAAAGATTTACTTTTATAAAGGGCAAGTTACGATTAATATTTATAATTTTTATACTGCAGAAATATTTTTCAATTTTGATGCGGTTTGCTTTAACACAGAAAAATGACACTTTCAAATCTAAATAAATCGATGTTTTCATTTTGTTATGAAACTTTTCGTTTCAAATATGATGACCCAATGCTTTCAATTCTGAAATAGTAGAAATACTCAAAAATGATTAGGGTCAGTTCAAACTCATTTTTTAAACATGGACATACTCAAATATGGGGCACATGATGTTTTATTCTTGAGTTGTGTGCATGTTTTCAGAAATGAGTATATACATGTTTCAAACTTGAGTAATTTTGATTCGGAGCCATTTTAACTATGCGACATACTCAGATTTGAGTATTTTTTGCTCAGTGTTTAAAATGTCGTTTTTAAAGTGAAAATGTTCCAAAAGTTCCAAATTACATTTTAAAACTATTTTTTGAAATATCGATTTATTGTAGGTGCAAATATACTATGTTCCCATAAAAGAAAATCAAATGATAGTTATTTGGGCCTAATTTAAAGTATCTTAACTGATATAATCTCTTTGTTTTTTGAAGGTTGCAAAAATGGTGCTGATGGTAGTCCTTGCTTTTGCTGTTTCCTGGACACCATACTTTCTAGTGAGCATTGTCACTCAATACCAAGCTGAAAATTTCATGCACCGCCAGAATTTTTTCTTTACAATGCTGTGTATAAACCTTTTTGCCTTCTTCAATTCCTGCACCAACCCCTTCATTTATGCCGCTATGAGTACACGCTTCAGAAATGGATTTTTAAGGTTCTTTAGATTCATCTGTCTCATGGGCATATGGAACAAAGATGAAAACGGTCATGGAATTATAAATATTTCACCCTCTGTTGCTTTATCAGGGAGAGTTGAAAAGCATGTACGTTTCAGATGTCAGGTATGTATTAAATGTCATATATTGTTTTCTTATTAAAGTATTTTTCAAGGTTTATACATGTTTAATTTTTATGATACTACCACACCTGCCCGGCATTTCTTGAGTTAATCTTGGGGCCTTAACGAAAATGGATTACCTAATACGGCGATCACTGTAACTGGACTCAGTGTGCTTCGCGCCCATAAATAGTTAATAAGGCGATCAAAATAAAAGGGCTTTGTGCGATTCAAGTCTCATAAATTGTTTAAAAAACAATCATTAAAACATATATAAAATTAATAAATTACCTTATTTGGTCCCGATCCGTTGAACAATGTGGGCACCTTTAGAAAACCAACATACGATCGATCTGTTATATACATATAGATTTTGCTAGAATTAACCGGTTCTTCGAGAATAAATAGACCGTAAGTGTCTCTAAATTGGCATCTAAACCCCCATAATCGGGTTCAGAACCAAAGTTGGCGACAAATATGAGTTATACTGGCAACAATTTAATTCAAGATTGTGATAGTGGTAACAATACAAACTATACAAAAAGATTAATTCTGTTCTAAACCGCATTCGCTAAAATTTGCAAATTGGTTGTAAACCCGATTAAAGAAAGCATCCCTTATTCTTCATGACACACAATTTTTAGAATCCAGTTCGACCCTCTTAGAACTTGAATTTCAAAAACGGTGATTAACCATTTTTTAATTAGATTTTTTATGCTGTATTTTGTTAAGATATGTTGAAATGACCCAGAGTTTTTAGCACCCCTTTTACCCTTTTAGGGGTTGAATTTAATTAAAAGTTCTTCTTCATACACCCAGAAAAATGAATTGATTAAAACTGCAAAACATTTTTGTTGAGTACATTTTGGTTGTTTTAGCAAAATTCAAGTAAAATTGAACCATTCTACTAAGAATTAACAAGACATTTTTTGCTGACGATACAATTTTTTTTTTGGAATTGCAAACAAAAAAAAAACAAAAAAAGAGTTGATTCAAACAAAATTTCCATTGACCTATATTTAAACAAAAAGTTTTGTTGGGTCAACCAAATTTTTCTTGATTCAACAAAACATTTTTCTGTGTGTAGGATTCCATTATGCCATCCAAATATATGCACATAATTTCAAATTTTCAGCTTGATTAGTTTCGTCTGAACATTGATGAATGTGTTCGCTAGACAGTCAGTCAGGACAAAGAGAGCAATGTAGTGTAGATTAATTAGTGCATTAAAGGCCGGAAACGCATTAATATGTTTTATCAATCTCCACTCCATTCCTCGCTTTTTGTTTAATGTCTAAACTCCGCCTATTTCTGTCGTGATGTGCATTCATATTATAATACAGTAAAAGCTTCTAAGACTGAATTGCAAAGGGGCGGAGAAAATTTTCTGTTTAGATATTTTTCGGTCTTAGCATGTAAAATTGCATCGCATTCTCTAAAGCGAGACATAAAAAGTTTTCTTTTCTAATCAAGATTCCGTTATACACAGGTTCCGTTTTCACAGGACTTTCTGTATGGGGACAATTTGGTATTGTAAAATTAGCGAGCATTGTTTCCAAATCTTCTTAAAAAGCAAAGTAAAGCCTGTAGAGTAAAACATTGTTCGTTTTCAAGTCTTCAGTTTCATTCTTTATTACTATTTTAAGTTTTTGC
Source organism: Maratus michaelseni (assembly GCA_963931845.1). Taxonomy (NCBI): domain Eukaryota; kingdom Metazoa; phylum Arthropoda; class Arachnida; order Araneae; family Salticidae; genus Maratus; species Maratus michaelseni. The sequence goes on from OZ007591.1 coordinate 99,659,841, forward strand.
ACTGCAAATAAATCACTGCTTATAAATTATTCACTTCAAATAAAGTCATAATAAAATTACAGAGTTGGAAAACTAAACGTCTTTTAAAGGCTTTTTTATCGACGACGGAATAATATATGATCAGTGAACGAGATAATATAAATAGGAAGCATAATTTTTTTCAAGATTATCTTTTGAATAGTTTTATTTCATTTTACATGCAATTACGCTCATCTTGCTTATTTGCTTATTGGAGACTTTACCTTTTCCTTACAATTGGAAAACATTAAATTAATTTTCGGAAACGCAAGCTTAATTAGCACAGTTGTTAACAAGAATTTTTTATTAGGTTCAGACGATATTTCCTTTTATTTCTCAGACGATAATTGCTTTTATTACATATAAAAAATGTTTGTGCGTTGTTGAAAGCCATTGATTTCCTTTGAAGTATTTGTTAAAAATATTACCAATTAAGTAATGCAAGAATATAACATAAATTACACACAAATGGTTTTACGAGTAATATAATTATTTTAAAATTTAGATTGCTCAATAAATTTATAATTGTTTTTATTTAATTTTATAATGCTTCAAAGTATTCCTATATATTATAATGGAATATGTTTTAATCAATTATAAATGTTCGTGCATTGTTGTGCAAAAAATTCACAAATATAAAAATATAAAAATGTCTAAATAAATATAATTATTTTAATATTGTTTTAAAAATTGGCTTTCATCATATATAACAGGACTCATAATCATTTTTTAAGTGTATAAACTACATGTTTTTATAATGAATCATAATGAAGCTGATTTATGATAATGAATCTGATTAGCATTTTATACCTTATAACAATGTGTGCTTATATATATATATTCTTACGAAATAATTCAAATTATGCGTACCAGGCGCAAAGCAACTTTAAAAGTCATTTAATGCACATATTAATGAGGAAATACTATGGAAAATCACCATGAAAAAAAATTTATAATTAAAATAGATGCAAAAAAGGAACTCCAGAAATGTAAAATTCAAAAATATCAACAATGAAACACCGAAATTTTATAAAAATAAAATAAAACTTTTAAATGGTTTCTAACTTGTCAGAAAGTTGAGAACAGCAATTAATATACGACAGGGCTCTACAAATTGGAAAATATCTGGTTGCCAACAAAACATTTTAGTCGCCAGTAAAAATAATTACCTTCTGAGATAAGAAGTCACATATGTTATTTATGTTACATAATTATAACCTTTCCTTTATCAAAATTCTTAATTCATTAGTTAATTTATTTTAAATTTTACTTAATCCTCTGTTTTACCATACTAAATAAGTGAATGAAAGAATTAAACTATTTCTATCGTTAAAAGCTCTTACGTAAATTCTAATCTTTCATCATCATGCACGGTCAACAGTGTAAATCGGATAAAAAATAAACGAAATGGTTTGGCTACAGAAATATCTGTGCTCCTCTTTTAGAATTCGTTACAATTTGTCATAAGCATTTGTTTCTTTCTGAATTATATAATGGCTAAACATCTTCTTTTTAATGTTGTCGACTTTTTATGTTTTTATGTTGACAGCAAAACTTTTTAGTCGCCAGTAAAAATAATTACCTTCTGTGATAAGAAGTCACATATGTTATTTATGTTATATAATTACCACCTTTCCTGTATCAAAATTCTTAATTCATTAGTTAATTTATTTTAAATATTACTTAAATCCTCTGTTTTACTATACTAAATAAGTGAATGAAATAATTAAACTATTTCTATCGTTATAAGTTCTTACGTAAATTCTAATCTTTCATCATCATGCACGGTCAACCATGTAAATCAGATAAAAAATAAATGAAATAGTTTGGCTACAGAAATATCTTTTCTCCTCTTTTAGAATTCGTTACAATTTGTCATAAGCATTTGTTTCTTTCTGAATTATATAATGGCTAAACTTCTTTTGTATTTTGTCGACTTTTTATGTTTCTGACCGGGTTTCCAAAAGTTTCGTAACACACTATTGGCATGCTTTCAGAACTGCTAACTTATAAAAAATTATCTTTATAAATACAAAATTCTGCTTATGTTAACACCTAACGTATATATTATGATACATAATCTCTCGGCAAAATTAAATATGCCAGTATACCAAAGGAACAATTTGTGGCGTATGATTTTCGGATTTACTTCTCTGACCACCATCCTGTAAACATACCGTCTGTTTGGTCTTAGTACAATGATTAATGCGCCAACCACCTACCTGTTTTATCCTAAACATTTTTTTTAAGTTCGTTAAAAAAAATAACAGGTGTAACTCAATTAATATTCCAAAAATGGATTTTCAAGATTCCTAAAGAACCTGAAAATCTGTTGCAGCCAAAGAAACTTTGTTTCTAAAAAAGCTTCTTTAACTCTTGAAAATACAATAATTTCGGAGATTTATCAAGATGTACACCGTTTTTCGTAATCGTAGGTAACTTGGTAGAGATAAATGTATATTTTCGTTCGTGGTTATTTTATATTTTCGTAGATTAAGAAACCTTTGTCTTTTTTTAAATTGCACATTAGTTCCTTAAAAAACGCTTTTAGGAATCGTGGATAACATGGGTGATATTCATATTATATTTTCGTAAAACTTGTTGATAGATCAAGAAACATTTAATTTTTTTTACAGTTTACATTGAAATGATAAAAATTAAAAAAAATCCTTCCAGCCTGTACCGGGAAGAAAAAGTAGCTTCTCTATTTCTTGGTGTTAAGATTTTAGCTAATTTTACTCGAAAGCACAAACCAAATTACTAAGAACCCGAATAGAGAAGTTTCGTCAATATTGAAATTGAATGAGAATTTCGCCAATTTAGTCAGCTATAGCCAAGTTCGCTTCATTTAGGGCAACTTAATTTTGGCGCCCAAATTTGGCAGTATTTTGACACGTTTTGCCAAGCTTGGCAAGAATTTGACACTAACGGATATGAATATATTGTTTTATGTGTACGATTGGTAAGATGGTAACAACAATGAAAGATTGTTTGCGAAAAAGCACCTTCATTAAAACTCATAAATAATTCGGTTTATAAATACAAGTGCTATCGCATGACAGAGATCAGATATATATATATGGATATATATAAATCAACATTTGAACGGAGGGTGGTTTTGGTGTCTGGGGGTCATGATCAGTAAAAATATATCGAAATTTCTGGAATTGCTTTCCTTAGAATGATTGCAATAGGTAGCTTTTTATTTTTTTAACGAAAGCTACCTAATATTATTCATATTATGACTACCAGTATTTGTAATCAATTCGTTTTTTATTTTTTCTAGGTTCCCATGTCTTGTTTTGTAGCCCATAGCTCTTCAGATAGTGGCAGTTGTGGTCAAAGTGATACAACTCAACGTACAGCCTTTACTATAGATCACAGAAAAGGATCCATTCTCAAATCCTTCATCAAGAAACGCTCTACTCCGAAAATAATAGTTCAGTATGTGAAACGAAATAGTCAACTTCTGTTTTCTGATTCATTACCAGAAGACCCTCAGTTGTATGAAAAAGAGCACGATAAAACGCATCTGAGAAAGATGCGTTTACGTAAAAACTGTTCAAGTACCGGCGATCTTAGGTTACTAGAAAATGTATCAAATACGACATCTCCACTGGGAAGTCACAGAAAATGTCTGTCTTGTTGTGAAATAAATTCAAAGGAGTCAGCTATCTAATATTCGCCATTGTAAATAATTTCATTGAAACTCCATATTGAATTACTTTTTCTCGCATTGTTTCTGAAATTTATGTCTCGTAGTTTCAAATGAATAAGCTATTTAATATTTGTATTTGTCATTGTAAATATCTTCTTTAAAAATCGATGTTGAATTGAATTAATTTCTTCGCATTGTTTTTGAAAATCATTACAATGCATTGCAGGTAATAGTCGATACGATTACAGTGATCAAAGGGAATATTTCCTGATAAATGATGCTGTGGTAATGAGTGATATAAATGATAGTACAATGAAAGAAAAGGCACCTATCCAGGTTGTAGTCTTTCCTTTTAAAAGACTGATTTTTCTTATAATTTTTTTTTTTTTTTTTTTTTTTTTTTGAAAAGCAAAATAAAAATAACAATCTATAAATAATAAACTTATAAAAATATTTTTGGTAGAAAAAGACACTTCTTTATTTTCCAAATGTAAAGAACTGATTTATTTATATTGCTTGTAATATGCTCTTTAGAACGTAACATATGTTTGTTTCTATTGAATTATGATAAAAATTTTAATTAAAAAAAATATTTTTTGTATAAAATGATTGCTGTACTATTTTGAAAAATCAAAGTAATTTGATATAACAATATTTTATGAATACGCACATTTCATACAAACACACATTTCATGCGCATAAACTATATCCCTTTTGCAAATTAAGAGTATTGTAAAAAAGCATGATTTTGTCGATCTAGAATACTCTTTCCGTATTAATTGAATATTTAACCTTTTAAATTATATTCTGTTTTAAATTCGTAATATCAGATGCCAGTGTTCCGAGATATATTAAACATATTGCACATGTGATCATTAGCGAGGAAAAGTGAAAATTTTATTATAAATAAGTTCTGTTTTGGAAATTCATTTGTAGCATATATTAATTCAAGTGTAAAGATATATGAATATTATATATATATATATATATATATATATATATCAATATATATATATACATATATAAGTTTCCTATTTAGCATCTTATAACTGCTTCTCTATTAAAATTAAAACTCTTAATGTATTAAAAATCACTTAAAATTTATGATAGATATTTATGTAATAGATTTAGGACAATACAATGCATTCAGTAACGATAAGATTTAGGATTTAGATTTTCAAAATATACATTGAGCTTGGCTAGTTCGAAAATCTTTATTAAACATGCAAAATACTTTCACTTAAATTTCAAAATTTGAGCATTAACATCCTACATTACAATGTTCGATACGAACATGCATTGTTTTGGGGTGTCTGAATTGGTTCTAGGCTAAGTATGACCGTGAGCGAATAAGTAAAGAAACTGATTTAACTTCATATTTTACTTTAATGTTTATAATAATGATTTAGTTCACACTTCTATTAAAAGTGTTAACTTGATAAACTTATTTGTGTTTCGTATTTTAAGATTCAGGTAGGGTGACTACACCAGTAGTTGATTGATCCTCAAGTAGTGTTTTCAGGATGCGGAAAAATAACTGTCCGAAAAAAAAAACGTTGATATATCACACATCATAAGCCGTGTGAAGAACTACTACATCGTGATTTAGAGATTCCTAGCAACCGGCGATCAATCACTTAATAAATTTGACATTTTACATAAAGAGAAGAATCACGAGTTAAGAGTAGCATGTTGCTAAATGCGTAGGTATATGTGTTAAGAACAACTTACAATTACAATTGAATATAAAACAATGAAAAAAGTCTTTATAGCTGTGTTGAAAATGGTAATACAAGCAGCAGCTTATTTATCACCTACAATAAGCTGTTGTCAATTTGTTTGTAATTTTAATAACAACATAAGATGATTGCGGTAGTAGTTAAATAACACCAAGTAGTAGACCGACTTCGAGCAAAATTGGAGTGCCGAAAAAAAAAATTTCTGTCTGGAAAATGTAATGATATAGATCTTGAGACATAAGATCAAGTACTAGATATTGATTTCTAAACACACAGCAGTTGGTGTTACACCACCAGAAAAATTTGACATTTTAAATTTAGAGTAAAACTGCGAACAGTTGCTAAGCATAATCCAAAAGAAAATGACAAAGAAAATCATTAGTTGAATTTGTTTTCAAAGACAAGAGGAGAGGAGGGGAGATAAATTAAAATTAAGGATAATTGATCAACTACAAATGTAGATTCCCTACAATAAATTTAACAAACAACCTTATAGTGTGAAATATTTTGCCATAATAGTAAAGTGATGAACTCGACAACTGCACTTTTACGAAATGTAAAATATGTAATTTAATAGAAATAACTGGCTTTCCAAATTTTCTGTATTTAGTAAAAATTTTAAATATAAAAAAATTATCTTACTTTAAATTAACACATTATCGAAGGATCACAGGTGTCAATTTTTAAATTTTAATTAGTTAATATACTAGAATAAATAAATTCTAAAAATGTTACTGTAAAACTATTCCTTCAGCAAAAAAAATATTACTGTAAAATTTAATACAAAATCACTTCACTTGCAACATAGTTTCAAACTTACTTGATTTATATTATTTAATTTTATAGCCTTCAGCATAGCAAGTCATTCTTCCGCGTTATTTATTGTATTAAAATATAATGTTTCTTAAAATTGATTCCTTTTTTTAATATGTATATATATGTTAATTTGATTCAATTTTTCAATATCTGTCATTTTGTAAATATAAATTTAAGTGCTCTTTTTCATTTGCTCTAAGAAATTTCTTAAATTAAGAAAAACAAATGAGAAAAGCTATTATGTTACCTGAAACTTATGACTGGAACTGGACTTATTAATTGGTGCTAGAAAAGTAAATGTTTATTTATTAATTGTAATATATTCATTAATTTGCAGGGTGGCACAGGGAAACGGGGAATTATGAACTATCTCTCTTCGAAGTAAAAGGAAAAAAATCAAGTTTTATTGTTGAAAACAAAATTTAATTAAATGCTACTAAGCATCCAAAGCAAAATAATTAAATTTCTAAACACAATGTCCATAAGATGACGATCGTTCTCAAGTATGTATTTCTAGAATTAAACACTGATATTTTGCAAGGCGCTTCGCCATACTTCAAAGAAGTGTCGTTGATCACCTGGTGCTTTCTTTTTACTTTCTTTTTGCTATAATCGAAGAAAGTATTCTAATCGAATTTTTTTTTACTTCCGGTTTTCGACGGATTTACACGTTTTAGGACACGATCCCCCAAAAACATGTTTTTACGAAATGTCGCTCTGTCTGTTTGTGTATGTGTGTGGCTTTTTTGTATAATCGAAAAGCGTATAAATTATGCATAGAATTAAATTAAATTTCATATATATGTTTTTGGCTATGACCAGTAGATCTCAGTTGAATTTGTGGGTATTCTGCCAAAAAGGGACGCTGTGATAGCAATTTTGTGCCATTTTCATTATTTTATCATTGAAAGGTGTACGAAGATAAGCATGGAATTGAACAAACTTCATATATATGTTTTTGTCTATGGACGTCAGGTCCCAGTTTAGAATAGAGATCATCCTTCGGAAGGGAGTGCTGTCAGAGCGATTTTTGTGCGATTTTCGCGACTTTCGTCAGTTTAAGTGAACAAATTGTGAATATTTTTCGACGAAATTTTATATTTACATGTAATATCATAGGCCGATGTTTACATAAGTATTTGTGACGTGAAATTCGACGTTACAGTTGCGTTGTGATAGCGAATTGGGAAATATTAACATGTATCAGACAGAAGAAAGTTTTGGGATTGGCACATCTGTCTAGTTTAGAGCTGAAGTCGTCCCCTCGATATTCGAAATCCATGTCTTTATGACGTAGCATGATGGAACGCTACCATGCCACCTAAATTATAATGATGTCGAAATTCCTTGTGAATATCAATCAGACTCTCGTCATACTTATAATGTCTTCACAACAAATGCACGTTGTGAAATGACTCACTGGCTCATTGTTACAAAATAACAGGAAGTTTTGTATGGAAGCATTCCACTTTCACCTTTATACCAGTCCTACAGAGCTGCCGTTAATATCTCAAAATTTCCCGTTTCCCTGTGCCACCTTGTATTTATTAATAAATCAATATATGGATTTTCTGATCCTTTTTATGTCAGACGGACGTCTGTGGTATTAAAATGTCAAACGTGCATTTATGAAATGTATGTTTACGAAATGCTAAATAAATTTTTTATAACTAATTATTTGAATAATGTTGATGATTTCCTAATATTTAATAAGTGAACTACTTTTTTACACACAGTAGAAAGATAAAAATAACGTATTGATAAAAAAGAGTATCCATTTTGTATTTTGTATGAACAGAAGAATGTTTAAAATACTTTATTTATATGCTCTCTAATTCGTTTTTTATGAATGAATATATTTCCTACATGATAAAATTAAAATAATAGCAAAATCACAACACAGTATACACCAAAAAAATCTTAATTTTTGTAGATGATTTAAATCAAGTATCCGACATATTGGTTTCTTCAGGGCGTATGTAAAGTGTAAATTTTGTTTCTGGCCGCATTTAAACATAAACACTTTTCTCGGGTAGCACATACATTGTACTAATATACAATCTCTAAATAAAAATAGAAGACCCCATAAATTTTAATATCCAGATTGACACAGAATAAAACAACGAACATAGCCATTTCACTAGAAATTATGTCTTTTTTCAATTTATTTTGAAAGAATAAATTCAATGTTCGTCTTTATTGTCTGATATTGTACCAAGCTCTGAAATTTTCAAAACGAACACCAAATTTCCACATCATATTTGTATTTTCCATAAATTTTATCTTAAGATAAATTATTTGACCAAGCTGTTTAGAAATTATGAAGATTTCAAGTTTGAAACTGTCAATGTAAAAATTCATTTGTAATCGTAAAAAAATACATTGCAAGATTAGTAGTTTATTAAGAAATACATATAAACTATTTCGCGGAATGAGTTGTAATTTCAGATACGCATATTTTAATCTACTAGAAATTGATTTCTTCTAACAAATTCGAAGGTTACTTATCAGTCTTGTTTCGAATAGATATATATTATTTGCAATTAATTTTCGAAAATTAATTTCAAAAATATATATTATTTGAAGCTAATTTTCGAAAAGAATATGAACTGTGACTGGTGAATTTTTCAACAGATATCTATGACTAGAAGCTTCAAATGTTTGAATCTGAAACTACAGCTTATTCCGACAAGTAGTTTTTGAGTTATGTTTAAAAATCTACCCGCAATGCAATCTGTTTTACAACGATTATAAATGAATTTAACATTAGGAGTTCTAAATTTAATCTTCATAATTTCTAAACTATCTGACCGAATGTCATCTCGTTTAGTACACTTATGTAAAATTTGTGCTCATATTGAAAATTTCAGAGTTCCGTGCATTTTCAGTGTTCGAACGACCCCCTAAGCTTCGTCGTAGAGCAATTGTAACAAACTATGAAGTTTTCAATACTAACTACAAACTTTGACATCATATTTGACTTTTTTGGTACATTATACCTTCGAATACCGAACGGAAAGGAATTCGGTCAACTAGTTTTAAAATTATGAAGGTTTAGAGTTTAGTACTCCCAATGTTAAATTTATTTTTAATCGTTGCAAAACAGAATTCGTTGCTGGTAGATTTTTAAATATAATTGAAAAACAATTTGGCGGAACAAGCTGTAGTTTGAGATTCGCATATTTGTAGCTTCTAAAAATAGATTTCAGTTAAAAAGCGTATAGGTTATTCAATGGATATTGAAAATTAAATTAAAAATACTAATTAAGGGAATGAGGTGGAATTTTGAATTCATCTACTTAAAAATTTTAGAAAACGATTTATGTGAAAATATTCATCGGTCACAGATCATATTCTTTTCGAAAATTAACTTCAAATATTTTTAAAATTAATTTTCGAAATTTAATTGCAAATTATATATATTCTAGATCGTAATTCATATTTGTTTCAAAAATATGCATTTTCGTAAAAAAAATGAATTGAAGTAATTTTTAACAGGAATCGATTTTTAGAAATTTCAAATATGCGAATTTATAATTACATTTCATTCCTCCAAGTAATTTTTGAGTTATGTTTAAAAAACTACCCACATTTCAATCTGTTTTCCACCGATTGCAAATTAATTTAACATTAGTACTTCAAACTGTAAACCTTCCTATTTCCTAAACTAGCTGATTGAATGTTTTTCCGTGTAAAATCCTAAAATAAAATTTACCAAAAAATTCAAATATGATGTCAAAATTAGTGATTGAAAATTTAGAATTTGCCTCATTAATTACCTCATTAACATGTTTTATTTGGCTTCGTAATTATTTGGGAATCCCTTTTTAAAAATTTTCCTGAATCATGTAGGCGTAATTGTTTCAAATGCAGCCCTAACCGTTACATAACTCTAAATAAATATTTTCTCACAACATATTATAAAACATTCCACATGATTACCACAAAATTCTTTGTAGGTTTATTAGTAAGTTATTTAGTAGAAATTCTGGATGTTTTTTACTAAATAATTTACTAATGATTTAAAATTTTGGAAACTGTATAAATTAAACTTTACAATTATTTACATAGACACTTTCCTTTAAGCTAATAGTTATATATGTGTGGGTTACGCCTTTCCGATCAAAATAGGATAAATATTTACTATTTCAAGTGATTATATATTTTCTTATAGTTAACGAAAAAAATTTATGCAAAAGTCACACGCAATTATCTTTTTCTGAACATTGTCTGGTATCAAATTTAATCATTTTTAACTTTAAATCTATGTTTGTTATAGTCCTAGAGAATAGTTATACGAACTATTGCGTTGCGTTAACTATTATCATTATCAGAATAAGAAAAATATAAATATTCTTGCTTAGCCTAATTAGAATAAAGGTATTGCACAAAGTTTGAATCTAATTTAATATTTTAATATGATGTACAGAAATTTATTCACACAATGGTATGCAATATATATCATATATTAAGATTAGTTTTTGAATACTGGGTAATATAACAAAATCGCCGGAATAAAATATGTGTTTGACAAAGACGTTGAAACTTTTTTTTTTGTTTGTTGAAACATTTGTATATGTTTATGTAATTCCTTAGAAGTGGATTATACATAAGAAAAGACAGAACGAATAATAATTCCATATTTAAATTAAAGTAAATTTAAGATGATTATCTTGAGACTGTTTAGTGAATACCTCATTTTTTGATTAATTAAAAATATATATTATTTTCACTGCATTACTTCCAAATTAGATTATTTATTAAACAGGAGGATTTTTATTCAATTACAAGACCATCATGCTTGCCCATACATAACTTCAATATCAGCACAGTTATTTGTAGATGATTTTGAGATGAAAAAAGGGTTTTTTCGATTTTCTAATGTAAATTTATGGGGTGAGACACACACAGTGAGACAGATTTTTTAAATATTAATTAACAATTGGATATAATCAACTAAAGCAATTTCAATCTTTGCATATTTAAATACGCTTATTGAGAACATACTGTTTATCAAAGTTACGAATACATGTAAAAAGACCCGAGTAACAAATCACTTTAAAAATCACTTTAAATTCGTCCCACCGTGTAACACAACTGGTACACAGATAGACAGTTCTGTTTCTTTATGTTTTTTGTCAGTATATTCAGAAAACGAGTGCATGACGTAGTTGTGCCTAAAATTCTGAGCATCCATATATCAATGGCTGCTTTGTAAAACGTTTTAAAGTGTCCAAAAACTGATAAATCACAAAGCTGCTAACATGGTGGTAAGAGGAAAAAAGTGCTTTCTATTTGTGGTAATCTATGGCTCAAAGACATAAAAGCATATTAAAATAACATATAATGAATGTCACTGCTAATCACTGCTTCAATGTGTACCAGCATTCCATATATCATCGCGTACAAGTCGATTTGTTGAAAGAAATGGTTATGTACTGCTTCTTTTGGTTATACTAGAGTTAAATTTGTAGTATTAAATGAAAAATAGGGTAGGAAATGTATGTTATTAGGACTAGAATACTTTATACAATTATACTTAAAATATATGTGTGCGTGTCAAATGTTTAAGTAGAACCGCAATTTTCAAAAATAAACTATTATTCACGACAATTTAAATCCATGTTCATCTGTGTAACAAATTGCAGTTTAAAACTGTATTTAACACTTATGATTTAAATGTTACCTGAAAGCATCGAATTTAACAAACAACGAATATTAGTGTGCAAATATGTATGCACCTGTTTATTTTTTTTTAATAGAAGAAGAAGAATAAAAAGTTAATACTTTATTATTGCTCCATTATGTTTAATTAGCTGAAAAACATGGTGTTCCGCAGATGAAATCTGCGTATTCTGTATTGTTTGCGGATCTATGTAAAACCAAGCGTTCTCATTGGCCAAATTCAAGTCTTTAACTGAATATATAATACTGCCTAATATTTTGGTAAAATGCGCTAATGAAAACCTCATTCATATTCTAATGAAATTAAGTCAGGTCTAAGTGCTGATCAGTTCAAAACCGATATCAAGTTCAACCTAAGCCACTGTGACGTTGAGTTAGAGGCTTGGTTGCAAGCGTTGTCATGTTGAAAAATCCTATCTTCTCTAGCTGAAATGTCTCCAAAAGGAAACAAATAAATAGCAAGAGTCTCTTGATAGTTTACAGTTTTGACAACCACTAATGAATATTAAGGACATCTGACCATTCAAAGAATCACTCATTACATAACCAGTGTCATGTTATCTACTACATATACTGCTTGGTTCTTTTCGGAGATCATGCCAACAGTATACAAACCCATCAGGGTCGTTTAAATTCTATAAACCCAGTAATCTCCAGCTTGCGCGGTAGCTTACGACATTTTATAAATTTTGCATAAAAACAATTATATTCTCAAACTTTTGTCACTGTTACTTTCGTTCCATTCTCGAATTACATCGTTTGGAATAAAATTTAAATCAAACTTTTGTTGAATATGATTTTAAAACTGCAATTATTAACGCATATAAAGACGATATTGAAATAATGTGAATATTTAACGGTTTGTATAAAAATTGTCGTTGTACTTAAACTTTTAAAACGCATTATATAACAGCGATGAATGACTACTTTTAGCTACAAAAAAGTATTTTCTTTACGCTACTTAGAAACGAAACAACATCCACACCTGAAACGTGGTCGGCAAAGAAAGTAATAAATACTAATTTGGGCATTCTAGGCAAAGGTGCAAAAATTTGTTCGTGAAAGGTTGAAACACATTGCTTATGAATTGCAATTAGTTAACAGATTAAGTCAAGCAATCACGAAGACAGGTTCTCCAAACAATTGCTGCGTGTATGATCAATCAATAAATGCTGACTGAAACAATTTCCGGAGAGCGGACATGTTTTGAAATAAAACAGTACAGATAGTTGTGAGGTGGATATTTCAGCTATAAGGGAAATGGTTACCTACAGCCTCATTCTTCATGCAAGTTAGATATTCTTTCAGTTAGATATTCTAAACTCAACAGTGCATGAATTCGTTCATGAATGATTTAAACTAATTGCAAATAATCGATAAAAGTGAAATTGAGCAACCCAAAAAACAAATTTACCAAACTATGAATGTTGTCCTTGATTAAATACGAAACAATCAATTAAATGGTTACTAAAACAGACCTAAGAGGTCAGACATGATTTATAGCTAAAAGGTACAGTTTGTATGTGAGAATAGCTTAATTCTACTATAATGGCAAATTAGTCATCATTTTATCCATTTCAATCATCATGCCTAGGTCAACGGTGAGTGAATGGTTGATACGCACTCTTTATTAATTGCAAATAGTTAATCCGAGAAATTCAGAAAACAGATTCTTCATGCAGTTACTTTTCTTCATGATTAAATATGGAGCAATAAATTAAATGATGACTGAAAGAGTTACAAGAAATCGAACATTATTTGCAGCAAAATATGCTGTAGTGACAGTTTCTGCCATAAGAGAAATGTTTAGTTCCAGTTCCATCAAGTACATTCGTCATTAAATCAGTCATGCACATATTCTAAGATAAACGATGCAAGGATTTGATAATAGTCAACGGATTAGGTTGATCAAATGAGAAAACCTATTATTCAAGCTATTAGTGTCGTTCATAATTAAATACGGAGCAATCAGTTAAATGATGACTGAATAAATTTCAAGAGATCGGGCGTGTTTTGGGGGACAGTAAAAATGTACAGATAATATGAGTGAAGCGGCTGTTTCCGTCATACGAGACATGTTTAGTCGCAATTCCGTCAAATCCATTCATCATGCATGACTGGAGTTAAACAAATATTGATCAACGATACATGAATTTGTCCATGAACGGTTGGAATTCATTGCACAATAATTGCAAATATTTAATACATTAAGTCGAAGAGCTGAGAAAATTTCATTTTCGTCAAAACCATTAGTGTTAATTACGATTAAATACGGTGCAATCAATTAAATAATAACAGACAAAGTTTCAAGAAATATATTGTGCACCAAAAAGGTAGCGTTAGTGCAGTTGTATATTTATGCCATAAGGGGAAGTTTTAGTCACAATTCCATCAAACACATTCGTTATGCAATACTTTAGTTACATATTCTTAAGTCAACGGTTCACGCATTTGTCCATGAATGATTGAAACCTGAATATAATTTGATACTAGTTATTAGATTAATTCGAACAAGCGAAAAAACAGATTGTCTAAGCTATTACGGTTTGTCTGTCTGTCTGTCTGTCTACCGTCTGTCTATTCGTGCTCGAACTCGGCCTAAAATATACTCGGATTTTCATGTAATTGATATATGTTATTGAAGTTTACTATGAAATCTTCGTTATTGAAAATGAAATATTTAGCATTTATGGCTATTGTAAAATATGGTATGAATAGCATTCATCGTTCAATTACAAGAACTCATAAAAGATTCCAGTTACAGTACTGTATATGTGCGATAATTGCTGGAAGTGCGTTTTCAATTGTGGTATGCCTTTTTAAATTTAACTTTTTTATGCATTATTTGGAGAGTACAAATTCTATAGATAATATACAGTGCTACATAAAAACATTCGAGCACATTTGCGCTTATTGACAAAATTACTGAAAGGGGATTTTGTACTGTATTATGAGTTTCTTAATTGAAGTAAATTTTTGTTCGCTATGTAGTATGTGTGCAAATCTGTTGTTCATATACAAAGATGCGCGAAAGAATTCGGAATTTTTTTCCGGGTATAGATGGTAATTAGTGAAATCATGTGTTCAAATATGTTATGTGTGTTCCAAATTGTAAACTTGGAAATTGTTTACTTGTTTAATTGTTTTTTTACAGTTTTCAGAATGTGTTGGAAAGTGTTTCATAATTTATGCTTGCCGCATGATTTTTCATTCTTATTTCTGTAACAAAACGTTCACCCTTCAGTTGTATCAGTATTTTGTAAAGTGGTTCAACAAAGTTTAGAATGTAGCAAGGGTTCAAAATAATCAATGTGACTGTCATTAATAAGAATGTCCTAAGACATAAAAGGCACTTTGCGTAGCATTGGAAATAGTTTCTGCTATACTTCGCGTCACTTTATTGAAACAGTGACGGGCAGAAACATTTACTGCTGGTCACAAATGTAGTTCTTTTCGCAATAAATTATTTCGTTACAAAAATATTTATAATATATATATATATATATATATATATTATAAAATATATATATAATATATATATATATACATGTATTACAAAAATATTTTGTCAAAAAATTTTCATTATACAAAAGTGTCATTGCTTTTTTTACGTGTGTGGAAAATATTTTCCCCTTCGTAATTAACCTATACTTCTCGAAATACCGTTGATGCCTAAATGTGGTCAGGGATAATATTACCAATCACTTAACCCCTACAGGGGCAAAGTACTCTTGTTGCTAAAATATTGAAATGATTGATTGACACCAAGATTCACGAACCAATTTATTTTAAAATTAGTAAATACTTTCCTTCGTGTTACCTTATAATTTCAAAATTTGACTCTAAAATTCATTGTGGCATTGTGTCATTGTGGCATTTTGGGATTAAAATTAAGTGGTATATATAATATACCGGCGCTCTTCAAGTGGTTAATGTTACTGGAATCAGCTAGGGCCGACTGCCTATACTCAATTCTACACTAAAATAAAACGCTTTCTAACATAACTTTTTGTTTCATTTTATCAGGAAGCACTGCAGTGCTTCCGCCAAGTCGAGAAAGCACAGTCGTAAGCATCCTTTTCTGGAAGTAACTCAGGGCACTTTTCAAATCCCCCCCCCCCGCCATATATTTACCGAAGTTTCCCAAAAACATGAAACTTAGTTTATCTATAGTACACAGGATAAAATTTTAATTTTCACGTTTCTATCTTTCCTAGTTCAGACAATATATGAGCTCAAAATTTATATTTTTTGACACTCACTCACCGATCATCCAAATATAAGGTACATCCCGTAGCCCTAGAAAGTTGAATAAAGGTAGTGTTTAGGATACAAAAATAGAAAAAATTAAAAATCCGGAAAATTCGAAAAAAAATTTCAAAAATTCTAAAAATTCCAAAGAAATTGAAAAATTTAAAATAATTTGATCTTGTAGTCAGAAAATTTTTTATTTTCGTGTAAAGGTAGTGTTTAGGATTCAGAAAAAAAAAATAATTAAAAACATAATAAAAATCGAAAATAAAATAAGAAAATTGAAAAATTGAAAAATTTGAAATTATTTCGATTTTGTAGCGCTAGAAACTTGAAACTTGGAATAAAGGTAATATTTTGGATACAAAATAAGGAAAAATTAAAAAATCCAGAAATTTCGAAGAAAAGAATGAAAATATCGAAAAATTCGATAAAAAAATAAAAAAATCGAAAATAGTTCGGTTTGTTGGAATTTTCCGGAATTTTTAATTTTGTCTTATTTGTATCCTAAACAGTAATTTTATGCCAGATATGAAGTATCTAGGGCTGTGTGTAATACTTCAGATCGGCAGCACCTTTCCTGGAAGCAATTGAGAGTACTTTTGAAACAGCTCCACACACACACACCGTAACTAATTGCTTGCCTAGGAACTTGAAACTTCTTTTTATCTACAGTACTTTTCAAACGGAACTAAAGTTCTAAATTTTTGGTACCTCGAAATAATAAGGACGAGGATTGGCAAAAATCAATGGATGATCTCCAAAAAGAGCCTAAAATCAAGAAAAGGAGGATTACTTACAAAAATAAGTGAAATCCCATCAAAAACGTCGCATGTAAAAAATGCAGCCAAGTCTCGCGATTATTTTACTATAAAAGTTCTGAGATCGTGTAAAGCCAAATTTATCTGTCTTATTAACTGTGAAATTTTCATTTACAAAGCCCTCCTAGCCTCTAGATCTTTAGTTAAAGATTATTTTGTGACTTGGCAATTACGCAGCACAGGGAAGTTGTTACACCTTGCTATGGGTGTTATGGGATGGGCTGGAATTATTTTATTAAAACGATTATGAATGCCAGGAATAAAACGGTCTGGCACGTATTCAAGCTATAGCGGAATAAAAACACCCACAACTCAAGACGTCCAACTCAACCGCAGAAGAGGTTTTGCACACGGGCTTACAATCTATATATTATGTAAAATTAAGTCCATGCTACAAATACATATACGTTCAATGCTCATATAAATACCATTTTACGCAATAATTTATTAATAAACTCGACTATTAAAATTTAAGCAATATTATCACATTTCTTGCTGCGTAATTACCAAGTCACAAAATAATCTTTAACTAAAGATCTAGATACTATAGGAGGGATTTGTGAATGAAAATTTCAGAGTTAATAAGAGATATAAACTTTGCTTTACACGATCTTATAACTTTTTACGGTAAAAGAGACTCGAAACTTGGCTGCATTTTTTACATGTAATGTTTTGGATGAGACCGTTTTTCAGAAGAGCAGTTCCTGAAACGTGTGGGATTGAAAGCCAAGTCCATTCATAGCCAAATCCATTCAAAAGATGGTACCGACTATCACATATTACGATTAAAAATGTCTTTGCCATTGTAGGATTCTGGGAATTTGAAGAAGATGACGAACGGACAACTTGAGAAATTCCTGAAACCGTCCCCGATGATATCACAACAGGAGATTAAGAAACTAATTGGTGATTGACACCACAACTTATGTAGCTTCGAAATTCACAGAAACTGTATTTTGTCCGAAATGTTTGTGAAGAAATACGAAATAATAATGTTGATGATCATGTAAACGACAAGATAAAATTAATTTAAAAAAATACCTAAAAATACGGAAAGGAGTAAGGTGTTGAAACATTAATCTCACCACTTCATATAGGGTAAATTCAAATTTTGTTCGTAATACTATATGTGATAAGTGATATGTGAACATTAAGTATTTTCCAAACTGACTTACAGTTATTAATCGGATATTATTGTCAAAAAATCGTTCTTCTGAGGTGATCATATTAAACGGATATTTGTGACAACATTCGGAACATTAAATTGCTAAAACAGTATAAATAAATCTATCAAAAGCATAACTGTAAAAAAAAAGAAAGAAAACAAGTGATATGTAAGTGGGTGCCAAGTTCAAATAAAATTGACTCAAACCTACCTACTGAAGTATTATAGCATTGTTAAAAATTAAAACTACTGATAGCATATTAATAATAAATCTAGAACTTGGCAAGTTTTTACCTAAGAGTCATTTATCTTTATTAATGACATTATTCTATCAAAACTTGTTATTTCATGTTTTAAGGCCTTACGTTGAGTGCATTGAGGCTCCTGAAAGGGGTGGAGTGTCTAGAGTGATGATCAAGCACAAGCGTAAGTGTATCTGTCTCTTTGACAGGCCTTAATCTGTACTGAGGTTTCCGGGAGTGGGCGTCGCTAGAGTGATAACCAAAGACGAGCGGAAGTGTATCTGTGTGTTTATTTGTTTATCAAATCTTTAACACAAGCCCTTTGTTTATAATAATAACAATATTAAAATTACTATAATGACAGTGTTATTAATATTATCATCATCATTTTATTAAGACATGAAAATGATAGGAATAATATTTATCAAAAACTTGCCAAGTTCTAGATTTATTAATAATATGCTATCAATAATTTTTATTTTTAAACAATTTAGACGCTGCTATAATACTTCAGTAGATAAGTTTGAGTGAATTTTTTTTAACTTGGCACGCACTTACATTTTTTTTCACAGTTATGTTTTTGTTAAATATCATTACTTTTTGTACAGTTACAATACACTTAAACACTTTACTTAACGATTTTTAATGTGTTTACAAGTGACTATTTTATTCACCAGGCAACATTCAATTTAATTTAAATTTCCTACAACAAAATATTTGGTTGTCAATTTGCGGCAGAAATCTGTATTTTAATACTGCTGTATTTAATGTTTGTTTTCAAACGAAATTTATTAATTTGAAATTTTTATTATTTCTAAAATGACAATACTCATATTGACATAATTTTATGTTTTACCATTATAGACTCATTAACATATAAATCAACAGTCCGATTCATATTTACAAATAAAATGACGAGGCTATCCAAATAATATCAAACAAATAGTACAAAATTTAAACAAGCACTAACAAGAAAATCCGGCTGACTTTTAACCCTTACTAATGTAGGTTTTTAGTCTGGTGAAAGAAAGTATTGGCTCAAACTATAATTAAAAACAAAATGCTAAGGTACCTTTTGCTTAATTATAACATTTATTTGACACACAGCATACAAACTTGAAAGTAAACAGGCAGTAATTATTAAAATTCGAATTCGTCTACAGAAACTGTATTGAACTGTATGAACAGAATTTGTATCTTCAAAACCCTCCGTATCCAACAGTTTGAAAATTCGTGTCGTTATCGAAAGACATTGAAATGATACTTGATAGTCCTCTGCAAGCATTATCTTTATACTCAGCGGCAATTGGTAGAGTACCTTTATCCGCCGCGGAAATCGATAAAGTACCCGTAGCACTGGCATTGAGAGTCCGAGACACCGCAAGGTTGTCCACAGCTACAATACCTAGGCCCATGGTGGCCACACATCGACGATCAATATTTATTTGAATCATAGGAATGACTTGCGAATTTCAATTGCGGATGTCTCGAAATATATGCGTATTTCGATATATGTATTCTCTCAAGATGTTTTTGTTTTTTCACAATGTGTCTAAAAAGGCAAATTTTATGCACCATTACTCAAAAAATTAATTCTCTGAAATTAGTTTAAAATGGCTAATAATCAGGGGATTTTGCTGCAAGGTTAGCCCGGATTCAACATTTGGCACTTTTTTTGGCAAATTAAAATTTCGCCTAATAGAAGTAACATTAAAGTAAAAATGGACACCCCCAAGTGAGTAATTAATCGATTTTCAGAATTTTTTTTCGATTCCTTATAGTGTAAACAAACTTCGTACCAAATTTGAAGTTTGTAGGGGCAGTAGATATATGAGATCTTTTTGATGAGTGAGTGAGTCAGTAATAAAATTATCGATTATCAGACATTTTCAAATATCATTGTCTCGGAAACAAATTATGCGTTATTTATAAAATTTTGGATTTTAGATAATTAAGGGGTGTTTACTGCACATCTAAAATTACAAGTATGTAGGTCAAATAGATTTTCAGTAGTAGATTGTTGAAATTTGGCGAAAACATCTCAAAATGGCTCGTGTAATGTAACACACTAGTATGTCAGAAGTACTTGACTGACACATTACCGTGTGTCTAGATTTTTAATAAATAACAGTAAGTAGAATTAAAAACAATCTATTACAAATACACTAATACATAAACATCTTTACATTGAGAAACTAGCCGAATGATGTTTATGAAGGATTCAGAGTTTAAATGTGAATGTGGTAATTCCAAGTGTGCTAGTAATTAAATGTATTAAAAGTAGAAAACGTCTAATAATTTCCATTTCATTGCATACCTATTTAAATCCGTCTTATTACATAATAAATACCGTTAACAAACAACCATAATTTGTTTATACTAACTGACAGTAAATCCAAATGTACAAAACATTCTTGAAATTTAATCTAAAAATATTCAGAAGATATATAATTCGCAATTAGGATATATATACATTAACGCATCAAAGTTAACATGCCTCTTAACACAAATGTTTCTAATTGACACATAATTACAATGCGAAATTAAAAAGGAATAACGAAACGCTGTAAGAAAAACTATTTTGTTTTTGAAGAATTTCGCTTGAGTAATTAAGTTATTTCTAGACACATAGCAATTTGTGTCAGAATTGTCCCATTTCTCTATTATCGGTTTCACTTAAACTTTTTCCTTTTTTGTTAGAAATAAAGCATGCTTAATTGCGTCAAATTAATAGATCGATATCTTAATTACTACAGTTATTTTTAATTTAAGTTAAACTTACCCATGCATTTTTAAAGCACAAGAATATGTAAATTTTTCAAGTTTCAAATTGTCAATCAGCATTCGCTCTCTCTTTCTTTTAATTCTGTTTTATTAATGAACTTTGCGTTGTCTGTTTTATCCAAAAATAATACACACACACATACACATATATATATACCGAGTGAACCAACAGTTCGTTAAAACTTTAAAAATTCATAAAAAGGAAAAAATTATGATCTAGAAATGCGGTTTGCAAGCAAAGGCTCACAAAGTAGTCGGATTTTTTTTTTTTTTTTTTTTTTTTTTTTTTTTTTTTTTTTTTTTTTTTTTTAGCAGCAAAAAAAAAAAAAAAAATTAGTTAAAAAAGTCACTTGTAGATAACGCTAACATGCGAGAGATTCAGCAGAATTCAGAAAATTAATCCTGCTCCGGTCGACTTCTGGTTGTGGGGCTATTTTAAATTATTTGTGTACCGTTCATCACCTTCAATATTGGCCTAACTCAAAGATTCTATCAGTCGTGACTTTTCTACAATTCATTCCGACATGTTGCATTGAGTTGTAACGGGCGTTGTGAGTCGCCTTAGTTCTGTCGTACAATGTTCTGGAGGTCATGTTGAACAATTGTTATTGCAAGAATAAATGGATGGAGCGTACTGCTGTCTTGTTCATTGTGTTTCGGTGCTCTCTACCAGTGATATTTTTAACTATTTCTTTTTTTTTCTGTTAAAAAAAATCCGACTACCTTGTGAGACATTTCTTGCAAACAGGACTTCTTTATCATAATTTCTTCCTTTATTATGAATTTTTAAAGTTTTAACGAACTTTTGGTTGACCCGATATATATATATATATATATATATATATATATATATATATATATATATATATATATATATATATATATATATATATATATGTATTATAACTATGAAATCAAAATACGGCAAACAAGTTCTTCCAACAAATTCTGACCAAATATCTAGTTTAAAAATAACAAGTAATTAATTTATATATATGATACCTTTAAATTTAAAAAAACAAGCTAACAAATTCGAAGGATGGTAGCAATTTCAAAATCTGCCAGTAGATGGCGACACTATACTGAATCAACCTCAAATCTCTCCCAAGGAAATAAATCACCGCATTCTGAAAAAAAAGTGCTTACAGATTTTTTTTTTTTTTAACAGAAATGTCATTTTTTTATGAAATAGTGTTTTAAGGTTTTAAACAAAATTAAAAGATTTAAAAGCTTGAATATGCTTTTACAAATATTTAAACGACGAAAGTAGATAATATAACTTCTTTTTCAGTAAGCCTAACATGGCGTTTAACTACGGTCGAATCGCAGAGTGGTACAACCCGGTACCGTTACAGACACTTTCTCGCCTTTGGATTTTATTATAAGTAAGATATGCATACATTCAAAACTTAAATGGCTGTATAACTCATAAGTTTTCAACTCTGTATATTTATCACTTAAAGATAATGATATTTTTCGTAAGTTTCATAAACCATAAAATCTCAATACCGCATCAATTCAGTTACATTAAAAAAAAATACCATTCATCTAAAGTTAACAGTACATAAAATAAAGTTTTTTAAAATTACATAAGATTATGATCGTAATTCATATTTAAATATGTACCACTTTTGCTTTTATAGAAATGCCTTTTAGAAAATAAAAAAAAATAATTTCGCAGCAAGATTCAATAGTCTGTTAATTTACAAAATATATATTTTTTCAATATAAGTTAATGATTTTATATTTACACACTAAAAGTAAAATTAAACAAAAAGTAATAATCACAGTATTTCTATCTTAAAAATGAAGTCTTTTAAATTGAATCAAAAGCAAATATTTACATAAAGTAAAAAAAAAAAAAAAAACAAGGTTAATTTTCGTTAAGAGACACAGAAGAATTAACTTCTAGAAATATATCCGTCTCCATTTAATAAAAATCAAATTCCCATGTGGTTTTTGGGTTATTCTTTTCCTCTTCAGAGTTTTGTTTTTTGCTTGACAAATTTCCATATATATGAATATTCATGAATGTTTAAAAATTAAAATTTCTAATTCGTTTATATGAATAAAAACTTTTACGTAAGTTTTATTTTAAGGCAAACAAAATAAAACTGAGGATTTAATTGAACATCTTTTTTCCATTTGTTATTATTTTCCTTATTTTCATTTGTATATTTGTTATTAAGGAGTAGATGTTGTACCTTGGGCTACTGTTCACGTTTGATTTGTTCTAACTTCGTTAAATAAAATCAGACATAAAATATAAAATCTGGTTTTAAATGCTTCGACAAGCCTCTATAAAACACGTTGTTTACAGTCCAAACATGTTGAGAGTGTTACCCATTTAAACTTCACATTGCAAACTGTCCAAAGGTAAAACATGGTGTTGTACTTTGGAACACTTTATAATAACAGGGAAATTTGAGTTATACAAACATAAAAATTTATTTAAAATAAATATTTAAAAAACACTACGTAATATCAAAATTAAATATAACTACAGTATAACTAACTGATCTAAAATCGACTTGGAAAATTAGGTTTCTAATTTGTCGTTTTGATGATTTGTAGAAAATGTATATTGCTGTTGACATTCAGTTTCTGATAGTAGAATATCTTAAGAAATCACTTGGTTTATTTCATGCTGTAAACATATTTTCATTGCTTATTTCAGTATATGGAATGAATAGGTCTGGATGTTACAAAAGAGGTGAAAATTTAATCTTCGCTAAACATATTTTCAATACAGGATAAATGTATATTAATTCAAAACCTTTAATAGTGTTAGGTGGAATGAAAGTTTTGATAAATGTATGGTCAATAGCTTTTGCTACATTGTATAATGCTATTGGTTCCAGGGATGTAACATCATTTATTCATTATCAACAGTATTTCGTAATATAAAAGCTGTTTGGTTACTAATTGAAATTCTTATCTTACAATTAAATAATTGTATCAGATTAAAACACACACTGATTTCTTCCAAAAAGTTATTTTAATTTTTTAAAGGAATGAATATGTTGTACTTTAGACTATGTACCATTATACAACATTCTTTACTGACCCAAGATACAGCACACTACGCGGTTTGAAATAGAAGAAAACAGTAATTAATATCGATGCTTTATATAGTTTATTATGGCCGCTTAGAAATATTTTTTATAGATTTATAAGAAAAATATTTATTGATGTTTCTTTGAAAACTGCATGTTCAACAACTCCTGACACATCAAATAATGTTACTCATTTTCTGGAATCTCACATATTTTTTAAATTATCAACTATATTTCGTAAATTAAAGACCAGTGATTAATTGAAAATTGTTATCATGTAATTAAATAACTTTTGCAGATTAAAGCACATATTTACTTCTTCCAAAGCATTATTTGAGATATTTAAAGCCATGCATATGTTGCACCATGGACTATGTTCCGTGATTTGCTATCTCAAGTTACAACACACACACAAATCGTTTGAACTAACACAAAATGCTAACTAATGTAGATTAATTATATTTATTTTACAAACCTTATGTTTCATACATTTATAACAAAAAAATGTTTTGATGTATCTTTTCTTAATAAAAGATACAATATTTAAACTGTTTTTCATTGCATTATATATATATATATATATATATATATATATATATATATATATATTGATAAAAATAAGTACCAGAAATAGAATTTTATCTCCAGCAAAGAAAATTAGTATCTTACTATTTCTGACCATTATTTCTTGCACAGTTTGACATAATGTAAAATATTAAATGACTTAGTCTAGTATTTTGGCATTTTATAAGATAATCTATCTGTCTATTATCACATTTGCATAAAATTCCTCGAATTCTTACTTAATTTTAAAAGCTATTTAGTATTTTTATTATAATAGGATTTATGTTAAAAATTTCCTCTGAAATTAAATTCGTTTATTGGATGTAAAATATTTGAAAATGTTTTATAAAAATGACATATGGTATACCATAAAATATAAGAAATATGGTATGTATTAAAACAAATTTACAGACGGAATGGGGTTTTATATAAAAGGAAATACTATTTTAATATTAACAAAACAATGTTCAAAGAATGCTCTTTTCATATCTAAACAAAATTTGCTCTTTAAAATAAGGTATGTTTGCAAACCGCCATTTTTATCATTTCATTTAAATTAAGTAAATCTTTATATCTCCATTTTTAATGAATTTGACATTTAAAAATAATATCTTACTATTAAAAATTGGGAATTTTTTTCGAATTTCTAATTAAAGAATTATTCTGAAAAGTCTTAAATACTTTATTAACCATAAATATTGTTGTGAGCTCGGGGTTCGAAAGGACTGATGCCAATATATAAGAACAATAAAAAGGCTTTATTCACTATAAACAGTGTAATACGATCACAAATATCTTCTGAAAATTACAAGATATTCAGTAATCTTCAAATCTAATAAAAGCGCAGCAAAATTTCACACAGAAACAATGCGTTCAATACGACGTATCAACGACAAAATCAATCCGAGAAACACAGTTCTCAATGCAAAGCCTCTCGTATGAATTCAATCGCAGTTGACAGATAACTAACTAACTGAACTGATGGAGGTCCTTATATAGGTTTCAGAGATCTTTCCAGATTATTCCAGAGACTTCAGATGCTAGAAATTACCAGAAAGTGCTTTAACTTTCGATAGAGAATCAAAGCGAGAAAGGATCCCAATGTATAGGTATAAGGGAGGTGTGGTTGCACAAAAAGTCGCCAAATCCGTCGCCAACTTGGCGACATTTGGCGATATATCGCCAAATTTGACGACAAAAATAAGTCGCCAAAACCATCGCCAACTTGGCGATAAACCCATTCCTTGGCGATTTTACCATAGACTTCCATTATAAAGATGAGGGTGTAAGGTTGTTTT
Source organism: Maratus michaelseni (assembly GCA_963931845.1). NCBI lineage: Eukaryota > Metazoa > Arthropoda > Arachnida > Araneae > Salticidae > Maratus > Maratus michaelseni. The sequence goes on from OZ007591.1 coordinate 99,685,938, forward strand.
CCTTGCAAACCATCTGAGGCCTTTAGCATTGAGTTACATGATGCTCAATAGGAAATACATTAATAATACTGCAATTTTCACAATAATAAAATAAAATAAATTTAAACAAATGGAATATTTACAGATATATACAAAATTCATAACATTGCCCCCCTCTCAAGGACTGCACGTCCCGGGCAGTTCAACCTTTGATCGAAAAGCAAACCCGTTACCAACAAATGCTATACTATTTAAAACACATTCATAATGCTGAATTATACAAACTATACACTTATTTAAAAATAAAATAAAATTAAAGCATAGACATTATTACATACAAGTATTTAAATAATAATAACAATAATAATGATAATGCTAAGCGAAATAAATAATTACATTAATTTATATACAAGACCATGGTCATACTAATTTACATTATTTACATTACACTATTTACAATTAATGAACTAAGTACTATGGCCATAGTATGGAGCCAGCCTGTCGTAATGAACGACTCTAGGCTTCGAACTTGGTGACTTTCGGATCCGAATTACGACATCGTTCAGTCTGTTTAGGACTGTATAAGGACAGTCCCAGTGCGATTGCAGTTTGGGAGAAAGTCCTTTACGTCGAGTCGGATTATAAAACCAAACCTTGTCACCTTCTTTGAATTGATGTCCCGTGGCTTTCGTGTCGTACCTGGTCTTCATCTTCTCCGTCTGTATATTGATCCGCTCTCGAGCCAAGTTGTGGACGTCTTCAAATCGTGCCTGGAGATTCTGCACGTATCCCTCTGGCGATGAAGGCGCATCTGGAGGGCGACCAAAAATCAGATCACAAGGTAGACGAAGATCACGACCGAAAAGCATCTGAGACGGGGAATAGCCGGTTGTTTCATGGACGGCGCTGCGATAGGCGAGAAGAAACAAGGGAAGTTTTTGGTCCCAGTCTTGTTGGTTTCTTGAGACTAGCAGTGAGAGATTGTTGAGGATGGTACGATTAAATCTCTCAACCATGCCATCCGATTGTGGATGTAAAGGCGTCGTCCTAGTTTTGTCCATTCCGAGAAGTTGACAGAGACCCTCAATCACAGCAGAGATTAAATTTCTCCCCTGGTCAGAATGCATTTGAAGGGGGACTCCATACCTTGATATCCACTGGTGTACCAAGGCATCCGCAACCGTAGAAGCTTCTTGATCAGGGATGGCATAAACTTCAGGCCATTTCGTGAAGTAGTCCATGACAACAAGGAGGTATTTGTTGCCATCAGCACTTCTTGGAAGAGGATCGGTGGATGGCCGGCAGTATCAATTCTATGCCGTGTCAGTGAAGTGCGACCAATATCACTCTCGTTTTGAGAAAACACATCCTTAAATTCCTGGAACAGTCTTTCTGCGGCATGTCTCTGTTCAGGAGATAAATTCTCATTTCGTCCAATTTCAGGTGTTAAACTTGTAGACGGCTCCGACAACGTCAAGCTCGGGTCTTTGCAAACACAGGTGACTGGAGCACAGGTTGCAAGCACTTCACCCTTCTGGATAATTCTAGACTTTTCACTTACGTTTGCAATTCTCACGGGTATCACATCTCTCGACAGATCTACTAGCGCTGATGCTATTAGCACTCCCTTTGGGCTCTTCTCAGGATATCCAGTCAAGCCATACTGGGAAATTCTTTCGTTTCCAGTTAATCCAGGTATCATCATTTCGGTCCGTGGAGGGATGATAACATCTGCCTTGGCTGTGATCCGTTGAATAGACCCGGACTCATTTCCAAGTTTGAAAATAGTGACATAGTCTTGAGCAGAGCGTAACTCATTATTCTTAAAATCCAGTGTAAATCCATGCTCTTTTAAAAAGTCCAGTCCGAGTATGAAAGGGTCTGAAATATCGGCCACGTAGACTGTATGGCGATAAGCGGCGTTCCCAAACTTTATTTTCAGTGTCATTCTTCCATGTATATCGATCTTATCTTCGGTCACAGTTTGAAGAATAACACGCGGCGGGATCCAGAAGGGTTTTTCTTTCAGCCGCTGATCTAGATCTTTTCGAATGATGGTCACATTGGCTCCTGTATCGATGATCATATTACAGGGCAAATCATTCACACTTCCGACCAGAAATACTCCGTTCTCGCCGCAACTTCTTGCAGAAATTTCACATACTTGAAAATGAGGCTGCTTAAGATCTGGAAACCTCCGCCCCGCAAGATGGCCATTGATCAGTTTTCCTGCTCCACCGTTAGCGGGTGAGCTATTACCTTCGGTGCTGGGTCGCCTTGGGCAGTCGATTTGGATATGGCCTTCTCCACCGCATTTCCAGCACTTGATCTTCCTGTAAGGTTTGTTGGTCCTTAAGGAGTTCATCTTTCTCATTATGTCATTCATCTGCTGCTGTAAGCGCTCCACAGCTCTATCCGACGTCTCAGGCAGGTTGGCTACTCGCACAAAGTGTCGATCTTTCCTTGTAGCTTGCTGGGCTGCCTCGAATTTCAGGGCATAAACTAAAGCCCCTTTTAAGTCACTGAGATCTGCAATCCGGAGTTGTTTCTGGATCTCAGAGTCACGCACACCATCAATAAAATGCTGCAGAGCCAAGCTTTCTCTAATTTCAGTCGGACAGCCAGGATAAGCAAGATGGGAAAGTCTCTCGACATCCGTAGCAAGATCTTGCAGGGATTCAGTGGATTTCTGCTGTTGAGATTTGAGCTAGAGTCTGCTATATTCCTTCATGCATTTCTCGCCAAAGCGCAATTCTAAGGCACTGACGAACGTTTCAAAATCCAGCGGTTCATTTGCAGGCAAAGTCTGTAAGACGTCGGCAGCATCAGCTCGTAGAGAAGCAGCTAACTGGCAAGCTTTTATCTGGGAATCCCATCCATTGGCGTCCGCTACGATACCAAATTGTGTTTTAAAAACTGGCCATGAGGATTTTCCGTCATAGGTCGAGAGTTTAATAGAGGCCCGAGGAAGCATAGCTTGATACTTGACATCTTCGGGATAGTTTTCGGCAGTTATCTTTTGTTTCTTCACATTTTCCAACTCCTTTTCTACACTCTCAAACCTTTCTTCGACGGTCTTGGCGATCTTTTGAACTTTTTCTTCTACTCTTTCTTCAACGGTCTCGGCGATCTTTTGAACTTTTTCTTCTACTCTTTCTTCTACGGTATTGGCTGTCCTTTGAATTTCTTCTACTTTTCCTTCTATTTGTTGAAATCTTCCTTCAACTTTGTTTTCCACGCCGTCAATTCTGTCATTTAAAGATGTTATTTTATCCTCTATTAAGTCTTTCAACTCTCCAAGGTTGGTTGACATATCCTTCTTCATTTCATTTTTTAAGTCGCCAAGGTTGGCAGTCATTTTCTCGTCTATCGCTGACATTTCCTTCTTCATTTCTTCCGACATTTCCTTCATTTCAGCCTGGTTTGCAGTCATTTTCTCATCCATCGCTGACATTTCCTTCTTCATTTCAGCCTGATTCGCAGTCATTTTCTCATCCATCGCTGACATTTCCTTCTTCATTTCATCTTTTAACTCGCCAAGGTTGGCAGTCATTTTCTCATCCATCTCTCCTAATTTCTCCAATAATTTAGTCAGTTGCGCTTCCATTGCTCTGGTAATCGGCATTCAATCCCACTTCTGACACCAAATGTTGTGAGCTCGGGGTTCGAAAGGACTGATGCCAATATATAAGAACAATAAAAAGGCTTTATTCACTATAAACAGTGTAATACGATCACAAATATCTTCTGAAAATTACAAGATATTCAGTAATCTTCAAATCTAATAAAAGCGCAGCAAAATTTCACACAGAAACAATGCGTTCAATACGACGTATCAACGACAAAATCAATCCGAGAAACACAGTTCTCAATGCAAAGCCTCTCGTATGAATTCAATCGCAGTTGACAGATAACTAACTAACTGAACTGATGGAGGTCCTTATATAGGTTTCAGAGATCTTTCCAGATTATTCCAGAGCCTTCAGATGCTAGAAATTACCAGAAAGTGCTTTAACTTTCGATAGAGAATCAAAGCGAGAAAGGATCCCAATGTATAGGTATAAGGGAGGTGTGGTTGCACAAAAAGTCGCCAAATCCGTCGCCAACTTGGCGACATTTGGCGATATATCGCCAAATTTGGCGACAAAAATAAGTCGCCAAAACCATCGCCAACTTGGCGATAAACCCATTCCTTGGCGATTTTACCATAGACTTCCATTATAAAGATGAGGGTGTAAGGTTGTTTTCCTTGCAAACCATCTGAGGCCTTTAGCATTGAGTTACATGATGCTCAATAGGAAATACATTAATAATACTGCAATTTTCACAATAATAAAATAAAATAAATTTAAACAAATGGAATATTTACAGATATATACAAAATTCATAACAATATTTTCTAAAGAAACACACACTGGTGGACAAAATTAAGTCACTTTGAAGCTGTATAACTTAAAAAGCAAATATGGTTTCTCGGAAAGCAAGTAAAATAAAGTAATGCAAGAATGTTTAACTTTATTTGAAAGAATATATTGTATATCGAAGTATCGAAAATGTTAAAAAAAAACTGTTAGTGGAAAGGGGACAAATTACTTCACAGACAAAGCGAAAAAAAATAATGAAAATTTATGGCCTTGTGGCGAACCTTTCGGCCCCCTCAACTAAAAAAAATAGCCATGACACAGAAAGTAACAATTGGTTTACTTAAAGCATTAATGAGGATGGATGGCAGTATAGCTGGCATTTTAAAATAACGATGATTGAAATTAAGCTAGAGATACTAAAAGGATCAGAGGGAAAATGGTATCCATGGTATCCTTAAGAAACTTACTAAATTCTAGTACTAACTCAAAATAATGTAGCTACATGGATCTTCCAAAGGAACATGGGAAATATATTCGGATGATGGTAGTTAGGACTATATCACTGAAATCCCTATAAATGTCTTTCTAGAATACTGCAATAGCTAAAAGAAAGGAACACCGTGTAGTCCAACTTTTCTTATTTGTAAAGCTAGTTTCAACAACTTACAAGGCTGCAAAGCTCTCAGTCAAAGATACAACTCCTAAAAATCGCTCCAAATAGCCACTGGCTATTCCGAACGTGGCACATTCTATCTGGAAAATCCGAAAGTGATGAAACGCCAGTTTGATTCTCCACAAAAGACGAGATGCAAACCAATTCGCTGGATCTAACTATTACAGTCGTCTTTATACCAACTAGACAACGCATAAACCTAATTATCATATTATTGCTCGAAGTAATCATGAAAATTAGATTTCCGGAGATTTAGACACACTTTGCAAAAGTTAAAGGCACGACAGAATAGGTGGCTCGTTCACGCATACATGTTAGAATCAGGACAACACAATCACACACAAAGCTCAAAAATTCATTTAACCCTAAACTACCTTCATAAGAGAGTTGCTAAACACTTATGCTACAACCTAAACCACTTACCATACAGGAGTACGTGTAAGTATGGGAAATGACCATCGTGAAGTGCGATGTGAACTTCAACAAGTCGTGAACCACAGGATTCAGGATTATTTTGTCATGTTGTCCCACTCTTCTTAAAGTACGCTAAGAAGGGGGTCGTATTTGTTGGGTGGTATTGAGAAAGAATATCACGCGCCAAGCATTCCAAAAAATTTTCTTCTGGGAATGTGATAGATAGGTGTAACTTTCGATATCCTCGCTATAAAGACACTTCTGTTGAGTGCGTGCGTGATGACAAGGCGTGTTAGCTTTATAAAATGAACCGTAAAATAGAGTGATGAAATGGCAATATGATGGTATGTTGCTGATCTGGAAGATATATTTACAATTTATTACAAAACGTTTCTCAAGATCACCTATTTCGCCACAGGAATCTATATCTGTGTGCAACTAATCACGATCCCTTTCAACTTACTTATTCAAATTTAATAGAACCAGATCTCCATTCTGTGTACGTGGGCATAGGTCAACTTTTCTGCGTTATTTATTAAATTATCCTCTAATTTCCACATTTCATATAAAGAAGCCATCATAATTTATGATCATTTCAAAGTACACGGGAAGGTAATGAAAGTCTTGAACCCAATTCTCCCATGGAGGTGTGAATGGAGGATTTTCTGTAACGCATACACAAATTATTAGAATTATATGGGTTAAAGACAGATTCAACCCAACTTCCCTTTACGCCAATAACGGTTTTTTGCGAGAAATGGAGTACACAAATTTAAATACAATTTATTTTTATGTTTTACTGTATGAAGTGATACTCAAATTAAAACTACGTATGACAGATTGAAAACAATTTTCTATAATGCGCCCTAGCGGGAAAGAGTAACTAAATTAAAATTTTTTTTTTTTAAATGAATCTTCCAAATAACTTCAACCAAGGTCATATCTGTAATTTGATAAATATTTTTACATGACAGGCTGTTTTACACTGGTAGCGCTCCTTGTGGGAAATAGATATATTAGTATTTTTTTTTAATGATTTCTCATGTAGCAACGGTTCTCCAAGTTAAACGTAGATAGGGCAGATTCAACTGAACATTGTTTTATGTTGATAAGGCCATTTTGGTGACGCCATCTTGCATCTTTTTAATTTATAGTGCACTGTAAAAAATTATAAAGCAAAGTAACCGGTCATTCGACCGTTTTCTATAAAAACGGTCGACTGAGCGTATTTAACATTACATAACCGTAATTTAATGATATTTTGACCATAATATTGCTCATATTAGAGTCAGAATACTGTTAAATTACGGTTATATAACCATTTTTTATAAAAACGGTCAAATGACCGGTTACTTTGCTGAATATTTTTTACAGTGTGACCCACCCCCTCCTGCGGCGGGAAATAAGCTAACTGCATTTAAATAAAATTAATTTTTTTCTTGTTGTTGTTTTACTGTATAAAGACATTTATGGTGATTACTCTGAATTTAAATTCATTTCTGATGCAAAAGATAAACAAATAAATAAATAAATTATGAATATGAAAATAACAACAAATTAGCAATTCATTACTGATACTAGTCAATCAAAGATGTTACATAAAACAGTCAGACGCAAAGTATGTGTAATTAATATGCCAGCAATTGTCCATACATAATTTAATTTTCTTAAAATGCTCTTAAATTCCAGAATTTTAAATCTGTTATTGGGGTAAATTACAGTGCTTTTCCTCCACTGTATGAATTAGGAATAGGTTTGCAACGCGTTTGTCTGATGTAGGTCTGGGGGGGGGGGTGCTCTTCAAGGATTCAGGGGGCCTCCTAGTATTTATTATAAACAATTTATTCACTTTGCGTACAAGCAACAATCTACATACTCCTACTAAAAGGAACTAGAACCTCCAGTTAATTATTATAAATAACTTCCTCATTTTGCATACAAGCAACACGATACACACTCCTACTGAATAAAACTTAAAGGTCCTTCAATTACTTTCCACAAAAAACTATTTTCTTGTGGAGAATTCAGAATAAATTCTCAGAAGTCATTTTTCAGTGAATTCAGTGAAACAATGAATTTCAGAGTTTCAGAATAAAACATTTATAAAACCCATTTCCTTCAAGACCCTTACCCTCTAATACTACAATGAACTTAATGAACCTTGTTTTACAAATGAATAATGAAACACGAACCTGAGTATACTATATGGAATACACCTTAACTAAGTTCCATTCATTATGAAGATAAAACACAATTTAAGTTAATTTAAGTTAATTTAAGTTAATAAATATGCTTTTATTAAATACTGCATAATTAATCTATCGTAGGGTCGTTGTACATATACAAAGATATATTGATACTAACATTAAATGAAACATTTTTAAAGCTAGTAATATTTAACGTGGGATTAATGTTGCACAACGTTTAAGGATTTCTCAATAAATTAATAAATGAAGTTCAGAATAATTTCATCTACAAAATGTAATGCGCTTCACATATATTTTCCTATTTTTTATGAAGTGCATACTCAAAAAACTGTACTTAAAATATAAAAACACAATCTATACTTATACTTATTTTTATATCGGGAATTACAGAAGTGCCTAGAAAAAAGATAAGTATGACATTGAAAGAATTATTATTATTATTTTCTATTTGGACATTAGTGTCTATCGAATTCCAATTTCCGGGAGTATTGTTCTAAGTGACTACTGACAAAAGAAGTATTAAACTGAAAAAGAAAAAGAAATTAATTTTCATTATTTGGACATTACTGTCTGTCGTAAAAAAATACGTGACTACTGAAAAGAAGTACTAAATAAAAAAAAAGAAATAAACTTACTTTATTTATTTCTATCTATCATATTTAAAATTACAGGACTAATATTAAAATTACGTGACTAGTGACAATAAAGCATTAAATTGAAAGTTAGAAATTCAAGTTGCGTAACTTGGGGTTGCTTAAACCCAGGAGAGGGCTACTTGGACCCAAATATATTTTTTAAAAATCAGTCCTGTGTGTATATTGTTACTAGTTAGTTCTATTTAATTTCCTGCACGGGTCAGGTTGTACCGCACCCAAACCCGAAAATTCTACTTAAAGGTAACTTGAAATACCACTTTGAACCGGTCCTGAACCCAAAATATTCAAACTCCAACCTGACCCGAACCCGAAGTGAAAGAAAATTAATCCAAATTTTAAAACAATTTTGGAAAAGTTGTCTACAATTAAATCTCTAATATCAATTATCTTTTTTGTATGAAAATGGAAACATATACACTCATTAATATTCAAATACATAGTTTTTTCAGTGAAAAATTATTCATAACATTCTTTTGAAAAGTTGGGTCAACCCGAACCCGACCAGACAGAATCAAATTTCAACTCAAACTCACTCAATGTGAAATAATTAATGTCAACCCGACACAAACCGAACAGCGTGTCAGGTCGGGTTCGGGTAAAAGGAGGTACCACGACCCAACGCAGGAACATAGTTCTATTATATGTAGAAAATTATGCCAACTCTTAACACAGTAGATAAAAGACTAATTTAAAACACTTTTTCTTTTATTTCGGGTGCAAGTAGCATTCCAACGGTCATATAATGCCAATTTACGCTATTTGTACATTACTACCTATCAAAGTTTAAATTATATAACTGATAGTAAAATTATGTGACTAGTGATAAAAGCGACTAGTATTAATTTAAAGGAAGGAGTACTTTATTTGAGTATAGATGTCTCTTAAAATTAAAATTACATGATTAGTGTTCAAATTAAGTGACTGTTAAGAAAAGAAGATGTTAAATTTTGACGTAAATGGATTTTGATGATGAACAACATTTAAATTATTTTTGCACATCATATGATGGACTACATTTAAAACTTTTTTGCAATTGGAACTATGCCTCTAAAAATATCCATTCTTAAGACATGATATTAACTGGGAATAGTTTGGAGAGTTTTAACAATTAATACATGCTGACAATTTTTCAGTGTTTTTAATAATACTTTTTTAATACTCCTTAATAAGGTTAACCTCAAATTATATCTCTACTTTCAGCCTAATAGCTCTTATGATTTAAACGCATTTGATAAACAGCCTTTTTTTAAAGGGATAGTATAATTACACATGAGGCGTATAAAAGGCTGAAATACGAGGTGTTTATATAATTTTGTTTTCACTTCATTATTATAAGTTATACTTTTTAAAAAGACATACATCTTCCTTAAAATCTCAAAGTTATTTTTATTCATGCCACACCGAAGTACAGGTTAACAATAAATTTATAGAAATGAGTAAAATGTGTGCAGTAAAAGTAAAAAGTGTGCAACAAATGTGTGGATCTTAAGATTTTGAGATCACTAACATATTTTAAGAAGTGTCTATTGGTCTATATTTAAACCAACAATCCGGAAAAGGTTAAAGCAGAAAATTGTCAATAATTGCCAATAATTACAAAATTGTCAATAATTACAATTATGTTACCAACAGTACAAAACTGGTGGCTTGACAGGTGATGGGTGGGTGCGCTTCAAGAAACAGGGTCAAACGGTGGACATGATAATTCACCGTAGACTTAACATAGAACAATGACACAAAAACAAATTAGCTTTTTCAGTACAAAAGCTAGTGAAATATGTAACGGTTTTAAAAATAATATGCATTTTTAGTGAAATGACATTATTTCAAATTAAAATCTACGTTTGCAACCAAAAATTTTGAAGTGGTATATGGATATTTCTTAAACATCCTGCATATTTTACAAAAAATAATATTTGGCAATTAATTTCCAGGAAACAGAACTGCAACTATATCAGCTGTGATTTGAACTCTTTAAAGCACTGTTTCTCAACTATTTTTACCTAACATCACACTTAAACTCATGGTTAAAATTTCCCCGCTTACAAAAATTATTATGATGAAAAAACATAGTATGAAATTAATTTAAATAATTTTTAAGCTTAGAGCGTTGAATCCATTCATTACGAAATGATTGATTTTCATTAAGAATGTCTGTATAATTAAAAAAAATCCCTGACGGCTCGGCCTACAGGCACAGGTATATTTCGAAGACGCAGACCGTCGGTCGCCTGAGAATTGCAGAAGAATGAACTTTTTACCATGAATCGGCAGTTGGGACCGCCCACTTCGAAATCTACCTGTGTCTGTAAACGGAGCCGGCAAGGTTTTTTTTTTACTGTAAGGGTTGGTCCTATAAAAAAACTTGTCAATGTAAAAGTTGTAGATAATATTCAGAGGATTTAATATAAATTTATGCGGATTTGATATCGTGTACATTGACGAAGTTATGAATTTTTTCTTCTTAAACCCCTATTTCCCCCCACTTGAGGCTATTTTTAATTATATAAAAAACCTGTCATACATAAATTTTCGGCCCTTTTCCTAGAAGTAATAATAACTTTAAACAGATTCGACATGTATATGCCAAAAAAGCTCAGGAACGGTTCAACATTACATATATGGTAATTGTTCACTAATGAGACATACTTTAAATTTCAGTAAAAATGTCACAGTGAGACAAAATCTGAATATAACTCTGTTTGATCCTTTAAAATATGAAAAACTAAAAGAAAACTACAACATTCTGAATGAACATTCCTCCTTTGTTAAAAAGGATCTATGATTCCTTTTCCTACATTTATAAAGTACTTTTTAATAGAATATATTATGTTTTCGTAATTTTTATATCATAGTTCACATACTGATCACATTTTTGTACTCATACTGTTCCTATTTCAGCTTACTGTTTGAACCATGAAAAATTACTAGTTGTGTTAGGATTAAGTATTATTTTCATAAATTTTCTAATTCCTTTCTTTTATACTTTTCTTATATATATATTTTCCTTTTAATATTAAGAAATGTTGTGATCTGAACCAGTATTGTAAAAACTACCTTTGTACTAATTTTATTTTAATCTCTAATGCAATATTTAACACCTGTATTCTAAAATATGAATTTTCAATAAACATTTTCCCTCGTGGAGAAAAGTTCCTATCCTTAACGGCTAGATCTCCACGAGAGGGGGATTTCATTTTCATTTCATTTCGTATCATAATTAAGAAGCTGTAGGATTTTTTCTGTTTTCACACCACCACCCCATCCCCACCCCCCTGGTTTGATTTTGCCCATTAAAGAACTTGACCGAGATTTTATGCCTCTTGATTTTATTTATCAGTTTGGAAGAGATTTGTGCAGATTTATTGAACTTATCGTGTCCAGAAAAAAGTGATATAGATAGACAGATAGATAAGGTTTTGAACTGGGGGGGGAGTCATAATCGACGTAGATCTGCATACTTTTTTTCAGAAATTCCAACATAGGGAGAATGTAATAGGTGTGTGTGTGTAGTATTTCTTACAAAATCTACCTAATTAACTACCTTATCTGGCAAGTTTATCAACAGAGCATAAAACAGTCAAAATCATTTTTGTCGCTGCGATAATCTCCTGCAAACCTATAACAGACATTTCACGACATAATTCTCTGTTTTTCGTTTTTCCATTTCAGAAATCAATCCACAAAAAATCGAGTTGAGCTGTTTAAAACTCCACTTCTAAGCAAGACTACCGCTGTTAATTTATAAAATCTTGCTAAAATTTGACAGAAAACTTTCGCGGAACACCCGAGGTCCTCTCACGGCACTAATGTACCGCAGCACAATCATTGAGAAACACTGCTTTGAAGCATCTTTATTTTTTTTTATATTTAAGCCGGATTAAATACTAAATAGGGGAGAGTGGGGCAAGTTGGAACGTTTTTTACTTTTGGATCCTTAACTTAGTAAACCATAGGTATTAGATCAAACACTTAGGGTTATATTCTAGCTTCAAATGTTTGCTACAATTTAAAATAAATTATTTAAAAAAAATTCATACTGAAAAAAATAATGAATGACAATATAACTATCGACAAACTGTTCCAACATACCCCTCCATGGGGCATGTTGGAACATACTGTGGGGCAAGTTGAAACACAATAAAGTTACAAAATTAATTATAAAATATTTAACTTTAATAATATCAAGTTACAGATAATGCAAAATATTGTAGCCTGATAGTTCCTTGCTTTGTATTTTTTGTTGGCCTTCATAAATTGACAAATGTTATGGAAATACCAGTTTTCTGGTACATCTGCAAGTACTACCAACTGTGAGGGGGGGGTGGAAGGATGCGGCAAATTTTTTCATAGGAGTACCATCCACGATCTTCCTTATCAGAGAAAACAGAACCCTTTTCACTATTACACTTTTTCAGAAAATTAATTTCTATTTCATCCATCTTTAACTGCGTGTACCCCAACAAATGTAATTTTTTTAGTGGAAAGCTTCACGACAGCAAAATTATTTTTTTGTGGTTTTCTATCCTCACAAATGGGTAAATCAAACTCAATAGAATCATCATCATCTCTTCTAGAAGCAGCATACTCAATTTCATACACTCAATTTCATCTCTTCTAGCATCATACTCAATTTCTTCATCTGTGTCACTTTTGAAGGACATCTTCTTGCTCTTCGGTTTTTTACTTTTATTTAATTGAACTGGGTTTAGAAGGTTAAGCTTTCTTTGCGCTGCAGCAATGGAGCAAATGATCTTCATTTCTTTTTGTTGTCTTTGCTTTAATGCTTCCTCAATTATTTGTGTTTTAACTGGTGTGTCTGTTAAGATCTTTGTTGTCTCTTTTTCTTACCCTTATTGGAACTTTTTCTTGGTCCTGCTTTTGGGAAAGGTTGAATTTCTTCCAATGTGACTGCAGGAGAGCTAGAGCCAACAGTTGCTTTTTTTGATGGAGAGCTATGTATTACAGCTAAAGAAAGAATAGTAGGATTTTTTACTGTCTCTGGATTAGGGCGGTTAGTAACATCTGATGGCGGAAATTCAACTTTCATAAAAATGTGGCGGTTCAATGGGTATATTCATGAAACCATTGAACCAGTCTTTGCTAGCTTCCATTTTAGTAACCCATGATTTGTGAATAACTTTGTTATTAGCAACTGCATAGTTGTGGGCTAGTTTCCTTACTTCTCGTAGACATAAACCATAGTATATTTGAGAAGCATGCATAATATAACAAGCATAATATATTGAACAAGTTGTTCTTCTTCTTCAGGATTTAACACCTGTCTAGGTTTGGTGTATCCTACCTCAAAATTTGTGTAAATTACAATGGTAGGGTCAATGGTGCTATTGCAAGAAAATCCTCAGCTGATGCAGAAGTTGAAGTACAAGAGTCAGTGGTAACCGAATAAAAGGGGTTGGTGATAGCAGAGGTAGAAGAGGCATTAGAAGTAGAAGGGACATTTACAAATCCAGAGTTGGTAGGCACAACGTTATCAACTTTGCGTAGTAGTTCCTCTTGCCTTTTTAGTTTCAATAAAAAATCAATAAAATGGTTCAAATTTTATCATTATTCAATAAATAATATTACTATTTTAATAAAGAAATCGAAAAATGTATATTTATATACAATATTCTGAGCAAGAATCGATATGGGACATGTTGGAACTGTGTTCCCACATCCCCTTCCAAAGTGTTTCAACATGCCCCATATTACAGTATTATTTATCTGTTATTTTAGGCCTAACATAACAATAGCTACTTGTTAATGGATGCTATCAACTGAAAGCCTGATTTTCAAGCAATTTGACAATATAACTTGAGGTAAACTCAATATAATACTTCAAAAGTAAATAAAGATTTTTAAGAATATGAAAAATTTACTTACCTTGCATCAAATTTAAAAAATCAACTTGCCAAGAAAACTTGAAGACCTAGGATCCTGAAAACCACATGGATTCTAGGTGTGCTTAAGAGACACAAGTTAAGTATTCCCATAACCCTTTGCTTTTTTTCAAAATGGCTACCAACTCAAGCGTTTCAACGTGCCCCATGTTCCAACATGCCCCACCCTCCCCTACTATTTCCGATACTAAATCCGGACTTCATTGGTTTATGCGTAAAGGAAGTCAAAAATAAGTTTTGAGTTTGTTCTCTTCACGGGAACAAAGAACGTTTTGTTCACCTTTGTTCCCGTATCCATAAAAATCACAAGCAATTCAATACTTTTTCAAGGTTTTTTTTTTTTTTTTTATGGCCGTCTGGCATATGAAACGCGAAGCTTTTACTCAAGTATGTATTTAGGATATTTTTTTCTAAGAATCTATAAAAAATATTTTTGTTTTTAATATTATTCGTTCCAGAACACCGCATTATCAATAAGTATAATATTCAGAGCAGAAGATTTATTGTTGTAATATTTGTAAAACTCAGAATTGAAGGAGAAAAACCACAAATGTTAATATCCGTTGATCATATTATTTTAATTGTAATCCTGTCCTATTTCTTATTTCTTTTAATTTCTCCTTTTATGTAATATTTAAATTTTCTAACGTATTTGCACAGAAAACATTTGATCTATGGAAGAGTCAAACATTTTTGTGCGATTCTTCAAATTTAATGAACGATAAATCATAGTTAGTGGAATGTGATTAAGTTTTTTATATAGTTTACACAAAATCACTTATTTATATATTTCTACAGAATTTCATACTCTAACCTTTTAACACTTTCCGACATAATTGCAATGTGTTCATAAATTCGATTTGTCTGGCCGCCTGTCTCTCTGTAAATGTACTCGGATTGCCATGTAATTCATGTATTTTATTGAGGTTTACTACGGCACGTTCGCCATGGAAAATGACATGTGTACCATCTATACTTCGTTTACAGAGACAATCAAAAGAATTCCGTCACATTATGGTCTATTAGAAAATTCGATTGCAATGTATTTTAATGATGGTAAACTATTTGAAATTTCGAAAAATGTTAAAATCTATGCATATATCACTCAGATGCACTATACAATGCTTTCTGTAATATACAATGTGCATAACATTTATCGTTCATTTACAGGGACAAACAAAATAATTCAATTACAGTACTGTCTATTAGCAATAATTTCTAGAAGTACGTTTTACATTGTGGTATGAGTTCTTAAATTTAGCTAATTTTTGCGTATTACTTAGTGTATATAAATTCTATAGATCATATACAGGAATGCCCAAAAGAGTCTCCATTTTGGCTTACAGGTGGAAATCGCTGAAAATTATTTAACAACTGTGTTTTATTTTACAACTATTCCCAATTGAACTAAACTTTAACATACTATGTAGTATATATACAAATCTATAAATTATATACAGGCCTGTACAGACAAATTCGAATATTTCTGACTATAGATGATGATTGCTGAAATTGGGTTTTAAAATCTTTTATGCGTTTTCCCAATTGTTTACATAGATATCCTCTTTCGGCTTATTATACGGTGAAGTTTCGTTACAGAATTCTGGAATTGTTGGAAGGTGTTGCCTAATGCAAGATTGACACGTGATTTTTATTTCTTGTTTTATGTTAAAGTAACATTACTTCTGTTAATTTGTAAATCTTAGATGGAATTTGACTGGAAATGGTTGCGGCACACCTGATATCATCTCACGGCACACTAAGGTACCGCAGCACAGAACATGGGAAGCACTACTTTAAAACATCTTTAATTTCCGATATTTATTCTAGCTGCAATCTGTTGCGGAGTTTTCGTTTTAGTAAGAATGATAGTTTGATTCTAATTAATAAAGGCATCTATTTTAAACCTTCAAAAACATTTATATATATATACGTTTAAACAAATTCTGAATGAAACAAAACAAAACGCACGAAAATATTCAAATAAGAACCAGGCCAAACTTAAATTGAAAGTGCATATTTTAATAGTGATTTTAATTGATTTTATCCTCAGTCGAATGCCTGACAAGCCGGACTTAAATTATAGTATTGTGTGTTTTAGTTTTGTTTGAGGTTAATAAATGAGGTTTTTTTCAATCGGATTTCAATTTTTTTTTCTGGGTACGTTCTAATGAAGGTCGCTGATCAGTTTAAGAGCGTTAGAATAGCGTTAATTAGGTACTAATGATGATTATCTAACAAGCGCCCGAATTCCGGAGTTCTAGAGGGGGTCCCGACGGAGAATTAACTCTACATGTTTTTCTCGAAATTGTGTTCTCGTCATTTGTTCACATTGTAAAACCAACTCATTTTTTAGCAGATTATTTATTTTGCACAAGTATGTAAAAAATGTTTTAATTACAATCTCAACCTAACATTTAAACGATGTAAATTTCATTTGTGATTAGAATGATATATTTATTATTATTTACATATATAGCCTTCTGATACTAAAATATATTTTATATAAACTTATAAAATTACCTCTAGGTTTACATTTAATGACTTTGCTTTAATGAAAAACAAACATTTTAGTTTTTTGTGGTTGTAAGGTTGTGCATTGTAGTTATAAAATTTTGTTCTTCCAAAACATGTCGAATACTTTTAGTATTTTACCTAATAAAATTTTATTTATTGATGTTAAAAGTAATAATGGAACATATTAATCAACCTGTAAAGAATTATCTAATTCCGAAGAGTAAAGTTTATAAAAAAAATCGGAAATTAACTGTGACACATGAAGTATAGGTCAAACATCTTGAAATTTTATTACCGCAAATATTTATGACTTCCTTCAAACAATCGTTTTCAATTTAACGACAGTTTTATTTGAAATAATAGAAACATGATAACAACTTTGTTTCGAAAACTTGTGCAATTACTTAATTATACACGAGCAATTGACATAAAGTGTTGTAACACCGTCCCATGGGAAAATGGTTCATTGATGTGTTCTTAAGCGCCTTAAGTAACATTACATCATTTTGTTCCTACGCTTCTCATTGCAAAGTCTTTTGTGTTAAACGTATTCTTTAATTTATCACGTTTAGGCTACAGAAACATACCTTGCAGTAAATTAAATAGAACTGTATGGTATGAAGATAACCAAGTGAAATTTAATTTCAAACTTTATATTGAAATTTTGGAATATGAAAATGGGATTTGGGTTTTTTCTGACATAAACTTTCAGACACTTTTGTTTGACAGAAAAAAACTGTTTTTCATAATACTAAAGTCAATAGTAGCAAAAACAATAAATAAAAGAAAACCAGGAATAAAAACCAAAATTATTTTTTTAATAAATGCTAAATGCTTCTTATGCGTAATTTAAAGAAAACATAACTATTAAGTGTAAAAAGAAAATTGATTTATACATCCTTTTTTACGTAATGATTTAATACATCTTCTCATTTCAATTTTTTTATTTCATATCATATGCAGAGAAATATTGTATTTATTAGAATTCATTAAAAATATTTCATGTTTTTTTTTATTTTAAATGTTTGTATGAAATATTCGTTTCTGTTAAAATGAACAGTACAAAAAAGTTTGTTTTACTACACCAGTTTTAATTCGAAAATATTTAAATGGATATTACATTACTTAAAACTAAGTCTAGATATTAATAAGATTGAGAAAAAATACAGAAAACATCACAAAGTATACGAACAGTAAAATGAAATTTTATCATGTTCAGAAAATTATTTTCAACTGTAAACTGCTTCATTATGGTATTAAAAAACCATACAATAAATTAATATTAAAAAAGAATAACTTGTATTTTAAAATTTTTGCTCAACCAAAAATCCTTTTAAATGTTCTATGTTTATAACAGTACTTTTGTTGTTATAGTAAAAAAAAATACCCGTGAAAGAAAAAGTTTTTTTATATTCTACAAGAAATGACTAAACGAAATTTCGATATTACACAATAAGTAAATTAATTTTTTTTAATATCCAGAGTTCTACAACAAATTCTCAATAATTTTGGAAGATATGCATGACTGTATATGCCATTTTCCCAGTGCATTTATCAGTATACGTTACTAGAGTTTTGCTGTATCATCACGTAACGAAAATAATGCAAATTATAAATTTACATTGAGTAAATCGGATCATGTGCTATTTATAACTCTCAAAGTGCATCCAAAAGTCGTAAATAGGCCTAATAAAAATATTAATATGTAAACAAAGAGTTCTAGGAGACTCAAAAAAGGTAAGTTTGCTTGGAGCCCTCAAGTTAATAAATCGGAGAGTAGAATTATGATTGCAGTAGAAACCGCTTATTAGAGACACCGCTTCTACTGCTATAAAATGTCAAGAACAGAAATAATTAATGTTATAAATTTACTTACGATAAATGGTGCAGCCGCTTTATCCAGGCAAACAACACCAAGGTCTCCAAATTAACCGGAATCTATTGTGTATGATGATGACAGGTTAGCTTCAAAATAAAAGACATTTCTTACATTTCTAGATAAGGGTCATTGAAATCTGCTACAGACTATTCATTCATCACATATCAATTTAGGATGTAATTTTACTATTTCATTTTGGCAATAAAATTGCTTAACGTGTAACAGCCATGTCGCTGTTAGTGATAGTGAACAAAGCTAGTCAGTCGTAAGAGAGCACAAGAAGGGTAAAATTCAAAGTCAAATTTAATAA
The DNA here is from genome assembly GCA_963931845.1 of Maratus michaelseni. Taxonomy (NCBI): domain Eukaryota; kingdom Metazoa; phylum Arthropoda; class Arachnida; order Araneae; family Salticidae; genus Maratus; species Maratus michaelseni. The sequence continues at coordinate 99,704,840 of OZ007591.1, forward strand.
AAACTTAAATGGGCAGGGATTTTGAGAAAGGACTCCACTAATTTTCCCTTAGTTCAAAAGAAATTAGATACCACGAAACTTCACTCAGCAAAATTACAATTTCAAATATCAATGATAAAGAACTCAAAACGTAACTTACAACTCTGGACAATGCAGCAAGTCAAGACACCTTCAGTAAATATTTAATGTCCGCTTCTACCTGCTAGACGAACTCTGATGGCAAGATGTCCGCCTAGGATACTACTGAAAATGGCATTCCGTGATCACCGAATTGACTTTATTTTCAATTAGCAGTAAATAACGTAATATACGCTTACGACTTGCTACTCTCCTTTCTCAGTTTCGAAATAGTTGAGCACAATAGCCGGATCTAACATCAACTCTCATGGAGGAAAAACTCGATCCAAGCTCCACGTTCCCATCGTTACCCCACGTTAACGCATGCCAATGCTTAAATACTAACCCATTGATGGACCACACGTAGAAATTTGCATAAATTTCGATATGAAGCAAAAACGCACAAGTTCCGAGGTTTTCACACTCATTTATTGAAAGTTAAAGAAAGATAGCCTTGATCACTTTTACGCACATTGGCAATTATTGGAAAAAAATTACGTTCTCAATCAAAACTTCGCCTACTCTTATCATCAGAGTAGTCGATACATCATAAACTAAAGAATTGAAGATATATTTCGCTACAGAGTGAGTCGAAGCAAAAAAAAAATTAAAATTAAAATTAAAATTAAAATTAAAGCTTTTCCTTTGCCATGAGCTACGAAAGGTGTCAAGCAATCCTGAAATCTGTTATTTAACTACTATTCATTCAAAATAGAATGCTCACGAATCATAGTTTAAGAAACAGTGTATTTTCTATTTCAACATTTCTATTTTCTAGTATTTTGTGCCTATAAATTGAAATTATATTGGCACCTGAGATGTTCACAATGTCCGCATTTTCCAAATTTAAGCTTGAAATAATAGAATAGTAAATTGTATCAACGCCAAAAAAGTTCCTTATAGTTGATAAAACATTGAGTATCTATTTTAACACTGAAACATTTTAAGATTTGATGCTTTTAATCGATTATGGTTGTTTGTTTTTTCAAAGCAAATTTTGGATGTTTTTATACCCATCACCTCAAATCAAGCGTTAATGTGTTTCTCTATATTTTACTCGACTTTTCGATAAAAAATAATAAAGAATATAAAATTTGAAAAAACACGATCTTATGTTGAATGTGTGTCTTTCTAAGTACATAAATAATTTCCTCAGTCTAAATAGAAGATTTAGAATGTCTCAGTTAATTATTTTAAAAGAAAATTCTTTCATCGCAGAAAACACATTTCATTTACAAAGATTATCTTTTCATTTAATGAAATAATTTTGCCGATGTTTTAATAATATAACATCAATGAACACAGGCAAAAACATTTGCGCTGGGATTATTTTCTTATGCACTGTTTCGTTATATTTTCAATAACTGTAATTCTTAACCAAAGAATGTCTTAATGAATGTGAGTATACTGTGGTCAAAACCTGTTGGAAAAACTTTTTTAATGATATTTCATCGATCGTTATCTCCCTTGCACACTCTTTTTGGAGTTCCAGGCTGTATTCTTCAGTGCTGTTTACTTCCTTGTATCTATCCCGTCCTCTTCAAGAAGAAGATTTATGTAATTTATTGAAGTACTGTGTGTGTGCCTGTGAATAAAAAATATATGGATCATTCGAGACACTAGCCTCGTAGCTATAGGTCTCAAAGAACCCCTTATTCATATTATAAAAAAAAGTTATCGCTGTATTCATTGCATGTGCATAGAATGAAGTTGTTGACGTCAGAAACAATATATATAATGATTATATCATGATTGTCATGTCAATATATATCATGATTGACTAAGTAAGCAATTTTTGTCACAACCGTGGAGTACAAAATACAGCGAACAATATTTGACATGTATTTCACACTGTTTATGACATGAAGATATGGGATTTTTATGGTATATTGATTCATGTACTGCTAACGGTAGATACGTTTTCTACTTATGTTAACCACAGGTGATTTTATTACAAAAATTGTTGTATGGAAAAATTTAAAGACAAAATAATAATTAAAAAAATCGCTTGGGTAAACTCTCGTACTAATCAGTGTCGAACTAAGATTTGTTATCATTGCTTTTGTACCATTCATATATGAATATGATTATATTAAAAACAGGATTCTATGAAATTTCTGAAACTAGTTGCTATGAATAGAGCAGAAACATCATTTTAAACACTTTTGAACATAGTGGAGAAATTTTATAAATTCTTTTTGCCTGTTGTAGGGGATTAAAGTTGGAAAGCAGAAATTTTGAGGGATGATTCATTAAATATTTACTGTTAGAGAAAGATAACAAATATGACAGAAATATTTAAAAAGTAAATGGTTTTAAAATATTAATTTTTAAGATTGGTGGACGGACGATAGTAAAGGCAGAACAAGCATGGAGGGGCGATATTTAGATGATTGATCACATATTAATTATTACAACAATCTAAAAAATTTAATTCTAGAGGTTTTTTTTTTTTTAATTTTCGATGCGAAGTAGAGTTGGGGGGGGGGGGCAGATGGAATGGAAATAATGGCATTTAGATTAATATATTTAAAAGGGGGAAATCCACCAAAAACTGAAGATTCTTATTCTAGAAATAAATTATTTATCAAACTTTTTTTTTCACGGATGAACCTGTTTTAGATCAATTTGGAAAATATAATACATTGTAAAAGCTGGGAAAACGGAACCTGTCAAAATAAAACCTGTCTTAAACGAAAAAATTCATGTTCCCAATGATGATAGGTTTACCATACAATTATACCTGTTAAGTGGAAAACTGTCTAAAACGGAATATTTATCTGTTTTTAACCATTCCGTTTTTACAGGCTTTACTGTATAATAGTAAAAAATAACAAAGACTAAAATAATTTGCGATTTTCAATTACTGTATCATTAAACTTGTTTTATTGGTCATTTTAAAAGTATAAAATTACGTAAGTATCCATGTAATATTTTTATTAAAAATAAAATAATAATGCATTTCTTGTGAGCATTTATCAAGAACTAGCAGGCTATGCCCGCTGCGCTGGTCAATTTTCCAAATGAACCTTGAATCAAACGAAAAGGTGATTTCGACCATATATTTTCAAATAATATGGATCTTCACCTGGAAAGTCCTTCCACATTGCTAAATACAATGCGAATGCCATTGCGCTATTATCTTATTTTATGCGTTATAAAATTTTCGGGATATTAAAAAGCAATTCTTTAATTTGATGATTTATATTAGAGTTTTGTAGAGAAGTGTGGCCGTTGCGACCAAGAGAAATTAAAATGTTCTCTGATTGGCCACACGACCAAAAAAGAGAGCATTGCAATCATTGCAGAGATTGACCATTGAACGTACATAATGTTCAGGCTATTCATTTTTCGTTTGTTAGTTCTTGAACTCCGGGCCTCTCAGTTTGGTGCTATGTGTGGTTCTGGTAGCTTAAATACAATCTCATTCTAGGTTACATTAAATTTCGTAATGTACCCATCTTCTGTTGTGGCAGGTCTACTACAGTTTTCTATCTTTGCATTCCAGCAGATAAATACAGTGAAAAATTTAATAAATTATTTGGACACAAAGAACGGTGATTAAATTTTACATTTAAAACAGATGTGAATCATAAAATGTGGGTTTTTAAAGCTGAATTGTTTGAATGAAATTAAAATAACGTTATTTTCACTGCCTTTTCATTTTATATACCAATTGCAATCAAGGAAACATTAACCTGAAAAAGAACCTCGATAACTGATTTTGGTACAAAAAAAAAATAATCCTCTACTATGCATCAAATAAAATATCTCTAATCTTCCTTAATGGGATCCACAGCCAAGTTTGAAGTGAAACATTAGAATCTTTTGCAATGATAGTTACAAATGTACCAGAGTTAACTAAAAAGCGAAATTAATTACGCGCCAAACTACGTTCCATTAAATAATGTCAAATTGGTGTCTACTGAATAATAGATCTTTCACTAATAAAACTCCTTGAGAAAGATAAATAAAGTTAGTTATGCAAAATGTTTAGTAATAATCTTTTTTGTGGATTCTTGAACCGAAGATTTTTGTGCCTTTCTCTAATGAGCATAATAACTCGGAGAATTAAATAGGTTTGCTATTTCTTTTATTTTCAAGATTACATTATTTTCAAGTCTGTTGTCTAAGTAAACCCCATAATGTACATAATCCGCTACTTTGTCACTAAGTTTAGCGGTTAGGGGTCTCCGTTAGCCGAAATTGCTTTAGAATAATCAAATTTTAGCTAATCTGAATTCCAAGTACTTTTTTTCTTATCTAGTTTAAAATGATAAATCAGCAAATATTGTTTCTTGGCCAACATTGGCATTTCAAAGTATTTTTCGTACATTGCAAGTATTGCTTTTTTGGTGATAGTAAAATAACTGTAGATGGAAAATATGTAATAGTAAATATTCCGTAAATAGTCCGTAATAGTAGTAAATAGTCCGTTTGCTTCAAAATGAAAAACCATAAATTTACTAACAACTGAGTACAAATTCTCTTCAATCAGATTCAGCATCAAGAGTCCTCTACAAATATAAAAGAAATTTCCAACAATGTAGTAAATACGCCAATTAGCGGGTGATCCGATTACAGAAGGTTAGTGCAATATGTTTAAAAACCTTCAAAAAGAAGAAAAGATATGCAAAGAAAACTAAAAATAAATGAATGGTGAACAATTTTTTAAATGCGTGATAATAATTAGTGTATCGCAGAAATTTACACTAAAATTTAAATATTTGACTCTATTTTTATAATACTAACTGTTATTTATATAATTTACATTTGAATATAAAAAAAATACTCCAAAAATGTTGTCGTACACTTGAAAAACACCATTATTATGAACGTGCATTAATGTGCCATTATTGTGATTGATGTCATGCTTATGCCTTTTTTGGCATAAAATCAAGTTGTTTGGCGACAAAAGTAAAATCAAAATCGTAAATAAACAAATATGTGACTCAGAATTAGTCATTTTAATAATTACATCTGCCAGTTTTTTCTGTAAGTCATATGATGCAGGAGTTGGATAAAAATAAAAATAAAATTAAAAGATAAAGAACAACACAAAAGTAAAATTGTTACTCAGATTTTATCTAATAAAATTTCCAGATGTATTTTTTTTTTCCTTAACCTGACGCAAACGATAAAAATGCCAAATATGGTTTCGATTACAATATTTCGCATTGAATAATTTTTAAGCATTGCTAACATTCCCTTTCACGTATAAATTAAATATTTTCGTTTTATAACATTATTTTTCATCAAAATTGTTTTGCTTATTTTTTAAAAATAAAATGAGTAAGTTTTTCTTTTATATTTTTGAAGTGTTTGCATTATTTTCTAAATGATATAGCCGTTTCAATCATTCCACAAAAGATAATGGTCGTCAAAAAAATAACCAGTGGTAACCTTTTCGTCCAAAATAACAGAACTTTCCATCATAATTCTATAATTAATCTACGTAGAACGTTGTGTTATATACTAAAACCTTCCCTGAAAAATTACACTAGTTTACATGAATTTTGTTCATGAAATGAAATATATACAGTACGTTACTTTGGGTATGTACATCTAGGAAAAAATATTTTTAAAAATCCAGCACGTCAGTTTTTTAAAATATTTATTAAGAAGATTTTTACAAAAAAATACATCTAAATAAACAATAGACAGTTAAAAATGTGTAATATTTGCTCTTTTTTATAAATATTTTCATCTGTATCTCTCACAACAGACCAACAATAGTCACCTAGCATATTTTGATCCCCGAAACCTTGATAATTTTACTCAAATGATTTTAAATCTTGGTGAAATCGCTCACCATGTTCATCACTCATACCACCAAGATTTTCTGGGAAAAAATCTAAATGGGAATGCAAAAAATGAATTTTTAGTGACATATTTACACCCATACGCTCGTAATTTTGCAATATATTTTCAACAATCTCTTTACAATTATCACTTCTTTTATTGCCTAAAAAATTTTAACGACACTTTTGAAAGAGTTCCAGGTTGCTTTTTCTACCTCAGTTAAAAGGCTCTCTAATTTTGTATCGTCCAATATTCTCCTAATTTGAGGACCCACAAATATTCCTTCCTTTAGTTTAACCACAGAAAGGTTCGTAAATACAGAGCAAAGGTATTGAAAGGCAGGCTTGGATTTATCCAAAGCTTTGTAATTTTTTTTTATCCAGCCCAACTTAATGTGAAGCGGTGGTAATATATATATATATATTTTTTTTTTTTGGGGGGGGGGGGGTGAACTAAATACAGTCACTGATGGAACGTCTGCATATATCTTTATTTTTTTAGTTAAAACCAAAAGCATTTGTTAAACAAAAGTAACAATCGGTTACGTGGTTAGTTGGCTCTCTCCATATCACTGGTTTACCAAATTTCAATGATCTATTTTTACCTGAATACCAGGAGCTGAAGGACTAATCTACAATTAGTGCAAATCACATGAGGAACCCAATTTTTATCTTGATTTGTCACCGGAAATCCGAAATAATGTAAATAGGCTTCTTGCAATGGTTTTGTTATAGGAAAACCACGATTTAACTGAACAATTTTGCCACAAACATAACAAAATCGATTTGTTTGTAGTTTACACACTCTAAATGACATTTTTATATAAAAATAAGACTTTTGAATCACACAGTTGGTTACAAAATAAAACGATAAACGTATTTAAACAATTGCGGGTGGATAAAAAATAATGACCTTCATATTTCAGAATTGTGACGTGCTACAAAAAATATTTTTTTTTTTTTTTTAACTACGTTCCATAGCCTACATAAATAATGTATGTTTCATTTCATGAACAAATTTTTTTTTTGTAAACTACTGTTATCTATCGAACAGTGCAAGTTCCATCAAAATCCATTCACCGGAACTCGAGTTATAAAGGAACGGAACGAAATTTCCGTTTGTGTTTTATGTATATAGTAGAAGTTTCGGACTTTGCGATAATTTGATGATGATCAATGCTATAAGACGATTTTAGCATTTTCACTTCCGAAAGTTGATTATGACAAAGTGCCAAGTAGGAAATTCGGGGCTAGCACGCCAAATCTGGAATGTTTAGCTACTCTATTGTGTACCGTGGAAGCATAGTAAAGCGAAAGCGAAGCGATCGTTTCAACCAGTAAAACTTGCCACGAATGCTTGCCAAACGTATTTTTGAAGGGGAAATTGCAACACTAGACGCTCGCGTTTTCATGCACCGATGCCTGAAGCGTGATGCGAAATTATTATATTTGTAAGTCTGCTTATGCTCATTAATTTTGTTTTTTTAATGTGAATTAATCTGAATTAAGTTCATTATTTTTGTATATATATATATATATATATATATATATATATATATATATATATATATATATATATATGTTTTAAAGATTTATTCTCTTTTAACGTTTAACTTTGTAAATGAATTTTTGTTGTAGAAAATTATTTAAAAGGGTGAAATTAGAAAAATACGTTTATGCAGTTTTCATTTATCTTTTTATTATTTAAGCTTTTATGATATGTAGCATATTTTTATTTGTTATTAATTAATGCGAATTCTTTAAACGTTTTTTTAATTATAATAAATACCGAGACTAACGAAAAAGACAGGCTACCGCGGTGCATACCACTTATCTCTTTTTACAGATCGCTAGAGTGACGTGATGCTCTTTTCGTACAACTGCATTGGTGCATTCGAGCATCACGTGACACCCGCGGTCTGTAAAAAAAGATACGCGTAAAGCACCGCGGTAGCCTTTCTTTTTCGTTAGCCTCGAATAAATACAGAATGACGTTTCGTTATTTGTTTACATTCTTAGCCATTTGATGCTCCACAATTTTACAATACTCTTATAGTTCATGCATTTAAAAAAAATGGTCACTTTTTAATGCATTGGAACTTTAATACAAAGTTGCTAATTAATTAATTATTTTTAATTACTTAAAGCGATTTATTTTCACGTATCCTAAAACTTTTAGGGTACTGTATAAAAATTCTTTAATACTATTCAACAGGATATCATTTTGTATGTGCAATTTTAATTTATTAAAGTTTTGTTATACAAGTTGTTTGAAGTTTGAATTAGTATTATTAAACTTGTCTAATACATTTCATTTCTATGAATTTTAAAATAAATAAATTTTAATTAAATCAATATGATTAAATATTTGACATTTTCAATGTACATAATACACATGAGCGTATATTCGGAAAAAGAAAGATTTAGAAACAAATTAAAAGAAAAAGGAAAAACAATATTGTAAATAATGTTACTTGATATTAATAAAAATGTAATTATGGAGCATCAAATTAAATGTAATACAAGATATAAATGATTTTGAAAAACAATTGTAATTCTGTATAAGCGAAAACATATATAATGAATTTAGTAAAAACTGAAAATAAGGAAATATGCAACATATCGATCATAATTTATTTTTTTAAATAAAGGAACAAAATTTTTTTTTTTTTTTAAATCTTGCCCAGAAATTATATATACTATAAATTTTGTTTTATATAGTTTTTAAAAAGAGATTAATCTTTACGAAATTAAATTATGCAGAAATATTTAACTTAGTTGAGATATTGATGGATTTAATAAGGCTAAAATAAGCGAGCATAATTTATAGTAGACTTAGCATTTTAAGAGAAATAAAAGAGAAGGATTTACAAAATAACAAAGAGTTATTTCAAGCGTTCATAAACTAAAATAACAATAAACAGGGTAGAGAATACATTTTTAACTAAGTTATTTAAACTGAATTTTTATTTTCTGTGTAAAATAAAAGTTCGAACTTTTTAATTTATGATTAATTAAACGGTAAATTACCGGAACGAAATTTAGTTTATTTAACAAAAAATTATTAAAAAATTAGATGTATTGTTTTATATTTTCCGAGAAAATATTTTATTTTTTTTTAAATCAAGTTTTACAGCGAGAGAAAATAAAGTGGGGAAAATTAAATTTTCTACAGAACTTTAAAAAAAAAAATCTGAAAAATGTATCTAAATTTTACTTATTATATAATAAAATTTGTTTTATGTAGCCTTATAGAACAAAAATCGAATTTATTTATAATACTTATCACATTTTGTAAGAATGAAATTTTTAAAGAAAAAAACTATTTACTTTATAGTTATTGAGTTTAGAAACACAGGACTGAGATAGTGTTAAATCAAATCAAGATAATGATTCAATATAATATAAAACAGAAAAAAAAACACTTGCATAATACAATACAAGATTATCATACAAAAACAAATTGCTTTTGTATGAGACAAAAAAAATAAATTTAGCCCTGCTTAATATATCCTGTATCTATGCTTATTTAGTTAAGATAGTGTGAAAGAGTGAAGCGTGAAGCAGTTTTTTTAATGGAAGGCGTTATCAATGGCAAAGCTGTATCCGTGAGGAGGGGATGGGCTGCTTCCGTCTTAAAAATAAATTTCACCATTTTTACCCAAATAATCAAAGTTAAAGAAGAAAATTAAGTACCATTAAGCGGAGTGACTCTCCCCCCTCCCCTCCCTTCTGCTGCAGTTCCCATGGAAAGGGGTGCTTGCGGCAGTATAATGCTTGCCGAAATCGGGCCACATTCGACAATACTACAGATTAGTTATCAGTATACGGTCGGCAAATCATCGCGCCGTTGTTGGCGTTGCCGGTACTAGACCACATTCAGTAGGTGTGTGGATAACTGTTGGTATACAATCGGCACAGTAGCGTGCCGTCGATCATACCGGCGTTGCCGTTACCGGACCGACTGTGCGCCTATCTGTGGGGCGTCAGTCCTGAGGCGTGGCGAAAAAGTTACGGAACCGGTACGGCTGCCGTCGTAAACGGCAAAGCGGCTATCGGCCGATTGATTACCGATAGATCTGTGTTTGCTGGGTACACTTTCAAATGCATTTACAATAAATCATTATTTCATTGGCACTTCAGCATTAGTTAAAGGGACAATTTTCCTGTACCAACAGCTCCGAATTGCGACCTCGTTCAGACGTTTTAAGTCCCGCGCCATCTGGCAAGCGTAAAGTAAAATATTTTCAGATGATATTTTTTTCATAATTAGCATTTTAAAACTATTCTCAGAGAAATAGGTAAGAAAAGAAAAGAACATACTTTATATGCAAGGATTGGTGCAAGTTTTTAAAATTTTGTGACAAAAAAAATTTACACTGAAAGATCGAATGCTGCAAATTATGAATTTATTATTAGCTTTTTTAAATGTCTAACATTTTTCTTTCTTTGAGCAAATTATTGATTATAAAATATGTCCGTGAAATTTTAACAAGATAAGTTTATGAGGAGTTTACTTTTATGGAATTGAATTTTGAATTAAGGATCGTTTTAGTGAAATAGAATTTTGAAAATTGTTTCTTTTTATTAAATTAAATTTTGTGAAAAAACCCTTTCCATTAACCCATTAAGCGCCAATTGCTCCCATTTTGGGAACATTGCTTTAGGATTTTTTTCTAAAGTGCGTAATTTAAAAATTGTTAAAAGGTTCATGTTATTTGCATTTTGAATACATTAGATGACATCTGAAATTTTTTTTAAAGTTTCATTAGAATTTTCTATTTTTTTAAACGTGTTAAAAAAGGCGAAAAATAGCTTTTTGGCAGTATTCGATAAAGAAATATAAAAAAAAAATTATATTAAATATTATATTTTTTAGATAAAATATGTTTATAACAGTGTATTATATTAAACAATTTCAATCCGGAATTAATATGTATAATAGATTAATCCCAATTACCGAAAGCATACGTTTTCCCAAAATAGGAGCCATATTGCATTAATTTTTAAGGACATATATTGTATTAACTTTTAAGGAATTCATTGCAGGAATCTCTCAAAAGCATTAGCTGTAGGAGTTTCATCTCGAATATATGCTAGACTCAAAGACTAAAAATGCTCATTCAGCAAAAACAATTGATCACAACGTGTTATAGATTTTCCAGCTCATTCATAATGCAAAATTCATGTTGTGTAACTTGTAAAAACGAACACAACGCGTTTTGGCTACCTCTAAAAGACCATAAAGCGAAACTTTTGTTCTAGTTCTTTCAATATTCGCGTTGTGGAAACAATAATGCGATTGACATGTTGTAACTTTGTGTTCGTATTCGCATGTGCCAGCTAAAAATGAAACCAACGACAATCCATGAAAAATATTTAGTAACTTTTTAAAAATTATTTTCTTGAGAATATTCCAATTTCTAGGTCTAAAAAAATATATTTTTTTACATCATAATAAAGATATACCTACCAAAATACACTGCTGGCCATTAAAATTGCAACACTAGGAAGGAATGCAAATAACAAAATGAGATTTATTGGACAAAACCATTATAATTGGAAGGACAATTGATTACATTTTCAGAAAATTTGGAGGTATAGATCCTGAGAAAACACTTCCCAGCGCAGCCACCCCTGGCCACAATAACAGCATTTATCTGCCTAGCCATGGATTCGAACAGAGATCGGATGTCATGTACGGATGCAGCAGTCCATCCAGCTTCAACACTATGCCACAGTTCATCAACCGTAGTGACGGCCGAGTGGTAGCGGGCCAGTCGCTCAGAAGCCATTGACAGGACATTTTCAATTGGAGAGAAATCAGGAGAACCTGCCGGCCAGGACAACAGTCCAACATGTTCTGTATCAATGAAGGTCAGTATAGTACGAGCAACATGCGGTCGTGCATTGTACCGCTAAAGGAGTCGAATATAGGGTAACTCAGTGCTGAGGAATTAGGCCCAAAGCTTTTTAAGTTACCACTGAAGAGGAAACTGTAATGATAAAAAACGCAAATGCTTTCTAAAAACTAAAAATGCAATTTCTATACCATATTTTTATCACAAGCTATCGAATAAATAAATTATTGTGAAAAATTTGCAATTCTCTTGCAAAAGAATAATTAATTAATGTTCTTAAACTAAGTTTTAAAAGTATTTCTGGCCTGTAAGAAAAATGTAGCTTCTCTATTTCTTGTTTTTAAGAATTCGGCACATTTTACTTAAAAACACGAAGCTTAAATGAGTGGAACCCGATTATAGAAGATTCCCATTTTCCGTCAATGTTGAATTTGGTTGGATTGGGAAATTTTTTTTTTTAAGTCAACTGTCACCAAGTTCAATTCATTTATGCTGAACTATTTTTGTCACAAAATTTGGCCTATTATATGCTATTTATGATGGGCCAAATGGGGTCATATGCTATTTATGACAGTCCCATTGCTATTATTATAAGCAAATAAACAAATGTCATGGAAAGAAAAGTGCAAGTATGAGTATTTGAAACATAAAAACTAAAATTTTCAAGAAAATATAACTTTTTTCATAAACAAATTCATTTTTAATGATTAAATTTTAATCTACATCTGAATATCATTAAAACATCTCACAGATATTTGAGAATTTGCAAAGTATTCCACCTCACAGTTTAAAAAAATAAAAAAATGTAAATACAAGCACTTTAATATTTTTTTTTACTTTCACTTTTTGTTAATAAGAAAACAAAAACGATATTTTAACACTTATAAATGAACAATAAAACTTATTTACCCGAGATTATTTGTTTGGAACGCAATCCTTCCCATGAATAGCAACAATCCAATTCTTCATTTTTTGGAAAGCCAAATGTTGTTACTTTAAGGTATATTTTATAATTATCCTTACGGAAGGGTACAACACATTTTTGAACCAGATATAAAAACCATAATCATACATAAATATTTATCTCAATAAATTTCAAAGCTAATCTATATATATATAAAAGAAAGTACTGACTGAGGAGATCATCAACGCACAGCCCAAACTACTGAATCTAGAAACCTGAAAATTGGTGGGAAAATACTTGTTGGGATGTAGAGGCGCACTAAGTAAGGTTTTTCCAAACTTCCACTTCCAAGGGGGAGGATGAAAAAAAGATCAAACTTTAAACAAATTCCTTAAAAATCGGGTATTATAGTTAAGTGACACATGATACCATATTTTAATGTAATTTTGTATGCTGAATCGAATGGTACCAAGTACGTTATTCTAAGCCCGATACTTCGTTAGATATTGCAAACTGTTTCTAATTTGGCGATGTCTTTAGCGACAAAACTTCAAAATTCTAACATTACAAATGATAATTTCTAAAAATACACACATTATTATAGCAACGGAAGAAATTCAAACTGTCGATAAAAGGCGAGGGACTTATTTTCATCGTTATAAGATAATGTGGCGAAATCTATTCCCGCAAACAGTTATCTATCTATATATATAAGAAAATTCTGATTGGGGAGATCATCAACGCACAGCCCAAACTACTGAACTGAAAAACATGAAAATTAGTGAGGAAATACTTCTTGGGATGCTGAGGCGCACTCAGAAAGGATTTTCAAAAATTCCACCCCTAAGGGGAGTAAAAAAGAAACAAAATTACAAAAAAATCCTTAAATATCAGTTATTGTTGTTCTGTGACAACTGATAACATATTGTAATGTATTTTTGTATGTGAATCGAAAGGCACCATGTACGTTTTTCTAAGTCCGATAGTACATTGCCTTGAATAAATATTGTAGAAACCGGCTACAAAAAAGTACTAAAAAATTTAATCCGATAAATGTACAACGATGCTGAACGATAAGAGATCGATCGCAGCGACATCTGCTAGGTCTTTTCAACGTAAACATTGTAAAAAAACCTCGTTCAGACCCGAAGATTTAAGTCACGTAACTCTGATTAAAATAAACGTTCTCAAACACCGTAGCAATGCATCGACAAGTCAAGCTTCGATCCGGGTCGCCCATCTTCAAAAACGTTAGTTAAGTCACTCAAATTGCCTAATCTGAACAGGGTATAAGAATCAAAATGAGAAAACGTTTCGGCCGGTGGTAAATATTTTAAATACTTAAACTGTTAAAAAAAAATCCTTAAAGACGTTCATTACTGGCCCATTTACTCCATATTATGTTCATGCACCCATACTCTGATACATACACCATATTAATATGAACCTGCTATAAATGGATAAAATTTGTGTATTTTTTTTTTAATTCTCAGACAGTAGAAATGCGAATAGAAAAGATTTTTACCAAATTCACTCGCACAATATGTAAAAACAATAATGTTTTTTTATTTTTATTTTATCTGCATTACAACATAGGTTTTACAATATTTTTTTATGTTTTGTAACTCCTCAAAATATCTCCAATAACCGCGCGAGTGGCTGATTTATACTTAATATTTTACATATAAATTAGCAGAATTATCATAAGACTATACTTGAGTAAACAAAGCCTAGTCATTTAAATGCACAAATAATTAAAATGCACGAAAATAGAAAATATTTTACAAACATATAAAGCTAACATAACTTTATCATATCAATAAAGCGGTTGTTCCGATGTAATTTGAACACTTAAAATTGCTTCTTTTTTTTTTCATTAAAGTAATTTAACACATCTCTCAATTTTCTCTATGTGCAATAATAAATAATAACAAAATGCTACTTTTAAAATACATTCAAGAGTAGCATTTGTTTGATAAATTACAAGTAATAATAATAATAATAATCAATTTTCAGTACCATGTATGCATACAGCGAAACTAATTCATATGTGTACATTAGTGATTCAGAAATTTCTTTGAATAAAAATTTCCTTATTTTTTTATCTTCCTCTTCTTCTTTTTTTTTTTGAGTAATAGCTTAAAGTTGTCCGGATTTTTATTTTCCATCTTTTCCAAAAACAAATATTTTTTTTTTCATTACTGAAGCGATTTAGCAATGATGATATATACATAGCTGCCAACTTTTACGCTTAATTCCTACCACTAAAATTTTATACTAAATTTTATCTTATTAAATTTACAAGATCGTGTGATTACATAACGAAAAAAATTCTATTAAATTTTAGTGGTAAGAAAAAAGCGTAAAAGTTGGCAGCTATGTATATAGTTATTCTCTTAAAAGGTATTCTGCAACTTATTTTATGTCATTGCTTGATTATAAACTTATGACCGTTCAAAATGCATGTGATATTTACTAAATATTTTTGCAATACAATGTTTACGTTGAAAAGAGCTAGCACAAGTCGCTTCTACATTTCTTTGTTCTAGAATTAAAAAAGAAACTTTTATAATCAGGTGAAACCTATTATCAAACACTAGCCTTTTAAAATAGATCTATGGATTTTTTAGTTAAACATTTTTCAGGGATGGTGTTAAAATATTGGAAATCGTTCAATCGTCCTTTACCAAATCTTACTGCAAATGATCATCTAAAGTCCTTATCAGCCCAAATTTCGTCTGACAAATAAGAAAATATAATAGCGCAAAGGCGTTCGCATCGTTTCAGCAATGCAGAATAATATTCTCGGTAAATTTCCACATTGTTTTAAAATACAAGATAAAATTCTCAGATATATTTCTTTTGATTAAGATTCACTTTGAGAAACAGACCAGCGTAGCGGACGAAGCCTGCTAGTAATATTACAACACGAAAATATTTATTTTTAAATGTGAAAGCAATGTTTGTACGGCTTAAAAAAAGTTTTCATTGTTAAAGATTAGACAATACTTGGCGATTTTTCATTTGCGCCTGGATAAGAAAAAATGTACCTGAAATTTTGATTCGATAAAATAACAATGATGTCCGTTTTCAGTCTTATGCTACATTTGATACATTTGAAGGAGAATTGCTTTGAGACTCACAAGCTACTAGGCAGTT
This sequence comes from Maratus michaelseni, assembly GCA_963931845.1. Lineage (NCBI taxonomy): Eukaryota > Metazoa > Arthropoda > Arachnida > Araneae > Salticidae > Maratus > Maratus michaelseni. The sequence goes on from OZ007591.1 coordinate 99,720,682, forward strand.
TGTCTGGAATGATCCATACTTTTTTATTCACAGAAATACATAAAAGACGTTGAAAAATTACATAAATCTTCTTCTTGACAAGGACGGTATGGACACCACGAAGTAGACAGCACTGAAAACACACGCACAATGACATCCATGCCTTACCAGGATTCAAACCCAAGCCCTCACCGTGGAGGTCGCCTCAGCTATCAACCATGTTGCCGGGACGGCTCAGTCTCATGTTTTTATTTATTTATTTATTTATTTATTTATTTATTACAAAATTTTTTTAATTCTATATTAAATATGATGTAATTTTTGCAAATTAGAAACATTAACTTTTTAATTGGGAATTGAATATTTTTGTTATGGATATTTATGTAATTGTGCATAATTATTATTTCCATAAATATCACGTTTTTGAGATAAAATGTGTTCTCAAATAACGTTTCGATGGTCTTTATATTATTATATACTATTTCTTTGTTTGTTTTTCAGTTTTCAGCCATATTTTTCACCTTTTCTTTGGGTACGATTTCGGGCTAATTTTCCTTTAATTGGATACTCCGCCAATTGTCGTATTAGCTACAATGTTGAAAGCATCGTTTATGTTTGAAGCGAAACCTGCATGATGAATCCTCATAGAAGAAGGAACTTAAAATAGAAGGAAGATGTTGGAGTGTTTTCGCCCGTGAATTGCTACGGGGGTTATGGGAAGATGTTCAAACAGAATACTCGCAATCCTCCCGATATTGGCGAAAACTTGGCTTTTGTCTTGGCATAGACGTTCCTACTAACCGTCGCCTCACATGATGGGTTGCCGGTATTTCCGCTTTTGTCATTCTCATATCGTGTCTTGACTTGTGCCCGTGACATTCGCTCTTCGTCTTTTAATTTTTTTAATTTCATTCTGTTAATATCATTTTTGTGTTTATTTTAAGTATGTCTTGTGCGTTCAAAGAATGCGGCAGCTCAAGTTATTGGAAGGCAGTGTACCCATGCAAATATTTCACACTGCAGTCTAATATATTTTAGATGCAGGTTGAAACTTCCAAAAAAAAAAAAAAAAGACTAAAAGTATCTTTTAAACAACATTAGTCAAGCCAGAATATCATCTAAAGTTACAGTAAAATATGGCCAAGGATAGCAAACGGAAAAAAAAAAGTAATTAATTGTATTTTAACTGCATTAGAGGGTGACATCATCTGTTTTGGAAAAAACGTGGGAGAAAAAAAAATAAACTGAGCATTTGAATTTAAATTTTGCTTTTTAATCATAAATATAATATAAACGTGCGTAACAACAACTTTGTTCCACTTTAACTTTATTGGAACATATATTTTTTATTTTAATAATTTTAATCGGTTTTTTTGTGGCAACGCTTATTTGTGAAAAACCTTTCATTTCATTTATGAAGACAATGCCGTTTAAATTTTAATTAAATGTAATTTTCATCAAACATGTTTTAACGAAATGTGAGTATAATATGTCAGAAACCTGTTCAAAATGTTTTCATATGGTACTTCATTTATCGTTTTGCGTTTTATTTGCTTAGAAAAAGGGATGTTGACATCAGAAATAATAAATATGATACATTTTATTAGTATTTCCTAATTTCATAAAATGAAACGATTACTTTAAATCCTTTTAACCAATATATATATATATATATATATATATATATATATATATTATCCTACTGTTTAATTATTCAGTCCTTTATAAATAATACATTTTTTTCATCAAAATCATCAGAAGAAAAGGGATTTTAATTAAATTTAAATAAGGGTTTGGTTTTAAATTTTAAAATCAGGTGAATACAATCCATTCTTAGTTGATATTACGAAGGTGAAGGGGGGGGGGAGGTAAATGTATTTGTTTATTTTATAAGTAGCCAGTGACTGATTTACAAATTTGGGGGCCCTGGGCACAGATGCTTTAATAATTTTGTGATATTTAATGATGTTTCTTCTCATATTTTTAGCAGTAAAATTTTTATAACATCCTCATAATCTTAAGTGTTCTATCTCGCTGACGATTTTTCAATCTTTTGTCAATTTTAAATATCCAATGGTAAAATTTATTTTTAAATATTGAAATGCAAATGAGATATTTTTAAAAATTTCTCCATAGGATTAACATTAGCGAGCAGGCGCTTTCGCGTGAGTGATGTAGCCCTTAAAAGTTATTTTTACATGAAAAAAAAAACTTTCCATATTAATTTTGTTTTTAATAGTTTAAAACTTCAGATTTTGGATAATAATTTAAAAATCTTCGTAGCATTTGCGGGCCCCGGAAAATCGGGGGCCCTGGGACAGTGCCCCGAATGCCCTGCCATAAATCAGGCACTGAAAGTAGCTGCATTATGTAATAAAGTTTTAAAATATATCGAATTTAAACTTATTCTTGTTCTTTTTTATGAGTTATTTAAAGAAATTAGACCGGAGTTCTTTATTGTCATAAAAATAAAGATATCAAACATCGGAAAATTTAAAATATCGAATTAAATATTAGTTATAAAAGCAACCAATTATTGTCTTTTATGTATTATTTTATTGGTATTTAGGAAAAACATACCCCCCTCCACACCATAACAAAAATAAAATATACGTTACTTTAAAAACAGAGCTTTAAATAGATTGCACTATGTTTATACTCCTTAGATAACATATCCTTCGCATAACAGACGTAGCAAAAATCAAAACAATCCTCTCATACGCTTAAATAAATAAGAAAATATCGAGGAAAAAAGGTGCCAAGACAGCGATAAGTACGCTATACTATTCCCCTGCTTATTCCCCGCCTTTGAAATAGTTTCGGAAAATTCCGTAAATAAAAAAAATCGGTGGCAAACGGCGAAAGAGGAAGACGGGCGAAAACACACCACATCTTCCTTCTTGCTATTCCTTCTTCTATGTGAATCCTATTACAGGAATTTACATCATCATCTACGATATATGTAAAACGCATATTTACATTTCAATCCAATTTTTCACGATATTTTGTTAGGATTTGCACTGTTAGTTAGGTAATGTTTTTTGAAAGGTTTTTGTGTATTAATATATTCCTACGTTGTTTTGTTAGAGAGCTACAGAAGAAAGTTGTAAAATTAAGTGATACCGATTATTAAAGATTACCTTTTTTTAAAAATTCTACTAAACGAATTTTGATAGAAGTGATTTTTCAGGAATGATTTTACAATATAACATATCATTCTTTGTTGCAAATGTTGTTGTATAGAGCTAATGGTCAAGTTATTGGGAAAGGTGAATGCAATTATGAAAGATATATCTACTCTATATATAAAATGCTAATCGTATTTCATTCCGGCCGTTCAAAATTTTAGTGCTGCTGCACGGATTTTTGTGGGACTTACACTGTTAGTTAGGTGATTTTTATGGGGATGGTTGGTCCTTCTCTGTAGCAAAGCTTTCTTCTGCGTTGTTTTATTTAAAGCGAAAGCTTGACAACAAATTCAATTACATAAATAATGTCATCATCATGTACTATATTTAAAAATATAAATTAATATTTCATTCCGATCAGTTACAGCTACCGAACATATTTTTATAGGATTTGACTGTTTGTTAGTTAATTTGATTTAGAAAGGTTTGAAAATATAGCACATCATTCTACATTGCTTATTTATAGAGCTACCACAGAAAGTTCTAAAATTAAGTGAACCCAATTATGACGGATTAACTATTTAAAAGTTCTATTGGACGGATTTTGCTGGCGATTTCACAGTTAGATATTATTTCAGGAATTGATTTTCTACATTGTTTAGTTATGGAGCTATGGGAGAAATTTGTCAGTAGTGTAGTCGTACAAAACCAGAGGATATAGGCTAGAAGAAGAGGGTATATACCAGAGAGTATATCTTATATTTACGGAGGGTGTGCAGAGTTTCTTAAAAATTCCATAAGGTCAACAGCATACCAGTGCATACTCACTACAACATTCCTAAAAAATCTATTATCATGTGAAAATGATTATGAAAGATGCACTGTTAATTAAATAATTTTAGAGGGAAAGTTTTAGTGTATAACATATTGTTCTACGTTGCTTAGTTATAGAATTAGGGGATAAAATTCTATAATAAATTGAACCCGATTATGAAACATTAGTCTTTTTCAAAGATTCTGCTGATTGGATTTCGATGGAACTGGCATTGTTAATTTTGCATGGATAGTTTTAGTATATTGCATATCGTTATATCGTTCTTTATCAAATATTATATTAAATGATTAAATAAACTAGTTGATCTTTAACAACCTAAATTTTGTGTAATACATTAGAAAATATAACAGTGCAATGACGTTCATATCTTTTTACAGTAATGCGGGAGGGCTTTCAAGGTAAAGGTTCATATTGTTTAAAACACAAGATCAAATTCACCTGTATATTTTGTTTTATTCAAGATTCGTTTGGAGAAACCGACCAGCGTAGCGGGCGAAGCCTGCTACAATCGTATAATGGCGTGAATGCCTACACTACTGCATATCCACAAATGCGTCATTCAATCCAGTGTTGTTAGCCCTGAGGAAAGTGTTGGTACTGTAAATGATTGTAGAAAATGCATATGGATTTTCACATGGATTAAAAATAAACTTTTTAGGCGGTTTTGGAAAATTAATCTTATCTGGTAAGCCAGATTCATTTTCTTGCTATTCCTACAATGTTTATAAAAAATTCTTAAGAGTTGAATATTCAAAAGGTAAGAGAAATAAAAATGCTCAAATTATCGAACATTGCATAATGTCGAAAGTTTTAAAACATTAAAATATGAATTTTATTCTATTTTTTTTTAAGCTTTATTTATCTTCTTAATCAATATTTAATATAAAATATTTATAATAAACGTATTATTTTTTCCCTTCCTATGGAATTTTATTTCAATGTTTCATTTGTGTTTTCGGAGATAAATTCTCCTTAATTTCATTTATTTATACTACTTTTTATATTAATCAAGAACGAAAAATCATGCGTCAAGCATAGATTATGTAACACTTTCCAACGCTTCCAAAATAATTTTACAAATCATACCGTTTAATAAGCTAAAAGATAACATCTAAGTAATCCGAATACTTTTATTCAGCCCTGTATAGGATCTATAGATTTGTATATATACTACATAGGATGCTAAATTTTAGTTCAGTTAGGAAACGCGTAGCACAGTTTAAAATTCTCCGTCTGGAGTTAAATAATACGGAAATGTGTTCACGAACTTTTGTGCTTCCCTGTATAGGATCTACAGAATTTATACACACCACGTAAAAGACAAAAAGCGAGTTAAAATTAAAATCGCGATCAGTAACTTAAAACGCACTTCCAGGAATTATTGTTAACATACAGTAGAGAATTCTTTTGTGTGTCCCTGTAAATGAACGATGACTGCTATACACACAATATTCTGTAGTAAGCCTCTTGTAATGCACCTTAGTGATATATATAAATTTCAATGCGTTTAAAATTGGGAAACATTATTTAAATAAACCGCAGACGATTTTCTCCATAGACGTAATGTAACGGAATTCTTTTGACTGTCCCTGTAAAGTAACTATAAGTGCTATGCACACCCTATTCCATATTAAGCTTCTTCTAATGCACCTTAGTGATATATATAAATTTCAATGCGTTTAAAATAGTGAAACATTATTTAAATAAACCGCAAATGATTTTTCCCCATAGACCGCAATGTAATGGAATTCTTTTGAGTGTCCCTGTAAAAAAACTATAAGTGCTACACACTTCCGTTGAAATAGGGAACATGCTATAGATAACGACTATAACATATAAAAATTGCAGAGCAATCCGAGCATATTTACGGGAGTTAGAGCACGGACAGCCGGCCAGACAAACCGAAGTCATAAACACTTTTCAACTAGGTTGGAAAGTGTTAAAAACTGTCAGTAAAGCTGAATATAGAATACCATCTATAAGTGTATGTCCAGAGAAATGTAACGATAATATTTTAAATATATAAAGTTATTTTATATATATATATATATATTTTCTTTTTCTAATAATAGATATTCGACTTCCGTTATTATAGGAATATACGATTGTGAATAAAGTATTATATCGAAAAATATTAAAAATAATAAAATTTAAGTGTAGTAAAATTTAATTTTTATATATTTGCTTTTAAACAAAAAGGCAATTATTTTGATAAAAACTGTATAAAATATTCGTGCAGCATTCTGTAATCAAATCATTCTACTTTAAATTGCATATTTAGTCTATAATTAAACATTTTGTATTAATATTTAGCTTTATGAAAAAGTTAAATATAGCTGAAAGTATTTTGATATTTCTCGGGCTTCATCTCTCTGTGTAGGATGAAAAATTGTCAAACAGTTCATATATAGAAATGGAGAGAAATTTTTATTTAGTTAATTAGTTTCAAGTTGTGTATAAATTAAACATTTTGTATTAATATTTAGCTTAATGAAAAAGTTCAATATAGCTGAAAGTATTTTGATATTTCTCGGACTTCATCTCTCTGTGTAGGATGAAAAATTTCCAAACAGTTCATATATAGAAATGGAGAGAAATTTTTATTTAGTTAATTAGTTTTAAGTTGTGTATAAATTAAACATTTTGTATTAATATTTAGCTTAATGAAAAAGTTCAATATAGCTGAAAGTATTTTGATATTTCTCGGACTTCATCTCTCTGTGTAGGATGAAAAATTTCCAAACAGTTCATATATAGAAATGGAGAGAATTTTTTATTTAGTTAATTAGTTTAAAGTTGTGTATAAATTAAACATTTTGTATTAATATTTAGCTTAATGAAAAAGTTCAATATAGCTGAAAGTATTTTGATATTTCTCGGACTTCATTTCTCTGTGTAGGATGAAATATTTTCAAACAGTTCATATATAGAAATGGAGAGAAATTTTTATTTAGTTAATTAGTTTCAAGTTGTGTAAAAATTAATCATTTTGCTTTCTCACAGAAGTTAAAGTTAGCTTATAAAAAATGTAACATATTTAAAAAAATTATAAAACTGTTTATTAAATTGCTATTCTATGAAAATATTTTAAATATACATATTTATTATTTATGATATAAATAATTTCATATGCTTAAAGTTTAGTGCTTATGTTAAAGGTTATAAGCTGAACATTTTCTTGTCCTTTAAAAAATTGATTTCATACAAATTCTAATAAATATTACCAGCTGTAATAAGCCAATGTCTTTAGTGAATAAACTTTGGCTTTTCTTGCAAGTATTTAATTTCTGAAATTTCTTAAAATATTGAAATTAACTTTTAACAAGTTGTAAATTGTACGTTAAAAGTGACAAATGAGGTGCGTTCGTACTACAACTAGTTTTACTATGTAAAACAATCATCATCAGTATTCCAGTGAAATGAATTATATCGTCCGTTATAAGCGAAATGAGCATGCCTTTTTTTTTTCTTCTTGCGTCACGTTCACAGATGCGATTTTTTTTCGACACCAGACAGCATTGCAAAATTCACCATGGAAATGTTGCTTTGCGATTGATTACCTCCATGGTTTAATATTTCTATGACTCACGAAGAATGAATATTTTCTTAATGGATTGGGATATTCGGCTGTTAACCTAATTTCCATTGAAGTTATCTCAGAATCTGTATATTTTTTAATGTAACTCATCTCTCAAGCAAACAATTTTTTTGAACGATCTTTCTGAAAATGTAACTTTCACGCAATTTTATTCTAAAAACTAATTTTGAATAAAAATGGCCACTTGTCATATGAAAAAAGAACTGGCAAGCCCGTATTTTCTTTCCTCAGTCACGTGACTTGAACTTTTATTATATAGATTACGTATGAAAGGATTTAATAGAATAAAGAAAACTTCTATTAATAGCTTTTTATGTTTTGATTCGATTTTCATAAAATTTTGAAATGACTCGACAAAATTCTGCAACGATTACATATATTAAATTTCAAATCATTCGGTTGGGTACTTTATGCGCTGTTATATGCGGGCGGACGAGCAGACGGACGCACCAGACGACGAGTACAGGTGCTACGTATTTATGTAATTACGAACGCACTTAAAAATGCATAGATTTTGATTATTATTTCGTTATATTTATCTTTTCCAAACTATTTGAACTTCCATCCAATTTTTGATAAGGACTTTATACATAACAAAAACAATCAATATGACTTACCAGATTCCTTAAATCCTGTACACGCTAGCAAATTATCATTAATAAATTTATGGTTAACAACAACCAAAAAAAAAAAAGATGACCAGTGGCTGAGAGGTTCTGCTCTCGAAGCTGGTAGACGGGAGGTGCTGGGTTCGATCCCAATCGCGCCCGTCGGCCTAATCGTTCGGAGTTTTCGTGGTTTTCTTCGAGCCGTGGATCTATCCATGCGTAAATACGGGTTAGGTTCCCTTAGAAAGACCCCCACGAAGGACACTCCCCCCGGGCCTATATCCCAAGTGTAGATAATTGGCCGTCAATAATCAACCCCAACCCCAACCCCAAAAAAAGATGAAGAAGGAAAAAGAAAAGATAAGAAATAAGCACTTTGATATATTTAGGGGTGTTTTTTCTCAGATTTTGTACAAATCAAATGATTTGTCTGTGCTTAAAGTTTCAGGATTAATTTAAAACAAAAAAAACAAAACAGTATAGAATATTTCAATAATAAAATATTAAAATTTTTATAAAATTCAGCATTTGATGTATTTTTGAGTGCAAGTTTTACAATTTATATATAGGCAGATTTTTAATGTTTTCCCTGCATTACTTATAGATAATGTGTTGCAGAAGACACGCGTTCGGAAATAGGTTTGTTTAGAACAGAATGCACCCTCTGGCGGTGGAATTAAAATGTTTTCCTGAGCGTGCACAAAAAAATTGCTATTTTTATCAAAACCGCAAAAAAAAAATTAGCGATTTGATAATCCCAACCAACGAAAAATTCTCATTTTCACTCATCCTCTAATATTAAGAAAACTACTGGAGGTATCGATTCGAAACTCACAGTATGTACATAGTTTATTTTTCTGATTCCGAAAATGCAAATTTTGGGAAAATCAAACTGTAACGTTTCTTAATTTTTGTGAAAAACTGACCCGCTTTGAATCGCATGACCCAGACATTTGAGGGGGTCGTATTAAATTTATGTATGCTTCGGGTTCCGTCTCTCTATTTACCTTCAGACAGACTAAACGGTTACCCGAGGAAAGGTTTTGTGCAGTGATTTTTAGGGTGTTTTCGCGTTTCGTACTCTATTTTGATGGGACCGGGCCACGCTGGATGGATCAGCTAGTTTGATATACCGCCTTATATAAAAGCTGCGGTTTGTATAAAACCGCATATGAGGCAGATTTTTAACGTTTTCAGTTTAGAAATATTTTGTAGCGTTTCTTCCATAATTGGGATAACTTACTATTTTTCATGATTGGAGGTCCTTTCCAGCCTATAGAGTGATGTATATATATATATATATATTGTTTAAATGAAAATATTGCTAGGTACGTAATATAAGAAAATACATACTGGTGCACTGCGAACTTATTTTCATTTTAAGTGCGCTACGGACTTAAAAGTTAAAATATTGACTAAGCTCAGGTACTCAGGGGTATAATTCAGACCTGCCAGTAGGACGGTTTTCTTATATATTTGCTATGACTATATTTATTCAGTAACTTATCTTCTCTATATAATGCTGGGAAAACACTAAAAATCTGCCTCATCTGCAAATTTTATTAATACAGAAATTTCCCTTTATATATTTTTATAATTAATTTTATTCAGCATCCTATTTTTTCTATACAATGCAGTAAGGCAGGGGCAACATTGAAAATCTGCCTCATCTACAGGTTTTATTCATACTACTGCACGGAATATTTTCGAAAAATATACCCTTAAATATTTATTAACCTGAAACACTTAATCACGTTAATGAAATCCGTCAATAAGACTGTTTAGTTAAGAATGCTTTGAAAGGCATTTTAAGGTCGTACTCTTATTTTTATACTAAAATTATGCATTAACATTCAGTACCTTGGACCCTCAAAATGTTACATGTTGAAAATCCATTACCCTACAATTGCTCATCCGTATAGTGGGGGGTCATAGCATTCTATATATACTTTTTTATATATATTTACCACTAATATTTCCAAACTATAATTTTTGTGGTCTATTCCTTTAACATTTAGGAATCTACCAATAAAGAATTTCGTCGGAAACAGTGGCATCGAATATATAAAAAATATAGGACACTGTGGCCCCTGGTATAATCAGCACCTTTACAGACACTACAGCCAGGGGACTCTGTGATTAGTGTCACTTCGTAAAGAACAAAATATATGCTGAGCCAACATTCCTTACTGACATTGTTTGGATGTATAAGGCATATTTTACGCGTAACGGCGAGATCTGTTACTGGATATTGGAAAATCCTAAAGGTGGATTACCAGTTTGTCATCAGGTGCGATGATCTATTCATGTCTGGTGTACCATTTTCAAGGACAGCCAAACTGATGAGGATTCTTTAAAGGAATCCTAATACTTGGAGTCTTCTAAAAGACATATTAACCAAAATTTTTGGACAGATGTTGTTTCTTCATTGTCATTGCAGCATGTATTTTTCCAATATAACCGTTCTCACCTAATCATTCAGAAAACATACAAAAGTACCTGATCGTGACATTCAGTCAGTAAACAAATTTCTGTGGTACTAGTTGCATAGAATTATCTCTACGCTCATTTGAAATCACGCTATTCGATTTCTTCCTGCGATGTATGAGAGGGTGTATGAGACCCTTCACACGAGGTTTCAGTATATATTTGACTCCCCATTGCTGATGCAACTGTCAGAATATCATTCGATATGCTCCTGAAATATTCATTATAAAGTTAAAACAAGAGTCTATATGTGCATTGTATTAGACAGAAATCAGATTGAACACCGAAAATAAATGTATATAGTTAAAACTACATGATTATTATTATTTCTGAAACGTATTGGATCATAACAGAGTTGGAAATCGCAAAAACGCAAATAAACATTTTACATGTTCTATTTATATCATTTATGTGCCAAATGTGTCTTATCGTACTTACTCGGTACTGATCTACAACAATGTAATTGACTAGTTTCCGCTATATATGCATGTGTGTACGAAGCATTAATAATATTAATTATTTTTAAATGAAAACATATGATCAATTTGTGTTATTACAATTTAAGTTGTTACAGTTTAAAATGTTAAGATGTTAAATTAATACATTCCTATCTCTAGAAAATATATAATTTATCGGTTAGCAATTAACAAAACACAATAAAAATATTAATAATATTTGATCTAATTCATATACCCCATGCAAATAAAGATGTTTAGAACAAATTACTTCGAAAATGATAAATTTCTCCTTCCATATTCATTTTTTCACTTTGAAAATTTAAATAACACATAAACAACTATTCTATTGTTCTTTTGTTAAACTGAAACATGCGCCTTCATTACACTTAATTTATAATACAGAAAGAATGCCACTAATATGAATAAAAGAAAACTTATTGAAGAATGTCTAGCCTCAAAAAATAAATTTTGAATTTAAAGTTTTGTTTATCCAATGCTTTGAAACTTAAGTAAATCCTGTATTATTTACTGTAATGACAAAAACAATGTTGTTGATGTATTTCAAATCTCACTTTCAAAATCGTTTGTTTAAATAAGCTAATGTGCGACTTATCTAAAACTTTCGTTTGAAAACTGCATATAAAGTGAAAATTCTTTTATTTGAGAATTGTTGGGAAAGTGGGCTACGTTAAAGGTCCTAATTGGTTTCTTTTCATTTCTTGTATTTTTGGTATAAGTGATTTCTTTGACTTTTCTTCCTAAGGATTTTACTTTTAAGATTGTAACACATACTTTTATTTACAGAACTAAAAGTATTGTGAGCATGTTCTTTTTGTTTGAGCGTTCAGAAATAACGTAGTTTTTATTCATTATTTTAAATTGTAAAAAAAGAAAATTTGTGACTGTGTTTGCAAATCAACAATTGTTATGTTTTTATTTTGCTTTTTGTTGTAAGTGTAACAGTTTCATCTTAAATGTACAGTAGCGGAAGACATTTTTGTGTCACCTGGTAAATAACAAAAAATCAGCTACCCAGTTTTAGTGTGTGGATTTTAAAAAGTAAAAAAAGAGGACACATTTTGTATTCCTTTATAATATGAAATAGTATACCGAATGAGAAATGACTTAGAAATTGATTATGAATTATTTAAGATAGCACATCTGGAGAGACAGGTTACAAGTAAGGCAATAAGTAAACAGGTTTGTACTCAAGATTACATATATCGAGTTGAAATAGATAATCAAGCTAATATAATTGAGTGACTTAAAATTACTACAAATAAAAAAGGGTCTTTAACTCTTTTTGTTGTATCGCGCGCGATCTACTATCAAAATTATTGCACATTTCTTTTGACAAAAACGAGATCAAGTTTATGATTCACTCGATTCATGGCACCAAATATTTATTAAAATCCTTCACATTTGCCTTTTGGATTGTGGTTTCTTTTCAGTACCATTTCTCTCCAGTTCAGATCAGTAATTTGCTATATGATTCAGATCCCGAATGTTACTGAGACCGGGTATTGTTACTGAGACTGTTATGTTATTCTCCATAAGATAATTTTGTACCTGAAAATCAATGAGTAATTAATATTCCCTTAAGTAGTAGAGACGTTTGAAAAAAGAAATGGGATGAAATACAAGTTTCGCTGTATGACAAAGTTCAAAATCATATTGGAATATAAAATATTGTGCTTCATTGAATTTTTACATCTCTATATTTGTTTATCGTTTATTATACTATCTATGAGTAAAACCAGCCTACAGCCTTATGGAACCACTCAGAATCATTTGAAAATGACAATGATTTATGTAATGTTCGTTTTCTTTAATGCAGTTCCGTAAGAAAATTGTTTCAATCTCCACTGACCTCATCGAATCCGTGGAGATAAAATTATGGTTAAACGGATAATTTCTTTATTTTTCAATCCTTCTCTGATGAATTTTATGTTCTTTTGTCCACATCTTTTGAGTAGTTTTTTTTCAACAGTGGATTGTGCGTCAGAACGTCGTGCTAGCAAAACCCTTTTGCAGAGACAACACCGCATAGTCCGCATAGTCATGTTCCGACCAAGTACACTTTTGATAGTCGATTTCATATCACTTACTGTAGCAACTGTACTGAATACAATCTGTTAAAAACACTTTCCTTGGTTAGTAAGGATTTCTTCTTCCTACCACTATCTTTGTCCTTTTAATACCACCCCTTTTTTCTATTTATTTAACAGTTGTGACACTGAGGACTAAATAAATAAATCAAATTATTTATGAAATATGTCCAGTGCTATATCTTTATCTGCGCAATTCAAAACATACATTCTTCTTCTTATATACAGTTCTTCAATTGACTCATTTCTACAATTTTCTTTATGTGACAATCATTCTTGGAAACATGTGCACTAAAAAGTTCAAAGTTGTCCTAACCAGTTTGAATGAATTATACTACGCAAATGCTAAAATGCTTCTGCAAAGTAGGTAACGCAACAATTGTTGTATATGATGCATAAAATCATGCTACTGTGAAAGAAAGAAAGAAAGATTGACGTTATTTAATGCTTTATAATCTTATTTATAAAGTCTTCAGATCGTTCAATTAATATACAAAATTCAGACTTTATAAACTATCACTTTTGTGTAAAGTTGCATTTTTTTCTTATAATGACGTAGTAAATTTAAAATCATTTCTATTAATGCCCATCGAAAAGTGTATCCGGTCTATGCTGAAAATCTTTCTATGTAGGTGGATTTTTATGCAAGAAAATGATATCGAATCAGTAATTTAAAGCACTTTATAGAATATTATTGTAAGCTTTATTACAGGATTTATAGTACAGTTAAACTAGATCAAAAATTGAGTACAATACAACAACCGATGGCCGTTCACGAAAATTTGGAAAGAACTTCGTTTTGACACTAGAAATGAAGATGTGTCCCCAAAAATAAAGTTGTTTTACCCTGTTTTTTTTTCGGGGGAAAGGGAGGCAATTTTAACTCGGGGAGGGGAGGAATTTTATTTTTAAGTAGGTCAACTGGGGTATCGTTAGTTATGCTTTTTTAAATCCTGAATCAAACGACAGTATCCGCAAGTCGATACAATGATTCGTTACAAAGTTTCGGCAGGTTTTACAAATACAAAGTCGACGATTTTATTTCAAAGAAGTTAATATAGGTTTTTACAGAAACAATTGATAGGCTTTCACGAAAATTTGGGAACAACTTTGTTCTGGAAATGAAGATCCAATGAGTCCCCAAAAATTAAAGTTGTTTTAGCGTGTTTTTTTTTTTTTGGGGGGGGGGTGTTAAAGGGGGAATTTTAATTAAGGGCGTTTTAATTCAGGGGGGGGAGAATTCCACCTTTTTTAAATAGGTCAAGGTGTCGTAGATGTCGTTTACTATGTATTTTTTACGCCAGGTTTTAGGAATACAAAGTCGAAAATTTTACTTAAGTGCAGGTGAAATATGCTTTTTCAGCCACCACTGGTGGCCATTCACAAAAATTTGGAAACAATTTTGATTTTTGGCACTAGAAATCAACATTAATTTTTGTAGACTCATCGGATCTTCATTTTGCCAAATATGCAAATTTCATTGACAGAATAAATAGGTTTGAATCAACATATTGAAATGTACCTTTTAAAAGAAATTATGAAATTACCAAAATGACACCCATCACTTTCACAAATTACAAGTTAAATACTTTTTAATACCGGGTGGTTAGAATATAAGTATCTCTATTCGGAGCTGTCTGTAGATGGATGGAATAATCCGAATAAAACCAAAAATCGGCATACTTACTATTTGAGAAATGGGAAGTAGAATGGAACAATAAAAATTGTTGCAATAATCGCCAACAGATGGCGCTATGGGTGCTGTCGGTGCAAACGCAGTTGTAATCATCAGCAAAATCAAGAACCTCAGTGACACAAAATCAAGAACCTCAAGATCGCATATGACAATATGTGCGAAACATCACGCCTGAGGCATCACATTCCGCAGTTGGGCACGTCGGGCCCAAAACCGCCATGCGAAAGCGTATCCACATTCACTGTAACTTTTTCCAATAAATTAGGTATGCCGGTTACTAATCAAGTTTATGGCTATTATCTAAGTCTTTTAAATATATATATTACGCCTTAATTATTTGTTCTTGTATTACGCATTGCATTTTACACTCAAAAGGGCCATCTGTCGGCGATTATTGCCATTTTTTTTATTATTGTTCCATTCTTCTTCCACCTTCTCGAATAGTAAGTATACTGATTCTGGTTTCATTCGGGTTATTCCTTCCAGCTCCAAATAGAGATAATTATATTATAACCACCCCGTATTTCAGTAAAGCATGTTTCAAAGAGGTATTTTAGTGTTATTTGACTTACATTTTAAATGCAATCTGATATTTTTATGAACTGCGATGCCGTGCAAATCAGAAGAAAAACAAAAATCTCAAAATAATTATAAAAACATTTTGAAACCCTCCCTTCAAGTTTCACATTTTGTGTTATTAATATTTTGAAACATGTTTAAAACATCCTTCTCTTCACCTCTGAGTCACAAAGCAAATTTTAAGAATCGTACATTAATTTCAAAACTATCAGCATAATTGGATAATTCAAGAATACTGTAGGCGATTCTGCCAATTGAAATGAAATTATTATTAGTCAACAGAAAATGACGTTGTGAAAGATCTAAAGCAATTTATCTCAAGTTAACTGTAGCATACTTATAAATGCTACAGTATGTCTTTTAAATATATTATGTTATATGAAGTACTTCCAACTTTATTGAATTATATAGAAAATGCAATTCTCCTACTGTGTTTTTTTTTAATGAAATGAGACCACACATATTTCTTCTGATCTATAATTTACAACCCTATGATGTCTAGACTCACAAAAAGGTCTAGTGGAAATGCCGGTAAATATTCAATTAAGAGATGACAAGTTCAGAAATAAGTTGGAGCTTAGATATTTGTAGTCTTTTGAAATTAATTTTAAGACACATAACGTCTAAGGGCTTCTAAAAATTTTCGTAAAACAATTCACGCAGTAACAAAATATTTCATTAATTTAAGTATTTGGTTGTTATGTTCCTGTCTATTTCCAATTTTAACTGCTTCTAGGGTTACACCAATAGTTCCCAATGTAGGACGTACGTTCAGAAGGAGAAGGGTATTTGACAATAGCTACCGCGGATGCAAATTTTAATCATTTGCATACGCGGCTTTTAATCACTACGCATTAATCATTGCGCATCATAATAAGCAAATTTTAATCATTTGCAGTAATAAGCGGCAGTATATTACTACTTATTTTACTGTTTATTACTGTTAGTTTTACGGTATAATACTGCTGCTAGGATGCCAGTATTATACCGTAAAATCAACCTTTTTTTTCTTTTTTCTTTTTTTTTTCCTTTGCGTGGTACTGTGGCCCGCTTCAGACTAATAGTCAAACGAATGTGTTAAAGTGTATTATGAAACCGATAAAACAGTGATACTAATAGTCAAACGAATGTGTTAAAGTGTATTATGAAACCGATAAAACAGTGATACTAATAGTCAAACGAATGTGTTAAAGTGTATTATGAAACCGATAAAACAGTGATACTAAACCTGAGTGCCGCGGCACACTGGAGGCGCGATGAGCAAGAATTTCAGCAAATATATATCAAGATTTAGCGAATTAACAAAAGTATCATTGCTTATAAATGTAACATTTCAAATTGTGAAAATTAATTTGAAATGAGGTTAATTTTCATAAAGTTACATTTTTTGCAAATTTGTTTTAGTGTTTAAATACTATTAATCAAAGCATGTGGAAAATCATGAAATATTTCTTTTCTGCCGCAAATTATTTTAAAAAATTACAAAATCAATCTTTGATAGATCCTTGGTAAAAGATTTTCCAAAATGGCTATCTAAAAATTTAATCTTGCAAAAAAATATTTTTTTTTACTTTAAATAAAAAAAATTATACTGATATTTTGCGTAAAATAACCAAATACGTAAAACCAATTCGTAAAATAAAAAAAATAGTTTACGCTTTTTAGCTATATTAGAGCGTTTTTGTGTCATTAAATAAACTAGAGCATTTAACTCAGTCTTCAAAGGATACACAACATACTACCAGATGTTCAGAACGTATAGGTAAGAAAAAATTTGTTATTGAAAACTCATATACATTGATTACATTTAATGTATATTTTTTTAGATTGACTACTACCAACATCAAAAAGCCATTTTATAAGAAAAATGTGAATTATGTGTTCTAATAAAGTTTTGAAATTTATTAAAAACAATACTTTTGTATTAACCGCATTCCAGAAGATAATACCTGATGGAATCTCCAAATATTTTGCTATTTTTAGCAGCCTTTTTTATTTTAATTATTTCAGTGTTTAAGCATGTATTTCGATTATATATGTGATGTGTTTTATTAATATTATTTATTTTATTTATTTAATTTATCACTGAAGTATTCATTTTTTTATGAAATATTAGATGGAGACAAATGTTCAACTGTTTATGTTGTTTGAAGTACAAACGGGTTAATTTTCCGTAATTGCGCGTTACGCGATGGAGATAAATATTTTAAAAAATCGTGCTTCAAAATTATTTTTGAAACCATAAACAAATTGCATTTAAAGACACATTGCATTTAAAAGTACATTTTTCCTCAATCCAAGGGTGCAAACATTTAAACTATGCGACGTTTAGAAGTAAATTATTTTGCGAAAAAATAAAATGAATTGTTTCAATCCTTGTTACTGTCCGTAAGATGTTAATGTTACTCATGGACATGTTTTTGCTTTAAAATTTAGATATAAAGAGGCATATATTCCTTTCATATGTTATTTTCACTACCGTAAGTTTCTTGTGTCCCCAGAGATTGATCCTGGATTTAACTGTATCTTGAGATAGAATAAAAGAACCAAAAAATCATGCCTTAATCATAGATAATGAAGCACTTCCCAAAACATTCAAAATACTGCAACGAAACTTCATAGTGTAATAAGACGAAAGATAATGCGTAAATAAACAATTTGGAAAATGCATAACACATTTGAAAACCGAACTTAAAAAATTATCATCCATACTCAGAATATTATCCAATTTCAATTCTGGAGCCCTGTTTATTATCTATAGATTTGTAAATATACTACATAGTGGGAAAAATATAGTTCAGTGAGGAAATGCATAGCAGAGTTGAAATTTCCCTTCTGAAATTTCCGTCAATAAACGGAAATGTACTCGAGATATTTTGTGCAGTCCTGTATAGCATCTATAGAATTTATATACACTAAGTAATATGCAAAACGTTAATTAAATTTAAAAACGCACTTACAGCAATTATTGTTTATAGAGATTACTGTAACCGAATTATTTTGCATATCCCTCCAAATGAATGATTAACGCTATGCACAAGAAATTATATAGAAAGCATTCTCTTGTACACCTCAGTGATATATAGCAATTTCAATATGTTTGAAATAATGTAACATGATTTAAATACACCACAAACGGTTTTTTCTCCATAGACCGTAATGTAACGGAATTATTTTCAGTGTCCCTGTAACAAACCATAAATGGTATATACTTCATGTTCAATACCAAACCTTAATAAGATATATCAATTTCATGTTAATCTGAGTCTATTTACGTGAGATAGAGCACGGACAGACGGTAGGTTGTGATACCGACTTCATCAACACTTTTTATTTATGTTGGAAAGTGTTAAAAAGGTTGAGAAATATTGTGATAAAACATCCAAGGGAACCCAATAACAGATATGCTAACCCGATTTGACCTGCTGAAGTGATATTTCCAATTAAAATAACTATTTATATTTCGCTGAAATCTGAATCTTCTAACATATTTTTTTAGTTCGAATATAAAATCTTTTAGAACTATACTAAAATTAAATGTGATCATGAATGTAATAATACACACATATAAGAAGTAAATGTTCCTTTCATTTAAAAATAAGAACATAAAGTAATTTTTGACTAAAGTTTTTAATGTTAAGTATAATTTTAACGAAAATTACAAAATTATTCGGTTATGTTATTATTATATTATTCGGTTTAATGATACATAGTATGAAGAAATTATAGAAAATAATAATTAGCTGTAATTAAATGAATAATTGGAAAAATAAAATCAGTAAAGCTGCACCAATGCAGAAATAAAGAATAAATATCCACACATAATTTACAATGCACATCAAAATATGAAAGAAAAAACCACTTCGATATGAAATCATTTAACTTTATGTTATATTTTAAACATATCTTAAAAAAAAAAAAAATAATAATCCATTAACAATATTTAAAGAAAATAAATAATAATACGCTTATTACTGAATTTAATTATTCAATTAGTAGGAAAAAGCATAACCACACGTGAGAGACATTAGTGAAAAATCATAAAAAAAAAAAAACTTTTCTACATGCAGGCCAAACACCATCATACATTTTGAGGATTTAAATATGAATTCATGTACATAAACTTCACAGATTTTTCTCTGTGTAATTATTTGTATTAATAATGATTTTTAAATTTTAACAAAAGTATTATTCTTTCTTTCGAAGACAAATTACTTTTAAAAATGAGAGTGACAAAAGATGAGATTTTAATGAAGATACAACTTTATAGAATGGAAGTTGTATTATTCGAAAATTGTATTATTAAAATGTGTCTTTTAATATGAAATACATTTCCCTTTATATTTCATATTTACTTACAAAAGCTTGAAAGTATGAATATTTAATTTATTTTACATTTCGAGTGTATCAAAAGATATAATTTAATTTTAAAAGATGTATAAATAAATATAAATATTTTAATAAATACAAGCTAATAAGCATTTTAATTAGTTAATGGAAGCTTTTTTATCGATTGGAATAATTTGTTAATAAGATTTTTAGTAAAATAACGTAGAATCTAGTACTACTATTATTGCTGTAATTTAAAATATGGTGCTTAAATATAAGTGTATATACATTCTAAGAATTAATTTCAATATCAAATATTTTCTTTCAATTTTTTTAATCTTACAGTAAACAAATAAAAAAAGAACAACATCCAGAATGAAACATCTAAACTTACATATTGTTTTACATTAGTTTATAACCCGTGAAAGAACAAATACGTCTAATAAGTAGCAAATCTGCAAATCAAGGACTTTAACGTCAGTTCTGTCATTTTCATTTTCATCTCATTTTCACACTATCTAATAAGCTATAATCCAGAATTTATATTTTAAAGATATATAACTACATATATTTATTAGCACATAATATTTCCCAAAGTTATTTGAAAATCTAACTAGTATTTAAATTGACAAAACAAAAACAAACAAAAACTTACTCATATTGACAATTATGCTCCAAAATGTTCACATACATTGCATCACGCTGACTGATATATAGACTTTGCTTCTTCTGAGTAATCATCTGTAATCGGGCCCACTGACAATTGACGCATTTTTAGAAAGTTGGATTTGTCTAAACAGGGTGGTTTTGGTGACAGCCCTTTAATATTATGCACATTCGCGTTAAACCATATTGTTGTTATTATTTTTGCTATTATTGTCATATTTCGTTACAACCTTGGCTATGGATCAGATTATGTTAACTTTTAGCGAAATTATTGTTTTCTCATTATAATTGTCAACCTTATCTTTCGTAATATGTGAGACAAAATACATGAATTATTTTAATAAATTTTCCATTTCTGATACGTTATGTGATAAAGACTTATGAAGTCTGTTAATGAAAAAAGAAAAAAATACATGCATAACAGAAATGCAAAATTAAAGAGGGAGAAGGTTTTAGAGTACTTGAATAAAAGTACAAAAATCCAACAAAAATATACAGATTTTATGGAATATTTGACAACTGTATTGATAAAATTCAATCTGACCTTCCATAACACCTTCCATAGTGAATTTTTGAGTGCATAATTTAACATTTAAATCAATTATCCAACCATGTTACTTTTGAAAAGTTAGTAGGAAAATTTTATGTCGTCTCAAATTACGGAAAGCTGAGTTATGAAAAATCATTATATTATAAAAATAAATATTCTATATTTTCCGAACAAAACAAAACCAACAAAATTATACCCAAATCTATAAAGCTATTACAGAAAACATCCCGAAAACATCCGATTTTATATTAAGCTTAGCGGATGCTTTTTGCAACATATCGCGAAACAGTCCCAAAAAACTTTTTCATCTCTCGACAGTGAGCTTTAACGCACGTTTTAGCAATTAAATGTTAAGCTTACGTTTTAGCGCAATTAAACATAATTTAGTAAATCCGCAGTAATCTCTAGTAAAATTTAAATCATATAAACAAAATAGAAACAAATCGAATTAATCGATTAAGAAACTTCAATTAGTCCAATTAAAACTTTTAATCGATTCCCACCCCATAATTATAAGTAAAGCACGGACAAATCTGTAAAAAGTGTAATCTCTTCAAACACACTATATTTTTACTCATCTTTAAAAGTACAGCACTGTAGCATGATAAGAAGTGTTATGTGTTTATTAAATAATGTTGTATGTAACCATGTATGAATATTCCAATATTATATGCCAAGAGTTCTTTGAGTCTCATTAATTTAAACAAAGGAAGTGCTGTTAGAACTCATATGTAGCACGTGGCTAACAAAAAAGACAGGCTACCGCGGTGCATTCCATATATCTTTTTTTACAGACCGCTAGAGTGACGTCATGCTCTTTTCGTACACCTGCATTGGCGCATTCGAGCATCACGTGACTCCGGCAGTCTCTAAAATAAAGATACGCGTAAAGCACCGCGGTAGCCTTTCTTTTTCGTTAGCCTCGTATGTAACTTATATGACGTCAAGATAAAACCAATTGCACACAAAAATGTGTAACACGAGAGAGTTGAAATGGAATTCAACTTAAAAATATGAAATGTAGACGGACAAAGTATAATCCAGAATTCTCAAAGGATTTCTGAATTCAGGAAATCTCATTCTCATTCATTAATATAAATTCTCATATTTATATTCCAAAATGTGTTTACGATATTCAAAGGATGTCTCCGAAAAAAAGAAATATGTTTTGATAATTTTATTTGAATTAAAAAGCTTTATATACATTTTATTAATGGTCTATTTTACAAATTCATGTATGGATATAATCTGAATGAATACATTTGGTAATTTAGCATTTAAAGTACTATTTGGTAAAATTTAATGTCTTTAAGAAATTTATGCTTCAGATTTAAAATTGGCATTTTTCATATTAGCACATTGAATAATTTAATTTATATTGCCAATAAATTAAATAATTGTTTATTATATATTAATAAGAATGTAAAATAGAGCAATAAAAAAAAATAAGTGTTTATTGTATATGATTTCGCAGTTTTTGTTATAAGATATCATAATGAATCGTTTTTGCAAATAATAAGATTTTTTCAAAATTATATGCATACATTTTAGAATCAAATTCAGCTGTCTGATATTTACTCGAGTATTTTACAAAACATTGTACGTTAATATTTTTCAATTGCAATTATGTGGTTATATTATTATTTAAAAGGTGAAATTATTTTCATTAAGTGCAGTTTCATTGAAGCAAATATGTGATGTGGAATCACATATATTTTTCTTAAATTAATCCTTTTCTTTAATTTTCAGTTTAAACTAACTTTTAAATACTTAGTCATTTTATCCTAGCTTTTATTTCAGCTCCCGCCATAATTTTCCTCCATTAAAAGAAAATGTATTTAACATATGCCCTTTATCAATAAAACTTTCTCACATAGATAGAATTCATTTAAACGATTAATCACCCTTACTAGATATCCAAGAAAAAAAAAGAAAAGAGATAAAGATTGTCTTTGTATTTCGACCTGCATTATTCTGATTCCGTCCAACGTTCGTTAGAAATGTCTGTGTCTGCTTAATTTTTGAGTTCAGCCTTTTTGCTAAAATCCTAAACATTTCCAGTACATGAGAATTGTTTTGTCTACTTCAGCTAGATTCCCAAAACTTTGCTCTTAACGTACATTTGGCATTCACATTCTTGTTTGCTCACTTTTTAGGACTGCTATTCTGGTACCCCTGTCCTATAATTCAAAAATTCTCCTAATTGCCTAATACGTAACTGATAATTTTTAGCTTATATGACATCATTCATTTTCATATGCTCTTTCGCCAATTTCATGTTGCCAATATGTGTATGGCATGAAAATCGATATGTGTTGGAGGGGATATTCTCTCTCTAGCACGGCCTCGGATAAGAAGTTAATAATGTAAGCTTACGCTGCTAAAAAAATGCTCTCGGGCACCATCCCATCCCTTCATGTACGTACTTTGTAATCTTACGCTTATAACTCGAAGTTCAATAAACAAATATCGTAAAGAATCCTTTCAGAGCATTTAATTCTACAACCTACAACCTACTGCCTTTTATCCTACTTTCAGTGAATGCATAGCGGACTTGGATTATTTGTTCACGCAATGTACTCTTAAACACGTAGATTTCCTTTACTACAAATCTTGGTGCCGTGACCAGGATTCTATCTATGTGAGAAAGTTTTATTGATAAAGGGCATATGTTAAATACATTTTCTTTTAATGGAGGAAAATTATGGCGGGAGCTGAAATAAAAGCTAGGATAAAATGACTAAGTATTTAAAAGTTAGTTTAAACTGAAAATTAAAGAAAAGGATTAATTTAAGAAAAATATATGTGATTCCACATCACAGATTCCTATGGAACAAAGTAACATTTTAATAAAGAAGATATTTCGTTGATGAAGAAGTAAATTATTTGTCTCGTATTATTTCCCATTTCCATTCGACTAAATAGTTTAACTAAAAATATTATTTAATTTGTAACGACAGATACACTTTTACCATTAAAATCATTAGATGAAATATTTAAATCTTTTTCGCAGATTTTAGAAAATACATCAAAATTTATACAAAGTAAAAATCATACCGTAAAATCAGCCGTACTCGAATACAAAAGCTAATTACTAGTATAAGTTTAAAGTGAGAAAGTTCACCGATTTATTTTTTAGTAAAACGTAATCATAATAACATATTTACAATCATTTTAAATATATTTTTATCAATTTTAAAAGCAGGTTATTAGTTTCGATTGAACTTTATATCATTCTGTGCATAAAATTATATCTTTATTTAAAAAATATTGGTGACTATTCCCGGCTAGGAACTGTTTGCGCTTTTTTTTCTTTTTTTTTGCAAAACAAAATGTGGATTTTACACAATTTGTGCATAAAAAGTTAATAGTTTTTAATACTTCAAAAAGTATACACTTTTGTGTAATTTATCTGCATTTTTTATCCATACAAAAAAAGGTTATATTCTATGTTTTCAATAACTAGGCAAATCTACAACATTTAAGTCTGTTAATTCAAATACATAGGAAGAGACTGGTTAATAAGGTAAGTAAAGTTGCATAATTTGCACACATTTTTATTATATAATATACACTTGTTATGCATATCAAAAAAATATTTTTTGCAGAATATACATATATATTTGTTCACAATATCTGTAAAATTTACACTTATATTTGCAGATTTCGAGTTGCATAATTTCTGCAGATTTTAATTATTCCGTATGCACCTTTTGTGCACAATTCACTTTTAACTTTTTATGCATAATCAGAGGCGTCAAATACGCTAGGATTTGGTGCAATTTTTTAAAAACTTTTTTTACAAATAATTTTTAGCTAGGTTTAACTTTCGAACTCATTTAAATTTCATATATTGTGTAGGTTCTGAAAAACATTTTGATTTTGTTTTCTTAAAAATACATAATACAAGCACAGTATAAGTAGTTCTATGAATAATACAAGTAGTAGAATACAAGTCTAGTTCCAATACAAGTATTTTCACATTAAATGTTTAATTATTCTGTCTAGCATCAAAAATTTTAATTAACCGTTCTTAAAGCACCTTTGGACATTTTCAGAATAAAATAACTATAAAATGAAATTTATTATTGGACTTAACATTTGCTATTAGGAGTACATTATTAACTGTATCGCTTTATTTTCCTTCCTTTGTTAATTTATTTTGAAAATTACTTTCTGGCTGGTTTTCTGTTTCAAAGTAGCGCCTATGTGAAATAATGGTAAGCAGAAAAAATAAAACATTTTCCGTATATTCCGGAATATATAACATGGACTTTTGATATAAAACAACTGTTCAAAATTTATAGGTGCACCTTATACGTCGAATATAAAATTGGAATATTAAAAATTCAGAAACTGATAAGAATTGAGATTTCTTCATCAAATGAATGTACTAGTTATTTACAAAAAAAAAAAATGCATTCTTTATGAGCTTCACAGTGTGTCCGCTGTTGGATAAAATAACAAGTTTTTTTATGCGTCACCTGATATATATTTCTAGATACATATATATTTCTGTTTCATCCTCACCGTTAGTGTTGGTATCAGCCATCCATAAATATTCCAGTTCAGTTTCGTTTGGAATTTTAAATATACTATATCTTTTAATGACTTTTTAAAATTACCCGGGGATTTATGCCATTCCTTTCTTTTACTATCCATTCATACATTATTTCTATAGGTGCATGACACATTTGTTCTTCCCAAGTGGATTTTTCAGGTAAGCAAATGAGCTTAGTTGTATCGTATGTCTCCTCTTCCCACTCGCTATAAAAATTCGTGAATTGACGTGTATTTTTCCTTTGATTATATTCTATTAAAATACGAAAATTTCTGCTTTGATTTGCCCATTTTCCTTCAAAATACAGAAAATTTACCGATTTAAAGTAAATTTTCCTGAAATCCTCCAATCTAAGCTTCATTATTATTAAATCGCAGAGGTGTTGTGAGTTTTTACGTATGCATTTTTGCCCCCATACCACAACAAATTCGTAAACCTAAGCAGACAATTTTCAGAAATTGTCAACCAGTTAAAAGACGGAAATTTCTTCAAATAACAGAACTATCTTTTCAAATCACAGGGGTATTGCGGCCACTTGCTGAAAGTACTTTTTTAATTTTTTCACGATTTTTTTTAGAATAATTTATTATTTTTCATTATGTTTGTACTAGTTATTTTATTTTTCAATATTGTATTTTTTATGCTACTCACGTCATTAAAGATTCTTTCTGAAGAAGAGTTGTTATACTTTTGCGTAATACAAGAATAAAACTAAAAATATAGAAAAATATTTTCTCAAATTTAAGGTGCGCGTTATACACCGGAGCGCTTTATACACAGGAATATACTGTAAATAAAGTTATGAAGATAGAAAAGAGAAATATTTTCTGTAAAATTTTAAAGTGTAAAAGATGATTCAAAAAGATAACTCAGTTTCAGACGGTTGTATATCTCAAACTGTACTTTAATAGGAATGATACAAGTTACAATTTATTTCATTCACATTAAAGTTTATAGATGTCGAATGTGCCTTAACCCAGATGCACGAATAGAAATTAAACAATTGCAGGCTTTTACAACACCCCATGAAAGTCAGTACATTATGGAGTTCATCAATGCTGTGATATGGTTTGATTACTTCGTCCAAAGATGTTGCTGAAGGTGAAGCATAATTTCGTTTACGAACCGATCTCTAAAAAAACATCGTTTTACTAAATTTATGAATGCCGAATGTAATTTGTGCTTCATATCAGTTTTCTTGTTTACAAATTTAAGATGCTTTTTACAAGACGGGACATAGGAACACTATAACAGTACATATATCTTCACTATTTGAAATTTTAGACACCTTATCTCGAAGAAGCTGTAGGTTATTTAAATTAAGTGTATAGTACAGATAAAGGTGTATGAAACTGAGTACATCTTTTTAAATCACCCTGTATTTTATTCAGTGGATAAAATATATTGTCTCAGATGGAGTGTTTATTTTACGAAACACTAGCAGATTCTTGATCAGATGGAAACGAATCAATCGCTTCAATCTCCGCTTAAGTCGATCCAGACAATAATTTAATCTTTAAAATGATTTGATCTACAAAATTTAGTTTGTTTTTACTGACAGAAATTAGAACGTACTGATTTTCATATAAAATTATCTCAATTAAATTTAAAAACAGGTATTGATATATTTTTCAGCAAAATAAATATTATTTGCACAAACAAATGAGTACAATACATGCTTATTGAGGTATTCCATAGAGATAATCACCAAGGGAAGGAAATTATTTTTTTCAATTAAAACACTGGCAAAAGATGTGAAATAATTTTCACTTTGCTAGACAACGCATAACAAAGAGAGTAAAAAATGTATTAAGACCGGGTAGAACCCATATACCCTGGTATACCAGGTAATCCAAGGTATCTGGGGTCAGTCTCCTGTCTGGACACATTTTTCACTCTGTTGGTTATGCGTTGTTTAGCAAAGTAAAAATCAATTCACATCTTTTGTCAGTTTTATTAAATTTACGCGCAGTTTCAGTCCTGCTGAAATTTGAATTGAAAAATATTAGATATTATCCGATGCTGTGAATTTATTCGTCTCGTGTACGCTACTGGGTAGAGTGCTCATGTATGACATTCCAGCTTGCGCTGTGATGTTGCAACCTTGCCAACGTATAAGTTTAAAATGCCAGACTAGATGTCGTCCCGATGACTTAAATGGTAACATACTTGATGCGCTATACCAGGGTATCTGGGTTCGATCCCCGGTCTGGACGCATTTTTCACTCTGTTGATTATGTGTTGTTTAGCAAAGTGAAAATTAATTCACATCCTTTGCCAGTGAAAGGAAATTATGTAATGATAGTATGTTATCATGCCATATACAAAAACTTTGGTTTAATCTACTTAGTTTCAATGGTGCATTTGGTTTTGAATATCTCACTTCAATCAATAGAATCAGCCATCCCCCTCCGTCTTTTTTTCAGGATTTGATTTCATCTTCTGATATTTAACCAGCGTGCATTCCGAAAGTCAGAGAATTTGTCTCATTTTCGTCCCCTTGATGATGGCTAGGCTTTGGTCGAAAGCGCGCGGGACTCCGACGAAACTTTTTAACATTTATAGAGTGGTTATAATGTTTAAAACTTTTATTTCATTTTACACCTACTTTATTTTACACCTACTATGATTCATTTTATATGTTTTCCCGTTTTTAATTTTGCAATAGTTTGTTAACTCTGACTGTCAAATCCGAGATACCTCGGTCAATGAGTTGCAGTTTTCACTTCAATACATGTATTATTTAAATTTATATAAGTTTGCTGATTTTGCGCTAGTTTAAAACATTGAAGAATGTCTAATAAGCTCTAGCTTTATCTTCATATAACTAAGCTTTTTATATGATATTGGAATAATCCCTTTTTTAGTATTAAAATAATAATAGGAAACCACTATTACAATATCACCCTTTTGCTGGACTGTCAAGAGATGAATGAAATCTTTACTCGGGCACATTTAGATTATGTGCGTTTTATCCTTAATAACAAAATGAGTACTGTGCAGAAAACACGAACAAGAAAGTATTCAATTTTCGACCCAACTTACAAAGTATCCATCAATATAACTGAAATCACAGTTATAATTTTTTATGATTTACGTCTTTTGGAAAAGTGTCATTTTCTTAAAATCAAAGGGAACTTGCAGAAATTAGTTCGACTAATAAATTTTATAACAATTGATTTTATCGAATTTTTTATTTCATAATTAATTAATGTGTTTACTGGTTAATTTTTTTTACAGAAGAAAGCAATGTTTTTGAGCACTTAATAGAATTAAGTATTCCTCGAATAATTATAATTAATTAATTAATTTAATGTGTTTATCGGTTAATTTTTTTATAAAAGAAGGCAATGATTTTGAGAACTTAACAGAATTAAGTGTTCATGAAATAATTATAATTAATTATAATTTAAAGTTATTCTCAATAGCCTTACCATTCTAACGAATAGCAACGTTAATTCCATTTTTTATACATTTATTTTTTTATTATTCTATTGAACTGTTGAACAAGCTTTTCCACTTTAAAATCTTTATGTATTTCTGATGTGTTGTGTATTAGTCATAATTTGACATTTTTATTATAGAGGAAATTAAAATGTCACAAAAATTACTACATTGATCATAATTGATACATATTTGATCATAAATGTAATATTATTTTAGTAATAAGAAAACAGATTTTTACTGCACAAACTTGAGACTTATTTTTCAGTCAGCGAATTCTGGAAATATGTATCAGTTACGAAACATATATCACAAAACACGAATAATGATTTCTATATTTATTCAAAGCTAAAGCTACCTATTTTTGGCATAACTTCCCTTTCGCAATTACATTCGTATGTTCGACAAAGCATTGAAAGTTGAGTGAGTGGGCGTTATTCCTTCAAGTGAGATGAGAGTGACAATGTATCACTGTGTGAATTTAAAAAATGTATGAATGAGTTGCTTAAAAGGTAAAACAACTTTGACCGGTTCAAAGGTTCGATTTATTTTTTTTATATTTGTCGCTTAAAGTACTCTTTATACACCCGAAAATCACATTTTACTTACCCATCATACGTAGTATAGGGTAAGTCTTGTAATCATTTTAAAAATCGAAAAAAAATTGACGGATTTACACGTTTCAGACACTAGAGATTCCAAAAAACATATGTTTAGAAAACAAAATTGCCGTCCCTCTGTCTGTGTGTACGTGTGTGTGTCTGTAAACGCTCTATCTCCCGAACAAATTGAGATAGAGACTTGAAATTAGATATGTACTTAGTATATAATAAGGAGAAGAAGCTTATTGAATTTCAGTAACCTTGATTGACCGGAACTATTTTTTCGGACTCTGGGAATATTCGTTCTGATAAAAGGTATATAAAAATTTTCGAAAATGTTTTCTTTTAAGGAGTGCATATAAAAGACAATAAAAAAACATAAATTTTGTATGAAGATAGAAGTCGATCGGATTATTAGTTTCCGAAATATTTGTAATAACATTTTTCACACTCTTCGATTTTTCATGATCCTGTATTTCATTGAAATTTCAATTCAAAGATATATTTTAATTGGAAAAGAGACGCTTAATCCGACGCAGTAAACTGTTAGTTAATATGATTATAATTTTCAGAGTTTTAAGGATGTTCTCATACGCAATTCAGTAATAGAGCATTTAAAGCGAGGCTAACGAAAAAGACAGGCTACCGCGGTGCATTCCACTTATCTTTTTTTACAGACCGCTAGAGTGACGTGATGCTCTTTTCGTACACCTGCATTGGTGCATTCGAACATCACGTGACACTCGCGGTCTGTAAAAAAAGATTTGCGTAAAGCACCGCGGTAGCCTTTCTTTTTCGTTAGCCTCGATTTAAAGTTTATGAAGTCATCAAGACACGATTTTATTCGAATTCCAATGCGTTTTATAAATAGTTTACACGTTTTATTTTCATATTTTATATTATGCATATCCATAATGGGTAAGTATTACGGTGGCCCCCAACGACTAGTTATAATTAGGAATCGATATTGAAAAGAAAATAGAAATTTTGAAAATATAGAAGTTAGAGTCACAGATAGTTAGAGTCACATATAGAAGCCACAGTGAAAAAACGGTAACAAAAATGTTGTGTTTTTCTATTATGTTATTTATATTTTTTATAACAGCATTTTCAAAATCGATGCACACTCTTAGCCAACTTTCAATCAATCAATATGATCGTTTTCAAAATCATTTTTCAAGTGAAATGCGTAAAAATGCTTGAAAATATTGAAGTTTTGCTTTTCTGTGTAATTTATCGAAAATTTCCGTTGAACTAATTTTATTACTTACCCATCATACGTAGTATAGAGTAAATCTTGTAATCGTTTTAAAAATCGAAAAAAAAAAATTGGCGGATTTACACGTTTCAGACACTGGAGATTCCGAAAAAAAACATCTTTTTAGAAAAAAAAAATTGCCGTCCGTCTGTTTGTCTGTAAGTCTCTGTGTCTGTAAACGCTCTACCTCCCGAACAAATTGAGATAGAGACTTAATATTTGGTATGTACTTATTATGTAATAATGAGAAGAAGCTTATTGAATTTAAGTAACCTCGATTATCCGGAACTATTGTTTTCGGACTCTCGAAATACCCGTTCTGATAAAAAAATATATAAAAATTTTCGAAATTGTTTATTTTAAGGAGTAAATATAAAAGACAATTAAAAAACATAAATTTTGCATTAAGAATGAAGTCGATCGGATAATTAGTTGCCGAGATATTTGTAATCCTATTTTCCACACTCTTCGATTTTTCATGACCCTGTATTTCATCCAAATTTCAATTCAAAAATATATTTCAATTGAAAATAAGACGCTTAATCCGACGTAGTAAACTCTTAGTTAACATGATTATCATTTTTAGAGATATGAGGATATTTCTTTAACGCAATTCCCTAATACAGCATTTAAAGTTTATGACGTCATCAAGTCACGATTTTATTCGAATTGCAATGCATTTTATAGGTAGTTTACGCATGTTTTATTTACATATTTTATATTATGCATATCCATGATGGGTAAGTATTACGGTGGCCCCCAACAACTAGTTTATAATTGATTCCAATTCACTAAAAATGGGTATTTTTTTTTCTTAATGGCTATATTTTTCACTAGCTTTTGAAGTAAAAATTTGATTTTGTTTGTCCTATTGTTCTATTTCCTGTCTACGATGATTTATCGTATCCAACGCTTGACTCTCTTATTTCGAAGCGCTGCTATACCTTTTATCTGTCAAGTAGCCATTTTTAGGTCTATCAACTGGAAAACAAGTTTTCTACTCTTTATATCCATTATAATTTAGTGTAAATAGATTTTTATAAACACTTCGCATTAGGAACCTCCCCCCCCCCTTACCTTTTATCTGTCAAGTAGCTATTTTTAGGTCTATCAACTAGAAAACAAGTTTTCTACTCTTTATATTCATTATAATTTAGCGTAAATAGATTTTTATAAACACTTCGCATTAGGAACCCCTTTCCCCCACTCCCACACGCGCCAATAAAAGACCTTAAATGTCATAAATTTCAGTGCATCAAAGTGGTGTTAGACGTGAAAATTTATTAATTAGTTGCCTAAGTCTATTCTCAAATCCAAACTGGCTACATTCTTAAACATATGTTAATTCATTTTTGTATGCAAATATATCAAATTGGCAGGTGCATTTATTAAGAAATTATGTAATCGAACTGATTTTTTGTTTCAGGAAAGGAGGAGCTTTTTCAGAAAATGAAATCAAAGTTACCGTTTTGAAGGGAATTTCCATACGCGACAGCGCAGGAAAAGGAAAAAACTACATTTCTGGCACAATAACCGCTTATGACCCAGAATGTATTTCATTTGTCGGGAAATTATATATAAAAAAACTATTTTACTAAAAATCACTTCATTTATATTTCCTGGAATTATTATGTTTTTATGTTTAAAAATGTGTCAGAAAACGTGTTAGAAAGTTTCGCGTTGTTGATGGGGAAAAATATGTTTTTGAGATCCGCCTTAATAGTTCTTTTTATAAACTGGGATATAAACATAGATTTGATATTTCAAACAGTATTTTTCTTATTTACGTATTATTTCAACATTATATTTTATGGCGATATGTAATAAACAGAGGAGAAGGTCCAAATACCGGCTAGATTCAAAATACTGGCAAGTAGGAGTTCTAAAAAAAACGCAGCGAAGCCTAGCGGCGATAGTCAGAGTTAGTACCTTTAATTCAGAGAGAAAAGGAACAAGCAGTACGTCGTTGAAGTCTCTCTCATTTACAATTAGTAAAAGCAGTTATGTCAATATGACGAAATCTGGGATATCAAAATTTTTTCAGTTATGTGTTTATGATTTTTTTTAAAACATACAGATTGTATATTGATCTGAATTGGCGATTAAATTGTTTTGCGGACATAAAAACCGAATGCTTCACGCATGTTATTGGTAATTTAATATATGAATGAGTAATAATAGTTTTAACTGAAATATAGCAGTGGTGCAAATACTGGTCATCCAGAGTAGTTTCTCTTCGTTTACTCCGCGTGAAGCGGGGAAAATAATTAATTTATGGAGTCACGGACAATGTATTGTTTTGTTGCGTCATTTGTGACACTGGTTACTGGATCACCTCACAGAAAAGCACTGTGAGACACTCCAAAATCATCGGCAATAAATGGGAAGAGAAAGAAGGAAAATGATGAAGGAAAAACTAAGAAAATGCAAGCGGAAGGGGTAGAAATTGGATTTTAAAATGGTAAAAAAGGAGACATTCGAAACACGACGATGATACAATTTATGTCTTCTACGAGGGTGTTTTCTCTGTGGACAAGAAGGGGGAATTCTGTATTATGTGTTTAGAATGGGATATGTGAGGCCATAGCGACTGCATTGATGCAGATAGTGATTACAATGTTTGTGATTTCTGTAGATAAAGTAATTTAAATTTCAAGCACTAAGCCTTTTTTTGTTTAACACGTTACAAACAAAACTAAGAACGCAATGCAAAGAAGACTGTCAAGGGTATTCGCTAATCTATACTAATAAAAGAAAGTTTCGCACTGTGTGTGTGTGTCTGTGTGTGTGTCTGTTGGCGATGGCTAGGAAAATCTAGGCCACCTAGAAGGCTGGAAATTTAGATTTAGGTAGTCCAGACCCTCTCCTGGTGCAACATTACATCAGAATTTTAATATTTTAATTTTCTTTCTGAAATATTAATTAAAATGCACAAAGAACTCTCATTAAAAATTTGCTTTTTTTCATCAGTTGGTTGGTTGTGTAGAATATCTTCTCAGAACACATTAAATAAATCAGAGTAACGATGCATTGATAAGGACTTATAACGAAATAGTGCCAACATTGATTGCAGTTACCTGCATATAGCCAAGCTAATGCAGCGCCATCTACTCACGGCAAATTACATAAACGCCACCTGTTTAAGACATTTACAGGCACGTTTTTCTTCATTATAATTATCTGGGTTTAAGATTTTTTTAAAACACGACATATATTATTATGATAGAGACTATTATTACAGAAAACTTTATTTAACAGATTATTTGTTATATATTTGCGGGAATAGCGAGGGGTAGGAGTCTAATTACATTTAACAATTTTAACCCGTAGTGTTTAATTGTTGTTTTATATACAGAATACAGCTATTTTAAATCTCAGTTTCTCAGTAATATCTCAGTAATAATGTTCCGAACTTCTCCATTTAGTTCCATTTTTACTAAATTATCGTAAAAATCAGCATTCATTGCTTCAAGGTGTATTTCTAAAAAACAATTATTTCCGAAAAACAGCCTAAGCCAAATTTCAAATTAAGTTCCTAGCTTAACCAAATGAATCAATCTTTAAAGATGTATAGTGATCCTCCTAATTAATTATTTGCTGAAGGTCACTTGAACATCCCCCCCCCCTCCGGGGCCCTCCTTCAAAGTTTTCTCTAACTATTTCCCGTTTCCATATCTCAGCAACTATCTTTCCGATTTGAACGCAAGTGATTCCAAACATTATAATTAAGTTAATAGACACCCCTTATCACAGTAAACTAAATTTATGAGTAGAGGCTACCACTATTTCCGAATAATAGTTTAAGCCAAATTTGTAATTAAGTTTCTAGCTTAACCAAACGAACGAATTTTTAAAGATGCATCGTAGTCCTCCTAATTAGTCATTTTCTGAAGGACACTTGAACATCCCCTTCACCCGGCACCTCACTCATGATTATTTTCTCTAACTTGTGCCTTATTTCAATAACTCGGCTTATAATGTTCCCATCTTCTCGAAACCAGGTCGATTTTGTCACACGCCTACTATACAGTACCGTAGGCAACGTTAACTTGTCTCAGAGGTTCTTTCCGAAAGAGGTTGCTCCCTTGGCGGTGGAAGGGGGAAATAAAAGATTTTCTGAAGCGTGCGAGCGTGCCCGGTACACGGTGTCGAAGCCATCGGAAACCTTGGCCTGAGTTTCGTTTTTTAAAAGATTTGAGTTTATTACACGGGCTCGGGCAACGCCGGGCGGGTCAGCTAGTATTTTTATAAATTTGACAAAAATGTTTATTACGAATTCCATGTTCTTTCTGTGCACATCAAATGTTATATTAATCAATAAAATTAATTAAAATACTGTTTTTTTTTAATTAGCAAAATTAGCGCTATTTGTGTAAATATTTTGGGAAAACCTGAGGTAGCCGGTATTTAGACACCATTTTCTAAACTCGAAATTTGCATGCTTTTGGAATTTTTATTTTTATAAGCAGAAAATGCTTTTTAAACTGTATTTATTTTCTAAACTGATTCGAAACATATAAAAGTTCCTTACCATGACTTTTTCCTGAACTACTTTTTCTAAATTGTAGGATATAGATTGAAAATAATAGTTGTAGCCTGTTTGTTTAAAATGAACTCGCACTGTCATTGATGTGATGATATGTGTTACTCTTTCCGCTATCAAATTTATAAGTATTTAACATTTCACAGCCAAAACGAACTGTGTGTTAGGTCAACGCCTAGATATCTAACCCCCAAAAAATTATTTACGCTAATTTATGGAAATGAGATTTGTGTTTGTACAGTTTTGATTTTCGCGAATCCCGATAGATTGCAGCACTGTAGAAGTAAAAATGACTAGTTTTTATAAATAACTGTTTACTACGTCAAAAAAGAAACAGAGGACTTTTTATTAATTGCTTAGTTTGTATAACTTTAATTATTATTTTTTTTAAATTCTGTTATATTTTTCTCATATGTATGTATTAATTTTCTCTCATTTATTTTATTAGATTTTTTGGATGTCTTCGATCCTGCTGTCAGCACAAATCTTTTTGTTCTGTATTCTGTTTTGATTCTGAAAGTGTTGTAAAAAATCTAAGTCTAAATCAAAACTGTGAAATTAGAAATGTGAAAAAGATGAAATTCTCAAGTGTGATTATGTGAAATTATGCCTCAAATTATTTTGAGAACCACAATTCTTTATAAAGAAATTAAACTGTTTTTAAAATAACTTGAAGTAATTTAATTATTACCAAAATCATGTAATTACCATGTAATTATCACCAAAACAGTCTTCAAAAGAATGCTTCGAATTCGAATCTTTGTTCTAATTAGGAAATCACTATTTTTAAGATTCGTGTGATTCTACAAAGACGACTAGATGATCACGGATATTTAAATCTTGGAATCTGAAAAGCCGACAGAAATCAAATTGCGTATGTTATTTTCTTTTCTTATTGAGTTTAAAATCAATGTTTTTTAATTCTGTATTTTTTAAAACTGTACTGTGTTATTTTTGTACGACAATTACTTTTGAAAATACATGAAATATGGGAATATCTGTATCTTTAACAGGAATCCACAGTCCAGTTATAGTAAAATGGTACACATAATGCACAGTACACACTTTATTAATTTGTGTTGTGAATACGCAATTTAAAGCACATAAAATGTATCGCAAAAAAAATGTGTGTTAAAATATGACAAAAAAAAATATTTCCTAATTTAAAACATTTAGAGATTTTTTTTATTTTTTGAACGTGGCACTTCATCTGTATTTTGTTTAATGATACATAATAATTGTATTGTTTACTCAAACGTACTATATGTCAATTTACATTCCTGTAAAATTTCAATTGATTCTAAAGTTCTAAAATTTAACTTTTGTTCTTTCAATAAGTTTAACTTTTTTTCTTTCAATGCTTTATTTATTTTTTTATTTTTTTTAAATTCTTATGACTGTGAATGCTAAAATAATTTTTAATTGACTTAAAATCTTTCATGGTAAATGTGTTCTTGAATGAAAGTTGTAGATTGGATGTATAAAAATTTTATAGAATTAGACTTGTGATGTTAGCGTCGGCTTCAGCAGGTAATCATTGAGACAATTTTTAAAATAAAATAAACGAGTTTATTTAAAAGTAGTAAGAAATGTGGTTTTTGCAATACAGCGTGCAAAATTTAACTACGTTGATGAAATTTAGGATCTACTAATTCTCAAATAAACTAAACGAAAAGTTACTAACGTTAAAACTCAACTCATGTAAAGAAAATGGCTCCTCAAAATGTATTCCAAGAGCATTGCTATGTGGGAGTTCAATATCACTGAAACACTACAACCAATAACATTTCAAAATATGTTATTTTTTTAAACTAACTGTTTCTAATGAACCGTGGACTCAGAAATACAGAAAATTAATAATTAATATAGAAAAATAAATAATAAATATTGAAAAAATTAGAGAAAATATAGAAAATTAATAAATAGCATAAACCGCACAAAATATCCGTGTATCTCCTATTCAGGAAGGCATACAATCATACATGCAAAATTCAGAGAAACTACAGCACTTTCACGAAGAATTGTTTGATGCCGGACAACACGTTCATAAATTTATTAATTTCTTTTTAAATCGTTGACTTCCGCAGATTTTATGAAATGCTTGAAGAGATATTTTAAAATTTGAAACTCTTAAAAAGCATTTTTTGGTGCAAGTTTTCTCTATAATTAGAAAAAAAACAGTCAAGTTTACTCAAAATGAGGTTTATGAAAAAGGAATAAAAATTCTTTAATTAATTTTAATAATAGATAAGGTGCATTTAGATTAAGTGACACATGTATATACATATTGGCTAGTTATACATGTGACGAATCCAAATATTAGTACGTCTTGCCGAAAGTTAATTAAACGACAACGAAAAGTCATGCATCAGACATAGCTTACTTTCGAACACTAGCAGAATATTTTAAAGAAATTTTGCTTTTCCATACAACAAAATAAGATATCTAAATAAAAACTGCAAACGATTTTTCCTCATAGACCATAATATAATGGAATTCCTTGTGTGTTGACGATGTTCTGTGAGTGAACTATAAATGCTACAAACTTCATTTTCAATAGAGAACATTCTATAATACACTAACATATAAAGATTACATGTTATTATGATTATGTTTATGCGAGTTAGAGAACAGACAGACGGACAGAAGAACAGATGGCCAGATAAAGTGAATTCATAAAAATTCTCCAATTATATTGAAAGGTATCTACGAATTCTAATTTATTTCTATTCAAAACTTGACACAGATAGTCATTTTTAGAATAGAATCTTTAAATATTAACTTAAATAACATGTTAAATCAATGGTTCTCAACTGGTGTACCACTACACCGGTACGCCATGGGAGGACGTGTTGTGTGCCGCAAAAATTTAAAGATAAGTTGTATCAAGATTCTCAATGTTAACAGGAGTATACATACTTTAACATACAAAATTTCACATTTCACGATTTTTTTACGTTGAAATGAGGTTAGCGTCATATAGTTGCATTATTTGAAAGGTTCAGATTATCTCCCTGATTACTCTTTATAAAAGTATGCGAAGAAATTTCAGAGAAAAATTATGCCTAATGGAGTAATAAATTATAATATGAAATTCAATAGAAATGATCGTTGAGAATTTATTTATGTGTATGATTATCTGAAGATTACAAATAAGATATTCTAATTAAAGAAAAAAAGTCAAGGTCATATATCCATTTAGATATTAATGTATATAAAATAAAAAAAAAATTCTAAGAATTTCAACATTGATTTTATTACAAAATAAAAATTTCTTTGTCTTTTTAAATATTTTCCTGCACAGTTGAAAAGTGCTATGAATTCGGTTTGCCTGTCTATCTGCCTGCTTGTCGGTGCTCTAACCCTCTTAATTTTACTCGGATTGCTAAATAATTCTATTATGTTATTAAAGTTTATTATAGAAAGTTCGGTGTTGGAATGAAGTGTGTAGCACTTATAGTTTTTTTTTTCAGGGGCACACAAAATAATTCCGTTACATTATGGTCTATGTGAAAAAATCGTTTGCGGTGTATTTTATTGATGTTCAAACATAATTGAATTAAACAGGATCACTCAGGTGCATTATAATATGTTTGCTATAGATTACGAAATGCGAAGAATTTATCGTTCATTTGCAGGAAAGCACAAAAGTAACAGGACTGACTATGAACGATAATTGCTGGAAGTGTGTTTTTCGCTGTAGTATGCATTTTTAAACTTATCTAAATTTTGTGTATTACGTCGTGTGTATAAAACTTATAGATCATATACGGGACTGCCAAAAAGGATTCGCTCACATTACCGGATATGGACAGCAATTCCTCAAGATGTATTTTTACTGAATTATGTGTTTTCTAAATTACTTATTTAGATATTTCATTTCTTTGCATAAAAAAAGGAAATTTATTATTAATAGTATGTTAGTGTTGGAAATCGTTTCATAATCTATGTCTGGTGCATGATTTTTTGTTTTTGTTTTATTCCAATGTTTTATTTTTTGTTTGTTACTATTAATAGAACAAAATTCAAATGGGACATATTCTTTGCTTATGTTTTCTTTACTCGTCATAATTTTACTTTGACATGGAAGTTTCAATATGCGTGTGGTAAAAAGTGGTTGATAAACACTGTTTTAAATTATTGCATCTTATCAAAATATTCTTATTTTAATTAAATTTCACTCAAAGAGTTTTATGCACTTCAAATTAATTAAAGGAATCCTTGACAGACATTTCTAGGTCTTTTAAAATACTTTTTGTGATAACATACTAAATTTGTTATGATAACATGATTTTTTTAATCAGTGCAAAGTCCATTTTTTTACTATATTGAGGCCGAAAAAGTTTCATTGAAAATAAACCAAACTAAACTAACTGCAATCGCTATTCGTTGTATAACAAAGAATTGATGAGAGATTTATTGAAGACTCTCATACTTAATTTTAATTCATTTTAAGCAGTTGAATTACGCCTGTAATAATTGAATAATAACCAGTGCATTTTTATCCTGCTTTTCTAAGCGTAAACAGACATAGTGCAAAATGTCCCAATCCGGGAATCGAACCCGGGTCCTCAGAATAGCGCTCTGAAGCTCTGAGCTCTGCATGTCGTCTCATGTTTGCCGCAGAAATTTGCAAGCTCATGATGACTTTTCCATCTTGCGCTGCGGTTGCAGCCTGTCCGACGCATATAAGAGTGAGAGATGGCGAGTTGGGATGTCGTTCCTTGTGGCTCAGTGGTAGATCCTCAGCGTGCTGTTCCGAGTGCCCGGGTTCAATTCGCGGCTTGGGACATTTTTTCACTCTGTCGGTTTAAGCTTAGAAAAGCAGGATAAAAATGGACTGGTTATTATTCGACTCTCATTCTGTTTAAGGAATTTATGAATAAAAAATATTAAAAATGATTTTTTAAGATTATTAAGGCTAGACTAGGAATAATAAGACCTCTGAAAAATACGTTAATAGTAGAAGAAGAATTTTAATTATGCAATATTTACTTTGTATTTTAAATTGATAGTAGAACACTTTTTGAACCAATTACAACTTTGAAAATAAACATAAATATCATGTAAATTTACTCCTTTTTCTACAAACTATATAAGGGATCTCTTGTAAAATTATAAGACTACCTGAGAAAATTTGAATATTGCATATCAACTCATAATAATCACAAAGCATATGCGTTAGTATTTTGTGTAGGCATTAAATTAGAAGTAAATTTACAGGTTTCCATTGTGATTCTGACGATTTATTTGATGGTGCTGTGGAAGACAGTGTTATCTGAGTACGAGGGGAGAAAAAAAAATATGAGTGCGGGTGAATCTTAAAGAAAAATAGCTAAGTTAATGAAACGTTCCAAAACTAACATTCAGAATTTCATAATAAAAAGTTTGTCAAATCAAAAGTAAACGATCAAGGAATTGTCAGCACGTGACAATTGACTGGTGACTACGCGATCTATGAAAAAGATCTTTTGACACAAGAAATTTCAAAACGTTTCGCCAAAAAAAATCCCGCCACAATTTGGAAGCGTCTTAAATGAAGTTATAATACCAAACTTAGAAGAATGTGCAAAAAAAAATATATTAAAACAACATCGAGTGGAAAGACTGACTGTCATGTAATCAGTGGAAACAAATTATATTTTTTGAAGAAAAAAATTAACTTTGACAGCAAAGATGGCTACAAATACTATTGGCATGATTTGAGAAAATTCCGCAGTCGCGAAATGAGAGGAGGCTCCATAATAGCTTGGCGAGCATTTCTCACAACCTGTCGAAGTTGAGATTTGAACCTCATAAAAAACTTTTGGTGTACTTTATTATCCCAGAGTTTAAACTAACAATAACGTTTTCGATTGCGAATGAACACAATGTTTACATTGGGTGCTAATGTCACAATATTTCTGAACTTAAAAACATGCTGACATCAATGAAAGACAGCGTGTTTGAGGCATAAAAAAATAGAAGACCTATACTATATAGATTTTTTTTACCATTTTTTTGTTGATAGACAAGTGGTCTTATAATTTGTTAACAATGTAATTTTCATTTTTTAAATATAATTTAATCATTTACCACACTATTCGAATTTATTGAAACCTAGTTGCAATAATTACGTTGTAACATCATATTTCACATCTTTTAAATTATAATTATAATTATTTATTTCATAATTTGTAAATTTATAGATCTTCCTATAATTTCTTAACAGAATGTATTAAGCATTCTTAATACTGCTCTTTATTTGCTAGCATAATTTAAAGTCGTAAAACGGCCATGTATGTTGACTGTAATAGGGAAAATCAGGATTCTCACACTCTCTTTCAAAATGTAAGAGCAGATTTTCTAACAGTTTTTTGAGGACCAAATCATATTTTATAAAGACTCGTGTAAAAAAAGAGGTTCTTGCTCTTTGTTTGGAAAACAAATAGAGCCATTAGAAATGAAAATCAAAAACAAGTACACTGCAGCACTTTATAAAGCAAGTGGAAACCCTATAAATCAATAAACTTCTACCACACGTTAGCATTAACTATCAGACATTTACTGCTTATGACTGAAATTATGCTTTAAATAAAGCAGTGGTATCTCGGTTGACGATCACAGGTCTTTCTTGCAGATTTTAAGTTGAAAATTTTGGAAATGTCATTAATCAGAAATGTATTATTAGATATTGTGGCAGACACTAACAAGTAATATGAGTTGGGAAGAAATTGCCTCACTTGAAAATGGAATACCGTTTGTAATGTAAATTACCGAAATGTAAATACTTATATGAGCCCTTAGAAATTCAAAGTAAAAACAAGTACACTTAAATACTTTATAAGAGCTGGGAAAACATAAATCGATAAACGCCTACCACACGTTAACATTAGCTGACAGACATTTGCTGGGTATGTCAGATTTTTTCTTAAATGACTAATAATACAGTGATACATCGTCTGACGATCACTTTGAAGATCAATTTGTTTAGGAATTGCGTACGTTACACGACAGGTTCATGAATCGAAACTTATTTCTCGCCAAATTAAAATGCACTGCTGCATTGTGCTGATGCATGTATACAAAAAAAAGTTCGAAATCCAAATCTACGTTTGTTAGCTGAGTCAGAAAAACAAAGAAAACAACTGTCGTGAGTCGAAACATTCGTTAGCCGAGGTATTCGTTAGCTGGTATCACTGAAGTTGTTATTTGTCTCTACTCATATTATCTCTACTCCTATTAAGTACGAAGTTGTTTAATATCGTATAGAAACTTTGTAGTAAACCTATAATATTTTAAATCTTAAAAAGAGATTCCAAAAATGCCTTTGGTCGATTGAAAAATTTATAATTAATTATTTTCTAATCCTCCTAAATGATTTTCAAAAATTCAGAATTCATATTTATATTACAATACATGTAAAATTAAAAATACATAATTTTTACAGAATCTACTCTATTGTGAACTTCAAATTTATTTTAAGTTCAAGGGTACATTTTCTTACAAAGGCGCGGATTATTAGTGAGTAAAAATATCTTTTCCGAAGTATTATTCGGAAATACTGTTTTTTCAGGATAAAACACGAGCTTACTTACTAATAGACGCATATTATATTATAAAAATACTATTAAGTAAAAGAATAGTTGTATTGCATACTATAGGAAAATAATATAATGGCCCTTTTATAGCCCAGACTTGAAACCATGCGACTGTGCTAAAGATAGAAATTTTAAATACAGACGTCAAATTAGCCATCAAAAGCAAGATTAACACACTTGTGTCTGACAT
Organism: Maratus michaelseni; assembly: GCA_963931845.1. Lineage (NCBI taxonomy): Eukaryota > Metazoa > Arthropoda > Arachnida > Araneae > Salticidae > Maratus > Maratus michaelseni. Next base: position 99,763,881 of record OZ007591.1, read on the forward strand.
TTCTTTATTGAGTAGTGATAGAGTTTCGAAACAGACACTATATAGCTGAAACTGCTAATAGCAAACGTTTTGAAAACATTGTACAGTCGTAAAGAAAAAAGATAATACCCTATATCTTTTAATCGCAAAATTGTTGCTGTGGAAAAACAAAAATGCAATTCAGTTGGTAATGGAATTTCGGAAATTATGTCGGATTCTGTAAAAACTATGCAGTTTTAATTCTATTATGATATGATATTGAAATAAGAAATCAAGGTTTCAAATTTTAAATCTTCATAATTCCTAAACTATTTGATCGAATCACTTTCCGTTTGGTATCCTACGGTAAAAAGTATCGATAAGCCAAATAGGATGTCAAAATTATGTGTTCATATTAAAAGTTTCCTAATTTGATACAATTTCAGTATGTAGACGACTCCCTAAGCCACTTGTTTTTATCATAAATTAAAAGAGTCTATATTGATTATTTTAGTTTTCTTGTGGGACAATTTGGTTATTAAAATGTATAAGGTGATCTTCTTTTTTTGGCCGACACTATCTTTTACTGATTCATTCCATAAGCAATGCAATTTTGGGTATTTCATATATTAATCAAATAACAAAAATACATTTAAATTGATGTAGTACAAGAAGAATTTCCAAAATCATTTTAAAATGTTTTTTAAAATATATTGCTCAAATATTTTAATCTAGAATTCAAAATACAAAACAATAAAAATTACTGCATAACAAATTGATTAACTACTTCCAAAATTAAAGTTTAAATAACCTTCATTAAATCATTTTCCCCAATAACCTTTAAATTCTGATGTGCTCTCATTTTTAAAACTAATGATATGACGAGCAATGCGTGCTAAGTAAACAGAAACCTGGAATATTATAAGACTGGAAGTTATAGACGGCAGCGCTATTTGAATATATAAATAAACAGCAGTTTAAATACAGATAATAAAAGATTCATCATGACTTTATAAATTTACAGAAATAATCTGTCGTTGTATTTTCCAACCACTGTGAACAGTAAATATTTGACAGTTGGATCGTTCATATAATTTAGCTTAAATAACTTTTATTCACAACAAATGAGTTTTATCTTTAGTGTTCTAAGAATTTGATGAATAGTTTCTATTGAACGAAATAAATTAGAAGGAAAGAAATTGGAAAAATGAATGACAAGTTGGAAATAGTACGACAAACGTGAAAAAATGAGGTGCGTTCGTACTATAACTAGTGTTTTATAAATATTTAGATCTTGGTGCAATAGCTGTTGTGCTCTTATGCAAAAATGCATGAATACTAAATTTATTTTATGCGCAGATTTTCATATTATAGATATATTAATTTTATTTTGTGAAATTAAGTTTCAATACACTTTTACAAGCAATTAATTACAATTCTGTTACATTGAAATTATACTAACCGCGAATATCCAATACAAGACAATGTACAAAAATCACCGTTATTATTTCACTGAAAAAATTAATTATATGGTCTGTTATTAGGATATGATTAATTTCCGTAATAAAATAAGTACATTTTAAGTTGGCAACATTTTATCTTTTGTTGATATTTATTGAAAATCCCAATGGGGAAACGTACGCCTAGCTTTGAAAATTTTAGAACTTGAAATCCATATTTAGACTCTTTTTTTCAATTTAATGCCTATTTCTCCGGAAAAATCTATCCAAAACTCTCTCGGCAGATTATATGATGGCTATAATTAAACAATTTTAGTATACAAATTCGGTTTTTAAATTCAATAATATGTAAATAATATGACTCGATCTTAAATATGACGTAAATACGATGACAACCTAGAATCATTACCTATTATGGGATATGATTGAATTAATTACGTATGATAGGATTCAATAGAATGAAGAAAACTTTTATTAATATCTCTTTAAGTTTTATTTCGATTTTCATAACATTCAAAATGACTCGACAAAATTCTGCAGCGATTATATATATTAAATTTCAAACCATTTGATTTGGTACTTTTTGCGCTGTTATATGCGGACAGACGGACGGATCAAACGACGACTATAGGTGTCGTATTTAGTATAGTATTTATATAATTACAAACTCACCTAATAATAGAAATAGAGGCATCTAAGCAGGCAAAAAAAAAGAACCAATTTAGTAACATAATGTTTAAGGGTCCTCTTCATGCACTTGAAAATACCCGCTCTCTAATGTTAATCAACTTTCTCACCCACATACATTAATTAAATACAATTAAAAAATGAAGTGAAAAATTAGCCAAATCCAGGAATCGAACCTGGGTCCACAGCGTTCCGGGCTATCGCTATAACCACTGAGCCACTCCGGCTGGTTCTGAATCTGAAATGTCTCACTAATAAACCATGTTGGAGAGAAAGTCGCCAACCATCTGACAACCTTGGATGACCGAACAACTGTGAATACATTTTTACTATTCCACCGATTTGCGAATAAATATGTATGTCTGTATAAAGTTTGCATGTCTTTAAAAAAAGATTATCAAGATTGTTTTAAAAGAAAATTATTAAAAGGTAAAATATAATTAACTATAAGTAGCTGCTGGATTAATTTTTCATTTATTAAATTTTATTTTTTCTAAAAGTATAAGAACATTTTCTGTCCCCCCCCCCCTCCACTACAAAATTTAGATTCTGAACTCTGCATGCTAAAAGGAGGCAATAATTTGTATTGCAATAAAATACCTTGATGCGTGTTTGCTTGCATTTTTATCTTTGGCGACATAATTTAGCAACAAGTACGAAATAACGCCAAATATAGCTACAGAAAGTAGATAAACTAGTACATTTTGAGAAATAAATAAGTGACTATGACAGTACAATTATAAAATATAGAGAATAACTTGTTGATTAACAACATAATAACCTACGGAACCGGTTTTGAAAGTAAAAGTATCTTCCTAAAAAAAATCCGCAACGAAAATCGAAAAAGTAATCAACTACGGAAATAGAGATTGATCTCTGCTATCCAATACAAAAAAAAAAATCTTTAAAAATATTCAAATGCAAACGAGATATTAGAAAAATAATGTCCCATAGAATTAATATTAGCAAGCGAGTGTTTTCAAGTGGGTGAAGAGGAACCATAAGTTTCCGTTTTCACAGACGATTACACTTCTTATACGACGTGATAGTGTTCCAGAATAAATAGTTGCATGAAAGACTATCCACGATTATCTGTCACGATTAATGGTGTTTTGCATGTCATACCCACTAAGCGGATTCAATATCTAGGATACATATTTTTATCTAGTAAACACTCAAGCAAATGCACCTATACATAGTATGTGTTTGTCTGTTCATGGCAACCATGGTAATCTGAAATGGTGGTGGATGTCAGTGTTACCAAACTTGTCTTACAGCACACGAAGGACACTCCACTGCTCTTCTTACACATTGTCTTATATCGCCTTTTTGTATGTTACATGTACCGTTTGAATGCTATTTATGGTTTTAAATCATGTCGATTACTTTGCGATGAAATGTGTGGGTATTGAAATTCGAATCTTGGAAATGGTTTCATTGTAACCTTAATTAATATACAGGGTGTTTCTAAATGAATATCGGGGTTTTAACGCTTGGTAGTATTTATTACATAAAACTTATAATTATAATTAATACATAAAATGAAAGAGCAACTCAAACAGTTTTACCTACAAGCTCTCTCACTCCCTCAACACTCTCTTCACTAACCCTTGGTCATCCCGTACTCTTCCGTTTGCAAAGGCAGCCGGTTTTTTCAAACTGGTGATACCATTTACGGATGTTATTATCATTTGGGGGATCACATCTGATTTTTATCTGGAATGCACGTTGCACAGTAACTACAGATTCGGTCTTTGCAAACTTCAGAACACAAAATGTTTTCTGTTCACTAATCGCCATTTTTGCTACTAGCGCTTTCTATCGGAAGAAACATTGCGTGCACGTGCGCATGCACAGGTACCAACAAACTGTTTGAGTTGCTCTTTCATTTTATGTATTAAGTATAATTTTAAGTTTTATATAATAGATACTACAAAGCGTTATAACCCGGATATTCATTTAGAATCACCCTGTATATCTATTATTGTTCTTGGATTCATTCTTGAGTGAATTAACATAAGGGGAAAGTCGGGTAGCCGCGGACGGCGGTAACCACGGACATTTCAATTTCTAAGATATTCAAAGTGTTTCGTAAATAAAGAGTTATTGTAAATGGACGTCCTCTAGAGTCGAAAAAAATACAGTTTAATTGCGATGTGGGTGCAAAGTAAGTTAGTCGTTAGTGAGTGTTTTGTTTTCTTCAATAAATTTTCGTTGTCCGTGTCAAAATTTGTTGCAGGTTATTAAGAAAGATTAATTAGATTAATAAGATCTTATTTTAGATGGTCTTTATTAGACATTAAGATTGTGTTTATATAGATGCATCGGATTTTTATTATAATTGTGATGTTTGTAAAGCCAAAAAATGGTTGGGACACCATTGATTAGTATGTCCGGGGCTACTCGCCGTTTCTTGTGATGCCAAAAAAATAAGGCCAAACTACTTTCAGTATATTTCGCTAAATAATTCGATATTATTAACAATCTTTAATTAGAATTATTAAATAGGTTTTTAATTTTATTTTAAGTATAAAATAAAGACAGAAATTCCATTCATTTGTTTTTCATTTGCAATTTATCCAAGTGCCCGGGGCTACCCGATCATCCCCTACATCTGAAATTCCATCCCACTTTCTTAAACGGTACGGTTTCTAAGGGTTCATATGCTGACTAAATATCCTTATGACACTATGTATGTAAGTTTTTACAACAAAGTAAAATCTGCAATTGTAATTGAAAATTATATGATCATTTTCAAATTGAGAAAATATCTAATACTTTAAAAAGTGAAACACCAACGAATAGTATAAATATTACTTAATAAATTTCCTTTTGCAACAAAGCTTCAATTTCACATATGTCATAATTGAGTACATGGTATGTTGAGGATATGATGTATAAGATTAAACGATACAATCGATAAGAAGATAAAATTAATTCAAGTAATTTATACAATTATATAAAAAAAGCAAAACTTAATTACTGATTAAATTGGTGGGGTATAAGAATTCTGGGGCCTTTGCACGGTTAATTAACAACAGTAAGAAGCCGTGGTATATTCTTTATTTATACTCGCTTCCTGTTTGAAGACCCTTTCCAGGCAAAAAACCTCATGTCTTTCTACCATAATTGTACAATGACATTTTAAAAGGATAATAATTGTGACTTTTTAGCCAGTGGTTAGGTATAAATAACAAACGTGCTGTTTTAAGTCACATTTATAGGGACGGGAAGATCACGAAACATTATCATGAGAGAGTATTTAGGTATAATACTTATTTCTATGTGAAAAGAGAAATGAGAAAATTAATATAGAAATAATAAAAAAATGCTATTAACAAATTTTTACGGCATACTTTTGGTATGGAGTTCGAAAAGGCTCGATTTTGGATGACGCAAATATTTTCGTTCTTGGGTAGGTTCGGATTTCAAATCGGGAGAGCTCGGGCTCCGAGAAAAGATCCCGAACACATCTCTAACTGACATACACTACATAAAACAAGTCTAGCATGAAAACTACTGATCACTAAGCCATTCCTGGATCCTCAAAACAGCAATAAAAAGGGTATACTACAGTCATGAAATGTTTCTTACTTAAAATTGTAACGTGTAAAACAAGCAGAGAATATTTTAGGCTGGAGGCTCGGTCTATGATGATGAAAATTTTTTGTCCTCGGATGTGCTCGGATTTTAAATCGTCCGGCTCGGGCGCCGAAACAAAGAGGCCAAACTCATCTGTAACCAACATATACCATTAAAGCAAATCTAGCATGAAAACAACTGGTCATTAAGCCATTCTTGGATCTTCGAAACACCAGTTAAAAGGGGAATGCGACGCACTTATGAAATATTATTTATTTAAAATTGTAAAATGTAAAACAAGTACACGGATTTTTTTTACCATACGAGAAATAGAGACAGTGTAACCCATCACACATACACATTGAGGAGAAAATGATAAGCAAGAAAAAAAAATTCTTCGAAAATTGTAACTTTATTTGAAATCAGTCTACTTTATATTATTGCGCAATTTAAAAAAAACTGAAGTATGAAGCACTAAAACATTTCAAGCCAAAATTGTAAAATTAACTCAAAACCAACAAAAATATCAATCATGAAAATATTAAGATCTTATAATTATGCTTATCTCTAAAATGTGAGTAACAAACACCATAAAAATTAATTAATATTTTAGTTAAGGGATAGTAACACTTTTAGCCATGTAATTTTTTTTTCTAGAAAACATGCAATTATAATATAAATGCTTGAGATAAAGCAATTTATTCTTTGCAAGAAAAGCCTCTATTAATATTAAAAAGGCGTTGAACATTAAATAATGTTCACAGGAACATAGGAATTTTAAATTATTTTCGATATTGAAAACACCTCATCTTTGTGAATGGTATTGGTGATATAATTATGAAAGAAAAAATGTTTACTACATAAAAAATATTTTTCGTAAACAACATTAAAAATTTAATTAAATCGTTCTATGTTTGATTTTAATATTTCTTTCTCATATACCTAAAAGCAATAAATTTTAACATAACAGCCCGGTATCAACCGGAAACATTGATTTTTTGGAAATTATCAATTCTCAAATAAATGTTTTCAGCTACGCAAGAGAATTTATATATGCAATAGCAATAAAATAATGTTCATGTTATGCTGTAAATTTAACATGCTTGTATGTTGAACATGAAAAAGTTTAGTTGAGAATTGATAGCAAAAAGATAAGAAAACGATATTTCGTGTTCATACCGAGTTGAGAAAACAGATTATTAATACACTGCAAAACCTATTGGGATACGTTTATGAAAATTACAGTCAGTAAAAGAAACTTTTCTTTCAGAAATACTTCTTTAAATATTAGAAATATATTTGTTTATGTGGTGGTTGGAGATAAGGAACACTTTACGGAATCATGGGTAACTTGGACGAGGCTATCTTATAATTTCGAGAACCTTCTCGCTAGACCAAGAGACATTGCTCTGTTTTTCCAGTGCACGGTGGATTTATACCTTTCTCTGTCACATTAGTGGTAAATTTTTATGTTCAGGCAACAAACATAAAGTTTCCACTCTCTAAAAAAACAAATACACACTAAAGCACAAATACACACTATCAGCAAATACACACTAAAAATATCACGTGCACCACGTATAATGTGGATATGTTTCGTTATTTGAAAGCTGTATTTATATGATAAAATTAAACCAATCGCGAGATTTGTATTTTCGGCACAAAATAAATAAATGCACTAAATACAATGCACACAATTTTGCCATTCAGGATTATGTAGGTATCCCTTTGCCGGACTAGCTTGTTTTTATTTTTTTTCTCTTTGTTATTTGTGATTTACGGACTTTTCTTTCCGCTTTCATTATCACCGACTTATGCTGGTATCCCGTGGGCTGAATAAATATATATACTCGGCTTGGATACGTATCCGGTCGTCGAAATAGTGTCCGTGTTTGGTGTAGATATTCCGTTATCCCATTTCCGTTTAGCAAGTCCTAATGTTAGGTCACCTTGAGCTCTCCAGAATATCCTGCTGGGGATAGGTACCCATATAGCATACGTGCTTCCCTAGGACATCCCCAAGAAGATTGACATACATCCCCCAGGCATCCCTGATGATGCAAAAATTTGTCACCCGGAGGTCCTCAGGAACCGAAAATGTCTGCCTCATAGCATCCCGGGGAGCTCCCCAGGACCTCCTTCAGGTTCCTCTCCAGGTTGTTCTAGGGAAGATTTCAGGACGTAATACCGGAGGAATTTGGGAGACTTCAGGGTCACTTAATGTGCATAAAAAACATCCGAAGTTATTATTCGACGTAATGTAAAAAGTATTTATTTATTTATTTTTAATAAATACGGACATTATTTTTAAAAATATTATGTAACTCATATAACAGACATTAATTTTATTAATCACGCACACAGAATCACATGAAATTTATGGCACAGATTTTACGGAATAAACTTTCTTACCGCCGACTGTATTTGAACATGGGTACTTACGCATACGAGAAACAGGCTCTAGTGATTACGCTACGCGGCCGTTGCATGCTAGTTGTTTATAAGGTATTGATGTATTTCTTTCTCTTCTTATGAAAGTCAGTAAATCGAAAACATGCATATTTTTACTCTTCGGGTTGGGTTGGGTTGATTATTGACGGCCAATTATCTACACTAGAGATATAGGCCCGGGGGGAGTGCCCTTCGTGGGAGTCTTTCTAAGGGAACCTAATCCGTATTTACGCATGGATAAATCCACGGCTCGAAGAAAACCACGAAAACTCCGAACGATTAGGTCGACGGGCGCGATTGGGATCGAACCCAGCACCTCCCGTCTACCAGCTTCGAGAGCACAACCTCTCAGCCACTGGTGGGGCTTTTTACTCTTCGTATAGCAGGAATTCTGTAACTTTTATTGCAAATAAACATGCATACCCTTTGATACATATTCAATACAATTTTAAATTGATAACTACAAAAAAAGCGTATCAATAATTATTAAAAGCTGTTCTCATACCCAAAGGAGCTGCTTTCTGACACATTTTTTAACTCGTTTTTGTTCGGAAATGCATTAAATTGGCAGGTGGTCTTATTTAGAAGGTATGTAATACTAGAAAAACGTCCCCCCCCCTTTTTTTTTTTTTTTTTTTTGGTAAACGCAGATCTTTTAGAAAATACTGTGAAAGTCGCCGTTTTGAACAGAATTTCCCACGCGGCATCACAATAAAAGGGAAAAGGAGAGAGGTGTTTTATCATTTGCAACAACATTGCGTTTTATCATTTTAGTTAGGAGCCACGTATATTAGGGTCAGGGGTCTCTGATAAGGGGGCCAATTAAATAAAAATATTTACAATTAAATAAATTAAACTATAAATTATAAATAATCACAATTATTCATTAATTTATGACAATTCACTGATAAGGGGGCCAATTAAATAAAAATATTTACAATTAAATAAATTAAACTATAAATTATAAATAATCACAATTAAACAAAGTAAGAGAAAAATTGACGTTTTTATAAACCAAAAGTTGAAAAACAAATTCAAAATGCACTTTTTTTCTTAAATTAGAAATATTATAATTTTAAATTTAGAATTAGAATAAGCAAAACTCAATTTGATTTCTAATATTGATATTACCATATTACAAGTTGTTAAACGATATATCTATAAAAGCTTTTCTGAGTTTAGGCATGCTAGGCTGTTCTCAAATCTAAATTGACTACTTTATGACATATTTTTTAGTTCATTTTTGTTCGGAAACGCATGAAATTGGTAGGTGTTCTTATTTATAAACTTCGTAATAAAAAGATGTTTTCCATTTTTTGGTAAAGATAGAATAATAAAATATAAAATTATTAATTAGTTGAAAATGTAAAAATAAAATACATAAATATATATTTCATTTTTAAAAAGATCAGAAAAAAGTAATTAATAGAAGAATAATAATAAAAGTAAATATGCTCGATATGATTTAAATATGATTTGATTTTGAAACTTACATGAAAATTAACTTTTACAATCGAAATAAGATTTTTTTTTTAATAGATTGTTTAATTTAAAAATGCTTATCTCTAATCTATATACTGGCAAATTATGGCTGGCAAATTACGGCAACTGGCAAATTCTGAATATATACAAATATGTAAATATATATTAAACTGTTTATAAAATCCTTATTTGTAACAAATTTTTTATGTTACAATTTTTTATGTTTCTTACTGTTACAAAAAAAAAAAAAAAAAAACTCATTTATTAGGAATGATAAAAGAAATATATATATATATGATAATTTAAAATGGTCAGCGAAAAAAAAAATTATAAATCGAATTTATATTTTAAAATTAAATATTGATCCAAAAATTATTTATATATATAATTCAAATTAATATGAAATGATTAATTATTTAATACAAATAATAATAATAATTTAATATATAAGACTATATTTAAAGGATCAGAAGAAACAAATTTTACTAGGTATTTCTAATCCTTAATTTATAAAATATGGTTATATACAAATATATAAATATATATTAAACTTTTGATAAATTTCGTGTTTCGAAACTAATAATTCTGATGTCTTGTAAATGAAAACAAAAATTATTTATTAGGAGAAAGTAAATCAATTTTACATTTAAAATTAAATTATTTCTATAGAAACTAAGAACGTATATAAGTGAAATCAATGTAAAATTACGTATTAGTTAGATGAGAAAGTAATAGTAAAAATATATACCTACTTAAGTAATTGTTGTAAGTTCAGAAAAAATAATTAATGAATGTAATAATAAAATAAATTAATATATAAGTTAATTTTTAAAAGGTCAGAAACAAAATAAATAAAAAAATTTCAATTTATATTTAAAGATTAATTTATTTTAATTATTAATATATGATGTGGAATCCTTATATATTATTTCTCCTGTCAACATCCCTTTTACTCAGAAAATATGAAACGCAGAACAACGAATGAGATACCATATGAAAGGTTTTAGAACAGGCTTCTGACATAGCCCACTTAACAATTCGTTAAAACATGTTTTTGATTAAAATTTGCTGAAATTAAAAAATTAAATCGGCATTGTTTTCATGACAGAAATGAAAGGTTTTTCTGAAATTATTGTTGCCAAAAAAATAAAATACCACATTATATGATGCTCATAGCAATTATTATAAAAAACACCGCACGGGTTTATTTTATGACTTATGATTAAACTTATGATTATACTTATGATTAAAAAGCGAAATTGAAATTGAAATGTTTAGATTTATATTTCTAAATCCCATGGTTTTCCCGAAGCGGATGACGTCATCCTCTAATGCAGTCAAAATACGATTGTTAATTTTTTTTTTTCTCGCGCGTGCCTTTTGCAATCTTGGATCAGTTTTTAGTCTAACTTTGATGGAATAAATTAGATGATATTCTGGCTTGACTAACAACTAAATGTTGTTTGCAGATATTTTTATCCTTGCTTTTTCTTTAGAAGTTTAAACCTGCATCTAATAAATATGACATATTGATAAAAAATGATACTTCTCTATTATCCCGTTGACCACTTTTCATAACATAAAAATATCGCCAAATAAACGGGAGAACGTTGCCATTGGAATATCAAAAAATAAATAAAATATAAGAATTTAAGGACACAATTGTTACTTTAATTAATACAATAACTACTAAATCAGTAAAACATAATGAAAAATACACGCAAATGTCGAATGTAATACCACTAGATGACGTAACAAACACGCATAATGATTCTGACATCAAGAAAATGGGACTGCATTTTTGGCGTTTAATCTTACAGTTTGGCGGTAGTTTTTTGTTATGAAAAGCGGCCGACGGGTTAATAGAGAAGTACCTAAAAAATATTAGATTTCAGTGCGAAATCTTCGCACGGGCCCTCTGGTATTAAATTTAATTTTCTAAATTCAATTTACTTAACTACATTTTGATTGCATTTTATAAATTGAAAATATATCTAAATAAGGATAATTAAATATTATAACAATAATTAAAAGTTAAACAATAACCAGATGTGCTTAGGAAATAAAATAAATCAAACAATAATATAAACTTTATTAATTAAAAAGAAAGGATCACATCAAATTAAGTATATTAAAAAAAAAGTTATAATAAGTCATTTTAGTGTCAAAATCACCCATGAGATGGCACCAGTACCGTCTCTTCCTAGGTACTTCCCCAGGAATATCATCCCCAGGAGACTGCTCCCTGAAAAGAATGTGGGAGGTCAGTCCTGGGGAAGTGATTAAAATATCTTCCCCAGGAACACCTGATAGCGTCATTGAAGTTTCAGGAGGAATTTGGGAAGAACTGGAGCTCCTGGGGAGGTATTTAGGAGCTTTGGTGCTATATGGGTAGCCATCCTCTGGAACCCCTGAGCATTATTAACTAAAATTTAACTTAAATAACCTCATTCATTTAAAAATGTATTATATGTAAAAAAAAATTTAATTTTCATGTTTGAGATACATTTTATTGCACAACATTCTTTAGTAGAAAAAATATTTATTATATTGGTTTTGTTCAGGAACCAATATTGCGTCAATATACCATAAATCGGAAATATTTCCTTTCAAATACTAATTTGATAAATATTTGTTTCACGTTCGGAATGTTTTCTATGAAATGATGAATCAACATGTATGGGCGGATGTAAATTCACATGCTCATGATCAACGCTTTTCTATCAATGTTTGGGCAGGAATAATCGGAGAACATCTACTCTGACCTTATCTTCTGCCAGAACGCCTTGGCGGGAAAAAGTATCTCACGTTTATGTAACAGGTGCTGTCAGACATGTTGGATGCCGTTCCCCCACACATCTGGCGGGTAATGTGGCTCCAGCAAGATGAAGCACCAGCCCATTATGTATGAGACGTGCGAAACTATCTGGATATAACATTTCCCAACAGATGGATTGGGCGAGGTGGTACTGTAGCTTGTCCTCCTCGCTCGCGCATTTCATGTCTCGATTTATTTTTGTAGACTGCTTTTTGTTGTTATGAAGGCTCTTATGTATGTACCCCCATTGAATCTGCAGAAGATCTCGTTGCCAGACTTTCAGCCACTGCAGGGGATATGCAGAAAGTTCGCCAATGCTTTTTTCGCCTTTGTACCGCGTGCATAAACATTACCGGTATCTGTTTTGAACACTTATTGTAATCACATGTCATGAAACATGCTTTTGTCACTTAATCGTTCTTTGTGTTTTTTTTTGTTTTTCTTTTTTTGTTTTTGCTTCGTATAACAACATCACCTTCAGCGCCCTCTAGCACCTTTTGCTTTTTAATTCCGACCATGCTTTATTTGATGAAAGTTGTTTGTTTGGATGTGTACTACCACCTGTTAAAGTTTTGCCCATCTTTTATGAAACACCCTGTGTAAAGTTCAATATGTTTGAAATAGAGTGACATTATTCAAGTACATTGGAACTATTTTTCTTCATAGACCATAGTGTAACGGAATTCTTTTTAGTGTCCTTGTAAACGAACTATAAATGATACAAACTTCTTTTTCAATACCGGACATGCCATAGTAAATCTCAATAGCATATATCAATTACAGGCAATCTAAGCACATTTACGCAAGTTACAGCTTGGTCAGACAGACAGATGACTGGGCAACCAGACAAACCGAATTCATATACACTTTTCGACTATGTTTGAAATGTTAAAAAAGGAATATCCATTCCAAAGTTACACATAGATATGTATATACAAAAACAAATATACAAAGGAATTGTATAACCTCCTTTGTTGAAAGCATTTTAATTAAAAAAACAATTGGAAAATACCATTTTTTTAAGCGCATTACGCGATCGATTTTTAAGGAAACCCATTTTTAAAATAGTAAAACTTACAGAGTACTTCAGAACTGCCCCTTTTACGATTTCAACGAGGTTGTAAGCATCTTAGAGTGTAAAAAAGTCTGCATGACCTTAGTTCGAGTATTATTAAAACCATTTCCCATAAAAACTGCTTCAGGATCTGAAGTGTTTTTGGTTGCAGGTTTTGAGTATCCTTTGACATTAAAGTGTTGGAAAGTAACATTAACCATGTGAATTAACGACAAGAGTACACTTTTATAAAAATATAATGATTCCAAGTTTCTGTTAATAACTCACTTAACTGTAACTTAATATTTATTTTTTATTTATTTATATACAATTACTTTTTAATTAAATATATATTTTTACGTAGAAATAATTAATTCCTCATAGATTGAAAATCTAACAATTGTGGGAAAATAACGATTTTAAAGTACATTATGTTTTTAATGCATTTCTATTTTTTAAATCATGAAGTTTTTTAAATTCTTCAAAATACTTCTGAAGTCAGTTTTTAACACTTCCCAACTTAGTTGAAAAGTGTTTTATGAATTTAGTTTGTCTGTCCGTCTGTCTGTAGTATAACTCGCATAAAGAAGCTCGGATTGACATGCAATTTATTTATGCTAATGAGGTTCCCTATAGATTGATCTCTATTGAAATTGAAATGTGTAGCATTATAATTCGTTTACAGGAACACACAAGAGAATTCCGTTACAATATGGTCTATGGAGGAAAATCGTTTGCGATGTATTTTATTTAAATTGTTTATTTAGATATATTATTTCATTACATGAAAAATGAAATAACTTATTAATATTTTGTTAGTACTGGAATGTGTTTCATAATCTAAATCTAATTCATTATTTTTCGTCCATATTAGTGTATGATTTCTGCGATGCTTTAACCATTTCAAGTATAAGGGAGTTTTTATGATCTTATGATCTTATCTGACTTGGTAACGTTCGTTTCCAATATAAGCTGTTACAGGAAACGGATGGCCTGGGTCACAGGATTTCAAGAATGCAGTATTGACGTTAAACTGCCATTCGAAAAATAACAAAATTCAAATCAACTAAGCAGAACAGCACAAATCATATTTCTTTAAATTTTTATTTTGATAAATTACTCTACAGTAACTTTGAAAAAATCAAAATTAAAAGGTACAGAATTGGAAAAAATAAGTGATCAGCCCCTACTAACTCTACCACAAATCATTGCATAAAAATTCGACATGTAATATTAGATTTAATTTTTTTGTTTAATTTCATATATCGGGTAAAACGATGAAATATAACGCTTATTCATATAATTTTATTTGTATAAAAAAAATAAAACCACAATGCTAATGCTATACACAATTTTATCACATATATAATAACAAAAAAAATGTACAAAAAATCCCAGCATAAACAGAGTCAACACACTGATGCACTTATTTTCGTGAAAACGACAATTGTATATATCAAATTGTTTTTTTTAATAGTTGAGGGCTCTGATACAAGTCCAATTTTGGTATCCGGCCGTCATATTAGACATGTCAAGCGGATCCGATGTGTCTGGGTCCACTTCCGTTGCATTTTCCATTTCAGCAGCATCAAAATCTACATCCATATTTGATACAGGTTTGTCAGATGCCGCCTCAGTTGTCTGAGTGCGCTTACATTGCCTGTAGTTGCGACAGTACTGCACATTTATTTTGAGTTAGGGACCGACGTTTTTCGGTGTCATTCTGTTTGGAATTTTGTATTCTACACATTCAGGCACACTTTTTGCAATTCTGGTTGAACTTTGCTCTCATAAATCGCAAACTGTTAAGAAAATGGGTAATTTGTTTTATTTTTTTCAAATGTACAATCTTGTATCTTTGGATTTTTGAAGATACAAATTTGGAGCCAAGATGAGTTATAACACATACACTCTTCTTCAAAACAACACTTGGCTTACATGAATCTGATAATTCGTTTCTGAGATATGATCTCATTTATGAACATATGTCGAATCCGGAAGGTCGAAAATTGGGGATTCACTTTGCCCGCCCAGGACTTAATGTCTGGTTTCCACAAATGTCGGAGAGATACTGGCACACACTTCCATACTTACTCTTTGAAACAGGACAAATATAGCGGTGCATTGTCTATATTTTGCCGATTTATTGAAGTTTGAAATTATTTGGACAGAAACTGTCGCTCATTTGCGAACAATTGTCTCTTCACATCCGGCATCAAATTTAAAGACGTTTTCACGCCACACATTAACGAATCTCTATTTGAAATACAAAAATAATCTTAGAATTTTTAAAACATTAAAACGAAGGATAAAATACGATGAAGAAAAATGGATTTAGAATTTTCATTTGTAAAAATGAACTCCTTAAACTGCAATGAAGTACAAGATTTTACACAAATTGGTGCATCACTCCTGAATGCGAATTTTAACCACATGTACAAAAAAGGTTTAATTTAAGCTCATAACAAAAAACGTTATTTTGACCAATTTCCAGCACTGTGTCCCCTTAAAGTGAAATATTTAGTAAAAAGTAAATAGTATTGTAAAATGTAATTCCAATTTTTAAAAAATCATTAAGAATATTTGAATTTTTTTTAATATCTCGTTCTATTTTTTTTTTTTAGTATCAGTGACAGATATTAGAACTTTTGTGAATTTTAACCATTGAATTTAAATTTAGATCTTTCTGCTTTACTTAATGCTAATTTTTGCGTATTTTGATAATTAAAACGTGCATTTAAATTAAAAATTCTGAAATGTTTTCAATGCTATTGAGTAGAGAAACATTCCAATGGGGGTGTCCACTGTACAGCATCGTGTGTTTGATTACATTGGTACATGTATATACGATTATATTCAAGTATTAGTTATTTGTATGGATTTTTATTTTATTCTCTGCAGAATATAGTATAACTAATTCATAAATTTTAAATGAAATCGGTAGACTAATAATTAAATGAAGTTCAGTGGATAGACTGAATTTCTAGTCTAGTCACTGAACTTACTGGTTGAAATTAAAAAAATAATTTTTCTATAAATTTCTTCAACCATTTCAATTAAAAATTACGGCCTTGATTTTATCTTAAATTAATTATGAAATAAGATACACATAATGGAATCGAAGTTATCTGGTTGCATTTTAATTTAATACTTTTTATAAGTTAGCTCTCATCAATTCGTAGTAGATGATAATTAAGTGCCTTATTGAAGATCATTAATGTCAGACGATTCGTGATTTACGGGTTCAGGAAAGGGTATGATTTCTCCAGAGAATTGTTAAGGAAGTCAATAGAAATAGGCGTGACTTTCGTTTTATATCCAACGATGAGATAACAATGAGTTGTTTGAAAATGAACGGGACAATATTGTACTATGTTTACTTGTGCAGTTTTTTTTAAATTATGACGCAATTGCTGATATAATGGATATTTCGTCATGGAAAATGTGTTACTTTTATATTATATGAAATTGTATATTACATACATAATTTAATCGGTATAATATTTTCTAAAAGATGCAGTTTCAATAAAGAAAGAAAAGGGTTTTTCTTTTATCTTTAGCCACCTTCAAATCTTAGTTAAATAAGTATATTTTTAAAAAATCCATTTTTGAGGCAGAAATTAATATAAGGTAAAGGAGAAACTATCTATTTCCTTCTTGCGTATACATAAAAACATTTAGAAACCTTAGGCAATCAGATATTTCAGATGTTTATCATCATTAAAAATTAAACTGGCCAAATATTCGAGTTGTACAAATGAATAATGATAAGTGTAATAAAACTGTCTTGCACAATTTTAAATATAGTCTCTGTAAATACCAAATAATAATTAAAAAAAATAATAATTGTATTTAATAAGTACAAATTTAACATGATATGTAAAAAAAAGTAAAAAAAAAAAAATGTGTGATATAAACTTGATGAGATTGTCCAGTTGATGTTGCACCAATTATTTATGCATATTTTAAAATGACAGATTACGCAAAAGGAAATGTTGCTAGATTTCTTTCAACAAGTTAACACTTTATCGCCTTAGTGTAGAAAAGTCAGAATACAAAAATTGATAAAATACCCGAAAGTATTAAGAAAGAAAGATTAATCATGCATATTATTATTTGAATATTGTCTTTTTTAAATTCTTTGAAAGGGGTATATAGAAATATATGGAAATAGAAATACATTTTCAATATCCTCTCAATAAATACAAAAAATTACACTATTAAGAGAAACTTCTGTTTAATACAAAATTACGCCATATTTGAAACTAAACGGACATTTTCAAGTATTTGTTAACATGTTTCTTTGCATATTGTTGAGGCGTAACACATAAAATACTTAAGGATATTATTTATTTACTTACTTCAAATATACTTTTTAAATGAATCAAAATTTTATTATTTTTATAGAGAATCAATAGGCATTTTTTCCAATAAAATTTTTCCTTTTTTTTATAATTGTCAAAAATTCACAATTAATTTTTCCACAGCAATCAATATTCAATTGACAGCTTTATACTTGAAAAATGAAAATGAAATAAAACTCTTCAAGAATTAAAAAACGCATGAATATGGCATTACATTTGAATGGAAAAATTGATTTTTTTATAGTACATGAAATACGAATATGAGTTACGTTGAGACATTTTCAAGTATATTTCGTAATATGTTTCCTTGCATATAGTTGAGGCGTACCACAGAAAATACTTTAGGCTATTTGTATTTACTTACTTCAAATATATTTTTTAAATGATTCAAAATTTTATTATTTTTATAGAGAATCAATGGGCATTTTTTCCAATAAAATTTT
Source organism: Maratus michaelseni (assembly GCA_963931845.1). Lineage (NCBI taxonomy): Eukaryota > Metazoa > Arthropoda > Arachnida > Araneae > Salticidae > Maratus > Maratus michaelseni. The sequence goes on from OZ007591.1 coordinate 99,782,180, forward strand.
GCCATTTTTTATAGTTGTCAAACATTCGAAACCTCGAATAATAATTTTTCCACAGCAATTAATATTCAATTGACAGCTTTATACTTGAAAAATGAAATAAAACTCTTCAAGAATTAAAAACAGATGAATATGGCATTATATTTGAAACGAAAAATTGTTTTTTTTACAGTATATGAAACACGAATATCAGTTACGTTGAGAAAAGGATTCCTGTCAAAACTGACGTCATAATCAGAAGGAAAAGAAAATGTACAAATACTATATTATTAAGAAAAGCTTTAGCTCTAAACAAAATTACGTCATATTTGAAATTAAACGCGCATTTTAAAATATTTGTTAATATAAAAATCCTGTATATCAATCAGTACAGGAAGCAGGTGAGTGTAATGCGAATTTTTGAAACAAAAATATTAAATATTTTCTACTAATACTGATTATTGAGCATGAATATCAGTTACCTACAGGAGAGAATTTTCTCTCATAAGTGATCATCATGCTATGAGGAAAAGAAAATGAACATCATTTATATTATTAAAAAGAGATAGTTTTGAGAAAAATATGTTGTCATGTTTCAAATAAAACGGATATTTTCCAAATTATTTTTAAAAATAAGCATTTTATTGCAATTACACAGAGTAGCGATAATTCTTCAGACTTTATCGTCATCAAGTACTCAAACTAACGTACTTTAACTCTACAATCTGCACAATACTAATTTCACTAAAATTTCAGAAATATATTGAAGTTGATATAAAAGTTGTGAGTTTTTACATTGGAGACTAGGGTTTGCATGTGACATCGTTCACGTGAAATTAAAAAAAGAACCGATGCCACTTATTAAGCCAAAAACGTCCTTTTGCCGCCCATTTATTTTTTTTCTATCTTGATTACAGAACCGCGCACGAGAAAAGACAATGAAAAATCCCGGTAATAATCGGTTATAATATTCTACTACTTATAAGTTATCCTGGGTAGGTTAGACGGAATAATGGATTATTCCTTGAAATTTTAAAATCTAAATCTATTTTTGAAAATGTCTCTGCGAGATAATCTTTCTTCCCTTGGAGTATATTTCTTCCAAATTTCGAAAAGTCCATAATCATAAATTAAAACTCAACTATCGATGTGACACTGTTTATCCATAATTCAGGTACTTTTTTTCCCAAATAACAATTTTTTTCGATTTAAAGCAATGAGCTACTGTTTTACTGAACAATTAAGCATGTAAGTAACACTACAAACGATGTGAATTTTCTTTTCACTTTGCTTAACAGCGCACAACCAACTTGAGTGAAAAATGTGACACACTTTTCACTGAAGTTGGTTGTACGCTGTTAAGCAAAGTGAAAAGAAAATTCACATCCTTTGTAGTGCTGTTTAAAGATTTACGAGGCACTGTGAAAAAAAAATACAATAATAATATGAAAGTTAAGGTTTTTTTTTAATGCTTTACCTTGTTATAATTTCATTTTTAAATAGCATATATCTTCCATTTTGTACGAATTCATAATCTTTTTGGAATGAAAACATAATAACATAATCATGTTAAACGATATTCTTTAACACGAAAACATAAATAAGACCAATATCCATGAAATCAATAAATGTAAAATAGAATAAATAACAGTAATAAAATAGAATAACAAGGGAATAAATATACTCAAAGCACTTAATCTTAGAGAAAGCGTTTGAAATTTCAACCGTAAGAAAAAAAAATTAAATGAACTTATATGTAATAACATAAATATGCAAATTGGGATCATCAGAAGTATTTTCTACTATACAATGTGATAAAGATATGGTTAATTGAACATGTTTTTACTTAGTGTAAATGATTGTTTTTGTCTAATAAATGCATTGTTTTTACTTAAAATGTTACGTAAAAGAAGATAACGGTTAGTACAGAGAGAAAGTGATAATGTATCAAAAGTACTATGAGAAATCCATATTCATTTATTTTGATGTTGTATAAATCTTTGTCAATTTCTTTGAAAAGGTTAATAATATGCATGTATTATGCGTGTAAATATTTATAATTGTGCAACACAATAATGCAATGATAACAAAATTTATAGCTAAAAATAGTTATAACTAAACTTAAACAGTATAAGGATTGAAAGTCCCAGCATTTACACAAATCGATATAGAGTGCTAAAATATTTTAAAACGAATTTATCTCAGAGCAACAAAATAATATTTTTTAATTTTTACGAACCGTTTTGGATATTTTTAATATTTTTTGTTAAGTTTTTCTATTAATTATGTATGGTTTTCAAGAAAGTGAAAATGAAGATCTAGAAATGCCACACAGCAGATTTAGTTAGAGTCAAAAAACAATTATTGAAACTCCATCTTACAGTTCATAAAGTTGTTATATTTTCTGTAGCATATACAAAGTGGAAAATCATTTTAAAGTTATTTTCTTCACCTCGAAAAAAGATGCAAATCCCCTTCCTCTTTAGAATTTTTTGTCTTGTGCATTGCTTGCAAAAATTTCTTATGCAGGAACTGGCTGTAGTCTTACAATGATGTTCAGTGGTATATGGTGACTTCAGTTATAATTTATATAAAAAGAATTCTTGTGTCTTTATGCCAAATTTTATTATTTACCCTCTAGTCAGCAATTCTCAGTCTGTGCGGAAATTGTACGTTGTAGAGGTTTTTGAGTATTTTTCTGGAATTCAGCATAAAAAATTGCATCATAAAAATTCTTCACTTTAAAATTCAATCTAGGCCTATGTTACATATTACTTATAAAAATTCACTTCACTAAAATAAATTTCATTTATCACCAAATTATCTAAGTTTCGTGAGCGAAAATGCGCTTCTCGACAAAAATGATTGGATTTTCAAACTCAAACTATGTGCTCATTCAGCTTTTAAAAATATGAAGAAGATATATGGTGCCACAAGAAAAATAAACAGTTTAAAGTTTGAAGCTCCTTACGTTGAATTATTTTTTCATCTTTGTGAAATACATTGCAATGCTGGCAGTTTTAAAAGTATAACTCAATAAATATTCTGGAGGAAAGAAAGCATTATAGTTTTAGACTCGCATATTTGAAGCTTCCAGAATCGATTTTTGTTTAAAAAAACTTACAGGTTACAAATCATATTTTTATCGAAAAGTACTTTCGAAAGATATATGTTTTCCAATTTAATTTTTTTTAAATATATTAATGGTAATCTATGAACGTTTAAAAAAAAAATCAGAAATCGATTTCTTGAAGCTTCAAATATGCAAATAAAAAATTACAGATTATTAAGTCAGGTAGTTTTTAGAGTTATGCTTAAAACATTACCCGAATTCCATAGTGTAACATTTCCCAAAATAGGTCAAATGTGTTTATGAGTTCGGAATTTCCGACTGCCGTCTGCCCGTACTCTAACTCTCGTAAATATACTCAAATTTCCATGTAATTGATATTGAGTTATTAGGGTTTAGTAAAGAATGTTCGTTTTTGCAAATGAAGTAATTAGCATTTATAATTCGTATACAGGGACAATCAAAAGAATGCCGTTACATTATGGTCTATAGGGAAAAATCATCCATGGTGCAATTTAATAATATTACACTATTTCAAACATAATGAAACTGATATGCATTCCTGGATGAACTAAAAGTTGTTTTCTGTAGAATATGAAGTGTAAAGAATTTACCATTCATTTATAGAGTCACACAAAATTTAAATGATGATAATCTATTCCAGATAGAAATAGAAATTTACATACATTATTGACGTCAACTACTTGATGCTTACTGTAGAATATGACGTGAGTAACAGTTATTGCTCATTTACAGGATCAAACAAAATAACTCAGTTACAGTCCTGTCTATGAGCGATAATGTTTGAAGTGCGTTTTCATTTGTGGTATGAGTTTGAAGTTTAACTAAATTTTTGCATATTACGTGGTGCGCATAAATTCTATAGAAAATATAGAGGACTACAGAAAATATTTCGTATACATTATTGTGTATGAGCGTGAATTGCTTAAGGCTCGTTATCAGTCAAACTGTAAATTCCCCTCTCTAATGTTACACATAATGGGCTGGAATACAGCCGTATTTTTGAAAATTCCTCATTAGAAAATTAAAAATTTTAATTTCTTTTTTCTGTATACTCTTGTTGAAATATGTTTCTTTCTTTATTGCTTGACAAAGTATTTCTGAAATACACAGTTAGTTTTATTTTAAGTGTTAAATTATTTTTTCCATTTCATCAGCTTCACTTGGAGTTTAACACCTAAAGTAAAAATTAAATATGTATTTTAGAAATTTTTCGTCAAATAAAAAAGAAAGAAAGGTCGTTCGAGAAAAGTATACAGAAAAAAGAAGTTAAAATTTTTAATTTTCTAATGAGGAATTTTCAAAAATACGAGGTATTCCAACCACATAGGTTTAACACTGGAGAGGGGGATTTCGAAAATGACTGATGGTGCCTTAAAGGTGTTTTTTTTTATTACGTTATGCATTTTGTGAAAATTATAATGAAAAATATCTGAATGATGCTTAAAACATAGTAAAGTGCTTTCCGAAAAAATTTTTTGCAGTTGATTTCTTGTTATATAATGAAAAAAATCAAAACGGTCTACAGCTATTGGTATTTGCAGACTTAGTGCTTATCGAGAAAATTATTCATGTTCAGATATTTTCACAATATTAAAATGCATGTATAAAAAGTGATCTCAAAGTGCATTTAATCGAAGTCATTTTTAATACATGTTTATGACATGTTTATAGACAGTTTTATGATTTTATAACGTTTCTTCAATTATGTTTTTGCAGACATAGTGTTTCAGTTTGTTCTGATATCAGATTCATTGCGAATTGTTAACATATTTTTATTAAACTGTTTTGCCAATCCACTCGTCTGACCACTCGTCTATGTTTCAATTGTTCTCTGCCTTATGTAAAGATTTTATGGATATCATCAGAAATTTAATGTGTTTTTCCCTATTGGTATTCGCGTTATTTATAGTATATGTAGTTTGTTATATATATACAGGGCGTTTCAGTTAAACGTTTCAGAATTTCTAAGAGGGGTAGGGTACATCCTGACAACTCGAAATCATATAGCAATGTGGGGTCGGAAATGCTTTCCTGAAGCGGTGTTGTACACAGAAGCACCATAAAGAAAAAAGACCGTAAGTGAGAAATCGTTTTAATAAAACATGAAAAGAAGTAAAAGGTACATGGATTAAAGTAAGTGTTCGAAGTTGCTTCCACGGGCTACAATGCACGCCTCACATCTCCGACGCATGGACATCCGAACATTATAGAATACTCCAGGCGAATTTCGAATTTCTCCGGCAGCTATTGCGATTCTTGCAACCAGCTCCTCAACATTGTCAACAGGGGTGTCATAAACTAGCGATTTCATATGACCCCAGAAATAAAAATCAAGACATGATAGGTCGGGTGACCGAGCAGGCCAATGCACGGGACCACCACGTCCGATCCACTGTTGACCAAATGTGACATCCAGGTAGTTACGAACAGCTCCGCTATAATGGGCAGGGGCTCCATCGTGTTGGAACGACATTGTCTGTTGCGTCGATGCAGAAATCTGTTCATCTCTCAAAAGTTGTGGCAATACTTGCTGCAGAAAGAGCAAGTAGTTATCTCCGGTTAGACGACACGGTAACAAGTAAGATCCGATGAGGTGATCTCCCATATTACGGGCCCATACATTGACCGAAAATCAAATCTGTGCTGCACGATGTCGTATTGCATGCGAGTTCTCGTCCGTCCAGATATGGTCGTTATGCGAGTTGAAATTTCCTTCCCATGTGAAGGATGCCTCATCGGAAAACAACACTTCAACAGGAAAAGTGGGATTTGTAGCACATTTTCCAAGGTACCACTGTGCGAAAGCAATACGAGGTGCATAATCCTCCGGTTGCTGTGCCTGGACACGCTGCACGTGAAACGGATGGATGTCTTGTTCTCGGAGAATCCTCCAGACGCTGCAAGCGGAAACCCCGACTACGTTTGCTAGACTTCGTGTACTCGTTCTTGGATTCCTCTGTACATGCTGAAGCACATTCTGTTCGACGGCTGGAGTCCGTGCTGTTCTTACCCTGACCCTGTCAGCTCTTTCAAATGAACCTGTCTCAGCTAACCTCTGGTGCACTCTTGCAAATAAATTATGACTGGGAATACGCCTCGTCGGATATCGTTCCGCGTACAAACGCTGTGCGGCTGGCCCACTACAATTTGCAGCCCCGTACACCAAATGCATATCGGCTAATTCTGCGTTCGTGTTATCATCCATCCTACTAACTTGGCGTTCTTGTGCGAAATAAAGATGCCCTGCACGAAAGCTCGGAACTTTCGCACAACGCCATCTACCGCGTCAGGAAAGCATTTCTGACTGCCCATTGGTATATGATTTTGGTTCGTCAGGATGTACCCTACCCCTCTTAGAAGTTCTGAAACGTTTAACTGAAACACCCTATATATATATATATATATATATATATATATATATATATATATATATATATATATATATATATATATACACGTTCTTTTACAATATTTTATGTTCAAACATACACGAGTTTATTTTCTAAAATCATGTTGCCAAGTTTTCAATATTTCCGTATAAATTTATTTCATTATTGAACAGCATAATTACTTTGCTATTACAGAGATTTTTCAGACTCATGTAACTCACGGTATTTTATTAAAATATCACTAGAAAAAACGTGAAAAAATACACTAATAATATTCTTCGAGATCTTTTTGTAAAAAAAAAATACATACTCAAATATTTCAAAATTTGATTAAGATTATCGTTATTGATTGACCCTAGAGAATAGTGAATAAATTATTATTCATGAGAAAGGTTATATTTACAAAAAAAAGAAGGTTATGTAAAAAGAAAGTTCTGTTGACAAAAGAAAAGTATATCAATAAAAAGTAGCATGTCGTTTTAAATCCCCCAAGTTTCAAAATTAATGAATATTTTATTCAAGGATTGTAATTTTTTTTTTTTTGTCAATTTATTCCGTCGCAGTTTGTTTGCATCTAATATTATCACAAACTTATCCTTCATATTTTTTTTAGTCAAATACCTATTGCATTTGTCATTATTGAATAACAAAATACCTGGTCACTATTGTGTCAAGATAATGAATTTTGTAAATAATGCTTTTTTTACCATGGAATGCTTTTTTTTTCTTTTTGGAACTTCGTGTCTAAAAAAGTATTTAAAGGAGGAATTCATATCAAGATGAAACTTTTTGTTGAGACTTCCATAATAAATTAGTCTTTAAAATTGTATGTAAATCTAGTTTAAAAAAATTCAGAATTTTGTTAATAAAATTTGATATTGAATTAATGCCCAACACATTTTTAAATTAACGGCATGGATTTTTTACATCGCAGGAAAAAAAGTATATAGATGTTTTACATTACAATTAAAAATATTGATATACATGGAAATGTGGAATATACAGTAAAACCTCTGAATACCGAATACCTCGGGAGCGAGAAAGTTGTCAATTATTCAGAGGAGTTAAATTTTCGGAGCTAATAACATAAATATTTATGTGTTTGGGCGTTGAAAATGTGTCTTTTAAATATAGTCTGTTATGGAAGTTGTACTGTATTTTTAAAATAATCTATCTCCTAAAATATTTCAAACGTTCAATTAAATATTTTAGGAAATTATTTTATTGCAGTAATATCACGATATAAGCTTGAAACATAACCTTGTGATATGTCCACTCACTTAAATCAATGTAGGAGAGAAGGAAATACATGTCAATAACGTCTATTTAAACTAATTTATATCAGATAAAATTCTTTTTAAAATTTGCAACAATTTATTTGATTAATATCAATTACTTACAACTTTTATAATAATTTTCTCAGATGTTAATTTGATGAAATTTACGTTTCTAATATGTGCCCCACTGTTCACAGGTGCCTCCTTATTCCCTACATAATCGTAACGATGTCGGAACTAACACAGAATATCTTATAAATTAGAAGATAATAATACGCTTTAATTCTAATAATTTCTTAAAGAAACTGTTTTTTGTAGAAAATAAGTTAATCATTAAATAATTGGAAATTATTTATATAAAAAAAACACACAACAAAACAAATATTTTGTATATTCACGGTAATTCTAGTTTTATGTTTTTTTTTTCTTTTTGAGTTTGAAAAGTATCTTTTTATAATAATATATCCCCCGTTTTAGAGGCAAGTATTCAGTAAACACACTTCGACTTTGAAAATAAAGTTTTTGACATCTATGTATTTTTTTTAATGGAAAAATTCTTTTTTAACACTTTTACAAAGTGGGATATATTTCCAAATTACCTAGCAACGAAACTATTTCAAAAATCTAATTGTTTTGAAATGATTTCATTACAGTAATATCACGATATAAACTTGAAATATCATCATTTATTCCCTAAATACATCCACCCATTTAATTCGACATAGGGGGGGGGGGAGGAAGACATGTGGATAACATCCTTTTTATATAATAAACATCAGATAAAAATATTTTACAAAATGGCCACAGTCCATAAGATTAATATCAATTTCTAACAATTTTTAAAAGGTTTTATCTGATGTTAATAAGATGAAATGTACGTTGCTCATGTAATACTCGTTGTTCACATGCACCACCTTATCCCCTATGCAATCGTTACGATGCGATGAAAGAAATAATATCGAATTATCTGACATCTAGAAGTTAATAATACGCCTTCATTCAAATAATATCTTGAAAAATATTCACATTAATCATTAGTTAATCTAAAATAATAATAATTTGTATTATTATTAATTTTAATTGCAATCCGTAAAAATGTGTCCAATGAAATTTACAAGATATTTTTTTTAATATTCTTTTGTTTGAATTTGTATCGTACTTTGATTGCATATTTTATATTTTAAATACATTATTACATTATATTCATTCAATTTATTTTAACATTCTATTATGTTTGACCTAAAAATATCCTTTTGTTTGAATTTGTATCGTAATTTGATTGCATATTTTATATTTTAAATACGTTATTACATTATATCCATTCGCTTTATTTTAACATTCTATTATGTTTGAACATAATTCAACATTTTGTTTTTTTAATTAGAAAAATTATTACGGCGAGTGATGCTGTAAGTAAAATGTGAGTGTTGTTTTAAAGTAAAATTTCATTGAAAGGAAAGGGAATAATAAAGAGGTTTCACTTTCCAATCTATATTCTATGAAATTTCTTTCAATTAAAAATGAAATTTTCCTTTAGTTGTGATATTTTTTGCCAACATATCACATATAAGTTTTATAAAGAGTATAAAGCGTTTTCATTAAATTGTTTCAAATGAAAAAAATGCTATCATTTTAGAAAGTTACTTGAATTTAAAATGAATCAGGCACAACTTCGCTCTTCGTTTGTATTATTACTAATGTTAAAGTATTTTTTAATTTATTTGATTCAGAAAAGTGAAATTTTAAATGAAAATTGGATAACTTCGAGATTTTATTTGGCAAAGTACTAGCTAAAGGAAAGATATTTTAAGTTCATTTAAAAAATGTTTTAAAAGTTCATATGATAAAATTTTACGTTAAACTTTTAAAGGTTTCCAATTAGAAATTTACTTTTAGTATTTAAAGTATTTTCTCAAAGCACCTTGTAATAAAAAAATCTCCTTCAGCGCTAAATTTAGTACGATAAACTGTTCTTAATTGTTTCAAATTATTCATAACTTTTGCAAGTTTAATAAGAGTAGAAATATATTTCTAAACGTATAAATAATAAAGTTGGAAAACATTTTATTTCATCCTATTACCTAACCAGATATTAGTATATTGAAGTAATTACAGAAATATGCGAACAAAATTAATCAATAATAAATTTGTAATATGTTTTTAAATTTATAAATAATAAACATAATTACACCTTAAAACCTAACTTACACCTAATTACTTGAAGAGTTCATTGCAATAATTAATAAGTAATTACCTGAATAGGCAATAAAGTGTACCATATCTGAAATTTAATTAATTATCCATTTCATTACATTTTAATTTTATTAAAGATCTGTAAAACTGATATGCGTAACATTTTCAACCTTAACATATCTTGAAGTATGAATATACTATAACGAACATGGAATGTTGCCTTAAAATATAAATAGTAATTTTTTTTTTTTTTCAGTAGAGGACTAATTTAGACTGACAAGTAACTTTGAATCGGAAAAATAACTGATTTTTTTTTTATTCCCACAATTTATAAGTTACTTAAGCTGTAAGTACTTTAATCAAAAACGCATTCAAAATTCTGCATTATAACAAAAGTTATGGATAAAAACAATTTCAGCTACCTTAATATGCACATGGAATCTTTTATCTTTTTATCATTATACTTAAAACAATTATGTTGCAGATTGCGTGAATAATCTGTTTATTTATTTTTTTTAATTGCTGCCGAATTTCTGGCTTTTATAAAGTATATATCTTTTATTATTGAAAGTCTAAAAATTCTGTTTACATAATATTTCATTTTAATGAGACACCATTTGTATAAGTACTAAAAAAGCCAATATGTCTGATTTCTTTACTATTTCAAGTGGGATATAGTTTTTCATGTATGTTTGATGCAGAATCGAATATCACTATTCGTAAGATGGTACGATCCCTTCTTGCAAAGTTACCCCAGGTTTATTATGAATAAAAATTCTAAAATTAGACAAACACAACTGCATGAGAGCACAATTATAAAATACTTATTTGACATGCCATAAAACTCACATAACAAGTCACCTTGATTTTCTAGATAGTTATTCGGACCGTGGTTAATTATTGATGAACAGCAGGATCATGATAAATTTGTGAAGAGCACCAAAAGTTATGTTCATGTGTTACATAAATCAGTTAAGGGAATGAGAACCAATTATATTAATTGCATTCTTCATTTACACAATTTCTTTCGAGAGACAACGATATCGTTGTCTCTCGAGAGTTGGATTCCCTCGACCGAATATCAAAGACGAGGACGGTTGGTGTGTTGTGGGATCAAGTAAATAAAAAAAAGATGAGAGGGTTCAATTTGCTGGCCCAGATGTTCCTTTCAGTTTGGTATATTACCGGCGCGCGTAATGAGATCGATATTACTGACACATTTTGCCGGTAGTTATGCGAGTAGATTTCGCGTTAAAGTAAAAAAAAAAAAAAAATTAGTAAAAGTTATAAACTTTAAAAATTATATTTTTTTCTTATTCTAATTATCTAATAAAAACTTCCTTTAACCTTTGATTTTCATTTCCTACCTACCATCATATCGTAACCTCTTTCCATGTTTGAAGGTAATATGTTCAGTATACCGATGAATGGGAGGACTGCATTTGTATTGATATGGAGGAAAATTGTACTTTTTACTAAATATTCAGAAACTAGTACATTTAATTCAAACTTTTTGAAAAATATTTAGATCATTAGTAAAACTTTAGACCTTTGTTATCACACGCCAACGCCCTTACTAACTAAACCATCCCATACAATCCTGGCAGGCATAATTCATTACGCATACTTCGATTCTTGTTCTAATATTTTTCACTCGCAGTTGGAATTAAATCAAGTTCTCTCGTTCTTTCAAAAGAATTTATCAATTTATGATTGAGATAAAATTAATTTAATTCAATAACTACACTAACCGGATAAATTTGGCAGTTTAAAAAATAACTTTCAGATGAAATAAAATTGATCTCTTACGTATATCCCATAACGTTCTATAATAATTTTAAAATAAACTGTAGACAGCAGATACAAATGATATTGCTAGTTAAGTATATTTTTAAAAATCACATTAGCAAATTGTGTTCTTTGTTCAATTAATAATAATTCAAAATTCCGTTATATTCATTAAATTACCTACGTGAGAATTATGTGAATGTTAAAAAGAATAAAAACATTTGTCAGGAGGACCATACATTAAAATAGAATAAATGTCTTTAAAACGATTTAAACTTGAAAGAAATTTTTGGCAATAGAGAAACATGCTGGAAATAGAAAAAAACATAAAACTTGAACTACAACAACTCGCTTAACTAATTTTTAATGGTAGTTCCTATTTTTAAATTATACAATAAGCGTTGTTTTTCTTTAAACAATTCTGAATGAGTTAAAAGCGAGTTGAATAAATATGTTATTTTACATTATAATTTGCAAAATAAACTAATTACAACATTATATTTAGTATAAAACTACATTATAAAAACAATTGAAAATATAATACTAACATTACGGGCGAAACGATTGAAATTTAAATTTTAATAAGACAATTGACATTGTTTTTGTTTGAGTAAATTTTCAATCTCTGTATGTCTTTCAGTAGTGGCGATACGCGATGTATCTTTCAAATGGTTATCTGTTAGGCGTGTTCTTGATTTTGACTTTATATTCCTCTTTTGGCTGAACAGCTGTTAGTATAAAAATTTCCTTCCTAAGACGGAAGCCATAAAAATTTCATGTTTATGTATCCTTGGACACATAATTATAATAAAAATCAATTAATGGATGAGTTTCCAAAAACTTGCTTTCCACAGAAGAATCACAATGTACACCTACAAATTCAAACTGTAAGTTAAGCTGAATATTCTCAATATCAACTGAAAATGGTAAAGGAAACCTTCTCATGGAAAGTTCATTCAGGCGAAAGTCAGAAAATCTGTTTTCGAATTCCGTATTGAGATTTGAAATACATAGTAATAAGCATCCAGATGACATTCTTTTACACACCAGATCACATAGTTTTATTTAATGAATCCGTTAACGTAGCAAAGCGAATGGAATTTTTATTTTTCTGGTAACGTTTCCAGAGAATTAATTTTGTCTCAAAATATTTCACGCAGTTATAAAGATTATGAACATATTGACCTTTTCCCAGTAAATGGTAGTTCAGTTCATTGAGGTGGTTAGTAATGCCGTTTGAAAATGAAAAATCTCTTAACCACTTCTCATCTTGGAACTCCCTAACAAGTTACCCTTTGGATTCCATGGACTTAATGCCTAAGTGGGGCAGATCGGTCTGAAATACAGACCGTGGACCTGTAGCGCCCCACCCGGGACTTTCCCCGGCACGCGGGGATTCGTGTAGGTTGGAGTCCAGTCTCCGACGGGCAGGGAAGGCCCACGCCAGGACCGCCAATGCCACGCGCGCGCGGCCCCGGCCAACAGTTATTGATAACAACAAAAATTACAAACTAGACCACATGGCCGGCACTGCCGGGAATTACCCCACGCGACAATGGACAGGCATAGGCAAGAGAGAGAAAATAAAAATGAAGTAAAATCTTGCAGTGATATAACAAGGGGAGGACCCAACCGCTGGAGACAGCTCTCCCTCGCGAGAGACAGCGGCGGGTATGTCTAGCTTGATGTGAGCAGTCCTTCAGTGAAGTTGACATAGTGTGGTCCCCAGCCGCTGGAGTCAGCACTCCCTCGCGACAGAGAGCTGTGGGTGTTGTTTGTGCTAGATGAGCAGTCCTTAGAAATCCTGCGCCATGGCGCACAGTTCATAGCTAAGGCGGCCCTTAATGGTTTGCTGATTTTGGTGTGGTGAAGGTTGCTATGGATGACGCTGCCTTGCTTGTCAAACTTCATCCAATTTCCATATAATTTAGGAACAGCTGTCTGTGATTAAATCCTTTTGATTAATTAATATTAACATGTCCACGCCAGCAGTCATCACATGATCAAAATTGGAAAATAACTTCTTACATAAATATTCCTGATGAATGTGCTACCGTTGAAGGTAGTACAAATTTCTTATCCGTACTTTGCTATCAGTGGTTATTGCAGATATTTTTTTTTTAATCTAACTCACATTTAGCCAGATTATCTTTGAAATAGCTGTAGAAATAAGAATTCCGTGCTGTATCTTCAGTTGCAAAAATATTAGCTAAATCATCTAAATTCGTAAAGTTTCTGTCAACCCTACGGGTGGAAATAAACACTTGCGCAGTATCTATACCATCTGCTTCTTCTTCCATCGCTACAAAATAAAACACGAATTTCTTACATTTAGATTTTAACATATTGGAAATATCTGATGCCAGGTCTTCCGCAGTCTCGCAACTGTTACACCAGAGAAACTAATATTCCTAATATTTGATACTTGGATGGGGAAACCACATAAATATTATTTTTGAGACATTCTTTAATAAACTCTCCATCAGAGAAAGGCTTTCCTCGATTTGTAATATTTTATGGTAACATGTAACTAACACAACCACTGTTTTCGTTCAGCCTGTTTTTTACTAACTAATACAGATTGCTGATAATTCAGCTCCGATTTTATTTCATTAAGTCTATCACTAAGAAAATGTACAACTAATCTAGAATATTTCTCACTATACTTAGATAAATAATACTTCCTAATGTTCTATTCCGTCATTACTACTAGAGTCTCTTTGCAGATAAGAAAAATTACTTTATTCTTATGTTCAATGAAAAAATAAATAGACAACCACTTTTCATAAACAAGTTGGAAATTGTACGTCAAACGTTACAAACGAGGTGCGTTCGTACGCACGTTTTAGAATTAAATTCATTATATCCCGTGCGTAGAACGGGTTAAACAGCTAGTTAAGTATATATTTTATGACACTGTTCATACAAATATCTTAACTAGTTATATAAATATTCAGATATATATGTATCAGCTAGTTATATAAATATTCCGATCTTGATGATTTTTAATTCTGTGAAATGAATTATATCGTCTGCAGATTAATTTCTGTAATAAAATAAGTATCTCGGTCGCTTGACGATTTAACATCCATCGGAAGCTCCTATAACAAAAAACCACCGATTTAAAAAAAAAAAAAATCAAATTTCTTAATAAATATTTTTATTAATATCTCCTAAAGTTTTGATTCGATTTTAATAAAATTTGAAATGTCTCGACAAAATTCTGCAAAGATAATATATTTTAAATTGCAAACCATTCGGTTGGGTAGTTTTTGCGTTGTTATATGCGGACAGACAGACAGACAGACGGACGGACAGACGGACGGACCAAACGACGACTATAGGTGCTACGTATTTATATAATTACGAACGCACCTAAAAACGCCTTTTCTACTTTCTCCTTTTTTCTGATCCGAGATCGCCATTTTCTGTACACTCAAAGATCATACATGTCTGAAGGAAAAAATCTTGCTAAACTTATTATCTATTTCACTATAGGCTGCGACTGTAACGGATAAGTTCATTATTTTGTAGGTGCGTAAAATATTTATGACAGGAATTATTCCCAGCTACGTTGAAAAATGTCCTAGATTGTTTCCAAGCATTCGCAGGTAGGCCAGCTGTTAGACTGGAATACAATCGGTAATCAGTTGCGTTCATCGCTTTCTATTTTAGATGAGGATAACAAACTTTTTTACAAAAACGAGCAAGGTTTTTTTTCTCATGAAAATACAGGGTGTCCATAATTAAACGATCCCATTTTAAAGTTCTCTACAGACGAAAGTATTGTTCAGAAATTTGTGAAATTTTGTGGAGGACATAATGAAGAGACGGGAACTTGTTTGAACGAAAAAAAGATATGTTTCAAAATTTTGCCTCCAGAGGGAGTTTTTGATGAATTACATATTTAGCATACACTTACGATAGTTTACAAGTTTTATTGCAACAAAATATGTTCCATATGGCGGTCGTCATTTTCTGCTACCATCTGGAATTGTAAGTTACCATGTTCCACAGTTAACCGCAGTGTGTTCTGGGAATTTCTGAATTAATAAAAGTTCTCTGGCGGCGAAGTTTAAACTAATTTTTTTTCGCTCAGTCAAATTACTATCCCTTCATTATTCCCATTGTTAAATTTATTTTTCAGTTGTTCAACTAAAAAACGCAAAAATTACTATTCAGAAAAACTTGCTATTTATCACTGTATACATTTTTTCAGCTTTTGCGGAAACCTTTTGTTTTTCAATATTCAAAATGACATCGCGGGCCACTAAAATACCATCAGTCTGCCACTCATGCACCGCGAGTCAATTATTAAAAACACATAATCGAGCATCGTTTTAAAAACAAATAATTATTAAAATCGCACTTCGAGATCAATTATTAAAAACGCATAATTATTAAAATCGCACTTCGAGATCAATTATTAACAAGAACGAAAAATCATGCGTCAAGCATAGATTATGTAACACCTTTCCAACGCTTCCAAAATAATTTTACAAATTATTAACGTTTAATAAGCTGAAAGCTAACATCTAAGTAAATAATTTGGAAAGCGCATAACATATTTAAAAACGTAATTTCAGGAATTTCCAGCATATAAAATATTCGGGAAAATATCCGAATACTTTTATTCAGCCCTGCATATGATCTATAGATTTGTATATATACAACATAGGATGCTAAATTTTAGTTTAGTTAGGAAACGCGTAGCACAGTTTAAAATTACCCTTCTGGAGTTTCTGTAAATAAACGGAAATGTGTTCGCGAATTTTTGTGCTGCCCTGTATATGAAATACAGAATTTTTACACACCAAGTAATAGACAAAAAGTGAGTTAAATTTAAAATCGCGTTCAGCAACTTAAAACGCACTTTCAGGAATTATTGTTAATAGACAGTAGATAATTCTTTTGTGTGTCCCTGTAAATGAACGATGACTGCTATACACACAATATTCTCTAGTAAGCCTCTTGTAATGCACCTTAGTCATATATATAAATTTCAATACGTTTAAAATAGTGAAACATTATTTAATTAAACCACAAACGATTTTTCTCCATAGACGTAATGTAACGGAATTCTTTTGACTGTCCCTGTAAAGTAACTATAAGTGCTATGCACGCCTTATTCCATATTAAGCTTCTTGTAATGCACCTTAGGGATATATATCAATTAAAATGTGTTTGAAATTGTGTAACATCATTAAAATAAACCGCAAAGGATTTTTCCCCATAGACCGTAATGTAACGGAATTCTTTTGAGTGTCTCTGTAAAAAAATTATAAGTGCTACACACTTCAGTTGAAATAGGGAACATGCTATAGATAACGACAATAACATAAAAATTCAATAAAAAAATATATTAAAACATGCTTAAAAGGTGATCAAAAGATGTTAAAAACGTAAAATATACTCATTTACATCCCAAGACTTTCAATCACTAACGTGATCATCTTCAGGGGAACCGGTGACTGAGTTGAGTGTACGTATGTAGCTTTCGCTGTGCTAGCATATAACGGAGTTTTAAACGAGGCTAGTCTATTATTCTGTAGGGGTGTATCAGGAAAAGTCCATTAGTTCCGGCGCTGGGGTTCTTGATAATTTCAAAATATTAAACCAGATTTTAGGTACATTATAGGATAGGCAATCATTACAGACTCTATTTCCTTTACATAAAATCTCTAAAGACTCTCTGATTTTAGCTGTAAACTCGTTATTTGCAGGAACTATAATTTTTGCGTTTTGAAAATCAATATTTATAATCTGTCGTTGATTTAATCTCGATAAAGCTGTGGATGGACGGTTAAACTTAATGTCAGAAATGCGTTCTTTTAATCTTTCTTTAAGTTTCCGGGTGGTCATCCCTATATAGGATAAACCAGTTTATGTTTCTGTACTAAATGGGATAGAGTATATTCCTGCGATGTCGTTATTGGGTATGGGATCAATTTTATTATGAACTAAAACTTTCAATTTATGCGGGGGTTTTGCAATCAAACTGATATCAAATTTCTTTAAAGTATATCTTAATCTTTCGTATAATTGTGGTATGTAATCGAATTTGCATAATTTAAGAGTCCTCTTGTGAATTATATCCTTAGGAATTTTCTTCTCTGCTTCATAAATTAACTTTTTTATGCAATGGGGGGGGGGGGGAACCATTTTCTGCTGCAATATATCTAATTTTATTCAACTCTTTATATAAGTATTGTTCTGTACAAATGTCGAAAGCACGCTTTATATAGAATCTGTAAGCTGCAATTTTATAATTAAACGGAGAATTACTGTCATAAGCGATGGTATTATTTGACCTGCATTGTTTTCTGTATACTTTTCTTTCTAACGTTCCTTTGTTTATGTTTCTTATTAGTTCAATATCTAGAAAAGGTTGTTCACGTTGGAATTGGAGAAGGACAAGATTTTACCTTTTCTAGATATTGAACTAATAAGAAACATAAACAAAGGAACGATAGAAAGAAAAGTATACAGAAAACAATGCAGGTCAAATAATATCATCGCTTATGACAGTAATTCTCCGTTTAATTATAAAATTGCAGCTTACAGATTCTATATAAAGCGTGCTTTCGACATTTGTACAGAACAATACTTATATAAAGAGTTGAATAAAATTAGATATCTTGCAGCAGAAAATGGTTTCCCCCCCCCCCATTGCATAAATAAGTTAATTTATGAAGCAGAGAAGAAAATTCCTAAGGATATTATTCACAAGAGGACTCTTAAATTATGCAAATTCGATTACATACCACAGTTATACGAAAGATTAAGATATACTTTAAAGAAATTTGATATCAGTTTGATTGCAAAACCCCCGCATAAATTGAAAGTTTTAGTTCATAATAAAATTGATCCCCTACCCAATAACGACATCGCAGGAATGTACTCCATCCCATTTAGTACAGAAACACAAACTGGTTTATCCTATATAGGGATGACCACCCGGAAACTTAAAGAAAGATTAAAAGAACACATTTCTGACATTAAGTTTAACCGTCCATCCACAGCTTTATCGAGATTAAATCAATGACAGATTATAAATATTGATTTTCAAAACGCAAAAATTATAGTTCTTGCAAATAACGAGTTTACAGCTAAAATCAGAGAGTGTTTGGAGATTTTATGTAAAGGAAATAGAGTCTGTAATGATTGCCTATCCTATAATGTACCTAAAATCTGGTTTAATATTTTGAAATTATCAAGAACCCCAGCGCCGGAACTAATGGACTTTTCCTGATACACCCCTACAGAATAATAGACTAGCCTCGTTTAAAACTCCGTTATATGCTAACACAGTGAAAGCGACATACGTACACTACACTCAGTCAACGGTTCCCCTGAAGATGATCACGTTAGTGATTGAAAGTTTTGGGATGTAAATGAGTATATTTTACGTTTTTAACATCTTTTGATCACATTTTAAGCATGTTTTAATGTATATATTTTTATTGATTTAAATACAAGGTGAATTTTTCGTTCCACTTCAATTTCGTTTCGAAATTTTTCTGTTAACATAAAAATTGCAGGGTAATCCGAGCATATTTATGGGAGTTAGAGCACGGACAGATGATAGACGGCAGACGGCCAGACAAACCGAAGTCAGAAACACTTTTCAACTAGGTTGGAAAGTGTTAGAAACGCACGCCGTAAATAAAAGTCCACCCTCCTTCTTCTCCAGTGGTAGCGATGGTGATTAGACGTTTGATAAACATGCACGGTCGAGAAAGGTTCCCACCTCTTTCTTGGATTATTAAAGGGGTTAATAAAAAAAATAATAATAACAGCAATTTATCAATATAATGTGGCAATTCTTTTACTTTTTTTAATCGCAATAATAATAATAATAATAAAATCACTGCAGTAAAAGTGTGCTCAAATCTGAGACAAATATTTTAACTATGAAACGAAAGTTAACTATTGTTTCATCAAAAATTTTGTAAAAACCAAGCTATTCATGAACACAAATATTACCTTTTATGAGTATATTTTAAACATATTTTATAAAACACATTAAAAGTATGAACTATTACATAAAGCAAACATTTTGTTTATTTTTATAGCTTAATGGTAAATTTTCTTTGAACAACTAACGCATTAATAGTATTTTGTGAATTTTAATATGCTTTATTTTGTAGTACTAAAAGATAAAACTATTTTTCTTTCCATATATTTTAATTATCTATTTTTCAGTTTTACGTTTCTTAAAACAAAAAATAAGATTCTTGGAATAATTTTGCGCGAAAGAATTCTAATTAAAAAATATTTAAACTTTTGGAATCGTTTGTTTCTCCCTTGGAAATATATAATGATCTCTTAATACAATTTTTAATTTAAGACAGCATTCTAAGAATGCCAGATCTCAACTTTTAAAGCTCAGAAATTTTAGTTAATAACTAAAATAACCTAAAGTGACATACTTTTCCAACGTAATGAATATGATAAAAACTTCATTTATCAATGATAAACCATCATTTATGGTATGATTTTTTCTTTTGTACATTCACATAATTAAAATTAATACGAGCGTACGGAGTCCGCTAAAATACTCCAGATGCGCCTCCCTGCTCTTATATAGAAAAAGCGTCGGAATTTTGTTAAACGGTGCAATATCTGTTTAATCAAGTCGAAGAGGACAACATTTTAGGGAAAAAGAGCATTAAATATGCTGAGGATTCATCTTTGACATATCGGTTGTGAAAGGGGAGGGGGACGAAGTTGTGGAATATTGGTTGTAAAAGTATCTTAAAAAACACAAGACCAAAAATTACGGTCCGAATTTTCCGTATATTGCTATCATGAAAAGTGTAATAAAATTATTAAATGACGTATAGATTTCATAAACGATCACCTTGCACATATAAATAATAATAAAAAAAAATTCAAAATATTTATGAAATTTTTTTATAATATTTTATTTTATTTTTATTTGTTTTAATCTAGAATTTCTTTAGGAAGAAACACTGAGCATATTTACAGTTAAAAATGTAATACAAACTGAATTTAATATTTCATCTCCAAATTCCAAAGTAATATAGTATATATGTTTCTACAGTAGCATGCATTTCATATGGAAAATATTAAAAGTTTTATACTTATTAAATTTATCTTCATAGTTGAAATTTGGGTTCATCTTTTCAATAAAAGATGGTGGAAAACTTTTGTCATCTGAGATTTGCGAAATCTTGTTACAAAATTGGTTCTTTGTGTGAACCATAAACATCTGTTAGATTAAGGCAGTTCCCAAATTTCCTACTCAACAATGCGAAAATTTCTGGCACATTTTTTGACTCATTTTTAAACGCGCTTTAAATTTTCAGGTTTGACTATTGAAGCGATTTGGAATCGTATAGCGATTTCTATTTTTTGATGAATAAATTACCTATCGAGTTATAAGCGAATCTTGTCACGTGACGACAGGTTCTTTTTTCTTGCTCTGACACGTTGGGAATTAGGTTCAAGACACCGACTCTGACAGTATTTTCTGAAAGATTTTCTGTCTTTATCAAAAATTGGAAAATGCCACTTGATTACAAAGTTTGTGAATAGGACCAGCTGTCAACTTCATGCGTTTCCGAACATAAAGGAATTCGGAAATGTGTCAGAAAGTAGTTCCCTTGGATTTGAGAACAACCTTAAGAGCCTACACTAGTCACGCGAAGAAACGCTCAAGCTAATGTTAAGTCTATGGGAAGGTTCTTGCGCAATTTCTTGCTCGCATTTTAATATTTTTAAATGACTTTTTTTGCATAGGATAGCTGAGGTCGATCTCTAACGTTGTTAATTTTTACTTTTTTGATTTTGATTACAGTTTTTTTATAAGCGGACATTTTAAATTTTGGAACCTGTTGGAACCGGTTCTGAAAGTGAAATTACCCTTATATAAAAAAAACTGTAATCAAAATCGAAAAAGTAAAAACTAACAACGTTAGAGATCGACCTCAGCTATCCTATGGAAAAAAAATCATTTAAAAATATTAAAATGCAAGCAAGAAATCACGCAAGAAGCTTCCCATAGACTTAACATCAGCTTGAGCGTTTCTTCGCGTGCTATGAACTCATTACAATAAACTGAAAACTGACAAAATGGTGAATTATAAAGCGACTACAGTTATCCATTACCAACAAGGGCTAATCCGACTAAGAAATCTGCTTAAAGTGAAATCCAAAATATATAATAGACATCGATGTCTTAACCGTGAATCTAATCTGATATCACTTGGCTTGTAGATAGCATTCAAACTACTAGATCTTTACACCAATAGCAAGTAGATACCATTGTGCTCTAAAGCAATATATTCCTAGTGCATAGACCTAAATCTGTTAACATTATGGACATCCAAGCATGAACCGCAATTCTAATCTGATAACCACTAGAGATGTAGCCAGTGTTCAAACCACTAGACCACTACACCACTAGCAAGGAGATACCATCTTGCTCTAAAACAACATATTTTTAGTGCATAGAACTAAATTTTCTTACAGTGGAATGCGAAACATTATGGACATCTAAGCTTGAACCGTGATTCTAATCTGATAACCAGTTAACTTGTAGCCAGCGTTCAAACCCCGGTTCACTACACCAGCAAGTAGATACCTTCGTGCTCCGTAGCAACGTACTTATAGTGCATAGAACTATGTGTTCGGATTATATATTAAATAAAAAATTTTGTAGAAATTTCAAAACATCCTTTAAGTATGAATCATAAAAGAGGTTTTTTCGAAAGTTTAAAAGCAAGAATGCTTCTTTATTTTTATCTAAACTAATAAATATGATACAAATATTTTGATATTAATGTAATAATTACCAGGAAATAACTGTGATAAACGTTTCTGTAGTATAATCTTGCTATGGTGTAAAAATGTGCATAAATCAAAACCATTTAATAATGTACATATCTTTATTTTATTGAAGCAGCATATAGATATTGGATCATAGTGCATAATGTGCATATTTATAACACTTTTATTGATTTCTGCAAATGATGGATGTACATAAAATGAGTATACTATTTATATATGACTCCATATAATGATGTTCTATGTTAAGAAAATATTACTAATGGTTCATGAAGTAAAAAGAAAAACAGTTACTTTATAAATGTATCATATATAATGTATTTTTTATTGCCGAATGTGTACAATCTTGTTCATTACTAAAGTTTAAGAAATTGAAGGCTCCGTACTAAATATTCCTTTCTATTTCCCGCCTAACCCCTATTCTACTCTTTATTGATATTTTTTCCTTCCTGCCTCATAAAACGTCTTTCCTGTATAGATGCAATACATCGCGGGCATAGATGTTTTGTGAAACAAAACTTTCCTTTTTTTAACTTTTTACTTAAGGCTGAAATTACCAGAGCTCCCAGAAATAAATAGCTTAAAAATACGAGGTTGGGATTATTGTCATTACAATTTCAACCACACAACCCAATGGTGCCAAATCACTCCTGTATCTGCCTGTCCGTCTGTCAGACCAGTAATTACGACCAAAATTTTCCGTATACTGCTATCATGAAAAGCGTAATAAAAATAATAATGACGTATAAATTTAATAAACTATCTCCTTGCACATATAAATAAAAAAGAAATTTCAAAATATTTATGAAAAAATGTTATATTATTTTATTTATTTATTTATTTTTATTTATTTTATTTAGAATTTCTTTATGAAGAAACACTGAACATAGGATATATGTTTCTACAGTAGCATGCATTTCATATGGAAAATATTAAAAGTTTTATACTTTGTAAATTTCTCTTCGTAGTTGAAATTTTGGTTCATCTTTTCACCCTTTTTCTCGTGAACTATGGAACGTGGAGAGTTCAAACTTGGGAAAGTTATAAAGCCTTTTTACCTACATATTTTCAGATTACTAGTCATTCACAAATATTTTTAGGAAAAATTTAGAGGACTAATTAAGTTACTTGAAAAACAAATTTATTTTTGTATATCATGTGGGGTATCGTGTGAAAGATCTCGTAATATCGAACTCAAAAATATATTGGTTTTAATTTTAGGTATTATGTTTTCAGAGATATCGTCCAAAATGCACTGCAAAAATATATCCCCCCTTCTTTTTCCAAATCTACTAAAATTAAAATTATGAAAAAATTAGGGGCTGTAGGTATTTCTTTAAACCTTGCAGGAAAACTAGCGATTTTCCTAGGTTCTATGATATATTTCTAGGTTCTAATCAGTTTTTGAGAAAGACACATTTTTCTGTTAAACAGACATTTTCCTTTTAGGGCGGTCAGTTGCTGGGAAGTTGGCTGGGAAGTTGATGGGCCCTCAAGGTATCTATCGACGCAGAATGATCCAAGGATAATAATTTTTGAAAATTATTGTCGGTAATTAGCCGAGATATTAAGTATTACTTGAAAAAACTTTCTTTTATGAATCGTGTAGGATATCGTTCGAAAAATCTCGTAACATATCGAACTAAAAAATATATTTGTTTTGACTTTAGGTATTATATTTTCGGATATATAGCCGAAAGTATATTGGGAAAATATGTCACCCCCCCCCCCTCCTATTTTTGAATCTACCGACACTAAAATTAGGAAAAAATAGCGGTAGTAGAAGTTTAATAATTAATAAATAGCAATTAATAAATTTAATGTACGGAACCCTTTGAGCGCGAGTTATACTCGTACTTGACCGATTTATTTTTAAAAATTCAGATTGTTTGATTGTCACTAATTTTTTAAAGTGAAAATATTCGCCTTTTTTAATGGCAAATTATATTAAGTATAATTATACTATTTCAAAAAAGTGGTAGCAATCATGTAATCTGAATTGGAAAAAAATAGCAACACTGCCTCAACTATGGAGTGAAGGAAGTCATTAAGAACAGTTTGCTTATTAAGTGTCTGATTGTGCATCGAAAAAGAAGAATTCTCAAGTGTTGATGTTAGTTATAGGGAAACATCTAGAAACTGTAGAATAAGGAGGGTACCTTATTATAGAAAGTATCTTATTACTTCTATGCAGGGGAACACAGTGACATTTCTGCAGTTTAGAAAGCTAAAGTATGGAAAATTTGTTTACTCACATAATTTGACAATGTTCCTACTACTCTTTTTTCATATTATCAGAAGATACTTATTAGGGAACTGCAAGAAGTGATAGTCACCGATTTTGACGAGAGTGATATCGTTCAAAATATCTCATGGTGGGAAGTAAAAAACACAATGGAAACCCGTCGTAAATGAGCCATTTCCAAGATATCTGACAATTTAAGTCACACAATTTGTTTATTTATTTTTGTTGGTATTTATGAGAATCAATGAAAGAACAGTATGTCAAAAATCGTTGGACATATGGAATAATTAATAGAACATCTGTAATGTCAAGAATTAGCTACTCGCTTTGTCCTATGGGATGAAAAGAGGGCACGGACAAGACCTAGTGGATAAGGTCCTTAGGCGCTCAAACATGGCGAATTTTAGCTGTACCTGTGGTACGAGTTCCAGGCACGCTAGGTTGAAAAATCTTTGAAATATATATTTAAAAATTATTCATTAAATTTATATTATATATATATTTGAAAAGCATATTTTCTTAAAAAAATACCCCTAAAAATATATAAAAAGAATAAAACAATTCATAATTATTTCCAGATAATAGCTATAATATAGTTAAAGGATTAGATATTGCAAATTTGTAAACTATAAATATCAATGTTATTATAAACAAAAAGGCATTAGTATCACATAATAAGTAACAGAAAAAAAAGAAAAGAATTTAGCAAAGAAAAATCATAAACGTATCCACGTAACAGAAAAAAAAATTGAATTCACAATATATACATACATATAGGAACTTCGGTTAATATGGAATAGTCGGTTAATATAGAATACCAAGGTTTCTAATTGGTACACTGCTGCTACCAAGCGATAATATCATAAACTACTTCAGAAGCCAATATATATATAAGGTTGTGGCACGTTCCCATGTGAGATTAGAAATCTGGCACAGTTCTGAAGATGTCGTTGGTGGCTGTCGTTGGACACTGCAAATGTCCAGCATCAACAAACACACACATACTGCACACAAAAATACATTTACATCCATTAATTTCTCTTCATTTTTTCACGTTTTTTTTGTTTGAATATTTAATTTCCAAATATAAGTAACATAATTAAGTTGACAGGAAGCCATTTAGCTGCAAAAATTATAAATTTAACTACATAACAGATAACAACATACATATATTGAAATAAATAAATTAATTAAATTAAAAAAATTATGGGACATAAATTGTTGGATACGTCGAAAACGATTCAATTCCGCAAGGGTAGTTCCGTTGCGTTCTTTACTCCCCACGACGATATTAAAATCGGCGACTACCACTTCTTGCAGTTTTCTAGTTAGTTATTGTTCATGATATGACTGAAACTAAATTATACCCGTAAAACTATTTTAGCATTATTGATTATGGTTTAGTTTTTTACTTTAGAATGTTAAATGTTGGGTGTTGAATGATTATACATAATCATTTGACTGAGCAGGATGAAAATCAAGTGTGTTATTGGTGTAGTTTACGGTTCACCAGATATAACTTACACAGCAATACTTTTAATGGGGACAAAATTTCAATTTATCTTTAAAGTATAGAATATGATTATTCATCATAAATATACTCATCTTATCAAACACAGTTTCTTTTACAATGGAAATATTAAATTTCAATATTTTACTGTCTGTTTTTGCAAAATTATTCGAATTGCTATGTAAATTGAGTAATATTGGCTGTGTAGGAAAACTGCAGTTATTTTCATTTTGAAAACTAACATTTTTTTTCACAGATGCATAAAAAACCATTGAAAAATCTCCATCATCTAGAGATTATATTATTCACCATTTCAATCAAAAAAGGTTTTTAAAAGAATTTAGAATTTTTTTATATAGACATATTTATTTATTTTAGTCAATATATCGCATTAATGTAATGTATCAAAACGGTTTTCTTTAGTATAATTCTGTTAAAAATAATTTGTCCGCCATCCCTATAAATTGTATTTAAAGAATAGAAATTATGGAACAATTGCTTAGAGAATTGCAAAATATGTCACAGGCATGTTAAGATCAACCGTTAATAAATAAAAAAAGACAGTAAAAATTGTGAAATTTAACATACTTGCAACACAATAGTTATAAATTAATTCAGCTTTTTAAAAAGACGTTTATAACACCAGAATCTAAAATATTAAATATCTAAAAGTATTTTCCGTTTTTTAACCAAATGACTGCAATGAGAAAACTAAGTATAATTGAGTTAACTCAAATTGTCCGTGACTTTTACCCAACTTTATTCAATTATATGATTGCATGAATGGTATAGTCAATTGACTGAATAGTTTGGCTCAAGAAAAAATCATGATAAAAAACGTAATTTGAAAGTTTTTATTTCTTTTTGCTCTGAAGTAATGCATTTTTATTATAGAGTCTGTGACTGTGCGACTAATAAAATATTTATACTCATTTCTTTAGAATCAGTTTTCTTTTGAGAACTCAAAACATTATCAATGCAACAACAGAAAAGAAATATCTGAGATTAAACATTCTCCGAAGTTGAAAAACAAGTGATTATATAATATTTTATAAACAGTGATTTTATAAAATGTACATAATAATATTATGTACACTTGAGAAGTTTCAATCTGAAATATTACATTCGTTATAGGTGGAGCTCAAAGTTGAATATTTTTTCTCCAACAGAGTGAAAAGTATCTAGGCCAGGATTCGAACTTGAGACCTCGAATATACGCACCAATGCTCTAACCACTGTGCTACCCAGACGATATTCAGCCTCATACAATTCACTCACATGTTGATACCATCGAATCGGCCATTTCGGCACATTTTTATGGATGCACAAGAGATGGTACCAACCGATGGTACAAACATGTGAGTGAATTGTCTCAAACTGGATATCGTCTGCGTAGCTCAGTGGTTAGAGCTTTGACACGTATAGCCAAGATCCCACATTCGAAGTCTGGCATATATATTTTACACTCTGATGCAGAAAAATTGTTCAACTTAGACCTCGAACTACAACGAATATAATATTTCAGGTTGAAAAATCTCATGTATATATAATATAATTATTATCCATGGTATGATGGAGTTCCGCGTGTACTTAATTGTGCATCGGTAAGAAGCTCCCGAAACCGCAGATACGATGGTACCAACATGTTAGTGAATTATGTCAGGCTGGATATCATCCGGATTGGTCAGCGTTTAGAAAATCATCGTTTATAGCCAAGGTCCCAGGTGCGAAAGGAAAAGCTTAAGGGAAGCTTAAGAAAAATATAAGGTTAAACATGTTCTTTTTATTCCCGTTGTTCTAAAAAATTAATCCTGTATTTTTTTAGATAATCGATAAACAGTTTAAAATGAAAAGTGTCCGGTGATTTTCAGTTATATAGTTCATGTTGTTGAAAATTGAATCAAACTTTTTGTAGATTTTATACTCAGTATTGGGTACACATTTTTTATGGACAGCCCAAAATTTTAAAAAACTATTTAAAATTTAAGCGATAGTAAATAACATCAGTTAACATAATTATCAATACCTGCTAACGTTTACAAAACTATACATCTAAAATTTCCCAAATATAACATGTTCTTAGAATATTATTTTTGACTAATACAACATAAAATTGAAACAGTCCAGATTTTTCTGCGAACCACCCGTTACCGACCTCTCATCCGACTAACAAAAATACATTAATATTTTTAGAAAGATAAAGTATGTCAAAAAGAATTGGTTTCATTTTTTTATGCCCGGAGCATTATATTTATTAATTTAGTTTACAATAATGCATTCGCAGGGCATTTTGAGAATTCCATCAATAAGATAACTTTTAAGGAAAATCATACGTGTGATATTTATTACTTTGAATTTTATTATATTAAATACGAAAGTCACAATTTCTCAAAAACTTTACAGTTAAAATTATACATATGGCTTATCGGAGTATTTAATAAAAGGCACAGTATAATAATCAATAACTCAAAAAATATTACTTTATATCCTGCATATACACCTGACAAAATAAATTACAGGCTTCAATTTTTTTTTTAACTTTGGCAAGACATGAAAATAAATGCAAATGAAATTTTCTTCAGGTGTCGTAAATTTAAAACACAGTCACATGTAAGACTGATTAATGAATAAAGAAGGCATTTTAAAGAAATCTATAGATTATTCGTGATAGTTTTTTTAATACATTAGATAACAAGAAAGTGATAAATGTCAATTGATACTTAATATGGAAAAACTAAACCAAAAACTAAATGATACATTCAACAAAAGGTTAAAATTTCAGTGCAAATTCACCTTGTTTAATAACTAAAATTCATAAAGATACAACTAAATGTAAATGAGGTGCGTAAAACATACATAAAACATTTAAAAGAACATTAAAGTCCTTTTAAAAATTAAAAACGTTTTCAACCGAACTACTCGGTCATCATCAGTGAAAAACTAATTGTTGAGTTGAGTTGTTGTCTCTTCGAGTTTTCTTGCTTGCCCGGAATAAACTATTTTACTTCAAGGGTTTGGAATGTAAGGTGGGATGGAAAAGGTAATCAACTTAGCACAATAGGAGATTAGCACAAACTGAACCTATAAAAGTAGATTTCAATGGATCCAAAATTATATTCCGCACAAATAATCACCTGGAAGCTATCATAAGAGAGTCTCTAAAAATAAAATCTAAAAAAGAAATAGTCTGTAAGGATGTATTATCATATGATATACACGCAGTCTGGAATGAATTAATAAATCATTGATTATCTTTCCCATCCCACCTTATATTCCAAACCCTTGAAATAAAATAGTTTATTCCGATCAAGCAAGAAAACGCGAAGGGACAACAACTCAACTCAACAATTAATTTTTCACCGAGGATGACCGAGTAGTTCGGTTGAAACGTTTTGAATTTTTAAAAGGACTTTAATGTGCTTTTAAATGTTTTATGTATGTTTTTACGCACCTTCAAACAATATATTTACATTTAGTTGGATCTTTATGAATTTTAAAGGATACATGCTAAACATTTTATTTCTGGTGTACTATCGTTACTAAAAGAGCATAAAAAGCAAAAACCGAAAGTAAAAAGGACATTAAAAAATCGCTTTTATTAGGATTTCAAAGGGAATATCTCTATTTAAAATAACTATTCCAAAAATTTTATTTAAAAAAAAAACAAGTGTGTTACATAATGTCTAATACAAATAACTATGTAGAAGAAACATGTTAAATAAAATAAATATCATTGTATTTAAATATAAAAT
Organism: Maratus michaelseni; assembly: GCA_963931845.1. NCBI lineage: Eukaryota > Metazoa > Arthropoda > Arachnida > Araneae > Salticidae > Maratus > Maratus michaelseni. The sequence goes on from OZ007591.1 coordinate 99,812,216, forward strand.
ATATTTTGGATTATTTCTTTATTTTAGTATTACTTCAATGCTAACATTCTTATTATTTGGAAAAGCACTATAACCAAATGCATTTTTGTTTCGGTTATGGATGTACTTCTGGAACAAAAAAAATAACAGCGGCATTAATATAAATTTATCTTAGCTGTAAATAAATATAGAATAGAAAATACATAATTATTGTAGAATTTTAAAATTCTCAAATTTTGCAATAAGGCAAATGTTTAACATAGGAAAGAGGAAATTGTTTTGCATTAAAATTTTAATTGGGACGTACTTACAAGTGAAATTTTCTGCTTTATTTAAATTTTTACTTCCATTAATATTTTTATTTTTGTTACGTGATGTAAATTTCTCACGTATTTAGAAGTGTTCTAAATAAGAAAATTAAATTGAATAATTAAAAGAGAATATATCAGCACCGTTAACTGCATAAATTTTTTTTATTTACTTTTGTGTATTTGATAAAATATGTTCGATAATTGCTTTTATATCTTAATCGTTGAAATGTGCTTTATAATTTATTTAGGTTTTATATAGAAATAAATAATTTTAAAACTCATTAAATTTGCTTTAAATTAGAAATGCATTTTTAATCTCTTGCAAAGAAAAATGTGTGAAGTTTATTGTGTTTGATACATAAATCTCTTTAATAAAATACTAAGTGTACCAGGGCATTTTACATTTAATTTTGTTTTTATATTCTGAAGTGCGTTCTTAAACCTTTGGCATAGCAATTCCGTACCATTAAAGAGTAATTTGGCCCTTTATTTGAAAGGATTACTTATCTGACTTAACGATTACTTATATTAATTATATTATTAAGTATTTATATTAATTATATTATTATTATTTATATGAATTATATTATTATATATTTATATAAATTGTCTTCATTTCTTCAATAATATTAATAGTTTTTCTTTGTTTCCCGGATTTTAATTGGAAGAATGAAAAATAGCCAATCAAGCGATATCTGCGAAATATAATGAAAAGTTTTTAGAAATCAAATTATTCAGAGGTTTTTTGGAATTGACACTTTGTTGGAATAGTTGATAGAAATTTGGTTAGTCATCTTATAAAAATATTGGTTAAGATTGGCTTACTGAATATGTGGATTTATAATGGATAAAACAACAGTATTACAGGGTCATATAGTGCCGTGTTCTTTTTGTATCAGAGCATTTTATAAAAGTCACGGAAGAAAAATTCAAAACCGAAAAATATGACTTCTCATCCTGCTTATATGCCTGGGAAATAAATTAGAGAGTTCAAAATGTACAACTTTGCAAGACAATATTTAAATAAGAACAAATGAAGTAAAGAATCTGTTATAATTTTTTAGTGTATACAAGGGGGCTCTGCCCCCTGCCAGCTACGCTTGCCAACCCTAGTTCAGACTGCGCAACCTATAAAGACAAGATAATGTGCTCTGTTTTAAAAAGAATATCTAGTTACGAAAGATTGAATGATGTAAACACGAACGGTGACGATCTTCTGTAATCGGCTTTCCATACTCTTACGTCTGTCTGTGGCAGTTTTCGGTTCCCATGGCCTCATCTGTCCAGTCGCTGACGCGACAGCTGACGTTTTTTTTTTTTTTTTTTTTTTTTTTTTTTTTTTGTTATTGATATGTAAGATCAATTACTTATTTGAAAATAAGCTTCTATAACAGGGTTAACTAAAAAGTTTCGCTGCCTCTCGGAATCTTATAACGATTCTATGGACAATATCCTTCCTTTGAGTTCGAGGCTACAAAAATTCGTCAGCTTGCGAATAACATTCAGAACAGTAGCATTGAAAAACACTGTGTATAGAATATTTACACATATGTTTTATGTTTATATTGAGTTTTAGATATTTTCAGAAACAGGTATTGCTTATGCATGAATTAATTTCTCTATTTTAATGCACCTTCATGAATATTTTTTATGTTATTTTTAAAATGTAAATTGTTTATTCTAATTAATAAGTATATATGAATTTTATAATATGTATTTATCGAATAGTAATTCGTACAAAAGTAAATCTAAAATATTTTACGCATGCATTTGCTTGTTCTGTATTTATGCTGCATCAAGTAATGAAATATATAAAGAAACTTGCTAGCCGCGCTACTTTTACACCATGTGATTCCCAGTATGACGTCACATGATTATTGTCCGAGGCTAACGAAAAAGACAGGCTACCGCGGTGCATTCCACTTATCTTTTTTTACAGACCGCTAGAGTGACGTGATGCTCATCTCGTACATCTGCATTGGTGGATTCGAGAATCACGGTCTGTAAAAAAAGATAAGCGTAAAGCACCGCGGTAGCCTTTCTTTTTCGTTACCCTCGTTATTGTCCATAAGAAAATTGGTTTAAATGTATCGTTTTAATATATGACCTAAATTGCACCATTAAATGCGTTTTTTTTCCTTTAATTGAACGCTGAGCAAAGAGTAATATAAATAAAGAATTTTTTTGGCAAAATAAAATGAGAAAAAAAGAGAAAGTTTTACCTCAGTATTCTTTTCAAAGTGATTTCGAGATTTCTTTTAGTTTCATTATTATGAGATAAATTTAAACCATTACAAAAAGAAACTTTATAGACTCTTTCTTTAGCAGACGTAACAGAAAGGAACTTAAAATTATTGTCACGTTTAAAAACAACATTAAAATCGGAACGTTTTGAAATTCTAGCCAATTTGAAACAGAAAGGCAAAAATCACAATCAGAGGAAACGAAAACGACAGAAATCAAAGAGGAAAACGAAAATTTATTAAATTAATCAAAGCTCTCACTCTCTTTTCTTTCTTTTTCCATTTTTTTTTTCATTCTGCTCCTACTCTTAATGTCATAGTACATCTTGTTAAGAAAGATTTGTTTATTCGAAACGTATTCTTCTTTTTATGGTGTATTTAAATATTTATTTTTATTGTATTTAGTATGTAAAATCTTTTCTAATGTAAGTGTAATAAGTTTAATTAGGTTAAAATTAGTTTGGGTAGAAAATTTTAAAAATACTTTAATAAGCTTTAAAATAGACAAGCTATTAGTTTAAATATTTCACTGACAATCTTAAAAATCAATACAAAGTTAAAATTTCAGTGCAAATTCACTTTGTTTAATAAATAAAATTCATAAAGATACAACTAAATGTAAATATATTGCTTTAAGGTGCGTAAAAACATACATAAAAACATTTAAAAGCACATTCAAGTAAGCACATTAGTAAGTTCGGTTGAAAATGGTTTGATTTTTAAAAAGGACTTGAATGTGCTTTTAAATGTTTTTACGCACCTTCAAGCAATATGTTTACATTTAGTTGTATCTTTATGAATTTTAATCTTAAGAATTAAGAAAGAAAAAGAAGGTCGAAATTGAAATAAACAATAAGTGGCTTAATGCAATATGCATTACGCCACTTATTGTTTATTTCAATTTCAATACATTAGTATTCATTAAAACTGTATCTGCTGGTCAGTTGCTAATTTTTTTTTCTTTTTTGTTCGTAATTATCTCTTTTTAAAATTATTATTAGCACTTTCCAACCTAGTTGAAAAGTGCTTATGACTTCGGTTTGTCTGCCGTATGGCCGTCTGCCGTCTGGCCGTCTGCCATCTGTCCGTGCTCTAACTCCCGTAAATATGCTCGGATTGCTCTGCAATTTTTATATGCTATTGTCTTTATCTATAGCATGTTCCCTATTGCAACGGAAGTGTGTAGCACTGATAGTTTTTTTAGGGGGGAATAGGTTATGGAATAGGGTGTGCATAGCACTTATAGTTACTTTACAGGGACAGTCAAAAGAATTCCGTTACATTACGTCTATGGAGAAAAATCATCTGCGGTTTATTTAAATAATGTTTCACTATTTTAAACGCATTGAAACTTATATATATTACTAAGGTGCATTACAAGAGGCTTACTACAGAATAGTGTGTGTATAGCAGTCATCGTTCATTTACAGGGACACACAAAAGAATTCTCTACTGTCTGTTAACAATAATTCCTGGAAGTGCGTTTTAAGTTACTGAACGCGATTTTAATTTTAACTCGCTTTTTGTCTATTATGTGGTGTGTATAAATTCTGTAGATCCTATATAGGGCAGCACAAAAGTTCGCGAACACATTTCCGTTTACTGACAGAAAATTCAGAAGGATAATTTTAAACTGTACTACGCGTTTCCTAACTAAACTAAAATTTAGCATCGTATGTAGTATATATACAAATCTATAGATCCTATACAGGGCTGAATAAAAGAATTCGGATATTTTTACGAATATTGTATCTGTTGGAAATTCCTGAAATTATGTTTTTAAATATGTTATGCGTTTTCCAAATTGTTTACTTAGATGTTATCTTTTAGCTTATTAAACGGTATGTTTTGTAAAATTATTTTGGAAGCGTTGGAAAGTGCTACATAATCTATGCTTGAAGCATGATTTTTCGTTCTTGTTTAAATTATTAATACATGCATTATGTTATGCATTTTATAATTTACTATTTGTTAAAGATATATCGTTATTTACAATTTCAAATTATATTCTAAATAAGGTTAAATGAAAATTTTATTGGAAAACGTAAAGGAATAAAACACCAAGTTTAACTAAACGAGTTAACATTATTTAAATGACAATAGAGTAATTAATTTCACATTTCCTTAATTTGAATTAGGAAAAGCTCTCAAGCGTCATACTTTCAAATAAAGCAATCATTTCGTCGCATCCATTTTAATAATGCCTAATTTAATGCAGAAGGAATTGGATTTGAAATGGAAAGGCTTTTAAATTATTCCTAGTATGTACCTAGAATTTTATTTTATTTATTTTATATTTTATTTCATTCTTCTTTACTTTAATGAAATCATCGCACGAATTTAATTATATGACAATTTTTCATATATGCATATATTATTGAAATTTTTAATTGAAATATTTCTAACCTGATATAATGTTTTGATTCGAATGTAAAATACCTTTAAATAAGAAATATTTTAATATTTTCTATCTGATTATTTTTTTATGTTAGCAATACATAATTATTTTTTGATCGAATTATAATTAACTGTTTAGATGATAAAACAAAATTATTATTTATTTAGATTTAGATTTTTTTCTGAAATCAATAGGAAGCTAAATTACAATTTCCCTTTCATTTACTATTATTATCATTAAATATTACAAAATATATGACAATAAATGTAAAAAATAATATGTTTTTAGAAAAATTACAAAAACTAAAAAATTTCGAATTTACAAAAAAAATATATAGTTTGTCTTATCTAATTTTAAAAAATGCAGTAATACTAATTACTGAAGCCCGGGCTATATTTATTGCAGAAATAACAAAATATTCTTATGATTTTTTTTGTGTATGTGTGTGGTAATGTTTTGCCATAATTTTTAAAGACTAACAATTACCTATATTTTATTTTCAAAAATAACAATTATCAGACATATTTTTATTTATGTTATGTATTATTTATCATCGGATATGTTATTATTTATACAAAATTGATATTATTTTTCACTGTTATTTACTACATAATTAAAGATAAAGTAAAAGTCGTATTAGATGACCATCTAATGGAGGACAAAAATTAGTCAGCTTTTGATAACACTTAGAATTCAGGGACTTGCTGTTTTCGTATTATACAATGTAATTACAGCAACTATTAAATGAATAAATATCAGATAAAAAACATGTGTAAACAAAATTATTATTAAACATTTTTATACTTTCTGAAATCTACTATATAAGAAAATGCTGTACATAACGCTGTATGAATAAAATTATTGCCACAACTTTAAAACTACATAAATCAAATCTATGTACACTAAATCAGTCATTATATCTAAATTAAATTTATGTATATACGGAAGTTTTAATAACTATACTGCCTACTAAAAATGATGTATATGCATACGAAACATGGATTACCAAATGCATATACATACATTTGAATGAAGGAATATTAAGGAACCGTAGAAAGAAGAGACAATTTATTAAGTAAATAGAAAGATTAAATTATGACAATGATTTCGCATTAAAATGGATTTTTATTGTAGCAGATTTTTAAAATGTATGTCTAAACATGATTAATCTAGTGTAGTAACTCCTCTATACCGACCCGATAAAAGATGGTGAGTGGTAGCGAGATCGGATCGTTGGCACAGAGAATTTCTCGCATAAATTAGAAAATAGAATTTTATTGTATAACAATTGTTAATTCTAATGAAAAATATATACAAGACGTCAATACAGCATTTAATTATTTTTCGTGAGTCAATCGCTTATAAGTTAATGACCTCTTGACTCCAAGTGTAACTGAAACAAACAAAAGTCTCTAAACATTACAGACAGTCGTGACTACAAAACAAAGTTCATTCGGACCAAGGCTCGTCCGTTCCTTCTCTTCGGAAGATCTACTAATACTCGTTAATTCTGAGTCTAAGAACTCTCACTCTCGCACTTGGTGTGCTTTTTCACTTCGCTGGGATTTTCACCGGATACCTGCTGTATCAATTCTAGAGGTCGGACATCACTAGCGCTTACACCACGCTGAGTTCGAAACTGACGTTTCCTTTTCCCTTCTCCAGAGAGTCAACACTCTCGTCCAGATCTATTCAAAAACTCCCCTCTCTCACTTTTTCATTCTCGCAGGAGAACTTCTTCTAGGGGCGGGGATTTTGTCGAGGCGGACCCCTCGAAACTCTCCAGCCTCTCAGTAGCCTTGAGATCCCTCTGTTTCGTTTTCACTAAGTCCGTCATTGGACGTTCTAAGACAAAGGGCAAAGTTTCGGGCGCAAACCTAAAAATCGTGTGCAGAGATCGCTTCTCTCGCAGATGAACTCTTTCCCACGAACTCGGCAAGGATCAAAGCATAAGACCCCTCTTTGGGTAACGCCTTACCACTACATCACTGTCCGAACTTTCCGCTCACAGTACAATAGAATTCGGCGTCTGCTAGTCTTCAAGGCAAAAATAGCGAGGGAAGGTATGCAGTTAAGTGTACTCACAGGAAATGCTAGAATGACACATAGTGCAGCTGGATGTCGAAGCTCAATTCTTTACACTAGAATAAATATTAAGCCTTGCGCTGCCGCGCAAGGCTTATTTATTTCCAGCGCGACTTCCCCATGCTATTCTAACACAGTAAATCCCGTTGAACGAGTTAATTTACAAGAGTTTTTCCCACTTTTTGTACGCGCTTCCACAAATTTTCTTCAAAACACCTAATTCTGTAAAAAAATAAATCCTCCAATCAAAAAACTCTAAATTCTGGTGTTGTTACTTTCTTTAAAGACCTGTAGGCTTCGACTAGCGCTTCGATCAGGAAGATATATTATTATTTTCTCCCTTATTTCTATCTTCAGACTATTCATCCAATATGTTTAAACCGCATTATGGGTAAATTAAAGCTTTCTATTACAGTGCGGGCGAGATATTAGGATTTTAAGAACTAAGGCCGCGTCAAAATTTATGTTAAGGGGGGGGGGGGGGCGTTTTGCCCTTTTGGGAGGAGAGGGGGAAGGGCGTTAACAAAATTATACAATAAAGCGATACTATACGATAAAGCTATCTGTTTTATACTTTACGATATCTTATAACACATAACATAATTTTTTTTAAATGAAGCCGCGTCAAAAATTATGGGGAGGGGGGGCACTTTTCTACATTTTACCGATACCCCTCATGTGCTATATCGTTGGAAAGGTCTGAGACCGCTTAATCATATTATGCATCTCCGGTGTCCATTTCCCCACTTTGCACCCCCCAAAGGGGGGTACTTTTCTAAATTTTACACACACTCCTCATGTGATATATCGTTGGAAAGGTCTGCGACCGTTTAATCATATTACGCAGTGCGTACGCAGCATGACTGCTATACGGTGCCGCAGGCAGCGGGGACCCGAGCCGGAGGTTCGTTCAGTCAGAGGTTTATACTATTCGATGTGCAAATTAAGGGATCATCCGGTGCCGAAGTCAGCGGGGACCGGGACGGAGGTTCGTTCAGTGAGAGGTTTATACTATTCAATGTGCAAATTAAGGGATTATCCAGTGCGTGCGTAGAACTACCGGTATACGGTGCCGAAGACAGCGGGGATCCGGGTCGGAGGTTCGTTCAGTTCGAGGTTTTAGAAGATTCAAGGCACAGATGTAAATTATGGTCCCGCTAGTTTTTTTTATTATTTGTAATATGTAACAAAAACTCTTGACACATTCACTGTTTACAATTATATTCAAGAACATTCTGCTCATATATAAATCTTCAATTTTTTTTTTTAGTTTTACATGCATTATGCATCCTATAAAATTTGTATTGTAGCAAATTCTAACAGACAAGAAATATGAGAAGTTGAAATAATTTAAAATGTGGAAGATTTATTTAGATTTCATTTCAAATAAATAAAATGTTTTAAAATTGCTTTAATATCATGTTTCAAATATAAATTTAATTTTTTAAGATTAAATAGACTGAACAACATTTAATATAAAATGCAACATTATTGTAGCATTGACTAAATAAAATAATTTTAATATCTGTCCCTTCTCGGGCTTAACAATATGGAAATAAATTTAATTTTTTAATTTCCTTTGCAAATTACTTTTTTTTTTAATTCTTTATATGTGTGTTAAGTAAGTTTCTGAATTCCTATATAAAGACGCAGAAATTGAATAAGTATAGGTCTTAGAAAAAATTCAGGCAAATATGTTTTCCATTAAAAAATATTTAATTTACAATAAAATGTTATCTTTATACATATTTTTCCGTAAGAAAAAAAAAATTCAAACATACATAGGAAATAAAATATATTCCATACACTTTTGAAAGACGCAGAAATTGAATAACTATAGGTCTTGGAAAAAATTCCGACAAATATGTTTTTCATTAAAATAGATTTAATTTACAATAAAATGTTATCTTTATACATATTTCTCCGTAAGAAAAAATAAAATCAAACGTTTATATGAAATAAAATATATTCCATATAGTTTTGAAAACCAAACAAAATGATTATAACAAAACTTCACTATTCGTACACATATAACGTTTCACTATTCAGATTTTAAAATATCATTTTATTTAGAATTAACATATAATTTTATATTTGTATTAAAATAATTTAAAAAATACATTTTGATTATATCCATTTTATCATTCTTAATATTTTACACCTAAAAATATATTACTATTTACCTTATCCAGCTTATGGCTTTATATACTAAATAAAATAGTCTGACATCTTTTGTAATTAATATTACAATAATAAAATTAAATAAGATTTTTGAAAAAAAGTATTATTCTCCTAAGACATTATTACCATCCCTTTCTCACCATAAAAATTAAAGAGATTTTCTATTGAGAAATTTATTTAGCAAGCATCCGCATTTACTTTTTATTATATAATAAATTGTTTTAATTGTTTCGAAACAATTAAAATAAACATTGAAAAATTAATAGAGATTTCTTATAAAAATGTCATTATTAGAGCGATTAAAACGTCCTATATAATACGATAATATAATATTCAAGCAAATAGATAGCGTTCTGACCAGAACTTGCTTAGTAATGACATTCTTCTACGCATGGCAGCTCTGTACACCAGTCAGCTAAAATATTCCTTGGTGACAACGCGCTTACCAAATTTCACTTTGTCTAAGAAAACAGTTTAAAATACAAGTATAATTATATATATATATATATATATATAAGAAGTCAGACAAAAGTTTTAGACATCATTGCAAGAATTAAATGGTTATAATGGAAATGGGCTGGGAACATTATAAAGACAAGGCAATAGATGAAGCACAAGCACCCTCCAGTGGTATCCCAGAGCTATAAAACGACGAAGAAGGCGACCTCAAGTAAGATGGAGTGACGAAATCAGAAAAGTATATATACATATACTTTATAATATATACTTACTACATACTTACTTTATAATATTATACTTACTGTTTGTATTTTAATTTGCTATTCATATGTTTGTTCTTTTTAAAAGACAGCTTTGTTTTGAATGCAAGGTTAGCTCGTGTTTCCAAACCTACAAGTTTATAGTGAGGGGTAGTGATAGTTAATTCTGTCTGTCCGTCCACTTATGAGAAACAGACTGTCTTTCGCCGGTGTGGTTTTTATGTTATGATGTTGTGTTTATAGTTAACAGTTAATTGTTACATAAAAGTTTATATACACCTTCTTTCAAGAAATTCAAATATTTCATATTTTGAGTAACTATATACTTGTTGCATATGTTATGTGCTGCTTTTGCTCCCATTGTGCAACAATTTATTATTTTGTATATATATATATAAGAAGTCAGACGAAAGTTTTTGACATCATTGAGAGAATTAAACGGCTAAAATGGAAATGGGCTGGGAACATCATAAAGACAAGACAATAGATGGAGCACAAGCACCCTACAGTGGTATCCCAGAGATATAAAACGACCAAGAAGACGACCTCAAGTAAGATGGAGTGACGAAATCAGAAAAGTGGCTGGTGTTAATTGGATGACTAAAGCACTAGACAGGAAACCATGGAAAAATATGGCATTGGATTGAAAACGGTTGTTGATGATGATGATTTAATTTGAGTTATATATATATTGTGAAACCTCTCTGTGCGTCCACCTACTTCAACGATCCTTTTTTCAGAGAAAGAAAGTTTTTCTTATACGTTCAATGTTAATTTTACCTCCGTTCAGAGACCATTCTCAAAGGATTTCCCTCTATGAGTGACCAATTTGTTTGAAGAAATGGAAAGAAATTTCGCTCTTTCTTAGTTGTTTGATCTTTAGTTTGACCGATGTATACATGTTCCTCCAACTGGAATGGAATGTGGATCATCTCTACTTCCTAGAGCAGCGTACTGTATGAGCCCCAAAGAGATGAATCTTTTAGGGCCTTCTTGTTGTATGTAAGTTCCTACCTCCTACTTTGTTATTGCGATCTAAGCGCCGTGTTACAAAACACGTTTGAGAGTGTGACCGATTGCTTCCACCATTTTCCCAGTGCAGATCTGCTTCAAGGGCGTTTTAACAATGACATCTGAAAGAGAGATTTTAAACTTAGAAGAGCTTATAGATATTGTTTTTGTTTATTAAAATAAAGATGTCTTACATTATCAACTGCAAAACTGAAATAAGAATCCATGAGTCAACAACAACAACAAATGTGTTTATTTTTTCTTCCCCTGATGAAAGAAAGAACAAAGAAAAAAGAAGAAATTAACGAAATCTGAATTTAAGCAAACACCTGCACGAATAAATATGTCGAATTATCACCTGCGAATCTTTAATGCGAAATTTTAAAACCAGATATACTGATTCTTTCGATTTTATATATTGGATAAAAATAGTTATAAATTATAAATCTGTTGAAAAACCTCTTAATATTTTTTGTTTTGTTTTGTTTTGCCCACGTTTCACTCAGCTCGCTGCATTAATCTCTTATCTACACATTATACTTTTTGAGAAGCAATATTGCATTTTTTACATGTGTTTCATTGCTTTATAAAATCAAAATTGAATGTATTTCAAAAGTGTTGCATAAATCGTTTAGAATCTAAATGTGCTCTTAAAAGAAGACGACAACACAATCTAAACACATTTTCTTCTCTAGTAATTTTTAACAACACTTTTTGCACAGTCTTTTTCCTAGCACAACACATTCGCAACACATTCAAAACATAATCCATACGATTTTAGTTAGAAGTGTTTATTATTATGTTCAGGTAGCGTTGCAAAAGTGTTTCACAAATTTGCAGTGTATACACGTGTTAAATTAACATAAAAATGGAAAGTCGTAAAGAAAATTTGCTCAAAGGTTAAACTGTAGTAAAATGCTGATAAACAAAGCTTTGAAGAAAAAGGAGGCTTTTTTGAAAAAGAGGTTATACAGTAAATCACGTAGAATAAAACGAATCAGGTGTGTCAGACAGTAAACTCTCTGCCCTTTCTTCTCAGGAATCTCCCAAAAAAGTAGTCAGATTAATGGAATCTTCATTATCGGTTCAAGACAAAAATATTTTGCATTTATTCACTGAACTTCGAAAGGGTGTAGAAATAAAATTTGTAAAATATAAAACATTAAAAAGCAAAGCAAAAATCAATTTATACCTATTTTAAACCTTGTACTAATTAACTTATGAATTTAAATTAAAATTTTATTTTAGTATTAAAATTATTTTATTTATTTCCTAATGTGAAAGATCAGTTCATAACACTAAGTGTTAACTTATTTTCGACAATCAATCACTAGCTTTAAACGTGATCTCTATTATTGACCACCTCTCAGAGCGACCAGTTTTTAATGAAGCATAGCGTTGTATATTTAAGGAGGGTTTTACTGTATACGTGTTTTTTTTTAGATGTAAAACAAAAGATAATATCATTACCGAAAAAATTATGTTGTGTCTAACTTTTTAAAAATTCTTTAAGATACTCCTAGCTAATATAGAATGCTTTACTTTGTTTTGTTTTTTAAATATTATTATTAAACTGCTTTACTAGCTTTTAAACTTGAACTGTGACAATTTTTAAATAAACAAAAGAAATTCTTAAACAAAAAAGTTTTTTTTTACGCTTACATAAGAAGTTTCTATAAGTCCAAAACAGCATTTAAAAATTATAATTTAAAAAATTTTAACAGAAATTTCAAAGTTAAATTTCATGTGAAAAAAAAATCTTGATTCTATAAATTATTGTAATTATTTTCATATTTTTATAATTTATTTTTAAAAAATGAGCATGGGAGATTATATTTTCAGGAACAGCAATGGAAACCTATAAAAGCAATTTGTTAGTGAAAACTAGATACATTTGTGAGAATAATAAGGTAGGGAGAAAGGAATCTAATTCAGTCATATTCTTATACTTTTTCTAGTAATTTAAACATATAATTACTTTCTTGATTACACTATGACAAGATGAATATTTACAAATGATTACATTAGACATATAAAGCTATGAAAACGGTTCTGATATCTTATTATTAAAAGTAGATAATAGATAAAATGAGGAACAACGCCCTAAAAATTGAATAAAAGACGTAGGAGAACGTCTTTCGTAGAGATCCACTCTGCATCAAAACTTAGTGTCATTTGCCACTTTTTTGAATATTTGTCTGGGCTTCACTCAGATCATCTACAGATGAGTCATTTTCCCAGGACCTGAAGAGCCATCTGGGTCTCAAGGGAGTATCTGTCTTGGCCATGTGCCTTTTCGGACGCCACATTCGGCTCTCCTGACAGGTCTGTGCCCACACAGATGACACCTATGTTCGTCAGATTAGTAGCTGGATTATTTTTACAGAAACTGTAAGCTACTATAAAAATAAACAAAAACAAGCAAAAAATAATAGCAATGTGAAAACACTATAGCAACTAGAAAAACAATAGTAAAAATTAAGATAAAGTTAATCAAATTCTTTCATCTAGTTAATGGATGATAGTCTATAAAAAAAAGTCAATTGCTGTTGTTTTGCATCGAAAATAAAGTTTCTTGATACTGTGGAACAGTCACTAACTTTCTTATATAGTTTGCACACAAAGTTTCTTAGATAACTTATTCACGAAAAATTGTTAATAAAAACACAAATAAAATTAAAAAAAACACCACTGAACGCACATTTGTCACGTTAAGCCCATGGTTTCATGTGGTATGCAGCAGTGGAGGTTATTCTTGGACTTTCATGATAACCTACCTTCTCAACATCATATCTGTCATTATTTTTAAAATTATCTTGTAAGGTCCAAGGAATCTTGGACGTAACTTCATCCCTACTCCAAATTGGGTTTTTTGAATCGCGACTAAGTAACCTACTTGATAGCATTTTGCTGTTTTTCGTTTGCGATTGAAACTTTTGCGATTTTCTTCTGGGATTTTTAGTATGTTCTGTTTCGCGATATCTCTGTTGCTCTCTCTTTCTTCTACAAATGCATTCTCATACTCTTCATCAATAATCTGCTTGATTTTTAAATCTGTCTTATCTCTAATTTTTACTCCCGTTAATAGTTCAAAAGGCGTGTAATTGGTGCTTCGTGAACACGTACTATTTATGATTTTCTGAACTATTGGGACAAATTTGTACCATTTTGTTGGGTCATCGATGGAAAGTTTGATAAGAATAGATATGAGGGTCTTCTGTAGCCGCTCAACCTGACCATTACCCCTTGGTATGCCTGTTGTTATTAAGACATGTTCGATATTTTCGGCTTCCAAATATTCTTTAAATTCATTCGAGGTAAACGCGGGACCACGGCCTTTTCGGATGCCACACATTTAATGATTTATTTGAAAAATGTCAAATTTATGTGGCATTATATAAATTTGTTTTAGTTACATTTATTCCTGGAGGAAAACATCAGTGTCAAAAACATGTGTTGTAATAGAAATTTGAAACATTTTTATGAATTTCCATAACTTTATTACAAAAATTAATCCTAAATTATCCACTATATTCGTAGATATGAATGAAGAGATATTATTCTTTCTAAAAAGAAGATGAATCTTTTTATATTTTTAGAAAAATAAACTATATGCTGACTAAAAAAATAATTATGTAAAATCACACTTTTTTATGATTCATGAAATATATTCATGATTTATTTATGTATTATCATTAAATGTCGAAATATTTTCATAGTACGCAGATACTAAATGCATAAAACAATAACATTCTTACACTGGTAAATTGGATAACTATGAAAAAATTTAAATACACGAAATGCAAGTTACACAGACAAGTTAGCCTTTGATAGCCTCGTGCCTTGTCTAATTTGAATTCAGACAAACTCACTAGCTAAGAAAAATATTATAATTAAATTTAAAATTTAAATAAGGCAAGAAGACGTGAAAAATGGTTTTCTACAATTTTTCTAAAATTGTGAAATACTCCTATCAAATTTATATTTTATCAAAATTTCAACTCTTACTTAAATCTTGTAACAATTAAAATGTTACTACAGATGAACTCCATCAGCTCCAAAATGGCGTTTTTATTTTAAACACTCCATTAACCCTTAACTGCAGTAATAGAAATTTTTTGGTTAGTTACTGTGAGGGGTCTCTGAGTCTGCTTGATTGGATGATGAATAAAAGTCTCGATTATCTCGTAGGATACTGTTT
Organism: Maratus michaelseni; assembly: GCA_963931845.1. Lineage (NCBI taxonomy): Eukaryota > Metazoa > Arthropoda > Arachnida > Araneae > Salticidae > Maratus > Maratus michaelseni. The sequence continues at coordinate 99,827,344 of OZ007591.1, forward strand.
CCGTATTAAGCTTTATACACAGGACTATTATAATTAATATTCACCTATTTAGAAATATCTAACGATAGTACAAGAGCTCCAAACAAAACAAAATTGCAATTGTATCTATAGTTAAACTAGGCATTACAAGTTAAACCGCGAAAATAGAAAAAAACTGCGGTGTGTGAGATCGTTAACAGCAGTTAAGGGTTAAATTTTTTACCACTTTTATGAACAGCTACTTTTACCACTCTTCAGATGTCTTGCTAAAAATATCTGCTTACATCTAAATAAGCGTGACTCAACTGATACTGCAGAACTCATGGCTATCTCAGGCATGAATTATTTTCAAAAGACAGAAACAAATATTTTGAATTTAAAATAAATTTCAAATGGATTATTAAAAACGAATAAAGTTAACATTTTTAAAAAGTTACATTTATTACAAAGTTAAAAACGCAATCTTATGTAAAGCATGCATCTGGTATAATAAGTATACCTAAAAAATTGGCAGTTTATAAGACATGTATATATAAATTTATATATGTGGGTTTCTTTATATTAGACAGAAAATAATTTTATCATTGCAAAAATATTTTGTTGAATATAATTATTTTAAATAGTCAAGAAGATACCCCTAGTTAATATAGAATATTTAGAATAATTTATTATTTATGCTTTGCTAGTTTTTAAACTAGAATTGTAACAATTTTTAAACAAAAATAATAAAATAAATACAGCTAGTTTTTAAACATTTAATATATTTTATATATAAATGCTTCGTGTTATGCTTCGTACGATTATTTATTCAAAGGTAAGAGAAAGTAGAACAGCACACAAAAAATTGTTTACTTCCTACTTTAGTTAGAAGAGCGAAAAATCTGAGAAATAAATTCTTCTCCCATACATAACAAAAATTCCTTTTTTAAATGCATTTGCGATATGAAAATATTTTTACTATCTATTGCTGTATTTCACGAAAACTGTTGAACTTCATGTAAGGTTTATTTGTAATAAATGAGTGGAAATAAAACATGCACAGTTCTGCGTTAATTGATTTACAATACAACTTCAAATGAAGTTTCCATGCATGCAAACGATTATATACCTTTATTATTTTTAACTGAATCATACTAATTGATATCATACAAATTGATAATTTCCAATTGAGAGGGAAAATGTCGATCCCAAGATCTCCGGCCAGGACACTTTTTGACCCAGTTGGTAAATGTCAATTTGTATGATTATATACCTATATGAATGAATGCGTATTAATTGACATTTGCATGTATTGTAATCTTCTTTGAAAGCTATCTTTTCACTACTCGTAAATGATACTAAGAGTATCTCTATAGGATAGACCTCAACAACAGCTGAGATGTTCGGTTCTCAAAGCTGGTAGAAGTGTAATGCAGATTTCGATTATATGGCCTGTAGCCGTTGTTTCCCGTGGTTTTCTTCTAACCTTGATTTGCTTGCGTAGATACCCGTTATTTTGCCTTAGAAATACCCAACACGGAGGTCGTCCGGTACTTTTTTACCCAGCTGGAACATGTCAATTTTTATAGTTGTATAGCTATCTGAACGAACACTTATCAATTGACATTTGTATATTGTAATATTCTTTGAAAACTATATTTTCAAAAGTCTTAAATGATACTAAGGGTATCTCTATAGGATAGACCTAGAAACTTGCTTTGCTTGCGTAAATACCCGTTATTTGCCCTTAGAAATACTACACACAGAGGGCGTTCGGCACTTTTTGACACAGTTGGAAAATTTCCATTTGACTAGTATCTATCTGACAGAATACGATTCAATTGGCATTTTCATATAGTGTAATCTTCTTTGAAAACTATGTTTTCAGGAGTTGTAAATGATGCTAAAAATATCTCTAAAGACTTCAACATCTGATGAGATGTTCTACTTTCAAAGCTGGTTGAAATGAGATGCTGGATTCGATCCCATGGCGGAAGCCGTTTGGAGCTTCCCGTGGTTTTATTCGAACCTTGCTTTGCTTCTGTAAATACTAGTTATTTTTCCTTAGATATACCCATTGCAGCGTTCTATACGTCTATACAGTTTCATTTACCCACCAGGGTTAATCAAAACTCCCTATCCCTTTCTCTAAAAATGTACGTTCCTGGTTCATCCTTATATATCATTTATTTAATTATGTCACATGTTTTTGTTGATGTATATTCATAAAAATTATGTAAACTTTTCTTAATACATTAATTTAGCATTAAGCTGTAATATGCACTTTCTTCTTTTCACAATGAAACATCAAAAACAATATCTTAATACATTATTACATTGTCTTTTTATGTGTATTGCGTTTTTGAGAACGTTGGCTGTGGATTTATTGCACTTTTTCCCATTGAATGTATAGAGTGATTACAAATGAATATGCCAAATTTACAGGGCTATTAAACGAAAAAAAAGTATAACCTTCTTCATCTAAAATTAAATATAACAGTTGAAAGTTTAAATTCAACACAATTGAGTTATAAGTTTTAAATGTGAGCCGCTCCAGGAACACGAAGGATACCGAGGCGGTACGATAACTCATCCCACATTTTTTTTTCAACATATCCGGTGTGACTCTTTGAATGGCTGCAGATGTGCGTGTCCCAAGTTCGTCAACGTCGGTTGGTAGCGGTACAACAAACATCTGTTCTTTCATGAGGCCTCACCAAAAAAATCACATAGGGTGATGTCAGTGATGTCAGTGATGAGTTATCGACCGCCTCGATATCGTTCGTGTTTTAGAGGGGCTCACATTGAACACTTATAACTGTGTTGAATTTAAACTCTCAAGTGTTAGTTTAGATTTCTGATTAACAACAAGGTGGTACTTTTTTTTCTTTTAATAATCCTTCAAAGTTGGGATATTCGTTTGCAATCACCCTGTATATCTTTCGATTAGTTGCGGTAATATCGCGGGATTCACAGTATACATTGTATCTTTAAGATACAAATAAAAGAAAACGATTCGTATATATCTTAAAATCGCGTTGAGAAAAAAATTGTATTTGTAGGTTACCAAAATGTTAGACTTGTCGCTTAATGGTTTAAATGCACTAATCAGAAAAAATCTGTAAAGCATCTGTTAGGCACAAAGGAAGCTAATTATTTTTCGTTGTTCAGCGCAGTCTAATGCAAATTTTACATTTAATGATGTAATTTTCAGTTTATTATGTAATTCTTAATATTTTATGATATTTTTAAAATTTACAGAAGATTATTCTTCACTATCTTCAGAGGAATATTTCAAACAGGTTCCAAAATATATAATGCAGACGAATACTTTTCAGAATCAATAAGAAATATTATAAACATGCATATAACATTACATCAATTTGTAATAAAATTGATAAATTGTTAAATAAACTTTTAGATACTTTTTGTATTCGATTATCACAAAAGAGTTATAAATGTTTGAAAAAATAACGCATTTTTTTCCTATTTTATTTTATCAAAGTATCGATTCAGATGAATTATTAGCTGAAATGCATCTAAATTGTTTCTTTAAGACTGTGTAAGCGTATAATATGATGAGTATACAAAATAAAATTTAATTAGGATGCAACGTTACTGATAAAAATAATATCGTATATATATTTAATGTGAAAATAAATAACACCAATGATAGAAATTAATTATGAAAGTAAAAAATTTCCGATCATAGATTATTTTTGTACTACAAATCTTTCCATCAGCATACAAAGGAAATCATCAGAAATTGATTGCAATTGCAATAACAAGGTCTACACTGTAAAAATGGACAAATGTTTCTTAACTTATATGTTGACTTCCTTAAAGGTTACAAAAAATATAATATAACCTCTTCCGAGTTTCCCATAAATCCGAAAAGCGTACCTTTATCATTAGCAGCTACTGCTGATAATAGATTTCCAAGCATTAAAAAAACATTTCAGGAACAAAAGCTGTTTTGCTACCCATAATATTGGGAAACATTTTCGAATTGTTTTACAGTGTATTGATCATTTTTCGCAACTCGGAATACCTGTTTTTCAGATGCTATTAATACTCCAGGAAACATTTTCATCTGCGCAAGAAAATTTATACATACCACAGTAACAAAATAATGATCATTTTATAGCTAATAATAGTGCGAGTTAATCATGTTTGTTGAGTATGAAAATGTTTGTCTATGGTTACAAATATGGAAATAAATATCCAATTAAAAAATAGAAAATAACGTGCGTAATTTAAAAAAAGTCCTTCCGGCCTGTACCGGGAGGAAAAAGTAGCTTCCATAGTCCATGTTTTTGAAAATTCAACTCATTTTATTCAAACACACGAAACTAAAATGCTTGAAACCCGATTATGAAAGACTCAATTCCGGTTTTCGATTATACTGAATTTGAATGCGAATTTCAGCATGAGAATTACATCATAACAAAAATCAGATTGTTTCAAAATGTCAGCCACCCTAGAATTTCACGCTGCCATACCTCAGCCATTTTTAAGTTAAAGCCAAAACAAAAATTGTTACGGTATCCTTGTATCACGATCTAACTCTTAACGAAAACAACTTTTTCAATTTATAATTTTTATACAACTTTTTGAATTAAAAAAAATTAACTTTCCGCCATTTTCAAACAAAATGGCGCATGAAGCTGGCCAACGAACTCGGTCGAGACCGTGGTATGTTGTGGACACATGGTCAGTCACATTCATATCGATTCATAAATATGAGAGTTACAGCATAACAAATATCAGATTGTTTCAAAATCTCAGCCACCCTAGAATTTCAAACTGCCATATCTCAGTCATTTTCTAAGATATAGCCAAAAAAAATCGCATAAAGATGACATGACGTATGGGTATAATGCCAAGCGCAGGTCCATATAAAAAGAGTAACACCAATTAGCAGCAAAACAAAAATGGGAACAAAACTAAGTCCTCCACATAGCCGTCCTGCCAGCAACGGCCAGCCGCTACGCGGCATCTCTTCAGTGGCGCTACGCGCCCCGGTGCCAGGCACTAAACCAGTTTAAGCTAGGGAAACCTGGCAGGTAGGGGCCTGGTCGCCGGTCTCAAAAAAAAAAGGAATAGCCAAAACAAAAATGTTGCAGAACCCTTGTATTACGTTCTAACACTTAACAGAAAAACCTTTTCCAATTTATAATTTTTTGTACAACTTTTTAAAGTTTTTAAAAATTATAATTTCTTTACTGGCCGTCATTTTGAAACAATGCGGATGAAGCTGGCCAACAAACTCGGTCGAGAGATTGGTATGTCCTACACACATACTCAGTCACATCCAAATCGGTTCATAAAAAGGAGAGTTGCAGCATGACATATGTCAGATATATATATATATATATAAATCAATATTTGAACGAAGGGTGATTTGTAGATCTGGGGGTCATGATCGGTGAAAATATACTAAAATTTTTTGAAATTGCTTTCCTTCGAACGGCCGCAATAGGTAGCTTTTTGTAATGAAAGCTACATAAAAGTAAGTGAACAATTAAAGGATAGCGTTTCAAAGAACTTCATAGAACGTGCAATTATATAATATTTTTTGTTTGTTTTGATAATGACTCAGATTGAGCTGAAATATGTCAATATTATAATAAAACTTATTTTACACTTTATAATCGTTTTATTTTACGTCTTTTAGCAATTAAAAGTAGTATATGAAAATGTTTACTTGAGATTTGGTAGCATCTAATAAACAGATACTTCGGGTTCAGAAATTGAACTCTGTATTAATACTGTGTAAAAACTACTCGGAAACGTTTCCAAAAATGACAGGCATCAAAATAAAGATTTCTTTTAAAAATGCTTTAATAAAACTTGGAAATATACTTGTTTCAGAGTCTTCTAAAGATAAAGGAGTTTTTTTCGTTAACGCAAGTACCTGGGAAAAGTTATATTTTCGTAAACCATAAGAAAAATAAAAGCTAGATTTAGAAGCATTTGTTTTTCTTTTATTCAAAGAGAAATTTTCATTTTATTAACCTTATTTATAAGACTTTTTTATTTTATAGTATCAAAAGCTAATTGCAGCATGCAATTAAGGAATAAAGAAATCATCTTCAGTCTAGAGAAGAGATTATTTCATTTTCTCTCCAAGATTATTTCGTCTTTTTTAAGAAAAGCTGCTGCGGTAAATAAAAAGTTTAATTTACCGGACTTTGTTATTAGATGCGTTCGTAATTATATAAATACGTAGCACCTACGGTCGTCGCCTGGTCCATCCGTCTGCCCGCATATAACAGCGAAAAAGTTACCCAGCCGAATGTTTTGATATTTGATAAATATAATTGTTGAAGAATTTTGTCGAGTCATTTCAAATTTTATGAAAATCGCATCAAAACTTAAAAAGATAATAATGAAAGTTTTCTTCATTCTATTAAGTCCTATCATAAGTAATTAATTCAGTGATATCCCGTGATAGGTAATGATTCTAAGCTGCCATGGTGATTATGTCATATTTAAGATGAAGTCATATTATTTCCGTATTACCGAATTTAAAAAACGAATTTGTATACTAAAATTGTTTAATTATAGCAATCCTATAATCTACCGACAGCTTTTTGGATAGATGTTTCCGGAGAAATAGATATTAAATGGAAAAAGAATCTAAATATGGTTTTCAAGTTCTGAAATTTTCAAAGCTAAGCTTGAGATCTCCACTGGAATTTTCAGTAAATGTCAACAAAAGATCAAATGTTTCCAACTTAAAATGTATTTTTTTTATTACGGAAATTAATCATATAATAACAGACGATGTAATTCATTTTTTCAGTTAAATAATAACGATGTTTTTTTTATTACATTGTCTTGTATTGGATAGTTGCTAATCGTATAATTTTAGTGTAACAGAATTGTAATTAATTGTTTGTAAAAGTGTATTAAAACTTCATTTCATAAAATAAAAATAATATCTATAATATGAAAATCTGCACATAAAAGAAAATTTTGAATTCATGCATTTTTGCATAAGAGTGCAACAGTAATTGCACCAAGTTCTGAATATGTATAAAACTAGTAATAGTACGAACGCACCTCATTTGCCACATTTGATTTCCAACGTGTTTGGTACTAAAATTATCTTTCACCTTAGAAGTAACAATACAAAACAAGTTAATAAAATCTCACTATATTTGATAGTCATTTTACCTCCCGAACACATAGTGTAAGGGAAATGTTGTAATCATGATAAATGTGTATGTGTGTGTGTGAATCCATGCTTGACGCATGATTTTTCTTTCTTGTTACTTACACATCATACGTAGTATAGGATAAATTTTGTAACCGTTTTGAAAATAAAAAAAAAAAAAAATTGACGGATTTACACGTTTCAAACGCTGGAGATTCCGAAAAACATGCTTTTAGAAAAAAAAAAAATCCGTCCGTCTGTCTGTGTGTGTGTCTGTAAACGCTCTATCTCGCGAACGAATTGAGATAGAAACTTGAAATTTGGTATGTACTTAGTATATAATAATGGGAAAAAGCTTATTGAATTTCAGTAACCTTAATTATCCGGAACTATTTTTATCGGACTCTCGAAATATTCGTTCTGATAAAAGGCAGACATTGTTTATTTTAAGGAGTGAATATAAAAGACAATAAAAAAACAAATTTTGCATAAAGAATAATAAGGTATTTCTAAAAATTATTATACTGCAGTGAGAAATTCTCGCAAAAAAAAGTAATAAAAAATCTATAAAAAGTATTTTACTCAGATTGTTAAAACTTCCAAATTTATTTATTTTGCCTTCCTTAAGTCTTTTTTTCTTTTCTGAGGTCCTTTAAACGGTAACATTTGGTTGTTTAAATACACATTGCCGATTTAACTCTGGACAGAAAAAATTTATAATAATACTACTCGTGATTGTATGTTTTATAATTATATATATATATATATATATATATATGTGTGTGTGTGTGTGTGTGTGTGTGTGTGTGTGTGTGTGTGTGTGTGTGTGTGTGTGTGCATGTGTGTGTGTTATGAAAAATTAAATGTATTTCTTAAAGTTTAAAGAAGTATTTTTATTTATTTTTTTATTTTTTATTTATTTATTTATTTTTTTTTTTTTTGAAGGGAGGAAAAGAAACTTGTAAAATATTTTTTTAAGTCTTAATTGGTTTGTCACTTAAATATATTTATTGTTATAGTATTCATAGTTTACTTTTGGAATACGAATTTAGAGACGATTGCAGCATGGTGAAAAAATGGCTCGAAAATTTGTCCGAAAATAATTTGTCATGATAATATAAACTATATAAAGAAATAATTTTTTCTTCTAGCGGCGTCTGCGGTGTAAAATAAAACAAATGTTTCTTAATCTACGAAAATATAATATAAACGTTTACTAAAACATACAATAACTAATTCTAAGTTACCCACGATTCCGAAAAACTTTCTTTATATTTAGAAAACTCAGAAACCTGTATATTTAAAGAAATATTTATAAAAACAATGTTTTTTTTGCTGCCAGTGATTTTCGAAAACGTTTCTGAGTGGTTTTTATAGTGTACTGATTAGTTTTATCGAAAAAGATTATCAGTTTTTATGATGCTATCAAATATAAATTAATTATTTGCAATTGAATAATGGAATTTTTACATGCAAGTATAACAAAAACAATTTGATTTTACTATGAGTGTTAATGCTGTTAATTTATCATGTTTGTCTGTAAAACATGTTTGTTGAACATGAAAACGTTTACTTGAGAAGTAATAGCATCCAAAAAAACCTATAGTCTGAGTTGAAGAAATGGATTAATACACTATAAAAACTACTCGAAAACGTTTCGAAAATAAGTGGCATTAAAATAAATTTCTTTTTCATAAATGCCTTTTTAAAAATATCAGAAATATATTAGCTTCTAAAAATACAGAAGACTTTTCAGAATTGTGGGTAACTCTTAAGAGGTTATTTTATATTTTCATTTGTAGACATATTTTCGTACATTAAGAAACATTTGTCTTTCATTGCAGTTTAGAGGATAATGGGACACGTTTTTTAGTTCATACTGTAAAAAGTATATTTTATAATACACCTAGACACATTCCCAGACTTTACTTCGGCAGAAAATTACAGTTTTCTATTAATAGATAAAACATAGTGAAAGAGAAATACCCTTAATTTCTGAAATGAAATTTCGTTCCATTAAAACCCCGACACCGGGAACTAATCGGACAACATTTCATTTCAGAAAATAAGGCTATTTCTTTTACGATAAGTCTAATGGAATGCATTATTTAAAAACATTATTACGTAAGCGAATTCAATAGTTATATCAGAACTATTAAAATTTCAATGATCAAAATTAAATATTTAAAAAGTGAATTTCTTTCTAATTTTGTAAAAGTTACAAAAATAATTAATTCAAGTCTTTATATAATTTTTTACGCTTATACTGCAAGTGAATGTGGTACAATGGTATTCAACAAATATTGAATATAATTAATTTATTGAATAAATTATTGAATATAATTATTGAAATATTGGCCTTTCAACAAATATTGAATAATAAAGAACATAATAAGTTTACACAAAATGTACTATCTAACATAACTTTCAGATGCAATATTTATACATAATCATTTTGAGGTTCTCCCAAACTCATATGGCCTATTAGTCGCCATACCATTTTGAGCTGTATTTAGATTTATTGTAAATCAACTGTTTATCACTAAGACAAAACAAAGATTGCAAATGAATAGCATCGATTAAAAACTTTCTAAAGATATATAATATTGGGAAATACAGATTTTGATTTTTTAATCAAAACAAGGTTTTATTAAATATCAAAGAATCCCCCACAATTAGGCTGAGCAATGGTTTCCTTCTTACTTTGAAATCAGCTAATGGAAAATATTAATTTTTCATATTCTTGTGTAATCTTGATACTGCTATCTATTGACAAAAGACTGAGATTTAACTGATTTATTTTACCAGAAAATCCATTTTTTCAGTTAATCCCCGTTTCCCATTTTTAAAGAGGTATTAATAGTTACATGACATTAAAATTGACAAACTTAGATGTCAGATATTAAAAATAAATATAATGCTACTTATTTCATTTACCTCCAGTCTCCCGTAATGATTTTTTTCATGCTTGAATCTTTCTATTGGACAATTTAAAAATGTCACTAGATTGCCTTTGTACAGTCTGTCACACAATTTAAGGTACAAGAAAAATATATCGTTTATTAAAGTACAATACAAAATTAAACAAAAACATACGTATTATTTACTAAATTCTATATATATATTCAAATAAATCGTATAAATACGAATAAATGGATATATTATCTTAACTTTAATAAAAAATCATAAATGTCTGTAGCTATAAATTGTCTAAAAAATTTAGCGCACAATGGAAAATAATACATCATTTAACACTTTTACATGATGCTATTTATTAAAAGTAGTTCCTTGGTTACGAATAACTGCAAATAATTGTGTTTCCATTGAAATCAATTAGTTTTTGAAATATTATTGATGGACGGAAACATAATGCTTTTTCAATGGCCACTTTTAGTTTTTTATTAGAATCATTTCCATTCTTGTATACTTCACGGGTTAAGGCACCCCAAATGTCCCCAATTGAAGTAGAGGCTTAAAGCTGGCCAATCTGAAACGATAATATTTCGGGCGAAAAGACGCAGTTTTGGATTATGTGAGTTGTGGATTAAAGCATTGCTGTGCTGAAATCTCCACTCAGAACCCCCTAAGATGTTGCTTTACTAGTGTCCCTTGATACTTTGTTAAATTATATTCCTCGTTTCTCATGGAGAAATGGCAAGCATGTTTAACAATTAAAGCTAATCACCCCTCACACACACACCATAAGAGTCTTACAACCTTGTCGTTTACTGAAATAAGCACGTAAATTAAATTTAAAAAAATCAAAAAACCCGACTGCGTGAAAAGCGAACTAAAAAAACATGCAAACGGAGCTTCTGACTGTAAAATAGTCTATAAAATATCGTCTTCATTTTGAAAGACCTATCCAGTGATATGCCACTCAATATGGTACGTAAATTTATTTTTCGTCCCTACCACCATTTTGTATTTTACGGCCGCCATTTTGAATTTATGAAAACAAAACCTAGCCTATAACCGTCAGACGGTTAGGACGAATCGATAGAGACCTCATTCATTAAAATCCATCCATCCGTTGGGATGTTTCGAGGGTATAAAGAAATCCACATACATAGCCAGATACGCGTCAAACATATAAACCTTCTTGGCAGTCGGATAAAAAGTATGTGTCTGTTACCTGAGGTTATGCGAGTAACAATTCCAGCCATAGCGACCATCTGAATTCTACTTCTTTTTGTCGTGGAAAAATATGGTGAGTGGTTGTTCCAGTACGACATGTACTTTCGAGCCCATTCCATTCTGGCCTATTTATTGCGTGATTTTAACCTCGGATTGCAAAATATATTTATTTAAACAATGTTCTTTCGGTCTCTTATGTGTCTATGCATTGTGTATTTTCAGTCACTGATACCGTAATTATTTTTAATTTGTCTTTATGGACATATTTTGCTATGACGCCAATCTTCCAATTTTTCGGACATTTGGAATACTTGTAACACGACGTACCAGCATCCTGTTTTTTTTGTTGAAATTAATATTTCTAGCAAGTACTCGGTATATCTCTCGCTTTGAACGATTTAATATTCTAGTAATTTCAATAATGGGCTTATATTTGGAATTCAACTAAAATGTCTTTAAAATTTGTCAATTCTGTAAATTTCGGCATCTTAAATAATCAGCAGAAATTGAATGTTTGCTGTTATGCTGTTCAGGGAAAACCGTTAGTTGATTGGAATGATCAATTTTGGTAACCAATCCAGCATTTGTTAATGCTTGCAAAATGTGCTTAAACATTTGAGACAGTGGTTTTTTAACAAAAATAAACTAGTCGGATGTGCCAATCCCAAAACTTTCTTCTATCTCACACTGGTTCCGCATTCACTAAAAAGAATCAGTACCAATTTATATCAAGGTTTAACGTAATCTAAAGTTTTATTAAATTCCGTGCTTTAGTTCTTGAGATAGGACTATTGCTAAAATCGTGCAAATCTAGCAAAATGCAGCATAGCAGCGCCACCTGTTAGTATATCTTCACCAAAACGTAATCAGCGTCTATTTATGTCAAGGTCTAACTGAATCTGAAGTTTGATGAAAATAAGTGCATTAGTTCTTGAGATAGAGCTATTGCGGAAATCGCAAAAAACGCAGCATAGCAGCTCCCCCTTTTAGGCGATTTTCACCAAAAACTAATCCACCCCAATTTATATCAGGAACTAACTGAATATAAAGTTTTATTAAATTTCGCGCATTAGTTATTGAGATAGAGCGCCCAATTATTTTTGTCACATACAGACAGACAGAGTCACAGAGTCACAGACTCACAGACAGATATTTTCTAAAAACAGTCAAATCGTGTTCATGACCTTCTAAAACGTAGAAATCCGTCGAAAACCGGAAGTCGAAATTTTTCATGAATCCAATACTTTCTTCTTGCAAAGATAGAAGAAAGTAAAAAACATTTTTTATTTCTCTCTTACCGTTTACGAGTATCAAAAATTATTCACCTCTTTCAAGACATTCATCTACTTCTAATCATATTTGAAATAACTCTCTAGCCCATTAAAAAAAAAATAATACATTTCACAGAATTCTTACTCACTAAAGTGAAAGAACGTGTATATTTTTGTTCTGCATGTATTTTTGAAGCAGCATAAGGCGATTTTCGTATGTTTTAATAGATCGAAAAGTGTTAAACGCTGATGAAATTGTATTGCGTTCAACGGCGATCGTCGAATTTAGAGTTAAAATGGCGGACATTTAGTCAATCTCCAATATCTCTCTTATGGAGGATCTGTATTTTCTAGCGGCCACTTTAATATACGTAGACATCACGCTCGAGACTATAACTCTCTCCGTTCTAAAGTTAATAGGGCTATACAAGATTTTAATATGGACCCTGTATAAAGCAGAATACAAAATCGAATGAAACAAATTGTATTTAAAACTGATTGTTGAAATAGAACAATAAATTGTTTTATGTTATTTATTTTATATATTCTAATAGTTAAACATTAAAACGCATCGCAGATGTTTAATAAATATCTAGAAAATATTGATTCTACTGACATTCACAGATAAGATATTTTAAGAAAAATATATCTTACTGTTCTTTTAAACATTTGTTAGTAATTACATAAACCTATTGGCAGAAATAATATAGATTGTAAGAAACAACTTCCCAACTGCATTAATTTTAAGATTGTATTTTTAAATACTTACATTGACACTACAACACGAGTAATGTGATAATATTAATTTTCATAATATATCATTTAAATGAAAATTTTATAAAGTCCTGATTTTTAATTTATATATTTTTAATTAAATAATTCTTAATCAAATTATGCATACATTTATAAGTCTTATAACAACATGTATTGTGAATTATAGAACTAATAATAGTAAACGTTTATCTGTAATTTCCTAATATAATTAATTTTATGATGCACGATTATACCAAATATATTTTCATTAACAAAGGTAGTCAAATGATCTGGCACAGTTATTCAGAAATCGAATTTCCTAATTGGAACAGAACAATTCTTATTTTTTTAAAGTAAAACAGGAAATCAATAAGGTTAATTTTTATGACTTTCTCATTTTGTTATTTTTGTTTTCCAATACAGAAATTTTCGTGTAGAAAACATTATACATGAAACAACACTTTCATTCTTAAAGTATAGAGTTGGAAAAATATCTAACATAGGTTTCCAATAAAACATTAAAAGGAAAGTTTATACATAGAGACAAAAAATTTAACTGTAATTTAAACTTTTGTGAATAAAAGGACTTTACTAATTTAAAAAAAAGTTTTGCCCACATAAAATGAATTTCATTCTAGTATTTCTGTATTAAATAAATATTCACGATGCGTTATGAATTTCAGAATTATAAAAATATAGTTTAACTATAAGTTTTGGACGTCATGTTCACATTGATTATTAAATAAAATATATAAGAATCAAAACTTATGATTTATTTTACTAAAAAGGTGCGAAAAATACATAAAAAGGTTTTTAAAGCATAAAAACCATCAAAAGATGTTAAAACTCAAGCGCTTTGAACTGTTACAAAACAATCATCAGGGAAAATTTCAGAGGTTTCACATCTCTATTAAGGGCTATAATCTATGAAATATTCATTGGTTACATAGCCGGAGATGAATCTATTTCAAATGAGTGAGGAGTTGGCGGAGGAGGAGGACGGGGGGAAATACGATAGTTACGTTCCAAAATCGTCAGAGATATTTAATGCGCAATACCAGATCCTGATACAGATCGCGATACCAGACAGACTTAATGAATATTTCGCGGACATAAAGTATAGTAAACCCTCAACAACTCTATCAAGGTTAAACCAAAAACAAGACAACGACATAGATTTCAGTAAAGCAAGACTCATAGCCCGTACTTCACAATACTACGCATCAATAATCAGAGAATATTTAGAGATTTCAACTGAAGGAAGGAACACTTGCAATGATATGCTATTCTACAATATATCCAGGATCTCGTATAGCGCACTAAATATCTCTGGCGATTTTGGAACGTAACTATCGCAATTTATCCCCACCTTCCTCCTCCTCCTCCCCCACTTTCTCCCATCATTTGAAAAAGACTCGTGTACTGCTATTTAACCAACGACCATTCATGAACATTTCAGACCTCTGAAATTTCCCCCTGATGATTACTGTTTTGTAACAGTTGGTATAGCAAAGGATTCGGCTGACTGTTCGATGAGAGAAATTTCACATTTTATATAACGAAGACCCTAGGCTGTTCGATGAGATAAAAATTGCATAGTCCGAATGCACAGAAGATAATAGGAGATCACCGTTGACGCTAACGGACATGTAAATATTTCAGAAGGCAAGATAAAAAATCAGTAGAGTTGGAAAATGGCACGTGAATGGTAAATCCATGGTACTAGAGCGTTGGCGCAATAACGGGTAGTACGTAAATCCCGCGGTCTGAACTGGAGCTCGTGTAGAAGAAAAGAAAAGAAGAAATGTTGTGACGTTTGTTTAATGAAAATCCAGCATGATACAGTCACATCTTCATTTACAGTACATCACATTTTTGAAATTATAGTTGTTCCAGAACAAGAGTGAAATTAAAATAAAAGCATGACGTCCGGAGAAATATTATAAGATTTTTTTTTTCTACTGAGTTTAACCATAAGAGGCGAGTGAGCACAGAAGACATTTTTTTGGTAAAAAGATGAGATTTAAGCAGTTCCATAAGAGTGGCTCAGGGGACCTATCCATCTTAATAGATGTTAATTGGCTGGAGATCAGAGACGATGTGAGTAGTGAAAATGAGAAATAAGCACAGTTACAAATCTCGCCAACGATTTGCATTTCTGAGCGTAGGTGTGTGGACCTTGAGTGGGTTGTCAAAACCGTTTAGAATAACCGCATATTAAATTTTGTAAATGACGTCAGAGACGGGTAAATATATTTGGCATAGAGCACACTTTTGGCATTGAAAAGCATTTTTGTAAGAATGATGTTTTGCCGACATAATGACGCTAGCGCATCTGGTACACTTTGGGAAGCCAAAACATGGCCATGAGAGATAGACTCTTTACATTGTGTTATTTCTTTTACAGTGATTCTGGCAGGGGATTTAAAAATGCGTTAACGATGAATTGATAAAAATATCTATGATTTTGACTACATAACATTTCGTTGAGAGAGAAAAGAAAACGGGGGCGCCTTTAACCTGTCAGCACATGCGCTGCGATAAAATCTACTCCAGATCACAACTATTACAAAAGAGCGAAAATCGTTCGTGATCATTCCAAGCTTTATAGTACCTTTCAAGCTGAAAGATATCAAAATGTGGCCAAAAAGAACTTACCTCAGGTTGTGGATTTGCCATTCTTTTGTTATAAAAATGTCACGTGAGAGGAAATTTACCCCACGTGTGTTATAACGTAACCCATAATGATAGGAAAATGTTAATGCAAATGTTTATGCAATGCAAATAATAATATAATTGATCTTTTAAACGTTAACAACTCGTGCACATACAGTTTCTATATATCAGTTTTAAATTTTTTTTTTGTATTTTCATGGCTGAGTGTGGATTATGAAAGCTTTGTATGTAATGATATGCAAAATATCTTAGTGCTAGATTTTATGTTTTCCTTTGCTTTAAATATAAAAGAACGCCTTATTTTAAGTTAAATTATGTTTTATAATGATTTATAGTTTATTTCAAAATATAAATTTTTGTTTATAATCAAACCGGGGGGAAATTGACACAAGAAAACCCATTGGGGTAAAATTTCTCCTGCGCGTGTAGTAACGTAATGGAAAGGGGTGCGTGTGCTGACGGGTTAACAGCCCGGAATATATATTAAATGCGCTAATGCAGAAAAAGGAAACTATATTTATTAAAATACTTTAAATATATATTTCCTTAATTTTGAAAAGACTATCTATGGTTTCTTTACCATAGTTGGGTTTTAACATCTTTCAACGGTTTATGTATTAAAAACCTTTTTATGTATTTTTCGCGCCTTTTTAGTAAAAAAATCATAAGTTTCTATTTTTATACATTTAATTTATGAATTATATTGATTTAAAATGTAATAAAAATATAACTTCAGTATTTAACTTTAAACATCCAATATGACTATTTTCACTTCTTAATAAAGGTCCATGAAATTGTTAACACAAATTATTGTGTTTGCGTGAGGATTTTTAAAATGTCAACTAATAGGTTGCCTTAACATTTTCATTCCCATCCAAGATCTACCAAAGCAATTTTCATTTTTTCAATTTAAATTTTGTTTCTTTAGCCTCTAAATCAGACAAATATTTTCTATTTTAATCTTTTTTCATTTTTATTTTGTTAGGGTTTCATTCATCTCACGAAACCCTATTACTCCCGCTGCGTTGTTTGTCCGTCACAGAGCCATTCTCAAAAACTATATAACTTAGAAACTTCATGTATATAGACGAATACCAGCTGTGAAGAGCTCAAAATATTAAAATTTGAAAAATTCGTATTATTTTAATAAATAGAGATGTAAAACCAAAATTCTAACATAATTTTTCTATTAAATTTAAACATTTTTCGTTATAGCAGATGCCAAAGATTTAAAATCCAAAATGAAATTCTTTCTACAATAATTAATTTTCTATCAGACGATTTCCACGTGAAAAATGAAAATGAAATAAAAAGTTTCACCAATTGAAAAAAAGATAAATATGAAATAAAATTGATTGACGTCATAGTCATAACTAAACTGAAAATGTCTAAGATTTCTCAATAATACAAGGAGTATGAGTATGTGTAAGTACACAAAGCAGATTAATTACACGTCATTAGAGAATTAAAAAGAAAATCTGACGTCATATGGGAAGTTTAACTAATTTTTCAAATGTTTGAGAATAATACAAAGCGCGTATCAATATAAATAATAGAGAATAGTAAATATATGAGTTTGAGAAATATACTAAATCGTGATAAAAATCCGATTATGGAAATATTCGCATATTTTAATATTTTGAAGGTGTACAATTTGTTTAATTTTGAAATTATTTTTTTAAATATTGCATTTAGTCCGTATTACGGATATTATTATGACAGAATATAATAGCGGGCTTGGCCCGCTATCCGGCTGGTTTAGATATTCGAAAAAGCGATAAAATAGACCGGTAGATTTTTACTTTATAAAAAACATGACTTTTTTTTTCTTTATTTTTTTTGTTGCTAAATGAAATTTGTTTGAATTTATTAAAGAAAGGATAAAGTGCTTTGAAAGGAATATTAAACGAAACCCTTTGAGCAAACTTCGATCACACTTACCCACTTATTTTTATAATACCGTAGTTCCTCCAGTGTTCAAAGCACACTGCACTTTTTTAGCCTCTAAAACAAGCAAATATTTGCTATTTTAAGGGTTGTTTCGATTTTATTTGGTTATTATAGTTCCACCTTTCCTTAAATGTTCAAAGTCCGTTGCAGTTTTTTGCTATTTAAAATCAAACAAATTTTGCTATTTTAAATTCTGTTTCCGTTTTCATTTGGTTATTATAGTACCGTAGTTTCGCAAGTTGGACACTGGAGGAGTAATTCCTAGGCAATTTACATACAGAACACTTCTAAAACTGTTAAGATAAAACTTACGATAAATCGTAAAAATATGTCAGCACTCAACTTTAGAAGTCATGGTAAACAAAAACTTTAGTCAACGTCGAAGTGTAGTGAGTCTAAAAGGATAAAGGAAATCTTGAAAATAAAAACTCACGAAACGCCTCTAATTCAAAGAGAAATCATGAAAAGCATCTGATTACAGAAAGTGTCGATCAATTTGCAGCTCCTTTATTAATTTTCCATAAAGCAAGTAAGTGGGTCTAAAATTGTCAGCGGCAATTGTTTGAAGATTTATGGAGCAATAATGGAGACATACCCTTGAGGGTGCTTTGTAAACTGGAGAGTTGAAGTATAAATAAATCAGTTCATCGTATTCAAAGTTAATCGATGGGTTTTGTATGTTCGCATACAAATTGAATAACCTCTTATATTTATAACGCGTTTAAGAAAGTGATCCAGATATAAATAAAATTTAAGTAGTAACTGTAGAAATAATTCGTTTAGAAAACATAATATTATCACTAATAAGAATTTTTTTTAAAGTAAGGAAACTTGATATACATTCTAAATTTATTAAACAGTTTTTCTAAACTTTCATATTCAAAGATAAATATTTTTCTCTCATGTTATAAATTGATATAAATAACAATGAAACAAAAAAAATATCGCTGTGAATCAAGTAACTGTTTCTTTATAAACGCCTTGCTTACAATTATACAAGAAACTCTTATTATGAATATTGCCTATTATTCTGCTTACGTATTGAGTGCTAGCTGGCGTATTTTAGCAAGAATGGTTTCGCACAACAGACTATATTTTGTGGCAACCAATTTCAATTTCATGTACGTTGTTTCCGTTGGAGTGTCTTTATAAATAAAAGAATAGTGGTCATACGCACATGGCGCATACTCAGATTAGAAGTTTTTGTGCAAACTGTTGCAACCGACATTTCAGAACCTGGAAATACTGCAAACGGCAAGTGCTATTAAGGTGATGAGTCCAATAAACAATCATTAGCTTGACAACAATGCCAGGTTTGTCAAGTTTTTACCCAAAAGTCTCTCGATCTTACAAATTTATTGCTCTTATGATTTATTGTTCACTATCTTCTACATAAAGGCATCCTAGGTGTTTATCGCATTCTAATTCGTAAAAATACGTTCGACCAATCAAATTTCATTGCTCATATGTCGTGAATTTCGTATGTATAAAGACATTCTAGTTGTTCATTGCTCAAGCTCTTGTCTAAGCTTCTTTCTACCAATTAAATTTTATTTATTGTATTCCACTTGTCTCACATTTATCAACAAAATCTATTGCTCATCGCTCAGGTTTGAAACGTAGTAGACTCTCATATATTGAACAAAAATGTTTGTCGTTTCTCTCTAGTGAGAACAAAAAACTATACACAATCCGAAATTTCTCCTTTGCTTAATACCTTAACTGGTGTACTCGAATTGTGATTAAAATGTAACATTTAAATCCGTTCAGTGGTTGTTCAGAAAATTGAGCACATACATACGTACATACACACACAACGGCCAAACGCAGAAGCTCTTTCTTTTGAAGTCGCTTAATAAATTTATTCACCCTATTCAAGGTTATTCTTGAAATACAAAACCAATCAAATTGAATAACCTGTTATTTTTATAACTTGTTTAACAAAGTTTTCCACATATAATTGAAAAGTAAGTGGGAAATGTAAAAAGAATTCGTTTAGAAAATATACTATTTTCACCAATAAAAATTCTTATAAAACTAAGAAAATATAATATACATTCTAATTTTTTAATGTTTTCCTGTAATTTTATATCAAATATAACTATTTTTCTCTCACGGTTTACATTTATGTATATAGTTTCACTTACTTAAAGTTATGCTTGAACGTACAAAACCCATCAGTAACCGTACCGATCAATATCATATGAACAACATCTTACCTATATAACGCGTTTGAATTTATTCCAGGTATAAATCAAACGTAGAAAAAACTGTAAAAGATTTTGTTCCGAAAACATATCATTTTCATTCATATCACTTCTTTAAAAATAAGAAAACATAATATAAATTCTAAACTTGTTTAAAAGTTTTGATCCAAAATCTATATACAATGATAAACAATTTTCCGTCAGATGATTGTAAAAGTTTTTGGAATAAGATTGCACTTCAATCGCTCGAGTATGTATGTCACAGAATATGATAGAGTTTGAGGAAGTACTTCATTCGAAATGGACATCTTTTAGTTGAAAAGAAGCAATAAACTTTATAGCCATAAACTTTTATTGATGTTCATTAGAAAGTGAGTATACAAAAAATATGTGATTCAGAAATTGTTATTTAATTTTATGATTCTATATATAAAAAGAAAAATGATAAATCGAAAGAATACTACAGATATTTTTGCTTCGAAGAGAAAAATAAATTCTTTTTACTTTTGTCATAAGCTAACTTAGTTTTTTCGTAAATTTCTTAAGCTTTTCTAATAGTTTTTATATTAAATTGTAGTTCCTTTATCTTTTCTGAATATCAATACGATTCATAAAAAAATTAAGCAAAGAAAAAAAATCTAAAGTATCCTCTGGAGAAACTTTACTTAAGAAATTACTTTATCACTTTGAAGATCTGTATTAATGTTTTTTTTTAATGTACACATTCTTAAAGTCTGCTTAAAACGTTTCGTAAAGTTTGCGCTGCAAACATAAATTTTTATTGTTTAAAAAGTAAAAGTAATTTGTTTTTATGTACTTTTGTTATTAAGCACAGATTAATTCCAATTTTAAAAATTCCTTGTAAAAAAAAATTTAGAGAAATTTCATTCAGAAAATGCTTTTTATTTCATTTCGTAATTGTCTTTTTTTGAAAAATATTTAATTACTTTTCTAAATACAGCACAACATGCTTTTTGTCATATCTGAGAAAACTAAAATAAACATTTAGCAAAAATCCAATCATTTTATTTTTTATCTACAATTAATGTCTTTGTTTTATGAAAAAAAAAATATACGAAATATGCTAAAAGATACTGAACGTGTTTTAAATTCAATAACAAATAAAGTGTGGCAGCTATTGAAATTATTTTTGCAAGTGATAAATGTATGAGATCGGAAATTTACTTGCTACACTTATAGACAAGGAGGCAGCGTCACGTTTTTGTAACTAATTTCAACGTCGGCGATTTTCATATATATGATAGATTAGATGGTGTAGATAAGGAAACATATAGTCAGTTGGCGCAACAGAGGGGTTATTGTCATATCAACATATTACAGCCCGCTTCAATGTGAAATGACTGGTAACGCGATAACTTTATCAATCGGTATGATTGAGTTAAAAATAACAAAGTTTATCGACATATCCAACTTTTAATTTACCGTTAAATAAAATAAATAGATTAAACAATAATTTCGGAATATCGTGCATCTTGAAATTGTATAAAAGTACTAAACCTTAAAAAATCAAAATAAATGACTTTAATTTATTAAAAAGGTATTAAAAGTAGTTGAATATAGGTGTTAAAACTTAAAACAATCGTAGATATGATCACAATGTCAAAATTGACTATCCGGGCTCTTTCGACTTTTATTACAACCATCATCAGGGGAGCAGCAGATCTTTGACGTCGTGGTGAATTTGAAAACGTAACCACTGAACTATTCCATCCCCTTTTCTAATAAATGGACTTGTCTCCAACCATAAAACCAACAGCAATTCATGAACAACGACGTCCTTAAAGATCGTCTCCTCCCGTGATCATGACTGTAATAACAATCGTAAGCGCTCGGGTAGTCAATTTTGACACTGTGTTCGAGTGTACAAAGGTTTTAAGTTTAAAAACCTATATATAACTACTTTTAGAACCTTTTAGTAAATTAGAATAATTTATTTTCATATTGTATGATTTCCTGTTTTTATTTCATTATCTGCAGTATATTCTGTTGAGCTGCTTCAAATAACAGACCAGATGTCACTGTCAAAATTCAAAATTTTGTTTGAGTGAATTTGTCGCCCTGTTGTTGGTCTACATAGATCAATAGGCAGTATAGTTTCATGTTTAGTTTCCAAATACATAGTATAAAGAGAATATTGTAATAATCATGATTTTTATGTGTTTGTGAGTGAACACGAGAACTCCGAAACAGTACTTCCGACAGATCTCTCATTTGACAAATATGTTATAGACCACTGTCCCAAGCACTGTATATATTTCCGTAAAAAATGGGGCGAACGATTAGTATTTAATCCATTTTTAAACCATTGCAAAGCATTTGTCGACCGATTCTATTAAAAAAATCTCCAAGGAAATGAGACAGAGTTTATACGATAAATATTTTCGCCATATAATCAAGCATTAGTGACTTTCAGGTAACGTCTCCAGTTTCAAAACGGGATATCCAGTGTTCGAATTCAATCGATTCCATCAAAGGAAGAAGTAGTACTAAGCGATTCAGAGGAAGATATTTATTAAGCAAAACTTCTTGCATTAAAAATTTCATTACAGTATTTTTTTCTCTATTTTACTCATGTTTAAAATGTAAGCGCTTGTTAAGTATTGATAATTACAATTTTCAATATTTTAATTTCATAAAATGTAAGCACGGTATAAGAATTTCGTTAAAGAATTTGATAATATTTGAACTTGGTAAGTGTACGTACAGTATTAAAAAAGAATATAAAGAAAAAAAGAAAAGAAAAAAGGTCGTAGAAATTTAGTTTAAAGATTCCGACAAATTGTATGCACAGTTAAAAATATGAAAGAAGAAAAAAATGGTCATAATTTTTGCAAATATTTAAAAGTGTACGCACAGTATGATAAGTTGAAAAATCTTTGATAAAATTTGTTAGCATTTGGTAAAAGATTGGTACACATTGGTTTAATTGTAGTACAACATTTTTAATTTTATTTGTGCTATTATGCTTAAGCAAACTATGTTGATGTGCAGTACAAATATGATATGGAATATTGTTATTATTGTATATTATTCTGTTGTGTACTCTATTTAAGCACTGCCTATGTAAAATAAGTCTGTGTAATGTTAATTTGTCAAAATTAATTTCACAGAGGTTTAGGGGATCGCCCATTGTTTTCAGTTTTCATCCTTGCCAGAGCCAGACGAGATTTTGGTCGAGTGGTTTTCGTTTTCAGAGGGTTTTTTTCCACTTGTTTGGGGCTCGCTGTTAAATTTCCCTACCGACAGGGATGTAAGCTAAAACCTTTTTGGAAGGCCACCCTGTTTGGTTGAACGTATCAGAAATTTACAAAAAATCTTCTTTCTTACTTTTGTTTTCTTTTCGGACATGTGCACCAATATTCAGAAAGCCGAGTGGAGTCACGTCACTTTTAAAAAATTTTAAATATACATTTGAAATGGCTATTATTTTAAATAGTAGTGCAATTATTTTTAATAAATATATATTTCGTTGTTCTCTATAGGAATTAAAAAAATAAAAATATTTAAATCAAATTGTCAAAATAATTAATTACATATATCATCGTATTACAAATCTTTTGTCTTCTGTCTACTTTTTATTCTAATGCTATTAAGTTTCGTTATTTTCCTACAAAATAACATACTGTTTCTTTTTTTTAAAATACTTTACTTAAAATACTTTTAAAATTTTCATTTATTCTTCATCAGCATATATTTTTAATATTTTTAAACACTTTTATCTATAACACATAACCACATTTTTTTTTTTTTTTACATTTATCATAAAATTACCTTTTATTTTTATTATACCAAAAAATATAACTTATATTTACAAAGATTGCTTTATTTTATTAATTTGTCTTTCGATAATAAATGTAGCTTTTTATTTTAACCATCTTATTGAGATGAAATTAAAGTTCCTAATCTATAATTTAATTTTTCATTTCCTTCGAATATTTTTTTCTGCATGACTTAATATACAATCTGCAAGCACTCGATTTTTATTCTTTGAGACGAGGATTTAATTAGGTTTAAAATATCAGATACATTTGTTTTATTAAAGATTTATTACCATTTCGCTCTATTCCATTTTTTAATAATTGTATAATTGTTATATGCCATGATACAATAGAATTAAACTTACTATCAATTAGTTGTAATAGTTTTTAGTGACTTTCTCTTATTTCTTTTTTTTTAATTGCTATTTTATAAGAAATTGAATATATAAATAAATAAGCCAATATTTGTATCAGACGTATAATATAAAACTAAACAAACATAAAAGCATTTTACTAATAGTATTATTTTTTCGGTAAAATATTTTTTTCTTTACCTTTTCACTTTTAAAATTTTTTATACTAAGTATTGGATATAAACCAATAGTTTAAAGTATTAAATTAAAAAAAAAAAACAGTATTCACGAATTAAAAGCAATAAAAAAAGAAAAACTACTTTTTATCTATATGTTATAATGAGTGTAATTATATTTCATAAGTTATATGTCAATGTAATAACTGCTTGTACATATGTGTTTTCTTTCTGTATCAGAAATATCCTTTTATTTATTTATTTATCTATTTCCTCTTTTTAATGATGTAAAAATATGTACTGCCAGGAAAGACTAAAATTGGATCTTACTCTCAAAATAAAAATGCTACAGAATGTGATACTTTGACAGGACCAAAGTAAATTACGAGTGGAACGAGATCAACCCTTCCTCTCGAAAAATCCATTCTCACGAGAAAAGGAAGGCACATCAAGCCACCCCTCCCTGCACATGTTTAAATAGGAAAACAATTAATGGTGACAGAGGTGAAGGGTTCACCAAATCACGAAAGACCAAATAGAGAAAACTTATAATATTCACTCTCACACGCGAAAAAAGAAAAAATGGAGTTCTATGAATTTGAAGAAAAGAGGTTATTCATTCATATATTTTTTTCTCCAGAAGACGAGAGCCTCTCATTCCTGTTCTCAAGAATTAATTTAGCCTCTGAACGATATCCGCTTTAACTGAAGGGCTTGCACCGCAAGTGCCCGCCGGAAAAGTCCATACTGAATGCCGCTAGCGCCCGCCCGGAAACTCCATACGGAAAACCGCAAGAACCCGCCAGGAAACTCCATACTGGAAGCCGTACGTGCCCGCCGGGAACGTCCATACTGAAAGCCGCAAATGCCCGCATCATAACCGATGTCCGCTGGCTGGCCGCTAAAAGAGTGCCCCCGTTGAAGCTACATGCCTGAGGTACGGTGTGCCCCTGCAAACTCATGAAAAGTGCCTGTTGTGCGCCCGTGCAAAAATCAAAACTACTGAAAAGTGACGGATATGCGCCCTTGCAAAAACCGCAGCTACTGATATTATAAGGCCTAGAGAAAACTACTCTACAGATAAGAATTTAGTGAAATATTAGCAAAGAGTAAGAATCTTCTTATTTTCTTGTTATTATTTTTCCTGGCATACTTTTAGTTTGATTATTTTTATTAGCACATTTTTGAGATATGCGCGCGATAGATTCTTATCTTAAATTCAAGGTTAAAATGATTCACTTATATCATTAAAAATTTATAATTTTATTTACTCATGTGCTGTGACTATTTGTTGTATTGCAATAATTAATTTGATGGATAATTATATCCACTCAATCAAAAAAAAAACATTCTTTAATAATAATAATAATAAAATAAATAAAATTATAAATTTTTAATAATGTACGTGAATCATTTTAACCTTGAATTTAAGATAAGAATATATCGCTCGCATATCTCGAAAATGTACTAATAAAAATAACCCAACTAAAAGTATGCCAGGAAAAAGAATAACAAGAAAAAAAGAAGATTCTTACTCTTTGCTGATATTTCACTAAGTTCCTATCTGTAGAATAGTTCTCTAGGCCTTGTAATCTCAGTAGCTGCGGTTTTTGCAGGGGCGCATTATTTCACTAAGTTCCTATCAGTAGAATAGTTCTCTAGGCCTTGTAATCTCAGTAGCTGCGGTTTTTGCAGGGGCGCATTATTTCACTAAGTTCCTATCTGTAGAATAGTTCTCTAGGCCTTGTAATCTCAGTAGCTGCGGTTTTTGCAGGGGCGCATTATTTCACTAAGTTCCTATCTGTAGAATAGTTCTCTAGGCCTTGTAATCTCAGTAGCTGCGGTTTTTGCAGGGGCGCATTATTTCACTAAGTTCCTATCAGTAGAATAGTTCTCTAGGCCTTGTAATCTCAGTAGCTGCGGTTTTTGCAGGGGCGCATTATTTCACTAAGTTCCTATCAGTAGAATAGTTCTCTAAGATTTATAATATCCAGTATCTGCGTTTTCTGCAGGGCGCATATCTGGCACTTTTCAGTAGTTGAGATTTTTGCAGGGTTGCACAACAGGTACTTTTCCGGTATTTGCAGGGGTGCACCGTACCTCAGGCATGTAGCTTCAACGGGGGGGACTCCTTTAGCGGCCAGCCAGCGGACATCGGTTATCATGCGGGCATTTGCGACTTTCAGTATGGACTTTCCCGGTGGGCACTTATGGCTTCCAGTATGGAGTTTCCCGGCGGGCAGTAGCGGCATTCAGTATGGAATTCCCGGCGAGCACTTGCGGTTTCAAGTCTCCTGTCAAAGCGAATATCGTTCAGAGGCTAAATTAATTCTTGAGAACATCGTCTGGAGAAAAAAAATAAATGAATGAATAATCTGTTTTCTTCAAAGTCATAGAACTCCCTTTTTTCTTTTTTTTATGTGGGAGTGACTAACAAGGAGAGTGCCAAGCTTGGTAATCACAGATTTTGATTATTTATATATATATTGTAAGGTAGAAGCCCCTTAGTCTCAGGTTCAATGGATTTTATACAACGCTCTTTAGTTCTCCAGAAATGGGGAACTTAAATACTTACTTTGTAACGAAATAACTGCGTTGGTCGTAGCTCAATTGGTATGGCTTCTGCTCGTTGTTCCGAGAGCCCGGGTTCGGTGCCGGAACGCGCTACGTTTGTTTTTCGTATTTTTTTTTTATAAATATAGTTGTAATTATAATTTAATAATCTCAATAAAAAAATTTGTTGACATAATTAAATTTTAATTTAGCATTTGGGATTTTTAAACCATTATTAAACATTTCTCCTCATATAAAGAGCTTTAAAAAATTGAATCATTGACTAGTAAAAATTCAAAAATCGTTACAAAATCAGCATATTTACTATCGAATTATAGAATTCTTTTACAATCGCAATAAAAAACGAAGATATTTCAGATGCTGGATTATTTGTTAAAAATCCATTGTTTTGCAAAAAAAAAAAAAAAATTACAGTACTATATAATTATGCTACAACGTAAGTATTTAAGTTGTGTTATAATATTAGACCCCCATTTCTCGAGAACTAAGGAGCGTTGTATAAAATCCATTGAACCTGAGACTAAGGGGCTCCTACGCTACAACATATATAAAAATAACCAAAATCTGTGATTGCCAAGCTTGGCACTCTCCTTGTAAGATAATTTTTCTATATTTGGTCTTTCGTGATTTGGTGAACTCTTCACCTCTGTCACCATTATTTTTTTTTCCTATTCAAACGTGTGCAGGGCGGGGTGGCTTGATCTGCATTCCTTTTCTCGTGAGAATGGATTTTTCGAGAGGAAGGGGTGATCTCGTTCCGATCGTAATTTACTTTGGTCCTGTCAAAGTATCACATTCTGTAGCATTTCTATTTTGAGAGTAAGATCCAATTTTGGTCTTTCCTGGCAGCATTTATTTTTACACCATTAAAAAGAGGAAATAGATTAATAAATAAAAAAATGATATTTCTGATACAGAAAGAAAACACATATGCACAAGCAGTTATTACATTCACATATAACTTATGAAGTATAATTACACTCATTATAACATATAACTAAAAAAATCTTTTTTTTTCTTTTAATGTTATTTGTGATTTTTTTTTAAATTTAATACTTTAAACTATTGGTTTATATCCAATAATTATCCCGTTTTGGATAAGGAAAAAGAAAATATGAAGGCGAATTGAGTTTTTGTATGAACTATGTCCAAAGAGAGTTTTCTGTTTAGCGCCTTCTTTTGTTCTGACTTCGCTGATTATATCATTAAAAATTTATAATTTTATTTACTCATGTGCTGTGACTATTTGTTGTATTATAAGAATTAATTTGATGGATAATTATATCCACTCAATCAAAAAAAATATTCTTTAATAATAGTAATAATAAAAAGTAAGTAATAATTATAAATGAATAAAATTTTATTTTCTAAAAATACTTCGTCTTTCTTCCATTTCCTTCCCTCACAATTATTTAACATTTTTCTCTTTCAGGTATCATTTCTATTTTAGGATTATTTTATATTTTATGCCAATTTTTACAGAAGTGCTAAAATAATTTTTTTTATTCCCCAAATAATATAATTTAATTCCCACATTTTGAGTTCAGCTTAACGAACCTCCTTGCCTTCATTTTACAGCGCCTCACAATGCCACCGAGAATATAAGACATAAGTACTACCACTGCCCCTCCCTTCTCCTTCCCCTCCTTCCCTTAAAGGTTGCGCCGGTTATTTTCGGCTCAACACTAAGTTGAATGCAACAATGTCTGTAAGTCAAAGATCATTAGACAAAATAGTACTATCTCGTCTTCTGAATTTATTTGTATGTTTTAATCGTCTTCATCGTAAGAAAAACATGTTTACGGAGACAGATATGTTTTGAGAAAAAAAGAAAGAAAAAAAACGAACGGTAAAGTACTGTCCCGCAAAGAATATGATTGCCGATATATTAACAAAGCCCGCACACAAACCTATATTTCAAAAACATCGAAACAATTTAAATTTAGCTAATCGAATGCTAAGTACGTGTACAACATTCTTTTGTTTATTCGCAATTTTAAGCATTATTACGCCACACGTTGCGTCAGATATCAAATGATGTCTGTATGAGGAGATATAGCAAAACTATAGCCGGATAGCCACACCATACTTTACGCATTAACATGCGACATGACATTGGTTCAATTCAGTTACAATCTATAGTAGGCTTATAGGCTCTTGCTTCAATGTCTATGGAACACATCGATGCAAACAAGCACCTGGTTGTTAAATTAATTCGTCGTAAAACAAAATAAAAAATCCGCTGAAAGCAAATAAATTCAGCTTATGTTTTGTAAGAAATATGTATCATATGAAAATATGTATCTAACGGTCTCTTGCATGGTCATAGAAAAGATTTTCAATGATGATGATTACTGGAAGATAATAATCCTCATACTGCACCATCATGGCATTTGTCGTGGCATGTTAATTTATGTTAAACGGTTAAGGATGACAAACTACATTACTTACGCCCCATCTAAGCTGAACTCAAGATGGCTTGGTCTTAGCAGACCAAGAATCTCTTAGCGCTCGTCCTTTACTATGACTGACGTCCCCAGACTATCTCAAGAAAGATAATCGTCGAAAAGGGTTTCTAAAAATTGCTGCAGATTCAAATTCTCAAACTTACTGTCTGACACTGCTGCAGCGCTACAAATAGAGGATGCTCAGCGATGTTCCTTCTTTTTAAATTTCATCATGAACAACGTAGATAGCCAATGTTCCTTTTAAATATTTGGATAGATGCGGTATCTTTTAGCTATAATGGCGAAGAGTATATAATGCAGAAGCTGTATTTTCGTACTTACCTGATGCTGCTCTACAACTTTTAGACCGGGAGGCGACCGCGTAAACGACCACCTCAACGAGTTCATGATTGAAATTCAGGGATGAAATTCTCGATTAGCATATTAAAATGGAACTGGTCTGCCACCTCATATCTTGGTGGAACATCCGGACAGACTGGATTTTAGTGGTTGAATTTCAGGTCCCCAACCACCGCATCGAATTCACGGATGAAATTCATGCACTAAATACTGCTCTATTAGCATAATGAAATGGAACTGATCTGCCCCCTCATACCTTGGTGGAACACCCGGGCAGACTGGATTTTAGTGGTTGAATTTCAGGTCCCCAACCACCTCAAAGATTTTACGTGAAAACTTGGTGTCAAATTAAAATTAAAAATTAAGTTTTCGAATTTCTCTGTCTCTCACCACGCGGGCGATCATTTTCGTCACCCTGACCACTTTTATTCAGCTTTGTTGGATTTTTCTTTGACGACTTATAGATATATTTCCATATTACAGATTATTTTTAATATACTGTTGGGTTTTCCCCATGACAACTACGCGCATCATTCAAACACCGCAGGTTAAAAAAAACGTGCTATTTTTCTCTATTTGAATAATTGGCCAAATAGAGTCCTGTTGCAATGTCTGCAGACTGTTTGTGATTGATTAAATATGAGCAATTAAACATTTGAAAATCTACTTCTATCATATGGCTAAGTAAAGAATATTGCTGCCTACCAAATTTTATAACAATGGTGTAAGAAAATTATTTTAAATGTATCGTTTTAAATTTGACGCAATTTTCCCAACCTTTATAAACTAAGTTTTAACATACTATGTAGAATACATATAAAATTATACATAAAATATAGGGCTACACAAAATAATGGAAGTACATTTCCGGCTATAGACTGTGATTGCTGAATGCTGTTTTTCAAATATGTTATGCGTTTTCTAAAACGATTCCTTTGGCATCTTCTTTACGTATTTAAACTGCGTAATATTCCGGAAGTGTTGGGAATTGTTTCATAATCTATGCTTTACGCATGATTTTGCTTGCTTCTTTAGTATAGAGAAATTCATATATATCTTATAAAATACTCTAAGTCAGTTGAAAGTTTTATCAGCTTGGTTCGTCTGTCAGTCTGTTTGACGGGCTGTCAGTTCTCTAATGTTCGCTAATATACTTGGATTATTATGAAATCTCTATATTATACTGACGTTTAACGTTTGAAGTTGGAATGTATATATTTTACCATTTGTTTAACGAGACACTCAAAATCATTCAAATACTGTATGATTTATTGACGATAACAGTTTCATGTGTTTTTAATAGTGTTACATTGCATCAAACTTTACGAAAGTATTTTTACTTGTTGATATGCATCGCTGTAATTTTCATATTATTCGTTCTTTTACAGGTTCATAAAAAACTGTTCTATTATATTATTGTCTATAGGTAGAAATCATTTACATTGTATTTTATGCGTGGTATACAACATAGGGAATTTTATATTTGTTATGCCGCACGATAACGTTTCTCTATAATAACTTTTTCACGTAATTATTTAAAGTTCATTAGAAAGAGGAACAGAATAATTAGCGTCTATCACAGAAATTAGGAGGAAGTGCGTTTTCATCTGTGTTATGTAATTTCAGTTTTATTATGTGGTTTGTATAAAAAGCTCTATATCATGTAAAGGGGTGTTCAAAATAATTTGAATTGCCGTCTGTAAATAGTAATATCTGAATGTGTATGTTCAATTGTCAGCCACAATTTTCGCCATTAAACTTTTCGTACTTGCATTCAGTACCAGACAGCTGCATAGAAATCACATAAATTGCGTGTAATATGTGTTGTTGAAGTGAGTTCCAACATGGGGAAAGATTTTCCGAGTCAAAAATCTACACTTTCTTTAAAAAATACTCATTTTTAGATTGTGATCCATATTTTTTTATGAAATAACTCGGCTCTCGCTACATTGACATTATTGTTCATTTTTATACCATATAACTCATTAGTGAAACATTGGATTATTTTCATTTTCCCTAAATTATTTATGCTATGAGAATCAATCAATTCCGAGAACGTTTTTTTGATATTTTGTATTGGATTTTAAAATATTTAGTGGTTTAATTTTTCCTTTTCCTTTAAATGATGGAGTGTAGTCACATCCAGCATAAGCGTGTAGAAATGGTAATGCTTTGCAGATCTCAGAACCTAAATCTAGACACAATTTTGTGCAATTGAGTGCTTGAAATCTATTTGATGATGTTATCCAGATTTCCTGTTGTGACAGTGTATTAATAATTCCAAATAATATTATGAGTATATCTGTATCTGACGCTCTAATAAGTGCTATGCGATATGAAGATTTTTATTAAAATGAAACATAATACGCGTGTCAGCTTCTTCGTGATGACATTCAAAATCCTGTACTTCTGTTTTAACGGTATTAATTTCGTGTACTTGGCGTGAAAAGCATGATTCTTCCACTGTTAGAAAGATTTTTTTTATCGTTTATTATTGTAACTAAATAATTGTTTTCCCAATGCTGAGATAGAAACTATTGCTCTTTTAAATTCAATATTGTTTAAACTTTTCTGGACTTTACTATCTCTAATTTGAGTTTCTCCTATAAACTGATACGGTATGCTATTTTCTCGCCGTTTTTGACGTTCAGGATCTTTTATAGAGGGTGATCTGTATACATCAAAAATAAGATAGATTTCTCTCGCAGTAGTACAACAGATTTTTCTTAATGTATGTTCCGAGATTTTTCCATATCTTTGCGGAAGAATACCGATTGTGCGTAATAAATGAAACTCGTCTTTTAAATAAATTTCCTCATTAAAACATTTTTCCCGTTGAATACTATTTGTCAAAACGGTTGCGAGCTTACATTTTTATGTTTGTAACATATCACCATTATAGTGAAATAATGCTGGTGGCACAGGCGAGCACTATTAAGTGCATGAATTTCATCCGTGAACTCGATGAGGTGGTTAGGGACCTGAAATTCAATCACTAAAATCCAGTCTGGCCGGGTGTTCCACCAAGATATGAGGTGGCAGACCAGTTCCATTTCATTATGGTAATCGATCAGTATTTAGTGCATTAATTTCATCCGTGAACTCGATGAGGTGGTTGGGGACCTGAAATTCAACCACTAAAATCCAGTCTGCCCGGGTGTTCCACTAAGATATGAAATGGTAGACTAGTTCCATTTTAATATGCTAATCTAGTTCTATTTAGTGCATGAATTTCATTCATGCACTCGATGAGGTGGTAGTTTATGTGGTCGCCCAGCTAGAAAAAGTTTGCAAAAAAAAAAAGTGCACAAAATCCGAGCGTATTTGGCACCTCTACTTGTGTATAAAAAGTGCAAACTGAAATGTGCAAAAAAAGTGCAAACTGAATTGTGCACAAAAATTGCATAATCAGAGGTGCCAAATACGCTCAGATTTTGTGCACTTTTTTCTTTTTGCACTTTTTCTGCATACGAAATAATCCCTAAATTTTGCAGTTTTTATGCACAATCAGAGGTGCCAAATACGCTCAGATTTTGTGCACTTTTTCTGCATACGAAATAATCCCTGAATTTTGCAGTTTTTATGCACAATCAGAGGTGCCAAATACGCTCAGATTTTGTGCACTTTTTATTTTACACATTTTTTGCATACCAAATAATTCCTAAATTGTGCATTTTTTATGCATAATCAGAGTCTCTGATTATGCATAAAAAATGCCCAATTTAGGATATTTTTGGCATGCAAAAAATGTGTAAAATATAAAGTGCACAAAATCTGAGCGTATATGGCACCTCAGATTTTGTGCATTTCTTCAAGTAGATTTTTTGCATACCGAACATTTTAAGCATATATTTAAATCAAGATTCAGCTTACTATGAAATTTACAGCTATCAATGTATAATAAACCCACTTTTGGAAAGATGCATAATTATACATAGGATTATGAACAATAATTTTATCAGACATGGTACAAGTTCACCAACATGCGGAAAAAGATAATAAGCTTAAATTTAAATATGTAAATTTTATAATTAAATATAACACTACATACAGTAAAAAACATGTCCAATATTGTTAAAACCCAATAAGAGAAAATTATTACACTTACTTGAAAAGAGCTGCACTAAATTCCAGTTATTAGTTGAAAATGTTTTAACTAATGTATTTGAACTTAGAAAAAGGCATTAAAAAAAAATCAACTTTACTTATTTTTGTTTATTTACACAAGTGCGATCAGCTTTTTCTAGTCATTTCACTTCCAATCCAGTCATTGAAAATTTTGATTGTTGCAACTGGATGCAATCATTTTTCTGATTGCAAAGAGCTTTGATAGACGACTGCTAAAATCTAGCTGCTGTTGGGAAAATGTGAAAGAAACCACAGCACACACAAAAAAAATGACCATTGCAGTACAGCTGCTGCATTTATTTGAAATCACAACATAAATAATAAACTAATGGTACTCTGTTCCGGTAATGTAATGTATACAGTAAATGTTCCGGACTTAAATTTTCTTGCTTTTAGATTTAAACAAAATAAATTCTGACAGTCACATTGTGGAGGTGTATCTTTGGATGATTTACTTTTATCACATCAATTTCAAGCTGTATCATGTTTGTTTCCTGTGTAAAAAAAAAATAAATAAA
The DNA here is from genome assembly GCA_963931845.1 of Maratus michaelseni. NCBI lineage: Eukaryota > Metazoa > Arthropoda > Arachnida > Araneae > Salticidae > Maratus > Maratus michaelseni. The sequence continues at coordinate 99,861,793 of OZ007591.1, forward strand.
TAAATAAATCATGCAAAAATATGCAAACTGAACTACTTTACAGACATTACATAAATATAAGAATTCAATATTAGATTTTATTAAGTAGATTGTTTTTCTACAGGAAAAAATAATAGTTAAAATTCACTTATTTTCATGTGTAATATATGGACAAACTGGAAAATGTTGTTCATATAAACAATTTCTCAAATCTCAAACTTGAAATTTACTATCTATACTATTAAAAATGCATGTGTGTAACTATGTATCTATATTAACCTCAAAGGCTCAGACTGTTGGGTGCAGAGCTGAGAAATTATTAATAAAGTTGCATAATAGGAAGGACCATAAAAAAAAAAATTCCAAAATTTTAATTAGATTTTTTTTTGTTATGTGAATTTTGTTTATGTTTTGTGATTTTTGCTCAGCCAATTTATATTCAGAGTTGCTAGAGGAAAGGGGGGAAGGGAAGAAGTAGTTGTCAGAAGAAATATATAAAATTTAGGAAGCTTGAACAGTATATATTTTTTTTAAATGTTTGTGTGTGAATGTGAACGAAAAATTTGATTTTCAATTAATTTTTAAATAAAAGATCATTTTTACATAGTGTTCTCATTTGATGTTTTTCAAAGGGTGCTGCACCCTGCCCTTTTCCTTTAAACTTGCCGATGCACCCTGTCCGTTTTAGATAATGATATTGTAAAAGCGCCCTGCTCATTTTCCCCCCAGTAGCTTCTTTTTGTATCTTCTACATATGTTTTAATATTTGGCTTTTTCCTCTCATACCTCCCCCCCACCCTAAAAAAAAAACAGATGCAACAACTGCATATTGTATTTCTTTTAAATGCTAAAAAGATGTAAATTAACAACATAATACAAATATAACTTTTATTAGGTTGTTCGACATGTTTTGACTCACTCCGGGTCATTTTCAAAAACATTTTGAACAACATTTTCCAAATCTCAAACTAGAAATTTACTCTAGATTAATTTTAACACAATTATTCAAATTCTTGGCCCGGACATTTTTTGTCCAGTTGGAAAATTACAACTAGTGATGCACAGAATATTTGGTATGTATTCGGCCATACTACAAATATTTAATTAGGCTGAAAATAGGTCGCACTCGGCCTAACCAAATATCAAACTATTCAGTTTTGCTGAATATCTTTATATATGGCCCAACCAAACAGGCTTTTAAAAATATTTTCAAAAAATTTAGTTAAATTTTATTTTTAACTGTTAATAAGTAAAGATATCCCGGAAAATTAAGAAGTAGAATTATATTCAAATAAGAGAGATTACTTGTACATTTATGTATTTCCTGTTTGAAAAGTAACAACTAAGAAAATTAACTGTTAATGATGACATTCATAAGAACTAATAATGCATAAATGTAAGATCGTGAACATTGTTTTCTTTTTCAAAACTGAGTGTTTCTAAACAAACATAATGGAAGATAATGTGCAGCTTTCAGGGTAAAGGTGAAAATAAGCACTCGCCAGTCGCCATTCATCGATTAAACTTTAAAAACTGGCCAAATGCAGGATTTCCTGATTGCCCTTAATTTTGCGATTTTTCAGCATCCATTCGACGAAATTCGTAATTTTTATGTACCCAGTTGAAGAAATTCATGGCTTTTATGTGCCCGTTCCAAGAAATTTACGATTTTCTGTACATAATCAACAAAATTCATGATTTTTTACACAGCAATCGATAAATTTCATGATTTTTACGCATTTGATCGATGAAATTCATGATTTTTAGACGTTCGATCGATAAAATACATGATTTTTACATGCTCAGTTGATACAATTAATTTTTTTTACACGCCCGGTCAACAAATTTCATTATTTTTATGCGTTCGGTCGATAAAATACATGATTTTTACACGCTCGGTTGATAAAATTAATTATTTTTACACGCCCGGTCAATGAATTTCATTATTTTTACATGCTTGGTCAATAAAAATTCCTGATTTTTACATGCTTGGTCGATAAAATTCATAATTTTTACACGCTCGGCCGATAAAATTCATGATTTTTTCACGCTCGGTCGATAAAATTCATGATTTTTTCACGCTCGGTCGATAAAATTCATGATTTTTTTCACACTCGGTCGATAAAATTCATGATTTTTTTCACACTCAGTCGATAAAATTCATGATTTTTTCACACTCGGTCGATAAAATTAATTATTTTTACATGCCTGGTCAACGAATTTCATTATTTTTACATGCTCGGTCAATAAAAATTCCTGATTTTTACATGCTCGGTCGATAAAATTCATAATTTTTACACGCTCGGTCGATAAAATTCATGATTTTTACACGCTTGGTCGATAAAATTCATGATTTTTCACACTCGGTCATTAAAATTCATGATTTTTTCACGCTCAGTCGATAAAATTAATTATTTTTACACGCCCAGTCAACGAATTTCATTATTTTTACTCGTTCGGTCGATAAAATACATGATTTTTACATGCTCGGTTGATAAAATTAGTTATTTTTACACGCCCGGTCAACGATATTTTTACTCGTTCGGTCGATAAAATACATGATTTTTACATGCTCGGTTAATAAAATTAATTATTTTTACATGCCCGGTCAACAAATTTCATTATTTTTACGCGTTCGATCAATGAAATTCATGATTTTTACAAGTTCAATCTACAAAATTAAGGATTTTTACGCGTTCGATCTACGAAATTCAGGATTTTTACGCGGTCGATCGACGAAATTCAGGATTTTTACGCGGTCGATCGACGAAATTCAGGATTTTTAGAGTGTCAACAATACTCCAGATTGTAAAACATGCAATGGGGAGTTATGAGATGAAAAAAAAAAAGCAAAATATTAATTGGTTATTTTTTTAAACCAAAAACATTGGGAAGGAGGTGTCCATTAATGGCATATCTACATAGCTGCAACCTTGGCATAATCGTAATTGTGAGGGCCGCAAGATAACAAAATTCCTAAACAGCGTAATTAAACTGGACACTGTAATAAAATATAATGTAATAAGATTTATTAAATTATAAAATAATACTTACATGAGATGTATCAACAAGTCTCTGTTCAATCACATTTTACTAGCAGCTAAGCTTCCACTCTGGAAGAGAAGAAAATCAATAACAACCCAATACAAAATGGCTTATAACTGAATATAAGAACATTTTATAAATTTATTTTAATTCACAGAAGAAGCTACAAAGTTTAATTAATCAAAGTTTAACTAAATTAATTAAAAAAGTTTTAAGACTATACTCTTTTTAAGTTATAACTCAAAGCTAAAGCACAGTTTGTTTTTTTCTGTAAAGGCTTCTTGTAAAAAGGTCTGGTTCATAAAATGGCAGTATCTGTGTTAAATATTATGTAAAATTGTTTTATAATTTAACTTTTAATACTTTAGTCTGAAATATGAAAATATTAGGCCAGCCGAATATTCGGTATACTTGTGGGCTGAATATTCAGTATTCGGCCAAAATCGCTATTCAGTGCCTCCTTAGTTTATAGTAATTTAAATTTACTTTATAAGCTTTTAAAATTTTCGTAATTACATTTTAAAAGTTACAGATTACTAACTAATATGCTAAAACATATGTATCAACAATTATACATCCCAAGAAGGAAATCCATATACTGCGATATTTTTTAATATTCCTTTAGATTCCGGTTTCAGAGGTTTTATCAAATAAATACTTGACAAAGTTGATTACATAGTTAAATATTATGTACTTTATGATTAAAATAAGTTGGCTATTATTTACTTTGTGGAGGAGGAAGAGGGGAAGGGGATCAAAAAGTATGTTTACCTCCTGTGAACAAAAACAGCATTTTGGCCTTGAATGAGGGTTCCTGCAGTGGAGTTCCCCCCCCCCCGCCCCCCCAACAAATTTTGACAAACAAAATCAAAGCTTATTTTTATATATTTTAAATAATTTTTTAGTTTACTTTCAATTAATAACTCCAAAATAATATTCATCCACAATTACTTATTATAAACACATTATTTAATTTTACTGAATAATTTATTTATATTTAATAATAGAAGTTAAAATGTTTTGATTTAACTTGGTTATTAGGGTGGGTCGAAAAAACCGAAATTTATATAATCGAAACGTAATAGTGCGGAAAATTTGCCATGGTAATAAGGAATAAATTCACAAAATATTACACCAAATGGTTAATATCTTTTAAATATCTTTTATTGCCGCAAAGAGGGCAAAGTTTAAAAAAAACGCATTTTTTTTTTTTTTTTTTTTTTTTTTAATTAAATTATCCAACTATACCAATACAATTTCTAATAGAATGCAAAAGCTACATCAAGATGTTAGTAATGTTCCAATAAAATGTCATTATGGTGAAATTATTTCTATTACCGCCGCAGGGGCAGCCAAAATTTTGAAAAAAAAAAACGGCAAAAATTTCAATTTTCCGTTTTTTACTTTTTTTCAAATTCATATTATATGTCTACTATTAAAAAAATTTACATTATATCTAGTAATACCTAATAAATGTCTAGTAATTTTGATGATCGGGATTGCCAACCAAGGGCGAGAGGGGCCCGCCCCTCTTAAATTTTGGAAAAAAGGGCTTTTTGAAGAAATTTTTGCGATTTTATGGTAAATTTAAGGATTTTTTTAGTAGGGGCGACCTTTTACATAAATTCCCCCTCAATTTTCACTTTTTCTCCCCCCTCCCAACAAAAAATCTCTAAAAAGTTCCGGAAAATCCCCAAAATCACTTCAAAAAAACACATTTCTCTCAAATTTAGGGGGGAGGGGGCCTCTCTCGCCCCTGGTTGGCAATGCTCATGATCAAAATTACTATACATTTATAAGTTATTACAAGCTATAATGTAAATTTATTTAATTCTAGACATATAATAAAAAGTAAAAACTTCAAAAACAAAAATTGAAATTTTTGCCGGTTTTTTTTTTTCAAAATTTTGACTGCCTCTGCAGCGGTAATAGAAATGATTTCGACCCGATTGATTATGTCAGAAACTAAACAAATGTTTTGATTTATCACTCAAGGTCAGAAATCTCATTTTTTAAATCAAAATATTTTTACTTTCATTATTAAATATAAATAAATTAGTCAATAAAATTAAGTGGGGGGGGAGGGGGCTTCAAAAAGTATGTTTACCTCCTGTGAACCAAAAAAAAAGAGCTAGTTTTGACCTTGAATGAGGGTTCCTGCAGTAGAGTTCCCCCCCCCCCCCCCAACAAATTTTGACAAACAAAATCAAAGAATATTTTATATATTTTAAATAATTTTTTAGTTTACTTTCAATTAATAATTCCAAAATAATATCCATCCACATTTACTTATTATAAACACATTATTTAATTTTATTGAATCATTTATTTATATTTAATAATAGAAGTTAAAATGTTTTGATTTAACTTGGTTATTAGGGTGGGTCAAAAAAACTGAAATTTATATAATCGAAACGTAATAGTGCGGAAAAGTTGCCATTGGTAATAAGGAATAAATTCACAAAATATTACACCAAATGGTTAATATCTTTTAAATATCTTTTACCGCCGCAAAGAGGGCAAAATTTAAAAAAATCGCTTTTTTTTTTTTTTTTTTAAATTATTTAACCATACCAATACAATTTCTAATAGAATGCAAAAGCTACATCAAGATGTTAGTAATGTTCCAATAAAATGTCATTATGGTGAAATTATTTCTATTACCGCCACAGAAGCAGTCAAAATTTTGAAAAAAAAAACGGCAAAAATTTCAATTTTCCGTTTTTTACTTTTTTTCAAATTCATATTATATGTCTACTATTAAAAAAATTTACATTATGCCTAGTAATAACTAATAAATGTCTAGTAATTTTGATGATGGGGATTGCCAACCAAGGGCGAGAGGGGCCCGCCCCTCTTAAATTTTAGAAAAAAGGGCTTTTTGAAGAAATTTTTGCGATTTTATGGTAAATTTAAGGATTTTTTTAGTAGGGGGGACCTCTTACATAAATTCCCCCTCAATTTTCACTTTTTCTCCCCCTCCCAACAAAAAATCTCTAAAAAGTTCCGGAAAATCCCCAAAATCACTTCAAAAAACCCCTTTCTCTCAAATTTAGGGGAGGGGGGGTGGACCCTCTCTCACCCCTGGTTGGCAATGCTCATGATCAAAATTACTACACATTTATAAGTTATTACAAACTATAATGTAAATTTATTTAATTCTAGACATATAATAAAAATTAAAAACTTTAAAAACGAAAAATTGAAATTTTTGCCGTTTTTTTTTCAAAATTTTGACTGCCTCTGCAGCGGTAATAGAAATGATTTCGACCCGATTGATTATGTCAGAAACTAAACAAATGTTTTGATTTATCACTCAAGGTCAGAAATCTCATTTTTTAAATCAAAATATTTTTACTTTCATTATTAAATATAAATAAATTAGTCAATAAAATTAAGGGGGGGGGGGCTTCAAAAAGTATGTTTACCTCCTGTGAACCAAAAAAAAAAGAGAGCTAGTTTTGGCCTTGAATGAGGGTTCCTGCAGTAGAGTTCCCCCCCCCCCCAAACAAATTTTGACAAACAAAATCAAAGCATATTTTATATTTTTTTAATAATTTTTTAGTTTACTTTCAATTAATAATTCCAAAATAATATTCATCCACATTTACTTATTATAAACACATTATTTAATTTTATAGAATCATTTATTTATATTTAATAATAGAAGTTAAAATGTTTTGATTTAACTTGGTTATTAGGGTGGGTCGAAAAAACCGAAATTTATATAATCGAAACGTAATAGTGCGGAAAAGTTGCCATTGGTAATAAGGAATAAATTTACAAAATATTACACCAAATGGTTAATATCTTTTAAATATCTTTTACCGCTGCAAAGAGGGCAAAGTTTAAAAAAAACGCATTTTTTTTTTTTTAAATTAAATTATCCAACTATACCAATACAATTTCTAATAGAATGCAAAAGCTACATCAAGATGTTAGTAATGTTCCAATAAAATGTCATTATGGTGAAATTATTTCTATTACCGCCGCAGGGGCAGCTAAAATTTTGAAAAAAAAAACGGCAAAAATTTCAATTTTCCGTTTTTTACTTTTTTTCAAATTCATATTATATGTCTACTATTAAAAAAATTTACATTATATCTAGTAATAACTAATAAATGTCTAGTAATTTTTATGATGGGGTTGCCAACCAAGGGCGAGAGGGGTCTGCCCCTGTTAAATTTTGGAAAAAAGGGCTTTTTGAAGAAATTTTTGCGATTTTATGGTAAATTTAAGGATTTTTTTAATAGGGGAGAAATCTTACATAAATTCTCCCTCAATTTTCACTTTTTCTCCCCCCTCCCAATAAAAAATCTCTAAAAAGTTCCGGAAAATCCCGAAAATCACTTCAAAAAACCCCTTTCTCTCAAATTTAGGGGGGGGGGGCTCTCTCGCCCCTGGTTCGCAATGCTCATGATAAAAATTACTACACATTTATAAGTTATTACAAGCTATAATGTAAATTTATTTAATTCTAGACATATAATAAAAATTAAAAACTCTAGAAAAAACGAAAAATTGAAATTTTTGCCGGTTTTTTCAAAATTTTGACTGCCTCTGCAGCAGTAATAGAAATGATTTCGACCCACCCTATTGATTATGTCAGAAACTAAACAAATGTTTTGATTTAACGCTCAAGGTCAGAAATCTCATTTTTTAAATTAAAATATTTTAACTTTCGTTATTAAATGTAAATGAATTAGTCAATAAAATTAAGTGGGGGGGGGGGGGGCTTCAAAAAATATGTTTACCTCCTGTGAACAAAAAAAAGAGCTAGTTTTGGCCTTGAATGAGGGTTCCTGCAGCAGAGTTCCCCCCCCCCCCCCCCCCCCACCCCCAACAAATTTTCACAAACAAAATCAAAGCATATTTTTATATTTTTTAAATAATTTTTTAGTTTATTTTCAATTAATTCGAAAATAATTTTCAATAATAAAAGTTAAAATGTTTTGATTTAACTTGGTTATGTTAGAAACAAAACAAATGTTTTGATTTAACTGGGAGTTATCTGAGAAACAAAACAAATGTTTTGATATAACTGGGTTATGTCAGAAACAAAACAAATGTTTTGATTTAACTGGGTTATGTCAGAATCATTGTTCGAAATTAGCAGTCAGTTGTCAAATGCAACTACATAGCATTTGACGACTACAAAATTGTTCCCGGGAGTTAAATTTGATGCCTAACCCTTTTTAACACTTATTTTTTGTTTAACTTAGCCAATCACTCGCTTTTGAAAATTTGGTCTGACACCAAACATAAATTCTAATGCGAGACAGTTTGAGAGCGATTTTTAGCAGAGTGTGCAAATCCAAATGAATACATTAATTTATGCAAACTTCTAAACTTTATATTGAACCTGCCATTTAGCACTGCTGAATGTGAAAAGGGATTTAGTCAGGTTAATTTAATAAAAAATGATATACATAACCGTTTATCCACTGATATTGTTAATGATTTATTAATGATAAAACTGTGTGGACCCAATTTAGCAGATTTTTGTCCAGATAAAGCTATAAATCCCTGTGAAATGATGTAGCTGAAGGACGGTTAAGAAATCCTGATTTTATTATCTAACTTTATTAGAATTAGTGGGTATTGTTTGACTTTCATCTGTGCACTCTACATGCAGTCAAGCATTGTTAGCATTAAATTGAACTCTTTATATCCTGAATTAATTTTCCAGCTACTTTTTAAATGCTCAGAATCCTCGATTATTTCCACCAGTTATTATTATTTTTTTTTTTGTAAAATTTTTCTTATCTAATCATAGCATTTTTGAGATTCAATTAGGTGAAAATTTCTCATTTGATAAACCGGTGGTAACAGATTAAAAATTCTGTAAAAGACTCTCGTCATGAAGGGGTTAAAGTGGTACTTATAAGTACCGTCAGGATAAAAAGGGTTAATGAGGATTTTTGCTTAACATGAATTGATAATGCAGTCCCAACAGATAAGATGGTACTATTATTTTAATGGTTAACACACACACAAATGTGGTCCTTTTAGATTTCATTTTAACAATTTTTTTTTTTTTTTTTTTGCTAAATTTAAGTAATTATCAACAACGGATAAAATTTTGTTTAACATTGTTAAGTGCATTTTTCTATTAACCCCTTAACTGCCACGTGAGTATATATACGCCTTTAGAAAACATATTCTTCTTTTACAGGTTTGGCAAACCAGCGTGCCAATAAGGCATTTTTCATTACCAGTTCCGTATTTAGCTCACGGTAACATCTGTATTTTGTTATCACTATGCCAGTAAAGTTATCTTCAGCTTATTTATTCGCAGAATTCTCTGATAAAATAAGGTATTGGGGGGTCTTGTCAGATTTCGTTGGCAGTTAAGGGGTTAAATTTGAAAATGTAGTATTAACTAAAAAAGCTTTATCAGTTTTACAGTTGCTTCAATAATTATAATATTGTAGATTATGAACTTCAATAATTTAAATAAAAACAAAATATTCACAATTTTCTGTACAATAGCATATAACGATACAGTTATGTGAATTTTAGAAATTGCAACTAGAAATTTTTATTAGACGCCTAAGATAGTTACAGTAAGCATCACTTCACACCTACCTTTCATTACCCAATTTCTATCACTGGTCAGAAACAAAACAAACGTTTTGATATATTGCCTGCGGTCAGCCATCTCATTTTTTAAATCAAAACATTTTAACTTATATTATTAAATATAAATAAATTAGCTAATAAAATTAAATAATGTGTTTATAATAAGTAAATATGGATGAAAGGAAATGAGAAACAAAACAAATATGTCTTGATTTAAAAAACAAGATGGCACACAGCAGGTTAATCACAAAGCTGTTCCTTTATTACTTTATGCAGTTTAACCCTTAATTGCTGTCACAAAAACTGTTGCATACATACTGTGAGTGGTTTTGGTTTCCAAGACCGCTTGATTGAAAGATTAATAAAAAGCTCGAATAACTAATAAGATACTGCTTCTGTTCTAAACTTTATGTAGGGGAGACCGGTACACAGTGGACCACTTTTTCAGTTAACATTTTTTTTTCTCTTTAACAGACTGACCGATCTGTATGAAAATATTTTTGAATATTCCTTAAACCTTCTTACATCCATCATAATTTTCTCACAACATAGTTTTCAATACATTTTTCAAAAAAAAAAAAAAAAAATTATATACACTTGTGAAGTGGACCAGTGTACCCCGGAAGCGGGGTACAGTGGTCCACCCACCGGGGTACAGTGGACCACTATTAGGTATTATCTAAAATACAATATAAATCTATTTTTCATTAATCTAATTATTTTTTGTTGCCCGTTCACACACAAAATAACATAGTAATATAAATTTTGAAGCAAAAACAAAAAAATTATATTTTGAAAATAATAACTGATTAATACAGGAACAATTGCAATTTAGTTGAAGTTATTACTTAAGTACAAAAAAATCAGCTCACATTAAAATTTGCAAATTAAATTCTTAAGTACTTATGAGTAAGATTGAGCCTGGAATTTTCAAGAAATAATTTTGGGTCTGAGAGCAACATTATGAAATCATTGACATCAACAGCAGATTCATCTACAGTTTCAGAAGAAATAAACTGATTTCCATTCAATTTGCGTCTCATAAATCTTACTTGAATAAAATCATCAACAATTAGACTACAGTTATATTTATCAAAGGCAGTAAATACAAAACAAAATATTTCTTACTATGTTAAATAAATTGTTATTTTTATTTGTTTACTTTATTTTACAGTTAAATCTACTTTAAAACAATCTTTCTTTATAGAAAATAAGCAATTATTAAATATTTTGAACATTCTGCATTACAGGAGCAGAGTGGATTGTGGACCACTGTGCCCCAGGAGTGGGTGGTCCACTGTACCCCATGTTGAAGTTCAATAAATAATCATATTAATATTGTTCATAGCTTTCTTTTAAACATATTAACTTTAAAGTAAAATAAAAACAAGTATCTTAGCTTTGGTCATATATTACAGATACAGAGGACAGTCAATTCTCAAATACTCATCATACATTACATGCAGATAGATTTTAAAAACCAAATTTTGAAGGGAAAACTTGCGGGTATGTACAAACAAAACAAAAACACAATTTGATTATTTTTTTTTTCTTAGAAGGACAGTAATTACTTGAACTTCATTTTTATAAACATGGGAAGACTTATTTTACTTTCTTTAATCATTGTTGAATGCTAAATTATACTTTGTGATAATTTAAGAAGTATTTTGTTTTGTTTATTTAAGAAGTTTAAGTATCTCCTTGGAAACTTTTTAATTTCTATGGAGTTTCTAAGTAGTGTAAGGCGTCTGTATGAACCCTGCAATAGTTAAACTGAAAATCACAAGTTACTGTGAAAATTGATAAAAGCACTACCGCTAAAAGCAGCTAAAAGATTTTTTTTTCCTCCAAAAGCCGTAGCATTTAAGCCTAACATTTATAACTAGGATTAGGGTGGTTTTATTCCAAACAAACGTTCATTTACAATGTTTTTCAGAGAACATTACAACATAAAATTGAATAATTTACCTTTTTTCTGTAAAATAGACAACATCAGGCGAGAAAAATTGGGTTAGAATCTTGTATATACAATTCTTGTTTACGCTTGCCTCATGTATCTCGACGTCGACAACAGAAGGAAAGGCACCGCGCACGCGCAGATGGAAACTAATATATCCTCGACTCCTGTCGGCCTGTCACACTGTTCAAAAAATTAGCAGTTGGAATTTTATTTAATTAGTTTTAGAATATATGCTTTATGTAATTTAGATCATTTTCACTGTCTCTGGGAGATGTAGAATACCCCAACTGTGCATTTGAGAGGGGTAAAATTATAAAATTTCAAATCTTAAAAATTTAAATAAAAAAAAAATTAAAATTTTTGAAAATTTACCGAGAAGAAAATTTTGAGATATTCCTCATTTAAGTTTGTAATTTTTAAAAACTTAAAATTTTAACAAAAGTTTTTTTTTTTTTTTTTTTTGAAAAAAAATTATTAAAAAAAAAAATAATGTACAGTAAAATATGTGTTTTAAAGCTATATTTTTCTTTATAATATCTATATAATATATACATATGTACATACGTCCAATTCAATGAGGGGGTTACCCCCCCCCCCCCCCACATTGAATTATTATTAAAAAATGTTGAAAAAGAATTGAATCTTATATTATTAGTCAAATTGCAGGTCATAGAAGAACAGAAAGTGTGAAATATGTTTTATCCCCCCCCAGCCCCACCTTCACATCCCTCGAGGGGGTGAGGGAGGAAAATATTGCTGGAAGGGGGGCACGAATCTGTGACGTTGAAATGTTTCTTTTTAGGTAATATTGTATTCTCATAGGAAATACATGCACTTTTGAAAAAATTTACAGATTTGAATTGGCACCATTATGCATAGAAATAATCAAAACTTGGAATATAGAAATTTTTACATCTATAAAAAGTAAAGACTTTTGTGCATAAAAAATGCACACTTTTTGCGAACACGGAACAGGCAGTTATTTTATGCAAAAAATTTGCACAGTTTTTGAAAACAAAAAATATGCACTTTTTTGTATGCATAAAAAATGCATATAATGTGCACACAAAGTGTACACTTTTTGAAATATTCAAAAATATTCACTTTTTTTGCACAAATTGTACACAATTGAAACTTTTTTGCAAAAAAAGTGCAAACATTTTCTAGCTGGGCGTCTCCCGGTCTATTTGTAATTTACTATTTTCCGGTATTTTATGCAGTTTAGATATTTACACTCTAATTCCTGATTTTGGAGTGTAAGTACTCTCATCGAATACCACATAGCCACATTAACGTAGAGAAACTCATTTTTATGGTTATATCTGTGCTTCAGCTCTGCTTAGTGTCAGAGAGGTTCTGCTCTCAAAGCTGGTAGACGGGAGGTGCTAGGTATAAATTCCTGTCGCGCTCGTCAAACTAACCGTTGGGAGTTCGGCCTGTTTTTCTTAGAACCTTGCGTAAATACGTGTTAGGATCCCTTAGAAAGACCCCCATGGTGAGCACTCCCCCGTTGGCCCCTAGCGCAGATAATCGGCCGTAACAAATAACCACCAACCTCTCGATGTTCAAACGCTTAGGCGATAACAATGTCTCTAATTGATATCCTGTATGCTTCAAAATCCTACGTAATGATAGATTAGTTAAATTTGTGGAAGCTTTTGTCGTTTAAGACCAGTTATATGAAACTCATCCATTTTACTTCTATTCAGCATTTGCTAAAAATAAAATAAAGAACATACAACCACTTGACGGCAGCATAAAGAAAAATATTTAAAATTTCACTATTAATTCTTTTTAAATCTTGATTATTAATCTTTATACTTAAAATAAAAATAACATAAAAGAAATTTTTTGTTCTTTTATGCGTCTAAAAATATTCTATTCTTTTATTTCAAAAGTCTGTATTTATAAATTTAATTTTCTCTTTTTCTTTCGCACAGTTTTTAGAAGCACAGTCATAATATATTCTTCAAAACCATAGTTTATTTAACAGAGTACAGACAAATACTCTTTAAAGTAAATGTCAAATAAAAACGTATGTCCTTTGGGTATAAAGTGTCTCGTCGTGAATGGCATTTGTATTCCTGAAAAAGACTTTTACAAAGCTACTTCTATTGATAAGATGATAAAACCAAACTATTTGTTTTAACTTTAATTAATGTACAAAATAAAAATATATAACTCCAAACAAAGCAACTAAGTTTTCTTCGAATTGCTTTCGTGATATTAATTTCTTTTTTATTATTATAACAAATATTCAAAAGTTTAAAAATAGTTTCAAGGAATTAAAGTCAATTTTTTAATAGTAATATTGATTCTTTGAATAAATGTAATGTTTTTTAAAATTTTTTATTATAAAATTATCATGATTATAAAACAAAATCAATAATACACTTAAGACCTCTCTATAACGGATTTCTCTATTAAACAAAAAAAAATCATGATCACGGCAGAAGTAATATCGCAAAATTCAATCTTTCTATAATGGAGTTGTTTTCCGGTCCGGATCCATTCTATTTTCTCGGGTTTTACTCTATAAGCAAAACATATACATTATTTTTTTATTATGTCTAAATGTGAATCAAGGACCGTTTTATTGAATATTAATACCTTTTTTTTTTTAAATTAAGATTTATGTCCCTAATAATTTGTGCATATTCTTAAATAATTAAATTAAATCACAATTTTCATGCTCCGAATTATGAGTTCAGAATAATGCAACCTGGATAACTTTCCCATTGCATATTTGAAAACACATATGAAAAACTATTTTCTAATGATATGAAATTTATGAAGGATTCGTTCATTAAAATTTACTTATTAGTATGCCATTGTGTGGGGGATTCAAATTAATATTTTGAATAATGTTTGACAAAGAGCATGTTTTTTGTAATATCTCAATTGTTGTAAAGTAATAAAAGTAAACAGACAGTAGCTTTATATGTAGTTGTGTTATATATTATTTTATGAAGGTAATTTTACACTGCGCATTTTTCTGCAAGCTATTTATATGCAAATGACTCAGCAAATATTATCGTTTATAATATTTAGCTCTGTGTAGTTGGCTGTACTTTCTAAATGTAACAAAGCGAATAATTTGGTATGAAATATAAAATTTACTGTTATTAATAGAGGTATTAAATAAATTTTGTGAATTTTATATAAATAACATATTATGTATTAATGTAAAACATTACCTTTTACAGGTGTTTAATATTTATTTTATTAAAATTTGAGAGAGTGATATCTTTAAAAATACATACGTAAAAACTGTTTAATTGTAGTTTATAAATTTTAAGTGAAAAACAAATCCGACCCTATGTCCAAAGTACGCACTTTCGCAGACGACACGGGTTTAAAAATGGGGAAGTAAGGGCGCAGATGTGGGAATTATGCCCTACTTAACACTGCCAGTATACTGAAATGTATGAAGATATGTATGTAACGCATAATGTATGATGTATGTAACGCAATTCCTCACGAATATTTTACGATTTTAAGATTTGAAATCCCATATAACTTCGTTTAGTTATCCCAATTTTCACCCTCATATCCGATCAAAAGAAATGACATTGAAAAAAATATATATATCCTTTTTTCTGTATTTAATACGAATAAACGGATATTTAGTTCCATGCGTCATTTGTATTACAATGAATAAAATTAAGAATACGAAATGAGAATTATTTATTTGTATTTTATAAAAATAAAAAAAAATTCTAAGCTCATGCATTTTAAGAAAAAAATATTTTCCTTATCAGTCTTGAAGGCAAAAAAATACACCATATGAAATCAACATCTAAAGTTTAAACCTTTCCATGATCTTTGTACAACAAAGAAACGCTCTCAAGCAGCAGTCGTTTTATATAGAGCACATCATATACTATAATACGAGCAAATCTTGTGTCTATGTCTGTGTGTATGCAAATTTTATCTTAAACAAGAACGAAAAATCATGCGTCAAGAATAGATTATGTAACACTTTCCAACGCTTCCAAAATAATTTTACAAATCATACCGTTTAATAAGCTGAAAGATAACATCTAAGTAAACATTTTGGAAAACGCATAACATATTTAAAAACATAATTTCAGGAATTTCCAACGTATACAATATTTGGAAAAATATCCGAATACTTTTATTCATCCCTGTATATGATCTATAGATTTGTATACATACTACATAGGATGCTAAATTTTAGTTCAGTTAAGAAACACGTAGCACAGTTTAAAATTATCCTTCTGGAGTTTCTGTCAATAAACGGAAATGTGTTCGCGAACTTTTGTGCTTCCCTGTATAGGATCTACAGAATTTATACACACCACGTAATAAACAAAAGTGAGTTAATTTTAAAATCGGGTTCAGTAACTTAAAACGCACTTCCAGGAATTATTGTTAACAGACAGTAGAGAATTCTTTTGTGTGTCCCTGTAAATGAACGATGACTACTATACACACAATATTCTGTAGTAAGCGTCTTGTAATGCACCTTAGTGATATATATATATAAATTTCAATGCGTTTAAAATAGTGAAACATTATTTAAATAAACCGCGGACGATTTTTCTCCATAGACGTAATGTAACGGAATTCTTTTGACTGTCCCTGTAAATTAACTATAAGTGCTATTCACACCCTATTCCATATTAAGCTTCTTGTAATACACCTTAATGATATATATCAATTACAATGTGTGTGCAATTGTGTAACATCATTAAAATAAACCGCAAATGATTTTTCCCCATAGACCGTAATATAACGGAATTTTTTTTAGTGTCCCTGTAGAAAAACTATAAGTGCAACTCACTTCAGTTGAAATCGGGAACGTGCTATAAATAACGACAATAACATATAAAAATTGCACGGCCATCCGAGAATATTTACGGGAGTTAGAGCACGGAGAGACGGCCAGACAAACCGAAGTCATAAACACTTTTCAACTGGGTTGGAAAGTGTAGTTAAAAAGGCTCTAACGATTTTGAAGTAATATTGTATTCTGCTGTTTTGGGGTACAAGAAGACCATTGGGCTAGGTCACATGTTAGAGAAAATTCGATTAGTGGGTCATTTTGGTGTCACTACGGGTCAATGCATTTTAATGGGAATGAAGGTTGAAACATATATTAAGTTGTTGAACAATTGGCAATAAACAAAGTAACACAATTGGCAACATTTCGCCAAATTTGGCTAAAAAATCAACATTTAATATTGTCAATGCCAAAACACCTACTTGCGGTAAATGAAAGAATGTCGCCAAATTTGGCAATATTTTGCCAACATATGGCAAAAGAAATTGGTTTTCAGAATCTGAAAGAATTTCTCAATAGGAGTCATGATACATGCTTCAACCAATTAGAGTCCATAGGAGGTTCTCGAAAACGGAATTTAACCAATTAAGGTACATAGATCTTTCTTGCAACGAATCCCATACCTATATAAGGAAGTGTTTCGGCAGAAACCTAAAGTTTGTGAAGTAGGACAGTGATTTAGAAGTCTATAAAAAGATTGAAATTTAGCGAGTTGAATACAAGGCTAATTTTAACGGAGCAAAGCTCAGTCTTCCCAGCTGGTTTTTAATTTAATTGTCACATAAATGGCATCTCTGTAAAAATATCTCCTAGGATTTTATAGCAGGAATATTCATTAATCTCAGAAACGTACTTACCTCACATTACCCTATTTCATATATTTTATATTAAAGGGAGGTTCTATTTCTTTGTCCCAAAATGCACGTGATTTTTACGGTTTTGTTTCAGTTACAAAGAAACGTGATACCACATTCAGACATTTTTAATTTTATTTATTGAAATTTCATTTATATATTTACATTTTTGAGTGTAAAAAAAGAACAATAAATACGTAACTGTAATTTCGAGCCATGAAATTCCAATCAAGCTACTATTTTCTCCTGTCACAAGCATCTGAAACATAATTTGGTCACCAATTTATAAAAGTGCATTAAATTTTCTGGAGCTGATACCAGCATTTAGTTTAAAAAGTTGATTTTTTGACAAAATGGCGATCAATTGAACAAAAAGAGTCATATTTTGGCCTTTTTTTTTACATTTTGCGAACTTGAAAAATATTTAATCAACAAAATTGCACTTTTTGTTAGTATAAGCTCCAGAAAAACGATTAGCAGTCTCTTAGATAAAATATGAGGGAAATCGGTCGAATAATTTTCGAGAAAATTAGTCAGTCTGAAATAAACAATGTCATTTCATTCTGTGGCTTCTGTTCCGTTTTCATTTGAGCCACCCAAATATATTACTCATCCTCATATAATAAATAATGTACTTATAAATTTGTTATTAAATATTCAAAAGAAGTGCATCTAATGACACATCTACATCTAATAAACTCCTGATAAAAATTTTAATGTGTATTATTTATAGTGTTAAAATAGTACTATTAATATATTATTATGTTTTAACTTTATTTATATTATGGTAAAATGTTTTGCTACAATTTCTTGGGTGGAATTAATAGATTTTTTTTTTTCGGATTAGTATTACAATTTCTTATGTAACTTAATTTTAGTAAGATATCTCAATGCTACGTAAGAATTTCTTCACACAAGAATATTGAGAGCAAAAATCTAGTTACTATTTTATTTTTGTTGTTGTTATATAGAAGCAAAGAAGTAGAAGATAATTAAATTATGTAGCAGAAAGTTTAATTTATATATATATATATATATATATATATATATATATATATATATATATATATATATATATATATGAATTTGGAACAATTACTACTTGTTGATATATGAAGGTTGGATTAGAGAAATATTGACAAATGTTGTGTAAGTATGAATTAAGAGCAAATAATCCAGGATAATTGATGGAGTTTAAACTGAACAAAAAATTATAAGTAAATGGACCATACACTAAAAACAATTGGCTATTACATCGTATGATTTTACGTATGAGAAATATTTTTGTCTATTATCTCTTATTGTTGTGTTATTTGTTATTACTTATTTATTTTTCTTGTTATTATTTTAAATATTTAGTGTATTGTT
Organism: Maratus michaelseni; assembly: GCA_963931845.1. Lineage (NCBI taxonomy): Eukaryota > Metazoa > Arthropoda > Arachnida > Araneae > Salticidae > Maratus > Maratus michaelseni. The sequence goes on from OZ007591.1 coordinate 99,880,388, forward strand.
GTTGATAGAAGACTCTTCCATCAGTTAAGAGTTAATAACAGTTTCTGCAGCTAAGAAAATATTCTAGATTATATTTAGCAAGTAAACTTATTATATAGTAACTAACCTTTGATGAATGCCTATATTGCACTATCAGAGAATGAATTTTTTGAACTTGTAGACTTCAGGGTCTTTTTGTGGAGAATGGGAGGAAGATTATATTATTTTTTTAATGTTTTTCTCATTTAATTTACTTATTTACAAATTATTAATAATTTTTTTTTACTTTACGTAGCTTACTGTTTCAACGCCTGGTATACTAGCTTTTCCGGAACAATATTCCTGCCAATTTAAAATAATCTTTTTCTTCATAAGCCTCATTTTCACATTCAAGGAGACGCATTCCAGAATTTTTCGTGCCATTTTCTATATTTTATTACATTATTTTTCCCATGCGCCATTAAAGGGTTCCGCCAAGAGCGTTAATTGGCTGACACAAACTACTACATTTACCTACCATTAATTTAACTTATTTAATCGAAAGTAAGTTATGCACAAAATAAAGTACAGTTAATAATATTCTATCTTGAATATTTAATTAAAGTAAGTAAGAACACATATTTAATAAAAGTGGATGAATGAAATAAATTTTACACGTGCAATTACCATTCACAATACAGAACGTTAACAGCACGACATCTAGACAACATTCAGTAGCTAATTGTACTACGATCAAAATAATGAAAATAGAGAGCGCTAGTGAATACATACGTTACAATTTGTAGTGTTGCCATCTAAAGTTCATTATCTAAAATACAATCTCTACAAATACAATTTTCTTTTTAACATTTTCCAATATAGTTGAAGAGTGTTTATGAATTCGGTTTGTCTGTCTGTCTGTCCGTGTTCTAACTCCCGTAAATATATTCGGATTGGCATGCAATTGATATATGTTATTAAGGCTTACTATGGCATATTCGGTATTGAAAATGAAGTGAGCAAGCAGCACTTATAGTAGTTTTACAGGGCACTCAAAAGAATTCCGTTACATAACGATCTATGGGGAAATATTATTTGCGGTTTATTTTAATGTTGTTACAACATTTCAAACACATTGAATTATATATGTGTCACTGAGGTGCACAACAAAAGGCTTCCTATGGAATATGGCGTGCATAGCACTTAAAATTCCTTTACAGGGATAATAAAAGAAACCTCTGTTACATAACGGTCTAAGGAGAAAAATCGATTGCGGTTTATTTTAATAATGCTTCACTATTTCAAACATATTGAAATTGATATATATCACTAAGGTGCATTACAAGAGGCTTACTACAGAATATTGTGTGTATAGTATTCATCGTTCATTCACAGGGACACACAAAAATACACAATTCGCAACTGTCTGTTAAAACAGTAACAATAATTGCTTGAAGTGCGTTTTCAGTTGCTGAACGTGTTTTTAAATTTAACTCATTTTTTGTCTATTATTTGGTGTGCATAAATTCTATAGATCATATGCAGGGCAGCACAAAATGTCTCGATTACATTTCCGTTTCTGGATGGAAATTCCAGAAGGGGAATTTTAAACTGTGCTACGCGTTTCCTAACTGAACTAAAATTTCGCATTCTATCTAGTATATATAGAAATCTATAGATAATATACAGGGCTGCATAAAAGAATTGGGATATTTTCCGAATATTGTTGGTAATTCCTGAAATTGGGTTCTTAAATTTGGTATGCGTTTTCCAAATTGTTTACTTAGATATCATCTTTCACCTTATTAAACGGATTTGTAAAATTATTTTGGGAGTGTTGGAATGTGTTACATAATCTACGATTGACGCGTGAATTTTCTTTCTTGTTTTTTGTATTTAAATGATTTTTAAAAAAAAGTATCATTTTTTTTTAAATCGTTGATTTTTTTATATTATTTATAATGACACTGCATACCAGTTCAAAGCATATGTTTAAAAATATAGTTTGTACTTAATAACGAATTTCTATTTCGAAATTTGAGGTACATTTGAATTTAAAAAAATGCAAAATTAACATTTGGAAATGAAATTATGTGTTGCTTATTGGGAAAATGCTATGTAAAAGTTGAAAATCTACAATCAGGGTTCTCGCTGCCGCTCGCCATTGCGCCAAATCACGACAAAATTCTTCATTTGCCGAGTAAACGAACGATTAAATTCGCCAAATTGCAAGGCTCAATTTTTGTTCCTTTTTTTTTTTTTTTTTTTTTTTTTTTTTTTGTGTGTGTGTGTGTGTGTGTGTGTGTGTGTCAGTACAAGACATACTGTTTTTCGCATTACTGGAATTCTCGTTGCAATCATGAATTTAGGAAATACTTGCAGCAGTTTTAACCTATAACATACAACATGCTGCACTTTGTTGCATTCTCGCCACTACATTATTGACTTCAGCGGGATGAACGCAATATAAACTAAACTGAGAAATTGAATGTATAAGATCAAAAATGTCATTTCAGTATACGTATACGGGCCCAATAGACAACATTACAATTTTGAAATTGCCTTTGACGTATAGGCTACAATGAGAAGCAAATCGGGTTTGGATTTTTTTTTGACTGCTTTTTGACTGCGTAATACATTTAGAATGTTTTTATTTTTGATAGTTTCTGTCGCGGATAGTTGAATTTAGATTTATAACTGATCTATTAGCAGTTGCAAAAATTAGGTTATTTTAAAACATATTTCAAACAAAGGGTGCATTAAGGGGTTAAAGATCGACTTTTCAGAGTTTCACGATTAATCTATCTTCAACACTTTTTTCATTTGGCTACAGTTTTTTATTTATGATTAGCCAAATTGCTAAGATTGGTTAAAAGTCAGCGAGAACCCTGTCTACATTGTATGTGAATACAAAACATTCTACATTAAAAATACCCCATACTTCTTGTAAAAGTATTTAAAGAAGAAGTTATCATACTTATATAATTTAGAAATTATCATAATGATAAATTTATAGTTTTCTCTTATAATATAAATTTTCGATATTCTAAGATTAATTAGTTTCATTCAGAGTTAAGTTTTACTTTGTTAAAATTTTGATTAAGGAAACATGTTTTCAGAAAACTAAGTCAATTTACCTTTCTATCTCTAAAACATGAGAATAGAATAATTAAGAAAGCGATATATATTGAACTTAGGTATAATATTAATTTTTATGATGTAATCGAAGAAAAAACAAACTTAACTTGGATCGAGTATTGTTTGAATGCTTTCTACTTCAAAGGTAAATAAGTATTAATAACACATTCTAATTTAAAATAAACATTGACCAAATCAAATGAATGCGATAACATGTTCGATTTTCAAACGTATTATTGCACAAGGAAGTTTTCTTTGTTCAAAATAACAAAGGATTACTTTAGAAACTTTGATGTTTATTTTCTCCATTGTACTAGAATCAATATTTCCTTTAAATTTCTAAATAAAATCTTATTTTTTGTCAATAGCTATTATAACATTCTTGATAGAACATATAATAATGTGGATTTTTTAGTGAAGGACTTTTTATAAAATCTAGAAATTAACTATTATTACCAACTTCTAATTGAAACATGTACGAAATCAAACTATAGGTAATAAGATAATAGTGGATTTAAAATTTAAAAAGAATGTTTTGTAATTCAAAAACTATTGCCATTTAATATTTATGTTTATTTTTTAAATATTAGTGACATCTTGTATAGGTAATAAATATTTATAAATAAAAAAGTATGGCTCTCTCTGCATTTTAGCAAGTTTTTTTAGAAAGAAATCAAAAATTGCATTTTCTTGTGATCAATACTATTTATACATAGAAAATAAAATAAAGAAAATTACTTTGATATGACAGAAAAATTTACCAAAATTAAGAATAACGTCGCGGTTATAACAAATTCCGGATATTTGCCTCTTTTCTTTAAAAACCATTTGCAGAGAATGGATTAGAAGTTCCAGAAAACACTTGGTTTACCAGGTTTACGGAAACGTTTACGAAATAAAATATTTGCTACTTTTCTCGTAAAGTTACAAAAATATTTTTTTTTGTTATATTAGGAAATATATTAGTTACTGTGGTTTTCAATCTTTCGGGAGACCATATTTCCCCATAACTCGTAGCAGCTCGTACCAAACACTTGCTATTTAGTATGATAATACACTGCAAAAAATAATTGTTGATTTTGCAGTATAAAACTGGCACCCCAGCCGCCAGTATTATACCGTAAAATTAACAGTATTAAACAGTAAAATAAGCAGTAATACGCTGCTGTGCAAGCAGTAATACGCTACCGCGCATGCGCGGTAGCGTATCTTTGTATAGATTATCTACCGTTGGTTCGTAGGGGTCATAGAACATGTTACCTTTCTATGAAATCAAAAAATATTTTTCATTTTACACTTTTTTTATTGCTTAATTTTTGAACATAAATGTACCGGGTGAACCAAAAGTTCGTTAAAACTTTAAAAATTCATAGAAAAGGAAGAAATTATGATAAAGAAGTGCGGTTTGCAAGAAAGGGCTCACAAGGTAGTCGGAATTTTTTTAGCAGCAAAAAAATTTTTAGTTAAAAATGTCAGTGGTAGAGGGCTCTGACGACCCGAAACACAACGAACAGGACAACAGTACGCTCCATCCATTTATTCTTGCAATAACAATTGTTCAACATGACCTCCAGAACATTGTACGACACAACTAAGGCGACTCACAACGCCCGTTACAGCTGAATGCAACATGTCAGAATGAATTGCAGAAACCTCACGACAGATAGAATCTCGATAGAACTCTCGATCGAGTAATGATAACATTCTGAAAGCTATTGAGAAATCCTCGTGTATCCGGGTCTTTTATTGCAGGATTAATTTGCATAAGCGCTGTCTATAGGTAACTTTTTAAACTAACTTTTTTTTGCTGCAAAAAAAAAAAAAAAAAAAAAAAAAAATTGACTACATTGTGAACCCTTTCTTGCAAGCCGCACTTCTTAATCATAATTTCTTCCCGTTTTATGATTTTTAAAAGTTTTAACAAATTTTGGTTCCCCCGGTATTTAAGATCACACTGAGGCTGTTTTTCAACTGATATTATAAGGATGGTTTAAATAATTGTAAATAATATCCAAAAAGGAATTAAATTGTTGAAGAAAGTAATGTATGTTTATAAATATTAGAGATCAATATTTTCATATTCCTGCGTGGGAGGTTTCCGTATTATATCTTTATTAATAAAAGAAACACTGTAAAATATGACCAATGTTTCTTATTTTATGAAAATATGCTATAACCCCGAACGAAAATATAATATAATCTTCTGAGTTATCCGAAATTTCAAATAGCATGTTACATTGTCTTTTGAATCCCCAGAAACGAATACATTTTCAAAATTTAAAGAATAATTTATAAAAACAAATTATTTTTAGCTGCCCGAATTTTTCAGAAACGTTTCCGAAGGGTTTTTATCGTGTATTAATTAGTGACCTCAGGCTGGAATACCTGTTTTTTGAATGTTATCCATTCTCAAGTACACGTTTTCAGCCGCATAAGTTAATTTATACATGAAAGAGTAAAGAAATAATCTTAATTTTAATGTTATTGTTAACGCTGTTAATTTTGCATGTTTGTCTGTTAACATTTTTTTTTAGCATGACAATGTTTACTTCAGAATTGATAGCATTCGAAAAACAGGTATTCCAGGCGGAGGACACTAATTAATACATTATAAAAACCCTTCGGAAACGTTTCTGAAAAATTCGGGCAGCTAAAAATAATTTGTTTTTATAAATTATTCTTTAAATTTTGAAAATGTATTCGTTGCTGGGGATTCAAAAGACAATGTAACATGCTATTTGAAATTTCGGATAACTCAGAAGATTATATTATATTTTCGTTCGTGGTTATAGCATATTTTCATAAAATAAGAAACATTCGTCATTTTTTACAGTGAAGTTTCGCTCTGTGTGTGTGTCTGTTTGTTTGTCTGCGATGGCTAGGAAAATCTTGTGCTCCTAGAAGTCTGAAAATGTAGGTGAGGATAGTGCAAAACCTGGCCTGGTGCACCTGAGAATCAGAATTTTAATTTTTTGAAAATTAACCGAAATATTAATTAAAATTCCTTAAACATCGCTTCCAAAATGCCATCTTTTTCTGAAAATGGCGCAAAAGGAATGTCAAAACCGCAAAAATCAGGTCTGTGTCGGGAGAGGGAAGAAAGATTTTAGATTTACACGAAATAGATCGAATTACCAGAATGACTTTTAATTACGTCTTTTCGCAAAATGTCAAAAAAAAAAACTATTAAATATTTCGGAACGATAAATTTACAGATCTAGATAAACGAAAAACTGCAAATTCAAAAAATCAAATTTCAAAAAATTCCTCCCACAACTTTCGGAAATATTAATTAGAAATTTTTAATTTTTCGAGCGTTTTAATCTTGCAAAAAAACACATTCGCTCGGTAAAAATTTGAAAGCGTCAGGTGTCTGCGATAATGAATCCATAAAGAAACAGGGTACTACCTTTTTAAAAGAGATATTTTAGTGGACTCAAATTACCAGTTCCATTTCAGCTACGATTTTAAAATTAACACCGTTCGAATTCTCTTTGTTTCCACATTTCAAGTTTGTAAAATTAAGATTATACGACACTTAGAACCCAAGGTATGTTATTACTTTACATTAATTTTATTGCAGAAAAATAATTTATTTTAATGCAATTTTTCTCCAGCCAGGCATAGCAGATGTTATCACTTGAATAAAGAAAGATACAAAACAAGTAATAAAAAGTTGGTGTTGTGTTATTAGAAACTGTATAAAATTTTAAAAATCTTGTATTTTTTTATTGGAAAATCATGCATCCTTACTTAAAAGAGGCTGAGAATTAAAATTTTCAAAAAATCAAAATTATCTACCAATAAGTTTTTATTTTATAAAAAAGAAATGAAAGCTTATTTGACAATGGGAGTAATAATTAAAGGAACGTTTGCATCGGGGTTTTCTTGAACAAATTATTCGTTATATTTGCGGCTATGAGGGGGGGGGGGGGGTAACGCCTTCATTGCATTTATTTTGCTTCATTGCGCGCCCCCTGACGGCGACGTTTCATTAATTGAGAACTCTTATTATGAAAAAAAAATTGTATTGCTCTGATTTAGACAAAATAAATTTAACATTTTCAGTCTTACCCCTAGCGTTTTATAAATTTTATATATAGAGAATACCTGAAATTTCAAATAACGATTTTCGTAAAAATAAAATTTATGTTCGTAATAAAAGTACACAACCGTATTCACTTGATGCATACCACCAATCGAAGTAAGTAATTTGACCAAGCGCCTCCAGAAGGGCAATCCTACAATTTTTTTTCTCTAACTGTGTATTTTTATCTCGGGTTCTATGGGCCCGATCGCAACGGGGTTTGGCTATTTCGACATATGGTTTTCGATCGCGTTACAGATTTTAGTTCCACCTACAATCGCCAGAAGGCGCATTTTCTCGAGTTCTATGGGCCCGATTTTGACGCAATTGGTTCTACAACTTCCTTAATATAATGGGTAACCGTCTCGGATGATAGTATAGAAAACATTAGTGCCCCCTGGCGGTTAAAGGTTGAACTAAAGGACTTTGCATCGCGTGCACAGCACGACTGTTATACAGTGCAGGAGCCAGGGGGGATACGTGCCGGATTTTCCTACGGAAGATGGTTTGTTTGAAGCAGAGTGCGCCCCGTAGCCCCGGAAGGTGGAACTAAAAGATTTTCTAACGCGTGCGCAGCACAAATATAATACGGTACCGCAGGCAGCGGAAACACGTGTCGGAGGTTCGTTTAGATCAGAATGCGCCCTTTGTCGGCGGAATGTGGAAATACACCATTTTCCGTTCAGTGCGCAGCAATTTTCAATAAATTATTTTATACAAAATCGAGTTAAATATATAAAATCATACAAACTGTATGTTTGTTTAACTTTATTATCACGGGCCCGGTTAATGCCAGGTGGATCAGCTACTATAAAAAAAACAAAGACTTATCTCTCCATAACTACCAATTTTTTACCATTTGTTTTTTTTCTCCTGCGCACATATGGCTGTATAGGACTAGTAGTTGACACCCAAAACCAGTACTCGTAATATATTTTTATTGGAAAATCTGTTTCTGATAACGTATAGAGTATTACCAAATCAGTGGTTATACTTTTTACAGTTGCATATTTCTACTTCAATAGTGTCTCTCTAAACTAAAAGAAAAAATTATGACCATCTTCACGCACAAGGTAAGTAATGGAATTTTTAACTGTCGGTTTTGTACATAATAAAGAATTTCTTTTATGTTATTTAACTCCTTTTTCATTTCATGCAATTTTTTAAAATAAAAGAAACCCTTAAATTGAGGGGCACCAATTTTAACGTCGAAATAAAGTTCATACTTTGGGAATCTTTTGAGGGTTTCAATAACAACGTACGCTGTTGGGGATTTTTCAACACATCAAACTTTTTGTATTAAAAAACGTTTCATACTTTGCTTTTGTCAACTTTCTAAACCAAGATGTTCCGAAAAGGTAGTGTTGAATGGCCACTTGAACCAAGTATTCATGGATTAAATAAAAAGAAAACTGCCCAGTTAAACTGAGGGCATTGAGCTCACAGGCTATTCACACTAATTGTATATTATACACTTATTTCAAAGAATTTGAAATAAGCCCCTCGAAAAATAAAGAAATTGACAATATATTAAGGGGGGGTCATCCCGTCGTTACCCCCCTCATAGTTAACTAATGAACCCCTTAAACGAATCAGGAAAGCCTCTTATTGCAATGAATATATATATACAAAATTTGAAGAAAATCGGATAATTCTGCTTGAAAAACCCATTTATATAAATTAAGGGGAGATTAGCCCCCGTCCCCCCCCCTTTATACTTAACCAATCAATCCCAAAAACTAATCAGGGAAGCGTCTTAACCCAATGAACCTATCAACAAATTTTGAAGCAAATGGGATAATTCTGCATGAAAAACCCATTTATATAAATTAAGGGGGGATTAGCCCCCCGTTCCCCACCTTTATACTTAACCAATCAATCCCGAAAACTAATCAGGGAAGCGCCTTAACACAGTGAACCTATAAATAAAATTTGAAGGAAAGCGGAATAATTCTGCATGAAAAACCCATTTATATAAATTAAGGGGGGATTCGCCCTCCCGTTCCCCCCCTTTATACTTAACCAATCAATCCCGAAAACTAATCAGGGAAGCGCCTTAACACAGTGAACCTATAAACAAAATTTGAAGGAAAACGGAATAATTCTGCATGAAAAACCCATTTATATAAATTAAGGGGGAGGATTAACCCCCACGTTCCCCCCCCCCTTTATACTTAACCAATCAATCCCGAAAACTAATCAGGGAAGCGCCTTAACACAGTGAACCTATAAACATAATTTGAAGGAAAACGGAATAATTTTGCATAAAAAACCCATTTATATAAATTAAGGGGAAATTAGCCCCCCGTTCTCCCCCTTTATACTTAACCAATCAATCCCGAAAACTAATCAGGGAAGCGCCTTAACACAGTGAACCTATAAACAAAATTTGAAGGAAAACGGATATTTCTATGAAGAGTTATCGCGTTACGTACATACATACGTACGTACATACAGAATCGGCGGGCACAAGCTCTCAGGCTTTGATAGCCTGTGAGCTGAAAAAAAGAATGAAACATATCTTAATGCATTAATCTTTAACGTATTGGCTAGGGCTACTCTAATACAAGCTGAATCATCAAGCATTTTATTGCCCATTTAGACCAATCAGCCATTGTTGCACACTCGGCGTGGCCAATCATTCTTCTTCTTTGGGCAATTAAATGGCGGCGTAAGTCATCCGGATTGTAGGAGCGTTAGTATTGGCTATGGCGTAGCTCAGGATTTTTTTTTTTTTCAAAATTTAAATATTTCTGAAAAAGGCAGAATTTAAAATATCAACTTGACCTCAGAAAAATGCGCTTTACAGACTTCTATAAAATCCAAAAATCAAAATACTGAAAAAATCCTACATTGTGCATAGAAGATTCAATTCGCAATGTTTGTATTTAAAGTGAAAGGAATTCAGTTGCACGAATTCAAACGGCCTGTTAAAAATTGTCGTTTTGAAAAGCAATTGTGCTTAAAGTTAAAAGTTTGTTTTAGTGGAGTTTAGTTACAAAGGCATATTTCTCGCTGTAAATTTTGTAATAATTCCAATTTCAAAAATTCGCTTTGGTCATATATTCTAATTTATACACTGCAAAAAAATTGGTGATTTTACGGTATAATACTAAAACCCCAGCTGCCAGGATTATACCGTAAAATTAATAGTAATAAACAGTAAAATAAGCAATAATACACTGCCGCGCATGCGCGGTAGCAGTGTATTTTTCATCGTTCTTTTTCAATTTAATATTTTGATTTTACCTATCTTTCATATTTGCATAAACTTATGTTTCATCTTTCTTAATCTCTTTTCCAATTTGCACTATTTTAAATTCTTACTTTATGCATATGTCATTTGTCTTGTACGTTACACTTCCTCTTTTATTACAAGTCATGCTTTCCTGCCACACTTTTTTCTGATGAAGAATTGGGTATGTTTTACAGTATAAAACAAATGTCGAGTATAACTACGTTTTAATTTATCTATATATGTACAAAGTACTCAATAAAAACAAAAAGCAGTTTACTTTGTCATTAAATTTCATACGGAAACAAAGGGTAAATAATATAAAGTAGATAGGTGATAATACAATAAATTAACACCTTTCTAAACATATTTCTTACTTCATATTTTCATTTTTATTTTAAGTATTTTCTTCAGAATAAACTTTACAATACTAAACAATGCTCCAAACATATATTTGTAGTACAATTATCTAATAAGTTAAAAGGAACATAAAAGCATTTTGGATTGAATTACCTTCAAATAAGTCTTTCTAGATAGCTTTCAATACAAAAAAGTATAAAGCTACCTATTGCAGCCGTTCGAAGGAAAGCAGTTCTGGAAAATTTTGGTATATTTTCACCGATCATGACCCCCAGACCCCAAAACCACCCTCAGGTCAAATGTTGATTTATATATACATATATATATATATATATATATATAACCATAAATGAAACATTACCATAACATCAACTTAAACTATATATATATATATATATATATATCTGATCTATGTCATACGATAACACTCGTATTTATAAATCAATTTGGATGAAACTAATTGTGTATATTAAGCTCACCAATGTCTCGACCGAGTTCGTTGGCCAGCTTAGTCCGCCATCTTGCTTCAAAATGGCGGCCACTTAAAGATTTAAAACTAAAAAAATATATACAAAAAAGTTAAAATTCTAATTTATTTTTTACTTACATGTTAGACCTTGATAGAAGGATTCCGGAGCAATTTTTGTTTTACCTCTATCTTAAAAAATGGCTGGGGTAGAGCAGTTTGAAATTCTAGGATGGCTGACATTTAGAAACAGGACAGCACATTACAAAAAAACCAACGATTAATTTATGAGTTGTAGTGAACGCGATTTCTCGCAAATTATTATATTTCATTGTTGTAATCATTTTCCCAACCGTACGCATAAAACTATATATTCATATCCGTTAGTGCCAAATTCTCGCCAAACTTGGCGACACTTGGCGAAATATCGCCAAATTTGGCGACCAAAATAAGTCTTCATAAATAAAGCCATTTTGGCAGTAGTTGACTAACTTTGCAAATTTCTTATTCAAATTCAGTGCTAACGAATCTTCTGTAATCGGGTACTTTGAATTTTAGCTTGCTGTTTCGAGTAACATTAGCTAAAATTTTAAAACGAACAAATAGGGAAGTTACCTCTTCCTCCCGGTACAGGCCGAAAGGACTTTTTTTTCTATTCTAATTATAACATTTCAACAATCATGAAACATAATATTTTGTGTTACGGAACATTGTTTCGTTATTTACCAGATCAATGAAGACGGTGGCAGAGTATTATTAGGATTTGTTTAGTATTACTAATTTAAGATGATGCCTATTGATATAGTGAAACATTTATCAATGTGGACGAACTGATTTCATTAATAGTAGAGTTCAAACTTCTTTGATACACTTCTATGAGAATTTGAAGTAGTTTGAAACATTTCATATACTATGTCTAGTGTGTTACTATAAATATTCACTGAAGTTCTAATTATATTTCGATAGTGCCCTAAGTGGTTCTCCGCATTCAAATTTACTATTGTTTAGAAGTGATGAAATATATAATCATAGAAATATTCTTGCATTGATGGCGAGAAAACTTTTATGAAGGACATATAAAATTTTCTTCATTATTCATAAGTGAAATGTGAGATGACATAAACAAGTTTTTAAACATTCGTTATTTAGTTTCATCTTTCAACAGACATTTTGTGTTTAGAAAAGTTTTATGTTAATTAGCTAACAGTTGATTATGATAATGAAGAATTACAGTTTTTTAAACAAATTGCATGCAATATATATTGTATAACTTATTACTTTCGGCAATTATAAGCTTTTATAAATTGTCAGTTATCGAAGATGATATTATTCAAGTTACTAATAACATATACAGGAATGTCCGAAACGTCTGGAAACTGTCGAATAACTCAAGAAATATACATCGGATTGAAAAACGGAAAATATGTGTTCAATATTTTTGAAAAATCAGTTTAGGGATATCAAAGTCCCCTCCCCCAACTCTGCCCCTAGGGCGAAAAGGAGGACAAATTTGAAATCTTAAATGACAAGCCCTCTTTTTTATTGCAGATTCATACTGTACGGAAGAAAATATGTGACTTTTGTATTTAAAATTGTCCTCGAAAATCGTAGATGGCGCTGTAATCGACTAAAATGCAGTGAGAATCGTTTCCATTGAAAAGTCTGGGAATGGTCGAATAAGTCGAAAAATATACATCGGATTGAAAAAGGGAAAAATACATGTTCAATATTTTTGAAAAATCTATTTAGGTATATTAAAGTTGCACCCCCCCAATTCTGCCACCTAGGGGGAAAGAGGGGAAACTTTGAAATCTTAAATGATAACCTACCTTTTTAACCGACTTAAAAAAAGGAGGAGGTTATCAATTCGACCCGTATGTATGTATTTTGTTGTTCACGCATAACTCTCGTAAATGTGCATCGATTTTGATAATTTTTATTTTGTTTGAAAGAGTAAGGGTCCAAGGTGGTCCCATTTCAATTTCGTCAAAATCTGATCATTAGAACAAATTATTTTATTCAAATTTCCATTATTTTGATAATTTAATTTATATTTCAAAAAGTCCATTATTTGAATTGTTGCCAATTTGTAAAATAGCGTACATAATAATATTCCCTTTCAATTAAAAAACGTATTTACACGTGACCATCAAAAACAAAAATAAAACTTTAAAACAATAATTAAATGATCACGTGTTAAAAGCAGTAAATGTAGAAAAATACGTTATAAAAAATATACTTGCGCGTCAATATTAAAAAAGATAAATTATTAAATTATTACACATTCAAAACATTAAATGTGGAAACTTACGTCATATTTAAAATGCTCAAATAACATTACTTCCAAACAGTTTCAATTTAAAAACATATTTACACGAGAAATTAATTTATTTGTAGCTGATATATTATGTATACTAAACTACGAAAAGTCCTTCTGGTCTATACCGGCAGGAAAAGACAGCCTACCTATTCCTTGGTTTTAAGATTTTAGCTAAACTTACTGGAAAACACCGCGACCTACGTTATACATAACGTAGGTCACGAACGTAGTATAACGTGTATAACGTAGGTCACGAAAACACCAAGCTATAAAAATGGATGGAGCCCGATTACAGAAGATTCGGTCGCAGTTCTCGTCAATATTGAATTTGAATCAGAATTCCGCCAAATATGTCAGCTATAGCCAAGTTGGCTTCATTTATGGCAACTTGTTTTTGTCGCCAAATTTGTTGATATTTCGCCAAATATTGCCTAGCTTGGAGAGAATTTAACACTGGCGAATATGAATATATAGTGTTAAGAATGTAAAAGTTAGAATGATGGTACAACAATGAAATAAAACTTGCGAGAGAGCATGTTCACTAAAACTCTTAAATTAAAACCGTTTAGGAGGAATCCTGCTGTCTTGTTTCAAAATGTCAGCCACTCTAAAATTTCAAAATGCTGTCTCAGCCAATTTTTTAAGGTAGAGGCAAAACAAAAATTGTTCCGGTATCCTTGGATCAAGGCTGAACATTCAACTGAAAAAAACCTTTAGGATTTCTAATATTTTTAACGACTTAACTGTACATCTTTTTGATTTTGAAATATTTAAGTGTCTATCATAGCGCCTCCGTCTTGCCGAATATCCCCAAATTCAACTGGCACCTGCAGGCCATAGTAAAAATCACATGCAAAAAATTTGTTTCAGTACTGTGAATAACCTAATACACTTTTCGATGATACAATAATTTAAATGGAACAAAAATCGCTATCACAGCGCCCGCTTTCGGCAGAATATCCACAAATTCAAGTGGGACCTGCTGGTCACAGCCAAAAACCTATAAATGAAATTTCGTTCAATTCTAGATTGCTTCAAAACTTGACACACTTTTCAATGATACAAAGAGGGCACACACGGACAGACAGATATTTTGTAAAAACATGTTTTTCGGAATCTTTGACTCCTAAAATATATAAATCCGTCGAAAACCGGAAGTTGAAAATATTTTGATCACAATACTTTCTTATATTTAGATAGAAGGTGAAAAAAGGAGGATGTTAATAATTTGACACTATGTATGTATGTATGTATGTTTTAGTCCTGTTCACGCATAACTTTCGTAAATGTGCACCGATTTTGATATATATATTTTTTTGTTTAAAAGTGTAATTTAAATTTCGGCAAATTCTGATGATTAAAACAATTTTGTTGTTAAAAAATTTTCAAAATTAAAAAATGCGTGGAACCCGATTACAGAAGATTCATTCCCAATTCTCGTCAATCTGAATGAGAATTTCGTCAAATTAGTCAACTATAACCACGTTGGCTTCATTTATGGCAACATATTTTGATAGTCAAATTTGGTGATATTTCTCCAGTTGTCGTCCAGATTAACAAGAATTTGATTCTGTCAAAGATTTTATTAAAAAATCTTTATTTAATGGATAATTTTGGTAAATTATAATTTCTATTACAAATTACTTATTTATTCAGCAGATGTTGAAATCAAGATAATTGTATATTACTGTATTAATAACTAAAAAGTAGGAAATAAAATAAACTTTTACAAAAAAAATATTAACCGACTTAAAAAAAAAGCACTAAAAAGTATTAAATAATTCTTTAAAATTCTCTAATGACAACATGTTATCCATTAACCACAAATCCGATATCATGTGTCGGAATAAAAATGATAAATTTAATATGTACTGTTTAATACCCACCAAACATGAATTTTCGAGAGAATTTATTTTACAAGAGATGAATATACAGACTTATGATTTAGTTTACGAATATATACATATGAAAAGCAATCAATTACTTTTTGAAGTCGGTGCCAAACAACCCCAATCGATAAATTAGTAGATACTATAGGTACAATATAGTCACAATTCTTACTAAAATTAAGGTAGTTTGGCACCGACTTCAAAAGTAATTGATTGCTTTTCATATGTAGATATTCGTAAACTAAATCATAAGTCTGTATATTCATCTCTTGTAAAATATATTCTCTCGAAAATTCATGTTTGGTGGGTTTTAAACTGTACATATTAAATTTATCATTTTTATTCCGACACATGATATCGGATTTGTGGATAATGGATAACATTTTGTCATTAGAGAATTTTAAAGAATTATTTAATACTTTTTAGTGCTTTTTTTTTAAGTCGGTTAATATTTTTTTTTTTTGTAAAAGTTTATTTTATTTATTGTAGATTTGGATTCTGTGGGAAAAAATATGTAACTTTTGCATTTAACATTTTCTTCGGAAAATGGTAGATGGCGCTTTAATCGAGTAAAATGCAGAGAGAATCGTTTCCATTGAAAAGTCTGGAAACGGTCGAATAACTCGAGAAATATACATCGGATTGTAAAACGAAAAAATACGTGTTCAATATTTTAGAAAAATGGCAACTTTGATATCCCTAAATAGATTTTTTTTTTAATATTGAACACACATTCCATTTTTTGTCGTTTTTTGTGGTGTGAAGACAAAACTTTAAACTCAAATGTCTCGAAACACTGTTTTTCAGCGATTTTACCACCATAACTTTTGAACAAGTTAACAGATTTACAAGTTTATATTTTTAAAACAAAGCAAATTAATTTCTCTACAATTGACACCAAAAGAAGAAAGATACAAAAACAAATTTCAAGTTATATCAAACAGTATGGTCAATTTTTATGGATGTTGAATTTTGTACTAAATATTTATATAATATGTGTGTTTGTGTGTATGTGTGTGTAATTTCTTTCTGTTACAGATATAATCGTGAGACAACGTAATAATATGTATAAAGAAGAAATGAGGGTCTACAAATATGGAAGCTGGACAAATCGTAGCAATACTAGTTTTTTAGGGTTTCGTTCATCTCACGAAACCCTATTACACCCGCTCCGTTGTCTGTAGTCACAGAGCCGTTCTCAGAAACTATATAACCTACAGGCATGGAAATTTGTGTACTTATACTTAAATACCTAAAATGAAGCTCAAAATATTAAAATTTGAAAAAATCGTATTATTTTAATATAGAGACATAAAAAAACAAAATTCTAACAGCCTTTTCCTATTAAATTTAAACATTTTTCGTTATAGCAGTTGCGAACAATTAAAAATCCACAATAAAATTCTTTCTACAATAATTAATTTTTTATTGAATGATTTCCACGTGAAAAATGAAAATGAAATAAAAAGTTTCACCAATTGAAAAAAAGATTAATATGACGTCATATTGGTAATAAAACGGAAATTTTGAAACATTTCTCAATAATACAAGGAGTATGAGTATGTGTATGTACAGAAAGCAGATTAATATCACGTCATTAAAGAATTAAAAAGAAAATTAATCTGACGTCATACTGGAAGTTTAACGGATTTTTCAAATCTTTGAGAATAATACAAAGCGAGTATCGATATGAGTAATAGAGAATAGTAAATATATGAGTTGGAGGAACGTATTGAATCATGATAAAAACCCGATTATGGAAATATTCGCATATTTTAACATTTTGAAGGTGTACAACATGTTTAATTTTTAAATTATTTTTGTTTAAATATGGCATTTAGTCCACATGACAGATATTATTATGACAGAGTATAATAGCGGGCTAATCGCGATCGAGCTGGTTTAGATATTCGAAAAAACGAGAAAAATAGACCGGTAAATTTTTACTTTACAAAAAACATGACTTTTTTTTTTTTTGTTGCTAAATGAAATTTATTTGGATTTTTTAAAGAAAGGATAAAGTGTTTTGAAAGGAATATTAAACGAAACCCTTTCAGCGATCTTCGATCACACTTACCCACTTGTTTTAAATTAATTTTGTCGTACAATATTAAAACTTTTTTTTTATTTTTTACAATTTAACAAATATATATTTTTTTATTTCTGTAAAACTTAAACAAATCAATGCAAAAATAAGTAATAGCCTTAATCAGCGGTACTTAAACTTTGTGATCTTGCGGCTCCCTTTGATATGATATGCATTTAGGGGACCTTCTACAAATTTTTTTTTATATAAGATAAGAAATTATTTTGATGGTGGTACGCATCTTTCTTATTTTCCTTTACATATATTCTATGTTTAGTGTACAACGTAGAAAATAGTTGCTCCATTAATAGGAAAAATAATTATGACATACATTTTAATTCAATTAAAAAATATACGCTACTATTTGCTACGAGAAGGATGCTGCAACTTTTTTGCTACTGAATGTGCAATATCTGGTTCAGTGTTTGGCTATGATGTCATACACTCACGCACAGTTTTTTTCTGTAATCGGTTATAAAAAGGAAAAGAGTCGCCAAATATAGAGGCTTTTTTCCTTTGATGGCAACCTAGCAATTGTATTTAGTTATTGGTTTAACGTGGGCTTGAAAATCGCGCCAACCAAAAAATCGCCAATCAACGCTGCGTACACTCTAAAATTGGAAGGAGTGAGAAGTTGACTCTTTGGAAGAGTGAGAGGCATTTTCACTCTTTTAGGAGGGAATTTTATAAATATGCACTCTTTAAAGAGTGGAATTTTCCACTCTCTAGAAAGGAGTGAAATATCTCACTCCGTTGTCGAGAGTGACTGTCTCACTCCGTTGTCGAGAGTGACTGTCTCACTCCGTTGTCGAGAGTGACTGTCTCACTCCGTTGACAAGAGTGAGTAGTTCACTCCGTTGAGAGTGAAGAAAAACAGTTTTTTCCAATAAAACCACAAGATGGCGCCAGTTCTCGGATACTCCGTTATCGAAACGAAACGCCTAAAATGAAATCCTTTATATATAGTAGCATTTTCAGTTTTAAAAAAACTGAAAAATGCATTGAAATAATAAATGAATCAATAGAATTATGGACAGGAAATATATTTTATGCTTTACAAATTGCAGGATTTGCCAGTACTAAGAACAGTGTAAGGAAAACAAATATTTCAAGTAAATTTATGCTTAGCTGCAACACAATTTTGCTTCTATTTTATAAACAGAAATTTAATATCTCTGAATGCTAATTATTTTCCTCTTTATTTAAATAACCTATTCTACATATTTTATATAATTTCTAACCTCTTTATGAATATAAACAAAATATAACTATACAGATTAAATTTTCTGTTATTTTTAGCACGTTTGAAATTAAAATGTAAAACATAAGAGAAATGAAAAACGTTGCATTTAATCACTGATTTTATACCATTTATTATAGGAAAAAAATATATATATATAGTATAAATGTGTTGATAATAGTCTTAGGAAAAATTTAACAGCTATAATTTAAGAAAAAAAAATACGTTTTTTACCCTGAGTGAAATTTTCCCCCTAAAAATTAGTTTTGGAAAGTAAATTTGGGGGCCCCTTTGTATTTCAGTGGGTAAGCTTCGGCTTCACGGGCCTATTTGGTAAACAGGCCCTTGGCCTCGGACAATCTTAATCGGGCTCTAATTATGGAAACATTATTAGCAAGAAAAAAAATGAATGAATAAATAAATAACTGCTTTGTTGTAACGAAATTTTAGTCATAGCGGAAATGTACAGACGGGTATTCGCACATTTTTTAGACGATTTCGGCGTTGTTGTTTTTAACGTTTAAAATATGAATATTGCTTTCTGAAATAATCTGTATGATAATCTTGTTTCTTGATTCTAATTCTGCGTAATGATTTCGATGGTAGAAGGTTTTTTGTAAAATTTACAGGGTTATTGCTTCCCATACGTCTTTAAAAACTTTCCAGATTCGATCAATCGTGGTGATTTTGCCCTTTGAAAGAGCTCTTTTCAGCAGACCCAATGAACAATAAACCATAAGAAAAACGTCAGGTGACTGGAGGAATATGTTGAAAGGTATAAATACAATACCTGTGTGAGTTTTTAATGTTTTCAACGAATACAGCGGTAGTTTTTGAAGTATGAGCAGTAGATTTGCTTTGATGCAGTTTCACCCTTTAAAAGTCATTGTAATAAAGAAAATGGCATTTTTTCTATAAATATTGGATGTAACACATTCTCTTAATAATATAATGAATTGATTGTAACATTTTTGTCCAATATTCTTATTTTTATTTTCCCATTGTAAGATAAATTTGCGATAGTCATAAATCCTTACATCAAACTTTGTTTTCCGCCTTGAAATGGGCTCTTTTTTTCCCTGTTTTTTTTTATCTGGTATCTTTTTACTATGTATATGTACTGATTTTTGGAATAGCACTTTCCAATCAATTGTTACGTTTATTTCGCACTAAAAAGTTTTTATATTATACGCTTTGCAATCATTTTAGACTGTGGAATTAGCATACTTCTGCTCGGAAGAAAAAAAAACGCATCTTCCCATTCACAGCTTTTTTGCATGCGCAATCTTGAAATAAGAATAAATTTGAAAGTATCAGACGATAATATAAATTACACATAATAAGTTGTTGTCAGAATTTTTTCCTCTAAAATAATTCCATTTTTTAAAATAATTTATCAAATTTGTCTAAGACGTGTGCGAACAATCTCTGTATTATATGATACAAAAAGAAGGTTTCAGTTTTCTGATTTACACAGTTGAGAAACACCGTAATATTTATGATTTCTACACAAATTTAATAAGTGTGCTCGAATATCACAAAAGACACAAAGCTATAATAATGTAATAAGAGTTATTTTAATTGTTAGCGGCTGTAGCATACTGTAGGTATACCAGTTCTCGTCCGAGCGCAGAAATCAATCAGCAACGAGCTCGGTTACTACTTGGGAAGGTGACCGCCTACGAACAAGCGTGTGTAAAAATGAGTTTCTCTTTTTTTATTCAAGAATTTTTCTATCAGGGGTGAAAAAACTCACTCCTTTTGCAAGAGTGGATAGTCACTCTTCTGAAAGAGTTAGTATTCACTCTTTCAGGGAGTCAAGAATTTCACTTTTTCCTAGAGTGAATAGTCACTCTAAAGAGGTTGGGCAAATTTTGACTCTGCGATAGAGTGAATATCCACTCCTCCGGAGTGAATAGTCACTTTTTCTTATTTAGAGTGTAGGTGTAAATCATCTATTCCCAATGTTTGAAACGTATCCTATGTTTCACTTGACGTCCAGTCGATTTCTACATTTGCTTTACATGTACACAAAGCTGTAGAAAATCTTTTCGCACAAATATGCGGCGTAGAAAGGAAATAATTTATTGATAGCGTTTTCGGCTAGTTTTGCAGCCGTATTTCTCAAGCACATCTAAAAACAGGAAGGTTATTCTCTTGGAAAGCAATTTCCATCGAACAATCGCATGATAATTTCGCAAGTTGTTCCTTCTCTAAGAATGTAAATGTTTTGATTTCACCAATTTCTTAGAAATAAAATGGATCCACTTATTTTCTGAATTCGAGATAGAAATATTAAGTCCGAAAGTTTCTTTGAAGTGCTTCATGTGTACAACAAAATTTTCGATAATATCAGGGGAAATCTCCAGAGGTTTTTAAGATATTAAATAATAGTAGGAAGATTCAAAAATATTATTTCCAAGTCCATTTACCCACAAATATTTTTTATTGTTACTTCTACATTTTCCTAGACTTTTAAAATGTGTGCTGATGTTTCTTGTTAACATGAATTCAGCTGAGAAAATTAAATATCTGTAAAAAACGCTCACTACTATTACAAGCCCGAAGAAATCTTTGAAATAATCTTTTAAATGGAAAATGTAGTCTATTAAAACCTTGTATTACTTCCTCACGCAGCCGTGCAGAAAATGCTTCTGTTTTTAACAATATCGTTAGATAATGAAATTAAATTTAAAACCTTTGCTGTTTTTTCTCCTAGCATTGTTGTAATCATTGTCTTAGCAGCAGGTAGAATTAAATTCTTTGCAATCGTATGAAGTTTTTCAGACCTCTCTACAATAAGGGATATCTGATATGAGGCAAATACGGCCTTTTTATTATTGGAACCTGTTGCGGTCTTACCAATTCATTTCCAAATTTTTTCATTTCTTTTAACTTGTTTTTAAAAAATGTATTTGGTTTGTTTGCATACTCTTTGTGTTTATAGTTTGTACCTGTATGCAATGTTGATGTTTCATACACTCATGTGACAGATATCGTAATAAACAATAGACAGGCTGATAATCGTTATTAATACAGGTGCTCGTAAATCCAAATGTTAAATATTTGTCAGAGTACTTACGTTTTTTTCTTTGGCAGTACTTTATTTTCTGTTAAATATTTAAATTTGGAATCCTCATCGTCTAAATCTGGCTTCTTCTCAGTTTTATATTTTAATGTATTACTCTTTAACCACACTTTAACCACACTTTTTAAAGACTCATCAATATCTTAAATAAATATATACTGTCAAACTATGTACATAACAAGAGAGATTAAAGTACGAGCAGTGCATTTAAAAATGACAATAGCTGTAATTCACTCGCTAACACATGCGCACTACACTCGCTGTATTTTCAATAGAAATACTAATGAGGAAAGCAAGCCTAAAACAACAAGTAATTATTTGGAAAAAATGCAAACTGACTTCCATTACCTTTTAACAAGTTGGAAATTGTACGTCAAACGTTACAAATGAGGTGCGTTCGTACTATAGCTAGTTATATAAATATTCAGATCTTGATGATTTTTAATTCTGTGAAATGAATTATATCGTCTGCAGATTAGTTTCTGTAATAAAATAAGTATCTCGGTCGCTTGACGATTAAACCTCGAAAGCTCCTATAACAAGAAAGCACCGATTTTTTTTTTATTCAGATTTCTTAATAAATATTTTTATTAATATCTTCTAAAGTTTTGATTCGATTTTCATAAAATTTGAAATGTTTCGACAAAATTCTGCAAAGATAATATATCTTAAATTTCAAACCAGTCGGTTGGGTAGTTTTTGCGTTGTTATATGCGGGCGGACGGACAGACAGACGGACAGACGGACGAACTAGACGATGACAGTATGTGCTACGTATTTATATAATTACGAACGCACCTAAATGCAGGTCAAGTTTCATTTCTCATGCGTGCATCCTAATTTTCTTTAAAATAAAAATTCGTGCACATTTAAAATTGAAAAAGTTTATGATTTCAGTGAAGATTATTTTAAATCTAAAATTATTTTCTAAGGTTAGGAAAAAACTACAATTTTTATAAATTTTAAAACTGTATGTTTTAAATAATCGAATTCACGAATTCGTATATTCTATTTTTTTTTTCAGAAATTTAAAAATAAACGTTTAATTTTGTTTTAAATCTGAAATAACTGAAAAATATTGCTTGGGTGCATTTTTATGATTTTTTAAATGTTGACATTTATTAAAAAGTAAACTTTGCTTTCGTTTTTATTGCAGGTAGTAGCGGATTCCATAGTCAAGTTATTGTTATGATGACAACGCAAAACAGCATGCTACAGTATCCAAAACAATCTGAAAAGGAGAACAAATATTCAGTAAAAATGATTTGCTTGTATAGTGATGAAGAAAGTCACTATGCAAGCTTCATCACATAGAAGCTTACAATTTACAAATTAAAATGTATGGAGCACGAAAGGCAAAATATTTTTTTAACACCACAGAAAAAATTTACCTATAAATCTTCGAAATATGTTATTGTCATCGTTGTACTATTTCTTAAACTGTTTATCGTCTGCTTCTTTTATTTTTTTCCAACGATCATTTGACTCTTTTTGTTTAGGAGGCAAACGCCCATTCAAATATGCAGGAATATTTGCATTAACAGCAGGATAGTCATTCATTGTAAGGATTTTTTTTTTTTTTCGGAATAATAAGTTCAGTACCATCTTCTCGTTTAATTCTATCTTCATAAATTATAAAACAGTCATCCAAATATTTAACACAGACCACAGCCGTTGCAATAGGAATAAAAGTATCACGGAGTAATTTTTTTAACCACAATTTTTTCGATTGATTATCAGTTGTGAATTTAAAGACTGAAATATATAAATATAAAGAATAGGGATATAAAAATATAGAAATATAAAATATAAAGACTAAAGTCTTCTGTTTCTTAATATTGTAATTAGATTTTCAAACCACAAGATTGCCTCCTCATTATTTTACAGCTATAATCTACATTTACTTTAATTGTTATAATCTAGATTTACGTTAACAGTTATAACCTACAATTATTTTAATAGTTATAATCTATACTTACTTATAGTGTTATGATCTAAATGCACTTAAAAATATGATTAATTACAAAATAAAACTATAAATAATATCACAATACCATTGTTAACAATCCGTACGAACAAACAAAATACGTGGAAATTTTTAAGTAGCTCAGATGTCGCTTGTGACGTCACGCATGTGAATCGCTCTTAGAATTATGCCCTGTAAAAAAAGCACATAGCGCCATCTCGAGGTCCCGATTATTCCTGAGAATTACAACCAAAATTACGATTTTAGCTATAAACAATGACTATAATACCACCATCAGCAACATGAATGAAAATCTTCAAGTTCTATATTTTATTTTTTAAACGGAACCGTCTTTTGACAGGCTTTTTGTGAAAATCGTTAAATATATATATATGTTAGCTTCTTACGAAGATGATTTAATATTTCACGAAAAAATGGCAGTTGGTTACAGGTGAAGAATTATTGCAGTCGATATCAAGAATCATGACGAGGAGGTTAGGCAATGATGGAACACCATGAGAATTTCTCTAATAATAGGCAGCCAATTTCCAGATAAATTGTTTATTAACGAACAGGAGCTATGCCAGTAACAGTTCCTACAGTAACAAGGTGTAATCATATAGACCTCATTCCTGACGTTAACTCACTATGTTATTTAATGATCTTAATATGCTGATTAGAAATTCTAAGTCACCGAACACCAGATAACACTTTGGTTAGCATTTCCAAACACGACAAAAATTTGCTCTCCAAATACTTGCAGGCGAGTTTTGTTAAACTGCGCGCAAAGTTACAGAAGCTACGTAACTTATGCACGAACCAATGAGTGAGAGACGAAGTTAAGCTAAGCGAATGAGGTGCGATGGAGAAGATTTAACAAGAAATAACAAGAATACCGATCCCAGCTGCGCATTGATTTTGACGTGAAAAATACCCAGCGCGCGAAGCGAAGCATGGAATAAAAGATTTAAAAAAAATGGCTTTTAAAAACATTCGAAATGACAATAAGCGTCTTTCAGAATATTATAGATTGGGGAGTTGATAAAAGTTACGAATGAACTTAAAGTTTTAGATTAAGAATTGGAATAAGGTAATTATTAATATACGTGTTATTACTTTTAAAAGGTCATTAAATAGGAATAAATATTATTAAGAATTAAGGAAATAATGACTATGTCAGAATTTAGATTAATTTAAAGGAATATTGCAAAATAAAATTTTTATATAACATATATGTGTTTTTTACTGCATTGATACTGAAAACAATTGTAACAATTAATATATATATATATGTAAAATTCTATTTTCTGTAATTAAATGGCACATACATCTCAAGAAACGATTTTTTATGCCATTATATACATGCTGTATATAAAATACCTCTGACATCAAAAATTAGCTATCAAGTTCTTAAAACAAAATGACCAAATTATGCTATTAATTAAACATGAAAGTAAATGTTATAATGTATAAATTCTGAATTTACAGAGGAATGAGGTTTGCTGCATTGATACTGAAAACAATTATAACAATTGTAATATATATATGTAAAATTATATTTTATTTAATTAAATGGCACATAAATCTCAAGAAATTATTTTCTTTTATCACTGGACGACATAAGTGTATCTTTTAAAACTAATTATTGAAAAAAAAATCAGAATATTTTCTATCTCTATTATCATTAAAATTGCAAATGTAGAAGACCAGAACTATTTTTTTTTTCAGTTTTTACGTAAATTAATGTATGACTGAAATTTCCACCAGTTTCGAATATCTTAATTGAAGGTTTACTTTTACTGTTGTAAATACATGACAAATACCTTTTTATTACCCAAAGTGTAGAAGAAAAACTCATTTTTGCTCAAATATTTTATGTCTTAAAATAATCTCCGTAACTTGGACATTCGTTTTAGAATAAAATCTCATTTTCTATCGAAAACATAGAGATTAAAAACGGTAATCAATCATTGCACATTCACTTTTGTGTCTGGAAATTTGCGGAGAGCCTCTATCAACTATATAGTCGGCAAACACACTTAACAAATAGAGGCGTGGTGGTCTACATATTATCAAAAATATCTGATAACAATCTAATATAATTGATAATAATAAACGTAAAGCGTGATGTATTTTTTTGGCAACAATTCATAAGCTACTCATAGAAAAGATTTCGATTCACAGCTTGCAGAGCACAGGACAAGTTAAAAACACATAAGGAATTCAAGAAAGAATCAGTAATATTCACACTGTATTAGGAACGAATATTCATATTTATGTACAATTGATAGGTTTATGAAGTGAAATATAGGAAAATGATTTTGACGAAAATTAAATAGTTATACGTCAAATACATATAAAATATTTCTATCAATGTTTCATATAAAATATTTCAATCAACTCTGTATGACTATATTTATCAGGTAATAGAAATTGTTTTCATTAAAACTTATTGCAGTTACAGATAAGGAAATTTTACAATGTTTCTAATGAAATTTTAATCCTATCTGAAAAAAAAGTGAAACAAAATTCTATTTAGTATTTTCATTCTATTTATTTAATTATTTATTTTTGAGTAACCTTAAATTGTATTTTTTATTTTCAACGATGTGTATTTAGATTCAGAAGAATTTTATGAAAAACCTTGATGCGATTGGATGATGTTGAAAAAAAAAAAAAAAGAACGGAAGATAATGCATCAGATATAGATCATGAAACACTTTTCAAGACTAGGATAATATTAAGAAATCCCAGTTTTTAATACATAAAATGATATCTCTAAAAAAGCAATTTAAATAAAATACACCGCAAACGAATTTTCGCCATATACCAGGATGTGACGGATTTCTTTCGTGTGCCCCTGTAATCGAACTATAAATGCTACACCCATAATTGTCAATAGCAAACATTCTAGTGTGAAGTTCATTAACATATAAAAATTACATTGCTATCCGAGTATATTTACGGGAGTTAGAGCACAGACAACAAACGAACATACGGCCTGTCGTCAGATCGACAAACCGAATTCATAAACACTCTTCAACTATATTTGAAAGTGTTAAAAACAGTTAAAGAAATTTCTTTTAAGGAATTACTGTTAAAAAATAATTTTTAAAAAAAGTTAATAAAACAATATAAAAATTAACGAAAAATTACAGTTGAAGAATCTAAGTAATAAAACAGAGTTGGCAATCTTCATTTTCATTTTGAAGCTTATTTTTTTTTTTCTTTATAAAGCAATTATTTGTTTTTACTGCAGCATTTTGCAAAGATGTTTTCTGGAATTAAGTATCAAGACGTGAATAAGAGGAAACGTATCTTTATTTTAAGAATTAAAAATGGGATTTTAATATATAATAATGTTTCAAAAAATAAAATTACACAAAAACAAATTAAAAATATTTTATGCTCTTAAAATTTACCTTTACCATCGTTTACATATTAATAATGTTTTGATAATGTACTCAAAAAATATTTTACCTGAGCTACAAACATTTTTTTAAATAGTTACTAAAACATGGAAATAAAATTCAAAGGTGCTGAAATGCTTAAAAATGTATTGAAATAATATTTAGATTAAAAAAACATTTAAATATGCTAATAAATTAAAATTACTTTTATGTTTGGTTATAATATAAAGTCTTTAACTATTTATTGTCATATTTAACTGTTCCAGTATCTTTGAAATTTACAATAGTACAAAACAGTACAAGTTCTTTAAT
Source organism: Maratus michaelseni (assembly GCA_963931845.1). Lineage (NCBI taxonomy): Eukaryota > Metazoa > Arthropoda > Arachnida > Araneae > Salticidae > Maratus > Maratus michaelseni. The sequence continues at coordinate 99,907,943 of OZ007591.1, forward strand.
AAAACCGTTAAAATTATTTTTATTTTTAGTTATAACTTACTTTAATATTTAACACTTTTCATAAAGAATCGGCATTTTTAATTCTTTTGATTCAATTTTAATAAAAGAAAATTTCATTAAAATTGTATGCAATTTAAATGTATTAAAGGATTTAATTTATAAAATGTACAAATTTATATTTTAATATAAAATATATATTTAAATAGTGTCAATATTTGTGAAGCTTAGATAGTTGCATTCAAAAATTGTTATAAAATTGCCATGATAGCACGAGTATTAGAAAATGGTAAAAGTGGACACATTAGAGATGTAAAAATAATTGTGCTGAGGAAAATATAAAAAAATCCTTTAAAATGTATAACTTCATCAGAGAAATTGTAAGATTTAACACACTAAAAAATTATAGAAAAGACGTAGAACACCGTAAAAAAAACGAATGTTTCTTAAAGGAAGGCAAATATAATATAACCACGAATGAAAATATACAATAACCTGTTCCAAGTTACCCACGATTCCGAAAAGCATTCCTTATGTTCAGAAACCTCAGAAACCAATATAATTTCCAGAAGAAGCATTTATAAAAAAATGTTTCTTTAACTGTCCATGATTTTTAGAAACATTTCCAAATAGCTTCCATAGTGTATTGGTAAATTTTCTCAACCTAGAATATAAGAGGGTGGGCTGATAAGTTCGAGGCCTGACGCAGACATGGATTAAGTATGACCAAATGACAATGATGTTTGTAAAGTATGATCCTTTAGTTGGCATGCTTCCGAGTTTCAGACGCGTGAGTTTATTGGTTATTGCTTGGCGATAAAGTAAAATAAACAAGCTTTGACATTTTCTAAAAATGGAAAAAAATCAAGTTCGAGCTGTCATAAAATACTTTGTTAAAAAATAAACGGACATACAAAAAGAGTTACGTTCCACCTTAAAAGACTCTTTTCTTTTATACTCGACGATAAAAAAGTAGGCTGCTGAATTTAAACATGGTAGAAAATCAATTCACGATGATGAACGTTCAGGACGTCCCAAAACCGCTACGACCGACGAAATCGTCTCAAAAATTCACAATGCCGTATTGAATGACCGCCGATTGAGATATGCGAACTTGATGACATCGCAAACATCTCGATAGACCGTAACCACTACATTTTACACGATGTTTTGGATATAAAAAAGCTTTTATCTCGATGCGTGACGTGTTTGTTGAACGTCGACCAAAAATGCGAAAGAGTGAACTTTTCTCAAGAGTCTTCTGAAATATATTGTGTTGCAATTTGAAAAATAAAATTAATTATTGTCAAAAATCTTGTATTTTCTTTGTCAGGCCGAGAACTTTTTGAACCACCCTCGTACTGGGCTGCACTAAAGAATTCGCATACAGGAGTGTATCTAAAATGTATTAAGTTGCAAGGGGACTATATTGAAAAATAATATGAAATTTTGTCAAAAATCTTGTGCTTTAACTGTCAGGCCTCGAACTTATCAGCCTTAGGTTTTTTGGATGCTATCACTTCTCAAATAAGCATTTTCATGTTCAGCATACTTGTTTTACAGACAAACATGATAAATTAACAGTATTAGCATTAGAATTAAAATTAACATTAATTTGTTACGCTTCCATACATAAATTCAGTTACGTAACTGATAATGTTTACTTGGGAATTGAATGCATCCTAATAATAGATACTCCGGTTTGAGAAAAGTGATTAAAACATTGTGAAATCTATTTGGAAACATTTCCGAATATCAGTGGCAACAAGAGAAACTTTGTTTTTATAAATACTTTTTAATTTCTCGAAAATATATTGTCTTCTGGCGTTTCTATAAGTAAAAAATGATTTTCGCAATCATGGGTATTTGCGAAGAGGTCATTGTATTTTCTAATGTAAAATTTCGTAGATTAGGAAACATTTGTATTTTTTACAATGTACACTCTTTATTTTAATAAGACACCTTTTGTACAGTAATTATGACACTTGTTGCAAATTATAGGAGTATATTTTTGTAGGATAAAAATCATTTTATAAACAAATTAGATTCTACATGGATCTAAGCCAGGACGTAGCATTCTAATACAAATCCGATCGACAGAGAAGAAACAAAAAGATGACGAGAACGGGTCAAGTTTGGGTATAATCTAGTTGCTTCACTAAATCCGTCTAAAAATCGCGTTAAGCGACTTGATGCAAGATTCAAACCCGAATACGAGCTCAAGAAAATTTAAAATAAATAAATAAAACACTGTCGACCGAGTCATGAAGGGTCTATTTAAAATCTGGTTAGCCGGCCTAATGCAAGATTTTAAACCTAATTCAACCTTCAATAAAAAATGTTCAGGCCAATCTACCTCGGATCATGTTCTTCCCAAAGTTGGGTTCCAGACCCAACGACGGGTTTCTAATCCGAATCCAACATGCAAACAAAATTTAACCCCAATTTTTTTAATCAGAGTTGGATAAAATCTGGTCATCCGATCCGATGCAAAATCGTTACAAATGTCACACACCTGCAGCAAAGAAAAAACAAATGTCGGCCACGAACTATCTTAGATAACGGATTAGATAACGGTCAAATCTGGTCACCCTGCTCGATGCAGAATCGTCATAAATGTCACGTAATCCACATTAAAGTCACACGGTGATTTCACAAAGTGGTCACAATCTGAGGTCACATAAATATTTGAAAACGGTTTTAACGACTTCACTTTCAAGGTCACTGTGACTTCAAATTCACGTCACGTGACGTGACGTCGACGGTCACAAAGTTACAGTTTGACGTTATTTTGAAGTCACTGTGACGTCACAATGTTTTACGGGTAATTTTTCATTTTTCTAACATTTAAGTAATCTTCTCTACTGTTATCACGATCCTTCATAGTTTAGCATACTATCAACTCGTCTGCCGTTTTATATTTATTCTTCGATATTTAAATCTGGGTCATTTTCCTAGAAATTTTTCTGTATCACTCCCACTTCCTTTCTGTGTTTATATGTGTGAGTTATGACCCACCACCCGACCCCCTCTGGCATACCTCTTCACCCTTCTCTCAATTAATATCTTCTTCTTTGCACTTTTGATCAGTGAATTAGAAATATGCAGAACTTGTTTTCCTCTTTTAGATTAATTACACTGTAAAAAAAAGTTTCTAAATCTAGGGAAAATATAATATAACCACGAACAAAAATATGCCATAACCATTTCCGAGTTAACCGCGATTCAGAAAAGCATTCTTTATCTTTAGACACCATAGAAATCAATACATTTTCGAAATTTAAAGTAGCATTTATAAAAACAAAATTTCTTTTGTTGCCACTGATTTTCGAAAACGTTTGCCAGTACTTTTTATAGTGTATTAATTAGTTTTCAGAAACTGGAATATAAAGATTTTCGAATGCTACCAATTTTCAAGTAAACATTTTGGTGTTCAACAAACATGTTTTAGAAACAAACATGATAAACTAACATCACGAACATTATCGTTGAAATTAATATTATTTTGTTACTCTTGCATGTATAAATTAAATTCCACAGCTGAAAATGCTTAATTTTGAATTGACAGAATCGTAAAAACCGATATTTCGGTATGAGAAAACTGATTAATACACTATAAAAACTACTTGGAACCATTTCCGAAAATCTGTGACAGCAAAACAAACTTTCGTTTTATAAACGCTTATTTTAAATCTTGAAAATATATTGGTTTATGAGATTTCTAATGAGAAAGAACGCTTTTCAGAGTTGTAGGTAACTTGGAAGAGGTTGTGGCATAGTTTCGTCCTTAGTTATATTATTTTTTAGTTCGTGCTTATATTAGATATTCGTAGATTTGGAAACATTTGTGTTTTGTTACATTGTACTCTCCCCTACTAATCACTTAACAAAGAGAGCCGATTAATTAATTACCTTGTTGCAACTATAGTTGTATTCTCTACTCATTATATGGAGTATAAAAAGATATTCCATTTTATAGATGTTTTATCTTCACTTAATAATATTATCTGTGAAAAGAAATAATGTCTTCTCAGATTAAAAACATTTTAATAACATCATAGGACTACAAGAGATATAACAATTTTTTTTATTCAACAATTTTTAATTATCCTGTATGCACATAATATATATTGTTGCGAATAAAAGAAATGAATTTTCGTTATTTTTTTTGTCTGTCTGTCCATGTTCTAACTCTCGTAAATATGCTCGGATTCTCATGCAATTAATTATGTCATTGAGGTTTACTATGGCTAGTCGGAATTTAAAATGAAGTGTGTAGCACTTATAGTTCATTTACAGGAATATTCAAATAGATTCCGTTACACTGTGGTCTATGAGGGAAAATATTTACTGTTTATTTCAATGATGTTACACTATTTCAAACATATTGAAATTGATATATATATCACTGAGATGCACCACAAAAGGCTAACTATGGAATATGGTGTGTATAGCATTCATCGTTCATTTATAGGGACACACAAAAGTATTCGGTTAAAGTACTGTTTGTTAATAATAATTGCCGGAAGTGCGTTTTCAGTTGCGGCACGCATTTTTAAATTTATATACTATTTTGCCTATTAGTTGGTGGTGTGTATAAATTCTATATATCATAAACAAGGTACCCATTACAAGAGGGAACTGTGACTACCTCAGTAGGTTTTCACGTCCCTCGAGTTCTGGTAGAGCAAGTGCGGGTCGGGAAAACCCGACTTAACGACTAGGACCCGATCCCCTTTTGGGTGTGCAGCCTCGAAACTGTTGGGGACCCTGGCTCGTCCCCAAGTGTAACGCGGTGGTTTCTCAAGAGGGTGAGAATCACCACAATCGCAACGGCCTATGTTGTCATTCATTTGGGTTCAATGGGCGTAATGCGCAGGTGGCGCTGTTCCTTACGGTCGCAGCGCATACAGGAGGATCCTCCTAGTCATGCGCGGTAAAAGTCCCTCAGGACTTGGGTGCGACGGTTGACGTGTCTGACGGACGGCACTTGGCGCCTGGCGGCGCAGCTCAGTTTTTATATCATATACCCACATCCATATCATATACACACATGTACGATCAAAACATCTCGAGTACATTTGTTTTTATTGACGGTAATTGCAGTACTGGAATTTTCAACTGTGCCACGCGTTTCCTAACTGAACTAAATTTCAGCATTCTATGAAATAATTATATATAACTATAGGTCATATACAAGGTTGCAAAAATGTATTCGGATATTTTTCTGAATATTGTTGGTAATTCATGAAATTGGATTTTTAAATGTGCTGTGCGTTTTTAAAAGTGTTTACTTTTAGACCTTATTAAAACAGCAAATATTTACGAAAAAATTTGGAAATGTTGGAAAGTGTTACGTAAACTATGCTTGACGCATGATTTTTCGTTCTTATTCAGTTTTGATCTGCTTTATTTTATTACTTTAGAATATCTATATAACACACAGAACACTGATAATTTGTTGCGATATGAAAAAAAATGAACCAGTTAAATATTATTTCAATATTATAATTTTTTTTTAATTTATACAGATAGAATGTTTCACTTTAAATTCACTTTAAGCATTCTTTAAGAACTACCACTAAAATATAGTTACTTATTTAAATATGGAAGACATTTTATAAAACAAAAATCATTAATGATAAAAACTGACTTTAATATTAAATTTAATTAATGTAATTTAAGCGAATGTTGTAAGCGTTTTTCGAAAATAGAAAAGGTACATTAATTAAAAAATAATTTTCTTTGAAGAAAGAAGTGTGAAAATAATTTATTAAGTTGTTAATTGTTACAAGCCGTTTTAAAAACAGCCACTTTGTTTATAATTTTAGTTAATTAATTAAATTTAATCTACTAATGAAATAAAATAATTTTATCTTTTAATTTATCCATATATATTAACAATTCCATTACGATATTCTAATCGGTGAGACCGAAATATTTAATTGAAAATGGAAAATTAAAAACTCATGCATATTATTGTAACTCCCAGTAGATACGTTTAGGAAAACAATCAACAATTTTAATTATTATTAAAAAAATTAAATATAAAAGTGTTATTAAATTTCATTATAATACAATATTTAAGAAAAATTTACCGAATTGCAGCCAATTCCCCCTTTGTTTCGAATTATTATTATTTTTTAATATTATTATTTAGAAATAAAATAATCTAACATCGCCAAATCCTGTCAATTAACACAAAAAAATTATTCATTCTTACAGATTAATATATACTTTAACTAAGTAGCATACCAATAATTTTTATATGAATAATTTTAAAGGTATAGTAGTCACAGTATATTTTGTTCAGATGTAAATTCCTGAAATCACTGAAAGACCAACACAGTATGAAAATATAAAACACTAGTTTATTTTAGTTCAATAATGAATTTTATACCTTAACTTATATGCAAACACAATTATATATCATTAAGCTAAACAGAATAATAAATAATATTTTGGTTTTCTAACAGCAAGAACAAAAATGTTTAGAAAGTATCAGCTTATAAATGAGAAATATTAGTATACCATATCATATATTCAAGAGTAGCTGGGTACTCCATGAATGAGAAATATTAGTATACCATATCATATATTCAAGAGCAACTGAGGACTCCATGAATGTAGATTTATGCTCTGCGTTACTTAATGTTTAATTCGGACATTCTTTTTTCCTGGGAGCGATTTCTGAAACGTGAAGAAAGTTGTGGAAGAAAATGTACCAAATTGCACAAAAAGGAATGCCTAAAGCATATTTGCAATCAGTACCCACAACTTTTAAAACCCAAATGTGTATATATCAGTGCATATCATGAGAGAGAAAAATTAATAAGTGTTTCAAAGCACTTAATACTTCAATTAAAAATATTTTAAAGGTAAAAAAAAAAGTGGAATTAATGAAAAATTAGTTACTTGCGTTATAATTTAGACATGAAAAGGCATTAATAAAATTTATATTTTTTAAATGCATAATATCTAAATTCCAATTTATCAAGAAAGGTAAACAGGTAAAGTATAAAGTATAAAAAATATATTCTTTAATAAAATTGGATATTAAATGTGATTTAATAAATGAAACAAATTTAATAATAAATGAATAAACTGGAAATTTTGAAAACGAAAAAGTTTTCACTGTTGAAACCTATTTTTGCACCATTTTTTTGACACATGCGAAAACATGAATTTTTTTGAGTTACCTTTGTGAAGACTGGAGACGAGTCCGAAAACTTTAAAATAGCGTAACACTTAACAGTCAAAACTAGTATTTGTCACGTATAATCTCCACAACTTGATGAAAATTAATAAATAACTCTTTTGAGAAGGATGCACACAATTTTTTTTACTTGAAAAAAAATTTCGTAGCAATAAATCGTAAACGTGTATACGTTGTCTTAATTCACTATAGTTTTGAAACGGACGGAAAAAAACTGAAAAATATTTCACAACATTCAGAGAGCTTTATCTTGAAGGCTATTTTCACACAGGTTGACATAGTGCCAGTTGAACAGATACACACAGGCGAACAGGAAAACTTTAGGCACTGATGAGTTGGAGAAAAAATTCCGATTAGGCACAGACAGACCGGGAGAATTTAGGCACTGGTGAGTTGGAAAAATTCCTATTTAGAGGTAGACTAGCTGGGAAAATCTAGGCACTGATGAGTTGGAAAAATTCCTATTTAGGAACAGACAAGCTGGGAAAATCTAGGCACTGATGAGTTGGAAAAATTCCTATTTAGGAACAGACAAGCTGGGAACTTTTAGAAGTGGCAGCATCAAAGATAACAGGCCGTCGACATTCACACAGGCAGAGGAAGGCACTTGCAGAATCTTTCATGATGAAGCCGGTTGAAGATTTATGTCCAGACAGAAGAAGCCGCTTGAAAGCGAGACACCTCTCCCATTTATTGAAGTTGAGAGTTTTTTTTTTTTATAACTATGGAGAAAAATCCTGGCACGTTTACCAAATTTGTGTGACGTGGTGAATTGTTGCGGGCGAAGAGAGTCTTTTAAATTATATAAATATTTTCCAGGTTCCGTAATTTCAATTAAAAAAAACTCCATAAATAGACATTCAATGCTTTTATTAATTTTGTTGCCATGATCATATAGTATAATATAGAAGAGGTGTCTCTTAGCAGGAGCCAGCAGAATAGCAACTCACACAGTCAGTATTCAAAGAGAGAGTGAGTGTTCACATAACATTATTGCCAGAGATTTACATTACTTGGTGAATAAAATTGGTGCCAAAACACTTTACTCAATACATTATTTTGGCGTTAGAATTCGAAAAGATAAGATACTTTTGGCTGGGTGTGGAATTTCCAGTAAATTAAAATAATTATTTGCCTCAGAGCCAGAAACGTTACCATATTTGGACATGTTGATCTAAATTTAGCAATTGATATCATCACCCATTATTTTGATTGGAAGATGCTATTGAGAGTAAAGCAAGAACAACCGTTATTTTTCTGAGTAAGTAAACATAAAAAAGCATATATTAAGGATAATCTATTTGACAGTTAGAAAAGGAAAACGTTGTTTTAAATGAGATGAAGGTATATTTATTGGATATAATTTATTGCTATAATTTGAACTGTCAACATTTGCAAGATTAATGACTCTGAAATAGAAGTTAAATTATTTTTGGATTATTTATGAGAGATCAAAAGAATAATTATTATTATGTTTATTTTAGAAGCTATAAATAGGCATATTTATTTTATATACATATTGCTATAATTTGATTACATCCAGAGATGCAATTCAAGGTTAAATGAATAAAGGGTGAAAATGAATTACATGTGGATTGTTTTATGAACAATAAGGATAATTATAAAAAATAGATTTAAAAGTAATAAATAAAGTTCTTAATTTCCTTTTTGCAATAAATCTTGATATATAACTGTGATGTAGAAAACTACTATTTACCTTTTATTTATTCAATTATTGTAACGGAAAAAAGGAATGCTTTAATGAAAAGAATTATTTATTGAACTAGAAATGAATTCGTATAACTTAACATTTAGATTACTGCTGAGATATTATGAAAATAAAACAGAGAGAAAAAGGATTATTAATATACAGGGAAACGGATGAATATGGAAAGCTTTTAAAATTAAGAGGGGTTTGATTTAAATAAGTAAAATGTAAGAAAACATTTATATATATGACAGATTGCTGTCATACCTGTCACGTAAGTAAAGTAATAAAACAGAATGTTTTTTATTATTCGAACAGATGTAAAAAAAAAAAATCACCAAAAATGTTGCACCTAATTTTAAAAATCTGACAAATGTATTGACAAAAATTTAAACTAATAGGAATAATTTAAGAAACTTATTGGTCAATTTCAGCATCCATAATTTACCATTTTAATTCATTAATCAAATACGTCATTTTCTTTCAGCGAATGAAAATTTTAAAATAGTCTGATTTTGCCATAGAAAAGCATTATGGTGCAAAATAAAATGTTCTATATTTTCTGAACGAATAAACGAAATTTAACCAAAAACTATACACTATACAGCTTAATCCGAGTACCTTGAAAACATATCTACCTAATGTCAACTAAATTGGACAATTTTTTGCAGAAGTTATAGCGGAACAGACAAACTAACAGACTAAGAAACAGACAAAAACGAAAAACTTTTCGGATCTCAACAGTAAGCCTCACTGATGTTTCGGCAATTATACGTATGCTGTTTTACCCTACTTTCACCTACGCACAAAATTGCATATTTCCATGATTGTATTAGCTGTTACAGACAAAGATTCAATTGTCTATATATATATTACGCTATCGTACGTAGCACAGAAATCGCGATTATTTATCATTAGCCGATGGCAACGGAGATGTTTGTTTTCACTAATTTGCAAATATTAAGAAAAGTATTTGAAGTATCGATTTAAAAGTCACCACACATATGTAAAAAAATTTTTTGCATACAATTTTTGTAAAAATTGGCAAGTAATTTTTCTTATTTATATTAAAAAACTAGCTACTTTCTAAAAAGGAAAGAAAATAAAGAGCGAAATCAAACCAAGAAACGCACCATTTTGTTAATAATTAAAATATTAACTCCCTTGTTGTACCTTATGCAGTTTAACCTCATTGTCCGCATCGTTATGACGTCAATGTTACGGATGCACATATTTGGTATTTATAATATAGATTGAGTGATAACAAATAAATAATAATAATAATAAATAATAATAAATGAATAAAATAATCGGAACTTCTCTATTATCCCGTCAACCACTTTTCATAACAAAAAACTATCGCCAAACTGTAACGCCAAATAAACGGGAGAACGTAGCCATTGGAATATCATAATAAATAAATAAATAAAATATAAGAATTTAAGGACACAATTGTTATTTTAATTAATGAAATAACTAATAAATAAATAAAACATAATGAAAAATACACGCAAATGTCGAATTAAAAACCACTTGATGACATAACAATTACGTATTATGCTTCTGACATCAAGTAAATGGGATCGCATTTTTGGCGTTTAATCTTGCAGTTTGGCGATAGCTTTTTGTTATAAAAAGTGGTCGACGGGATAATAGAGAAGTACCAAATAATCTTATTGGGTGGAGATTTCCTTCAAGTCAGTCCTACCTGTCATTTTTAGAGGCTTAAGATCACAAACAGTTTCAAGTTGCATAAAGAAGAAAAGATTTTTACCTTATGCAACTTACATAAACATGCGTGGCCTTCAAACAGAGAGAGAGTTAGAAAGTTGGCTGTTACAGTTTGGCGAATGTCAAAGTGGGGAAACTATTAAGTTGCCCTCAATTTTGCTATCCAGATATACAAGATTCAATGCAGCAACTTTTCAGTAATATTGATTTTTTAACGGTGACACCTCAAAAGCTTAAGGGATAAACCATACTAACAGTGACAAACAATTTGTCAATTGAAATTAATAATAATATCTCTAAGCTCTGAAACTTACAATTGTGTATATAAAGACGTTTTCGATGCAGAAATTTTAAAAAAGAGATAAAAGTATTTTCCTAATAGTGAATAGTGTAACAATATAATAACTTGAGACTATTAAAATACTATTCTCATTTCGTTTTTGAAAATGACTCGGGGTGAGTTGAAACAGGTAAAACAACCTAATAAAAGTTATTTTAATTTATATTATGTTGTTCATTTACACTTTTTAGCATTTAAAATAAATATAGTGAATGGTGTAGATATTTTCAATATAATATGTATACACTTTTTTTAATTTTAAGGAGTATACAGCAACTATTGTGCACATGCAAAGATTTTGATATGCACGATGCTGAAAAAATAGCTCTGTTTTTCATATTTCGAAATGGTGCCCATATCTGATGATGCGTATATATTTTTAATTTCGAAGTATCCAGTCCTAAGTAGAGAAGTTTTTATACATGATATATACATATATTTTATATATGATTTATACATATAATGCTGAAATTCGTGTATTCTAAAATGCATATGGTATTTAAAAGAGTAGACACTAGAATGCAGATACTCTGCGCGGGATCGGCTAGTTACTGTAAATTTCAATACATATTCCTAAAGATAACAGATAAGAATAAAGATATTTCTATCATTTTCATTTTAAGCAAAATGCGTAATTTTAAGAATGTATGCATGGTTAAAATGTACAAAATGCTGTTTGATTTTTTTTAATATTTCATTAATTACAAAAAATGTTGCACACCGCATATGACAAAGTCTGTGGAAGATTGAAAAACAAATGTTTCGAAGGAAACGGTTGTATAAATTATTTCAACTTTTACAAGCTTATTTGATAAAGCAGTTTTGGAGAGTTGTCAATTATGTCACATACCTCCAAATGTATTACGTATGTGTTAAAAAAATGCTAAATTGTTTAATTTTAATTGTAGAAACTTGTCTGTCAACACGTTACAATATTTTTTCCTGACCAGAATATAACTGCTGCCATTAACTTAAGTGAATGACTACGTTAAAGTGTAATTATCCTCTTTAATAAAAAGGTATGCGTTGCTGACGACTGGAATTTTCGCTAATCGTTGCCACAGATTAATCTTGGAAAATGAAACATTTGAAGTTACTGAAAAAATTAATTGCTCGAAAAGTATTTGTCAGAAAATTGTTAGACAAACTGCGTTAGAAAGGTAAAAAATTGTATTTTTCTTGATATAAATTTCAAATAAACTGATTATGCCATTTTTCAAATATTGAATTTCAAAAATTACCAAATTTCACAATGGTGTACCATAGCAAAAACTTCACGCGTAAAAAAATAATAATAACAGCAATGTGTCAGCACGAGTTACAAATTATAGTAACCGTATTATTCTGTTAAATATAAAAGTGGATTATGATGTCACGAGTGCATGATTTTTATTTAATTCTCGACAAATACTATATGCGCCATTTCTTTTTAGTTGTGAATAATATAGGTTAATTCACGTTATTAAAAAATGTAGCTATAAAACATATAAATCAATGGAAAACGGTAAGTAATAAATTGTAAACTTAATAATAAACCGTATTAAAAATACATAACTTAGTGAATTAAGTATCCGTTTTTATGTTTTTTAGGATATTCCAGGTAAAGGTACAGATTACTTTAAAATAGAAGGTTAAATTCACCGATATATTTCGTTTGATTCAAGGTTCTTTTGAAGAAACCGACCAGCGCAGCGGGCGTAGTCTGCTAGTATTTAATATTATTCTAAGTTAATGCTACAAGGCGTATAACTTATATTTTATTTTCTATCTTACGCAAATTTATATAATAGATGAATAATAAATAACTTTTTATATTTAGAGTAAATTAGTGTATTAAACATTATTATATTTATAAAAGGATATTTCACATTGTCAAACATAGCTATAAAAGCTGCTAATTTTCTGAGTGCGTGGAAGAGTGTGGTTGTCATTATTACCGTTAAATTGCAGGATGAATAGCTACTTTTCCCAAATATTTACGGTTAAAACATATTTGTCAAAGGAAAGTAAATAGCTATATGATTTTAAAATATTTAAGATTAATCTGATTATTCCAAGTTAAAAGTCAGTCAAGTACAGAGTTGTCGCGATCGATTGCGAGTCATAATGAAGGTTCTCAGGACGTTTCATGAGAATTAATTTACTGCTTTATATTATCTTTGGAAGAAAAATTAATGGGAATTTTATAATTAAATCTATTTGGAAAAGTTCGAAAAGGTTGCAGAAAAGACATCTGACTGTAATTTATTTAAAGCAATTCAAATAGTAGTTCTGTAAAATTGAGCCTATCTAGATTATCCAAGTTACTGTAACAATATTATTAATGATTTTGTGTGTGTGTGTGTGTATGTGTGTGTGTGTGTGTGTGTGTGTGTGTGTACTGTCCTACCCTCCATTGTCAGTAACTTGAATGGTTTAAACACCAACGTACGGAGTAACCAATTTCAACCCGAGTAACTTTTGCTGGTTACTCGCTGTGTTTAAGCATGCCACGACGTTCTTGAAGTATATTTCTATACGTTCCACCACTTTTCTCGAAGTTACTCAGACAAGCGTTATTTTGCAGTTATTCATACACACCGTGTGTTATAAAAAGTCTTAAATCTGTTTAACGCCATCTGGCGGTGTGTAAAAATGCAGCCTCGAACCCAGAGAGTTTCCCCAGCGGTTACTCGATAAAGCGGCAATATTCCAATAATGACAACCCTTGAGTGTTTCGCTTTGGCAGTTAATCAGGTTTGCTATGTAAGTGTTTCCTCCCTATTTAACTACTTTTTCAGTAAAAAAAATACCTGTCTATGCAGCTTTTAAAATGTAACGAAAAAATTAAGTATAAAATTCAGGATTTTATTTTTATTTAGTTTCTCAGCGTACATTTTCTACGGAATACAATCTGCAATTGTCGAATATATTTAATTTATCAAAATTAAATGTTTATAGACCTAATATTAATGGTAAGAATTACTAATATTTCATTTATAGAAAAATTTATTTTGTTTTAAACATCCCCTTTAGGCTCAATCGGAACAATAGGCTATTTCTTCTTTTTTTTATACTTTAAAAGATACAATGAATCAGATTTGTTAAAAATAAAACACACTGGTCTTATTTCTTCAAGTTCATTATTTTGATAAGAAAGGTATTTCGTAGAGAAAACATAACATTTTTTTATGTTATTGTGATGACACAAGACACATTTGGTACTTAGAATACGCAAATGAGATTTGAAACCAATCATTTAAAGGGTGCCAACGAAATTATTTTTGTATGTCTGGCATCAAAATAAACAACTTCCAATGATTTTAATGAAATCTAAGTTTACTACGCATTTCTAAAACTATTAAATTATAGAAATGTTTTTAATATATTACACTGTTTTCTTTTTACGTTCATTTACCTATTTAATTCTTAGTTCTTGAAATATATCATTGTTGGAATTTACAATCCAATTGGCCTATTTTAGCTCACGTGGTTTGGTGTATCATGAACTACATTGTTCTTATGACTCATATCAGAATCAGACATTAGGGTGTGACTTATGTTTAAACGAATGGGGCACTGAAAATATCCCTAATATAACAGAGAATATCAAAATAAAAGAATATTTTTCATAAGAAAAAATATCAAGATATTTATTTTCTTATGAATGGCTTATAAACTAGTGATTAATGTAGCTTTCAGTCCTGAGTTTGTGTAAAGTGTTAATGAAGATTGTCATACTGTATATAATAAAAAAAATATGTTAAATATACAGATATAGCACATATTAAATAAATATGTGCTATATAATGTTAAAAAGTTAGGAACTAGAGTTGCAACAAGTGCTTATAACCTAGTAATTAATGTAGCTTTCAGTCCTGAGTTTGTGTAAAGTGTTAAGGAAGATTGTCATACTGTATATAATTATTAAAAAATTTTAAGGATTAATTAATCATTTCGTGCATTTTCTATCTTTTTTTAAAAAATATTTTCCCCATTCCCGTTCCCACTCCTATCTCACATAACTTTACTAAAGCTACCTCAGCATAGCCAAGGCTGATCTAAAATCCAAACTTGTTACTTTCAAACATATTTTTAAATTCATTTATGTTCGTAAAAATTGAAAAGTGTTCTTTATAATATGAATTTACGTAATAAAACTCTTTATTCTATCTTTCGGAAAAATAGAAGATTTTTCATGAAATGTTATCAAAATTGGACAGTTTTTTGGACAACGCAGGAAAGGAAAAAACTGACGTCCTGAGAAAACAATCGTTTGTAACTCAAGATATAATTCATTACTCGGAAAATGAGAACTCTTTGATCACACATCACTTCTCTTATAAGGTCTACAATTATAATACTTCTATGTTTAAAAACTATTAACAAAAAATGTCAAAAAAATGTCAAAAAATGTCGCATTATTAATGCGATTTATTTTTTATTTTTTTTTTAATTTTTGTAATATATATATATTTTTTTTTTAAGGATTGGTTTAAATATTTAGAAAGCACTGTTTTATATATGTAAAAATAAAAATCGACAAGAATGGGAGTGAGAAACGGCTGACCATGTAACACAGAATTTTCTGCTATTGTTTTTCAGGGCCGTTCATTGTAAAGTTTTAAATGGTTTTCGTTTCGTTTTATATTTCTTTATTTTTTCGTCTCATGTATTTATCATAACGCATTATATGTAGCATGAATAAGCAGCATGGCAGTGGTTGAATAGTTGGATAATATGCAAAAATCACTAAAATAATTTATTTAAATTTTTTCATTGTTGATGTTTGTTTTATAAAATCCATTTAAAAGAAAAGAAAAGAAAGAAAAAGAGCTTTCACGTTCAAATTTATTTGAGTTTATCTTCAATGTTTAATTACTAATGCATAGAACAAGGGGATTTAATAGTTTAAAAATTTTTGTAGATTACTTAAAAAAAGATGTGCGAAATAATCATGACGTTATGATAAATACATGAGACGAAAAATTAAAGAAATATAAAACGAAACGAAAACCATTTAAAACTTCACAATGAACCAGCCTGAGAAACAATAGCAGAAAATTCTGTATGTTACATGGTCAGCCGTTCTCACTCCCATTCTTTCAATTTGGTATGAACATTGATGGAAGGTTCCATTTATGTGGTCTTCTAGGCTCTGCAGGCTAAATTTCTTTTAGCCATTTGTGCTTTGCTCTACATTGATTTTTACATATCATGTAGAACAATGTTTTCTAAACATTTAAACCAAGCCTTTAAAAAAAAACGCATTAACAATGCGACATTTTTTTGTAGTTTTTGTTAATAGTTTTTAAACATAGAAGTATTGTAATTGAAAACCTTATAAGAGAAGTGATGTGTAATCAAAGAGTTCTCATTTTCGAGTAATGAATTATATCTTGAGTTACCAACGATTGTTTTCTCAGGACGTCAGTTTGTTCCTTTCCTGCGTTGTCCAAAAAACTGTCCAATTTTGATAACATTTCATGAAAAATCTTCTATTTTTCCGAAAGATAGAATAAAGAGTTTTATTACCTAAATTATTTTTATAAAGAACATTTTTCAATTTTTACGAACATAAATGAATTTAAAAATATGTTTGAAAGTAACAAGTTTGGATTTTAGAATTGCTTTGCCTATGCTGAGGTAGCTTTAGTAAAGTTATGTGAGATAGGAGTGGGAACGGGAATGGGAAAAATGTTAAAAAATAAAGATAGAAAATGCACGAAATGATTAGTTCTCAGTATCTAAGTTTAAACATTCGCGCAAACAAATATCTGTAATGCCAAGAAGTGTTGTCGGTAATCCATACTATATTTTGAGTAATTCGTTAAACTTACTATATTCTGAGTAAGTAGTTAAACTCACGCACAACTGAGTAACAATCTTTTAATTCGGAGAGTTTCTACCGGTAAACTACAATTCCTTCCGAGTATGTAAAGGTATAGATAAAACACACATTGTTCTATAATAGTGCATTCGATCAAAAAATTGGGTAAGTAGCAAAATTTTTTAACAAAATTCAATTTTTTATCTTTAAAAATCACGTTTTACCTTGATTAATAAAAATCACTACTCTTTCTACGCTTCATAGAGAGTGCGAAAGAGAGACTTAATTAAATGTATCAAAAATCATATCAAATCCATATCAGGGGCTACAGAGACTCGCCCAGTTTAAAAATGCTTTAATCAGGTCATGTTCCCAGCATCTAAGTTTAAACATTCGCGCAACCAAACATCTGTAATGCCAAGAAGTGTTGTCGGTAATCCATACTATATTCTGAGTAAGTCGTTAAACTTACTATATTCTGAGTAAGTAGATAAACTCACGCACAACTGAGTAACAATCTTTTAATTCGGAGAGTTTTTCCCGGTAAACTACAATTCCTTCCGAGTATGTAAAGTTATAGATAAAACACACATTGTTCTATATTAGTGCATTCGATCAAAAAATTGGGTAAGTAGCAAAAGTTTTTAACAAAATTCAATTTTTTATCTTTAAAAATCACGTTTTACCTTGATTAATAAAAATCACTACTCTTTTTACGCTTCATAGAGAGTGCGAAAGAGTGACTTAATTAAATATATAAAAAATCATAACAAATCCAAATCAGGGGCTACAGAGACTCGCCCCAGTTTAAAAATGCTTTAATCAGGTCATGTTCCCAGCATCTCAGTTTAAATATTCGCGCAACCAAACAACTGCAATGCCAAGAAGTGTTGTCGGTAATCCATAGTATATTCTGAGTAAGTCGTTAAACTTACTATATTCTGAGTAAGTAGTTAAACTCACGCACAACTGAGTAACAATCTTTTAATTCGGAGAGTTTTTACTGGTAAACTATAATTCCTTCCGAGTATGCAATGGTATAGATAAAACACATTGTTCTATAATAGTGCATTCGATCAAAAAATTGGGTAAGTAGCAAAAGTTTTTAACAAAATTTATATATCTTTAAAAATCACGTCTTACCTTGATTAATAAAAGTCACCACTCTTTTTACACTTCATAGAGAGTGCAAAAGAGTGACTTAATTAAATATATCAAAAATCATATCAAATCCAAATCAGGGGCTACAGGGACTCGCCCCAGTTCAAAAATGCTTTAATCAGGTCATGTTCCCAGCATCTAAGTTTAAACATTCGCGCAACCAAGCATCTGTAATGCCAAGAAGTGTTGTCGGTAATCCATACTATATTCTGAGTAAGTAGATAAACTCACGCACAACTGAGTAACAATATTTTAATTCGGAGAGTTTTTACCGGTAAACTACAATTCCTTCCGAGTATGTAAAGGTATAGATAAAACACACATTGTTTTATAATAGTGCATTCGATCAAAAAATTGGGTAAGTAGCAAAAGATTTTAACAAAATTCAATTTTTTATCTTTAAAAATCACGTTTTACCTTGATTAATAAAAATCACTACTCTTTTTACGCTTCATAGAGAGTGCGAAATAGTGACTTAATTAAATATATCAAAAATCATATCAAATCCAAATCAGGGGCTACAGAGACTCGCCCCAGTTTAAAAATGCTTTAATCAGGTCATGTTCCCAGCATCTCAGTTTAAATATTCGCGCAACCAAACATCTGTAATGCCAAGAAGTGTTGTCGGTAATCCATACTATATTCTGAGTAAGTCGTTAAACTTACTATATTCTGAGTAAGTAGTTAAACTCACGCACAACTGAGTAACAATCTTTTAATTCGGAGAGTTTTTACCAGTAAACTACAATTCCTTCCGAGTATTTAAAGGTATAGATAAAACACACATTCTTCTATAATAGTGCATTCGGTCAGAAAATTTGGTAAGTAGCAAAAGTTTTTAACAAAATTCAATTTTTTATCTTTAAAAATCACGCCTTGCCTTGATTAATAAAAGTCACCACCCTTTTTACGCTTCATAGAGAGTGCGAAAGAGTGACTTTATTAAATATATATATAATATTTTGTTTCGTTTAGATGATATGGTCACAGGAATGAAAACAATTGGGTAAGTGTGATCGAAGATTGCACAAATGAGTTAGTTTAATATTCCTTTCAAAACACTTTATCCTTTTTTTTTATAAAATCCAAATAAATTTCATAAAAAAGGGGTCATGTTTTTTACAAAGTAAAAATTTACCGGCCTATTTTTCTGTTTTTTTCAAAAATCTGAATCCGTTCGAAAGCGGGCTAAGCCCGCTATTATCCTCTGTCTTAATAATATCTGTCATCTGGACTAAATGTGATATTAAAAAAAAATCAATTTCAAAATTAAACTTCAAAATGTTAGACGTCAGATTAATTTTTTTTAATTCTATAATGACGTCATATTAAGCTGCTTTCTATATTTACACATACTCAAACTCCTTATATTATTAAGAAATGTTTGAAATTTCCCGTTATATTACCAATATGACGTCATATTAATCTATTTTTCAATTGGTGAAACTTTTTATTTCATTTTCATTTTTCACGTGAAAATCTTTCAATAGAAAATTAATTATTGTATAAAACATTTTATTGTGGATTTTTAGTTGTTCGCAACTGCTATAACGAAAAATGTTTAAATTAAATAGGAAAAGGCTGTTAGATTTTTGGATCTTTATCTCTATATTTTAAAATAATACGATTTTTTTTTAAATTTTGATCTTTCTATTAGGTATTCAGCTATAAGTACACAAAATTTCATGACTGTAAGTTATATAGTTTCTGAAAACCCTCTCTGTGACAGACAGACAACGAAGCGGGATAAATGGGGTTTCGTAAGATGGACGAAACGCTGAAAAGTATTGTTTAAACTATCTATAGTGGAACACCATATATATGTTACCTGAGTTGTACATTTCCCTCAGCAGACCTGCCAAGTCTCCGGCTTTTTGGATACCAGTAATTTAGTACAGAAAATGTTGTTTTATTGAATCGGAGCATTTTGCGATTTAAAAGAACAACATTTTCTCAAAAAAATTACTGGTGTTCAAAAAGCCGGAGACTTGGCAACTGTGCCTCAGTTATACGTTTCAACTCAGCGGTCCCGGCCGCTTGCCATTAAAAATTAGCTGAGTTATACGTTTTGCGTTATACAACATTTTCCTCAGTTATACGTTACGTTTTTGTGTCCCCGGCCGAAATTTTGTCTCATTTATGCATTTTTTAAAAGAAATCATCGGACGACACATCGGATGAGTCTGATTTGAAAGATCTCACTCAAACTTCGGGGCTGCTCTGGGGACTTTTGACGTAGACATAGTAAAGCGGTTCGTTAGTAGTAAAAACGGTAACGATAAGACGGCTGCATTATTAAGAGCCTACACTAGTCACGCGAAGAAACGCTTACGCTAATGTTAAGTCTATGGGAAGGTTATCCCGCGATTTCTCGCTCGCATTTTAATATTTTTAAATGATTTTTTTTGCATAGGATAGCTGACGTCGATATCTATCGTTGTTAGTTTTTACTTTTTTTTATTTTGGCTCCAGTTTTTTTATGTAAGGATACTTTCATTTTCAGAACCGGTTCCAACCGGTTCCAAAATTTAAAATGTCCGCTTATAAAAAAAGTTTAACCAAAATCAAAAAAGTAAAAACTAACAACGTTGAAGATCGACCTCAGCTATCCTACGCAAAAAAATCATTTAAAAATATTAAAATGCGAGCGAAAAATCGCGGCATAACCTTCCCATAGACTTAACATTAGCGTGAGCGTATCTTAACGTGACTAGTGTAGGCTCTTAACAGAAATGCAAAGTTTGCTGTTCAATGTTGGTATTGCCCAAAAGAAACAATCGAATATTACTGTTTACATATCAAGGCGATTCCAATCATTTGATATGATTATTCAAATTCTAAATTTAAAATAATAATAATGGTAGTTTTAGTTTCATACTAACTATATACATTCATACTAAGTTTATGAGTACGACAAATTTTAAACAAACACACTCATACGACACATTTATATAATCATGTACATATCATAACTGCCAACTTTTACGGTTTTTTATTACCACTAAAAATTAATAGAAATTTTTGTAGTATTGAATCACATGATTTCGGCGATTGAATAAGTAAAAATTTACTATAAAATTTTAGTGGTAGGAAAGAAGCGTAAAAGTTTAAGAGGTTTATTTATAAATTGGCTAAATGCTGAAAACTTTCCTAAAAATGTCTTGTTTTATTAAAATGTCTTGTTTTATTAAGTATGAATGCATTGGTTCGTATTATAAATATATGCTACATAATATCTACCCTATATATATAAAATCCTAATGAAACGAATTTGTGAAACGATTTTATGAAACGAATTTATGAAGCGATTTTATGAAACGACTGATTAAACGACTGATTGTTTCAGGGCTATTTTTAATAAAATATTAAACGCTTGATGGTGAAATTAATACCAATTGTCCATAAAAATCCGCGGATGTCAAAACTGGTAATAGAATTTTGAAATTGGAATTAGTTTTCGAGATAGTAATTTTTTTCTAATTTTAATGACATTTCTGTAATGATGGCAACTAATTACTCAGTTTTTTTGTGACAAAAAAGGGAAAAAAATCGAAAAGGATCCCGATAGGGATTATTGATTTCTTTTTAATCGTCATTTTCAAATTGAAATTGAATTTATCTTTTATTTCAATCGATAATGAAGACAAGATTGTGATTAAATTATGTTTTTCAGGAAAATTTGAAAAAAAAAATCACATTTCTATCGTCAGGATTCAATCGCCTGTCAGCATTTAATTTAATTTATAAACTGAAAATATTTTGAATAAATTCGTCCAAATGACGTCATTTATGTAAATGCAAAAGAAAGGGGAGGAAAGGAATTAATAGTAATTATTATTTATTGATATCATTTTGTTATTTTTTTTTGTAAAATTTAATTAAAAGAATTTATTTATTTTTATGTACAAAAAGAGGTAAATTGAAAGACAATTATAAATAAATTGTATATATACATATAAATACATCTATAAACAAGCATAAAAGTTCGGTGCTTTTCCAGTATATGGGGCCTTGACGAAACAGAGAAAATAGCCTTGGCGGAAAAGGAAATTTGGCAACATACTTTCTGTCAACCTATTCACTTTGTCATTTCGTATACAGAAGCATTTTTTCAATATTTATACAATTTGTTTAGCGTAGAATGTCATTTATCCTATTTTATATATAATCAGAAGTAATTTGTATAGAAAAAACAATAATAATATACGTATAATTAAAATACGCATATAAACAAAAAAATCGTCGAATTTGTTTCCATGGCTGTTTATGTCATTTGGCACCAAATCTCATTTTCTGATGCCGAATTGCGCCAAGCTTTTTAAAAAAGCGTCAAGACCCCTATAATAGAAAAGCACCAAAAGTTCATTGAGTTTGTTTTTATAACTTTTGGCAACAAATGTATGTATATTAACGAATCTATCCGTTTTTGAAACTCGAATTACGCCAAACCTAAAAGCAAAGGATACTATACTGGAAAAGTACCCGATTTTCTTATGGACAATATTCAAGTGACATAACATGGTGTGAAATTTTCGCGAATAGCAAATTTGTTTAAATATCTCAATTGATGCCGAATAAATGCAGGCATGCATGCACAAAATATTTAATTAATTTTGTATGATAAATAATTATTAGAAAATTCATATATATAGATATTAATTATAATAAATAATTTACATATTTAAAATAACATGAAAATATGCATGATGACTAAAATAGAGAGAAAATTAAAACCTGTAACTGAAAATGTCTGAAAAAATATTTTTTAATGGCCTGAAATATATTTTACTTCATTTCTTCATTCTATTTCTTCAATTCTTCATGTTGAAAACTTGCTAAAAGACTAGGCAATGAAAAATCTTAACATTTAAAAAAATTCCTTGCAGCGGAGTTAATTCTATAAAGTGAATATAATTTTTTAACACATCCCATGTCCCCTCTTTTTACAAAAATAGAGCATTTAAATAAATTTCCAGTAAATCGTTTAAATTCGGTGTTCATAATTGGAAAATTGAACCTTATATGTTTTCAGTTATTGCCTTACCTCTGCCCCCTTAATATGAAAGACCAGTCAAAATTGGGTGTCCACGGGAAAAATCTGAAATTTTTAACTTTTTTATTTTTTCTGTTACCTCGTTATCTGTACCCTTGTCAAATTACTTCGAAAATGCCAGGAAACTCTTAACATTATTTGTTTACACAAGTATTATTATTTCATTCTAATAAGTTTTTAAGATTCCTAACCCTTCAAGTAACCCCCCCCCCCTTCCCACACACACACACCTCGGGTAAGAAAAATATCATTATATAATGGTCAAATCTGTGACTATACATGACTATGATTTTGCCACTCTATTACTTTGTGCAAATTGAAAACGATGGAATCTTTATAATTTGAAAGGAAGAGATGACTGGAGCTTTACATAAAAATTTAGAAGATATTTTATTGAAGGTTTACACAGAAAATATGAAATTTAGTAAATCTTAGTAGATCTTAGTAAATCTTGGATCTTAGTAATTTAGACGATCTTAGTAAATCTTAGATCTTAGTAATTTAGTAAATCTTAGTAGAATAATTAATTATTCTTAAAATTTAATTAAGTTTTATAGTGAATTTACTTCAAATTAATTAATCCCTTACACATTATTATTCTAGTGAATCTGATGGATTAATCAATTTTAATTCTGAACACAAACATTTTTTAGCATTCATTGTATCCAATTTTAGATGCCACAGAGGCTGGATTGACAGTATTTCTTACTGTTTTATTCGAACCTCCACGCATATTCTAATCACGCGACATGCTAAATGTCTAGTGCGGAAAAGAAAACCGTTTCATGTGCGTGAGAGGGAAAATACCTTTTAAATTTGGTTCTTCCATTAAAAGTACGAAAGAAGAGGAAGATCACTGCTTGTCGCGCACTATAGTAGCATTGGGGAAGAGAAAAATGCCAATTGTGCTCATTTTTTACGTCAATTTTTGCACTTAAAGCAAATTACCGGATTAAAAAACTTGGTCGCCAGAGAAAAAAATTTGGTCGCCAGTGGCGACCTGGTAACCGCATTTGTCAAGCTGTGCTCGTTACAGTAAAACCTGATAATACAAGATCGCTAGAAATCAGGATTTTTTTCCGTTTTAGGTAGAACTCTTTTCCATCTTAAAAGGCTTATTTGTTTAGTATTCCTTATGCCATGACCATATTTTTTCTCCTATTGTATGTTTCTTATGCATATTTGACTAGTAATTTAATAAAATTCTGCCACCTTCAAAATTAATCTGAATTAGTACTTAGCGTGTAAGTGATTATTTAAAATATTTATTTAAAGTTGTTAGAAATATAAGACATAAAGAAAGTAAAAACAGATCAAGTTTTCAGAATATACTGTTGAAGGGAACAATAAAAATAAGTTTGCTCGTGATTTACGAAAAAGTGCAGCTTAGTGTAAAAATCTCAAGAGTTATTCAATAATTTAGAATTTTAAGTTTACAACTTAATTTGCATGTCAATTTGAAAGGTAAAATGTGGCCTTTCTCATCAAAGGATAGATTTTATCTTAATTATTCATTATGTCAATTAACAGAAATAATATACAGCAGTACAGCTTTTCATTGCACTATTGTGATACTCTAAGAAGCAACACCAAACTAAAGTATAATACTTTCAGACCTTTCAGAATACCAACGACGTATTTTGTACGCCACTCTGTAAAAAAAGGTGCGAATTCCAGAATAATCATATAATTAAAACCTGTGTCAGCCTCTACTCAGAAACCCTTCAGTGTTGAACGTGAACCAGTATTTCAAGTTGTCACATTTTTTTCAGCTCTGTTTCAATATTATTTTTTTTTCTGAAAAATGACCACTGGAGTAAACGGAATACGCCACCTGTGTTTGCGATTTTACATACAAAAACATATAAAAATAAGTAAGTGCATCTGAAAGAGATAACATAATCACTCAGTATTTTGTCCGAAAGAAGAAGTTTATTTAATTATTTATTTATATATATGTATAGTATATACTTTGTTAATTTTTAGGGTTTCGTTCATCTCACAAAACCCTATTACTCCCGCTCCGTTGTCTGCCCGTCACAGAGCCGTTCTCAGAAAGAAACTACATAACTTACAGGCATGAAAACTTGTGTACTTATAGCTAAATACCTACTATGAAGCTCAAAATATTAAAATTTGAAAAAATCGTATTATTTTAATAAATAGAGATAAAAAAAATCTAACAGCCTTTTCCTATTAAATTTTAAAAAATTTCGTTAGAGTAGTCGCCAACAATTAAAAAACCACTATAAATTTCTTTCTACAATAATTAATTTTCTATTGACTAATTTTCTATTAATTTCTAATTTCCACGTGAAAAATGAAAATTAAATAAAAAGTTTCTCCAATTGAAAAAAAAAAGATTAATATTGACGGCATATTGGTAATAAGACGGAAATTTTCAAAGATTTCTCAATAATACAAGGAGTATGAGTATGTGCATGTACAGAAATCAGATTAATAACACGTCATTAGAGAATAAAAAAGAAAATTAACCTGACGTCGTATTGGATGTTTAGCGGATTTTTCAAATGTTAGAGAATAATACAAAGCGAGTATCAATATGAGTAATAGAGAATAGTAAATATATGAATTTGAGGAACGTATTGAATTGTGATAAGAACCCGATTATGAAAATATTCGCATATTGTAACATTTTGAAGGTGTACAACATGTTTAGTTTTCAAATTATTATTTTTTTAATATCGCATTTTAGTCCGTGTGACAGATATTATTATGACAGACTATAATAGCGTGCTTCGCCCGCTATCGGGCCTGTTCAGATATTCGAAAAAACGGAGTTTGTTATAAAAAGAATTACATATGTTTTTAATTATCGGGGGTGAAACGTTTTCCTTAATTAATGAATTTATTTTTCTTTTAATGTTACGTCAGCGAAGTCAAGGGTAACAGCTAGTAAAATATAAAATAACTGATCTTCCGTAATCTGTGGGCAAGGTTAGCTCCAAACATGGGCGTTTGCTAGCAACAATATAGTTTAAAATCAATGTTGATACTTTTAAAGAACTGTCACAAAAACTCTCACTTTCTAAAATACACAATTTGGCAGTAGGACCTGGATTACAGAGGATTGTGCAATAGGTTTAAATATCTATTTTTTATAAACTTTTTTTTTAATATCACATTTAGTCCACATGACCAGGGCTTGACAAATGCGGCCGCCAGGTCGCCACTGGCGACCAACTTTTTCTCTCTGGCCACTAAGTTTTTTAATTTGACTTTGTTATTTACTTATTTTATTTTTTTACAAAAATTGAACTAAAAAATGAGCACAAACGACATTTTGTCTCTCCAACACCCCTACTCGTGCGGGTAGCAAGCGCAAAAATCTCCCTCTTCTCTCGTACTTGGCATTTTCCATTTTATGCACACAAAGCGCCAATCTTTTCCGTTCTAGTCGGCTTAGCTGGTCACGTGACGAGAATGTGGGGAGAGAGGGTGTAAAGTTTCAATAAGAAATATTGTCAATCTAATCTGTGACATCTAACATTTGGATGCAATGATTAAAAAGGCTTAACGCTTTTTTTAACTTTCAAATCCGATTTTTGTGTTCAGAATTAAAATTGGTTAATCTATCAAATTCATTTTAAAGAATAATAACATATAAGTGATTATAGGTAATTCTTTCGAAGTCAATCCATAAAACTTAATGAAAATTTCAAGAATAATTCACTCTGTCTTGGAGACAACTGTCTGGTATTGGGTTGTTACTCAAAAATATTTTATAATTATATTGTTTGGATTATTATCTGCAGTAAATGGAAATAAAAAATCATTGATTGCAATTCAGAAGGGTAAGGTATGATTATTATTATTATTGCATTCGTACCGTAGATGGTTGGAACGTTGGAAAAAAAAATTTCTTTTATTTTTTTCAAAATAAACCTCAGCCGGCTGCTCATTCCATTATGTAATCCCAGCGCGGGAAAATGTTTTTCTTTTTTTTTGTTTTAGCAATGTATATTACTGCGAACGTCACAATGTTTAAATTTCTTGTAAGGTGTCTCATTATAGATGCTGAGAAGTTATAAAATATTAAGAAATAAACTTGAAATTATATTCACACAAACATTAAAAAAAAAAAAAAACTTTTATATTTAATTTGGCAAAACTAAGAGAGTTCATTAAATGCAAATTTCTAAATAATAAAATCAGAATTATTTGACTGAATTCGATAGGCTAAATAGGTTAGATCGAGTTCCGGTTTCATTATTTTATCGATGCTTTCTCATCATCAGATATAGATTTTGTAGCACTCAACTATTCGGACTTTTGAAGCATTCGGCAATCAGCATTTCCCGAACACGTCGGTTATTCAGAGTTTACAATATTTATTTATTTTTTTTTTTTTTAAGAGATATAATTTTGGATCAGTTTCCTCATAAAACTTAGTTTTATTGTCTCTTTGGAAATCAATAGCGGGGGAGGGGGGGTATTTTTTGTTGTTGTTACTGGCGACTAGAATGATCCTATGATATACCTGGCTACCAGATTTTTTCAAATTTGTAAAGCCCTGCACACGACAGATATTATATTATGACAGAGTATAATAGGGGTATAATGAAAGAGTATAATGAAATTTATTTGGATTTATTAAAGAAAGGATAAAGTGTTTTGAAAGAAATATTAAGCGAAACCCCTTGTGCGATCTTCGATCACATTTACCCACTTGTATCTTTTTTTTTTTTTTTAATGCTGCAAAATAATTGTAAACAATACTTTTCTAGTCGTTGGTTATATTAATTTTGATCAAATATATATTTTTTTTAGTTTGGCATTTATTCTTTTGCTTAATCTTTTATATAACAAGTGCATCATTGAAACTCCATATTTTGGTTTCAAGGTGTTTCTCCAATGACCTACTCAGCAACGCAAATTTTTCTGACACATTTTCTGACTCAATTTTAAACGCAAAGGCAGAAAGTTGGCAGGCCTGAGTATTGAAGCGATTGGAATCGAAATGAGTTTTCCACTTTTCGATAAATAAATTACTCTTTAGAGTTATAAATGATTCCTGTCACGTGATGACTTTTTTTCCTCGTTCTTGTGCTCCGGCATCAGAAATTAGGTTCAAAATGCCAACATTAACAGTATTTTCTGAAAGATCTTCTGCTTTTACCAAGAAATGGAAAACGTGTT
The DNA here is from genome assembly GCA_963931845.1 of Maratus michaelseni. Classification (NCBI taxonomy): domain Eukaryota; kingdom Metazoa; phylum Arthropoda; class Arachnida; order Araneae; family Salticidae; genus Maratus; species Maratus michaelseni. The sequence goes on from OZ007591.1 coordinate 99,936,118, forward strand.
TCAATTACAAAGTTTATAAATCAGAACATCTGCCAATTTCATGCGTTTACGAACAAAAATGAATTAAAAAATAAGTCATAAAGTAGACTAGTTGGATTTCAGTGAAACTCCATATTTTGGCTTCAACATGTTTCTCAAATGGGTAACAGGAAAAAAAGTAATAGGAAAAAAAGTAAACGGAAAAAAGTAACTGATTCAACAAAAGCGTAAAAAAAGTAATCGGAAAAAAGTAATCGGAAAAAAAGTAAACGGATAAAAAGTAAACGGAAAAAAAGTAACAAGGTCATATTTTCTGACTCATTTTTAAACGCAAAGGCAGAAAATTGGCGGATCGAATGTTGAAGCGATTTGGAATCGAAATGAGTTTTCCATTTCCTTTTTAATAAATAGTTACTTACCCAGTTATAGGCAATTTGTGTTACTTGACAACATGTTTTCTTCTTTCTCATGTTGCGGCGTCGGAAACTGAGTTCAAAACGCCGACTTTGACAGTATTTTCTGAGAAAAGACGGAAAATGTCTTTCGATTACAAAGTTTATAAATCAGAACATCTGCCAATTTCATGCGTTTATGAACAAAAATGAATTAAAAAATAAGTCATAAAGTAGACTAGGTGGATTTCAGAATGGCGTTGGCATAAAGAAAGACGCCGGTCGCGTTCTTATGACACTACTAACAGCCTGTGCTTCTAAAGGTTCTGTACTAAGATGAAAAAGTCAATATAGTCTTAACGTTATGCGCGATTTTATTTAGCTATTTTTTTCCGGTGTCTTTTTTTTCCCCTTAGCACTTTTTCCTAGTACCCACACTTCACCCTAATTTCTCCTATAAAACAGCATTGATTTAAAAAATTAAACTTTTTATATTTTTAAATAAATAATTAAAAAAATTAAACAATGATTTTGCAGTCAGTATCATATTTATTACCTAATGAAAACAGTTTTTTGACTGTGAATTTGAATATTTGAAGTATTTATATATAAAACAACCTATAATTTAACATATTAAAATTATTTTGTTACTGTAGCACAATGGTTACATAAAAATACGATAATGAATGCGAGTGATTTAAGACCAAATAAAAATACAATATTGGTTATAAAAATTTGTCACTGCCAATCTTTACATTTTTCGAAGCTATATTTATTTTGCACTTTCGAATCTATTTTTTATATTAGATTCTATTTTTAAAGGGGAAAAACATATAAAAGTGTATTTTTTTAAATGTATCTTGCTGCGCATTTTAGCATAGTAAGAATGCAAGATGTTACTAAAACAAGTTTGAACCAAATGATCTTTGCAAACGTGAGCTCTAAAGTCAAAAATTAAAACAATTATTCTATCTTTCTCCAGAAAAAATATTCCCCCAGTACCGTTTTCTAACTTTACCACAGAATAAAAAGTAAGTAAAAGATTAGCCCTTTTCATATTGACTATTATAGAAGCGAGAAGGACAAAAGGAATGTTTTCAAATGCCATGCTATTGACCAACGACTTTTCACATCTGTGGACAATTACTGCTCACTCCCTCTGTAATGAATAAGAAAAGAAAAGAAAAATATGCCTGAAGCTGAGAAGAGATAGTTTAAATATTTGGAGTACTATCTACCATACCATGCATATGTAGATAAACAACATTGAATTCTGAACTTTCAGTCAATTTTATTCCTTTAATTGTTTTTCTCTTCTTTTCTTTCTTTTTTTTAGTGTACAGTGTTATATTATTATAATCATCGACATCCCATATTTTATTTGAATCAAAGTATTTACAAATAAGTTAGAATACGTCAGAAATAAAAGAAAAGGAAGGCAAGTATATTAAAAAGTCGATATTAATAGATTAAGTGTCCCAGTAAAAATTATTATATAAATACAGAAATTCAAAATTCTGCTTCTTTTTATTACATATATTTAAATAATTTCTGTCATGACTCTTATTATGGAGAAGCATACATAATCTGCATTCCTATGAATATGCAGCATCAAACTAGAAATTTTATTACAGTTTTTGAATTTGTGTACTATGGGATATGCATTGCTGTACATCTATTTCAATGAATATTATCATGTCAATGCTACACAATAGTGATGCATTTCCCTTCACTTATGTTTTTGCAGCAAAATTAAATGAAGATGATATCTAACTTACGAAAAATATGATTAAAGGAATATTTTTAAATTAAAATAAAATTAAAACACATTCCACTTTTTTCATATAACATATTTATTTAATATCGAAAGCACAATATAGATTCTATCTGTATGGTTCCTTTTAACTAACTCTGGTTGAAGATGCATGCAAGGTCGGATAAAACCTTCTTAGAGGCTATATATATAACAGTGCGTCAATTTCATTGAGAACCATTTTAAAGGGTATGTTTCAGTAAAGATTGAAAATATTACAGCAAATAAATCCTTATCATATAAAGTGCTATAAAGATTACTGAAAGTTATCGATTAAACAGTAATATCCATTCATCGAAGCAAATATTAGCGTAATGCTGTGTTCAAAATTATTACTTCTACTAATAATAATATGTTAATGAGAAAACCTTTTCAGAAATAAGATATGTTTGACCAAGTCTTTGACCATGGACATCGAAGCAATTAATTGCCAACTCTAGCAATTTGGTCATCCGACCCTGATTACACTACAGTATATAAGGATTCCACATACTTTAACAATATCTTCAGTTTATCGTACACAAATCAATAGACAAAACAAAGTAACTATTTACAGTCTTATTGTAATATGCAATTTAAATTTTAACTATAGATAGTGAGAAAAAAAAAAGGTTGTTTATTCGGGGAAATATTTTAATTTTAATTGCTAATAGACTTTCACGAAAGATATATTCACTTTATTTTTGTTCCCAATTCGAATTCCACTAAACTAGGCTACACGGATAAGAGAAAGGAAGATAATTTCTGACTTTAGGTGGATTGACCAAGCGAACTGGATGGAGAACACTTCCTGGTTCTTTTGTTAGGTAGCAGCCTGGCAGCTAGGAGAAAAATTCTGGTGGTTAGGTGAATCGAATACATTTTCTAATGATTTTCGAATATATAATAAACGCAAGAAATAGTATTAAAAAACACACACACACAAAATCTAGAAAAATTCCAGACTACATGTAAATGACTACATGTAATGAGCTACATGTAAAAATTTGCAGATAAATCCAGTTTCGTAGAATAATTTATTGATATATCTACCGTACATTTTCGTTATATGCGAAAAATCACTAAAAAAACCACAAGCACTTTTTATTATTACTAGTTGATAGAATCCAGACAGAACATTTGTAACCCATTTTTAGGTAGATTTCGTAAGAAATACTACCTATTACATTCTCACCTAAGTTGGAAATTTTGAAAAAATTTTGCAGATCTACGCCGATCATGACTCCCAGAACCCAAAACCACCCCCAGTTCAAAACTTTATCTATCTATCTATCTATCTATGTCACTTTTTCTGACCACGATAACTGGAAAAATTCTGCATAAATCTCTTCCAAACTCATACATAAAATCAAGGGACATAAAATCTCGGTCAAGTTCGTTAATGGGCAAAATCGAACCAAGGGGGGGGGGGGAAATGGGGGGGGCTTTTTGTGAAAATAGAAAACCCCCCATAATTTCTTAATTATTATACGTATCGAATCCGTTTAAAGTTATTATTACTTCTAGGAAAAGGGCCGAAAATTTATGTATGACAGATTTTTGATATAATTAAAAATGGCCAAAGGGGGGGGGGGGGGGGGTTAGAAGAAAAAAAATCATAGCTTCGTCAATTCACAAGATATCAAATCCGCGTAAATTTATTATTAATCCTCTTAATATTATCTAAAACTTTTATATTGACAAGTTTTTTATAGGACCAACCGTTATAGCAAAAAAAAAAAAAAAAAAAAAAAAAAAAAAAAAAAATCCCTGCCGGCTCCGCCTGCAAACAAGTTATTTTTCGAAGTAGGCGGTTCCAACTCCCGCATCTCTTCGAAACTGATACATAAAATCAAGAGGCATAAAATCTTGGTCAAGTTCGTTAATGGGCAAAATCGAACCAAGGAGGGGGGATGTGGGGGGGGGGGGTCTTTTTGTGAAAACAGAAAAAACCCCATAATTTCTTAATTATGATACGTATCCTATCCGTTTGAAGTTATTATTACTTCTAGGAGAAGGACCGAAAATTTATGTATGACAGATTTTTGATATAATTAAAAATTGCCTTAAGGGGGGGGAGGGGAGTTTTAGAAGAAAAAAATTCGTCAATTCCCAAGATTTCAAATCCGCTTAAATTTATTATAAATCCTCTTAATATTATCTAAAACTTTTATACTGACAAGTTTTTTATAGGACCAATTCTTATAGCAAAAAAAAAAAAAATCCAGCTGGCTCCGCCTGCAAACAAGTTAGGTTTCGAATTAAGCGGTTCCAACTGCCGCATCATCGCAAAAAGGTCATTTCTTCCGCAATTCCCGACAAACAGGCGCCCCACGGTCTGCGTCTTCGAAATCTACCTGTGCCTGTAGGCCGAGCCGTCAGGGATATTTTTTTTAAATCCCTAATTCATTTCGTACAGTTAATATATATTTTTAGTTTGTCCACTAACAACACCAAAAGCTTTTTTAAATGAACAATATCGATACTGTACAATAATGTATTCCAATAAAGTTTTTTAATTTATTAAAAGTGATACTTTCATATTTGTGACATCTTGCCAGAAGTTAATGGCCGAAGAAGATTTCGCTACTTATAGCAGCCTTTTTGATTCTGATAATTTCAGTTGTTAAAGGCGTAGTTTGATTACACGTCTGTAAAATTTGTGTTTCATTTATATTATTTATATAATATTTTATTTATTTTTGTTAAAGTTTTAATTTCGTTATTTAATATGAGTTTGAAACAAATGCTGAACTCTTTATATTGTTTTATGTGCAAATGGGTTAACCTTTCGTAATCAAGAATAAAAGTGTAGTTATTTTATGTGAATTTTCTATCAATATAATATACATACACTTCTCTCAATCCTTTTTTATTAAAATAAACTTGTTTAAACAATTTTATAAACAGAAAAGCTTTCGAAAATTTTAAAATACCCGGTATATAATCGATATATTGATAAAGGCTGTTCTCAAATCCAAAAGAGCTACTTTCTGACACATCTCTGAATTAATTTTTGTTAGGAAACGCATGAAATTGGCAGATGATTCGTAAACTATGTAATCGAAAAACGTTTTCCATTTTTTGGTAAAAGCAGAAAGAAGATCGTTCAGAAAATACTATCAAAGTATGAGGTTTTTTACTGAATTCCAGACGCGGCAGCACGAAAAAGGCGAAAACTTGTCGCGGCGTGACTAGAATAGCTTATAAATCGAGAAGTAATTTATTTATTTTAAAAAATGGAAAACGCTATTCGATTCCAAATCGCTTCAATAGCCAGTTCTACCATATGCCTTTACGTTTAACTATGAGTTAGAAAATGTGTCCGGAAATTTTGACCAGCAAGTTAACTACATATTTCTACCTACGGTCAAGCATCAAACATGCTTATGAAAAATATTTTTTTTTCTTTTTTCAGAATTTAACAAATCGACAGAATACAATTAAAAAAAAATATTAAGAATGTTTAATCCATATTTTTTTCTTTTTTTTTTCCCTTTTACCAAAATAAGTAAATGAATTATATTGCAATATTGACGGGATTTTGAAATTGAAAATATTAATTTAACCTCCTGAGCGCCGCGAACTGATATACCTGGTCACCGAAATGCGAAATCCTTTTCTAAAACGCCATGGTCCGATAATTGTCCGAGACAAAGCCCAGCCCCTTCGAAAATACCACGAACTGAATATAGTACTAGCCAAAAATGTTTCCAACTTCCAACAACGCCGAGAACGGATTTTTGCACATTTCTTTTTTTCAGGATTTACCAACAGGAGGTCAGTTCTATTAGCTGCGAATTCCCAGAACCCAGGAGAAAGGAAGGGGGGGGGAGGTGTAGGTAGAACGCGGCTAGAGATAAAGATATCCTGTCTAATTTGAAAAAGTAGGTTTTTACTATTGCTTCTTCGGGGGAAAGGGAAGGTGGTGTACATGCATGCTTTTACTATGTGGAAAGAATTTGTCAATAGAAGTAAAAAAGCTGACAGCAACTCTATGCTCTATTTTTGTGTATATACTGCGAAATCATTTTTTAGACTTTCAATTTCGTCAGTTTTTTTTTTTTTTTTTTTTTTTGGGGGGGGGGGGGAGATTAAAACATTATTTTCTTATGAAGAACTTATAACCTAGTGATTAATGTAGCTTTCAGTCCTGAGTTTGTGTATAAAAAATTGTTAAATATACAGATATAGTACATATTAAATAAATATGTACTATATAATGTTAAAAAGTTAGGAACTAGAGTTTGTAGCATAATAAGCAGTATGGCAGTTGTTGAATAGTTGGATAATATGCAAAAATCACTAAACTTTTCCATTATTTGATAAATAAATTACTTATTGAGTTATAAGCGATTTGTGTCACGTGACGACACGTTCCCCTCCCCTCCTCCTTTCTCTTGCTGCGGAGTAGGAAATTCGGTTCAAAACACTGACTTTGACAGTTGAAAGATCTTCTACCTTTATCAAAAAAATGCAAAACGTCTTTCGATTACAAAGTTTCTAAATAAGAACACCTGAAAACTTAACGCGTTTCCGAACAAAAATGAATTTAAAAATATGTTATAAAGTAGCCAGTTTGGATTTGAGAACAACCTTTAAAATATATATAAATATATTTGTTTGAAAGCCAGTAATTTATTAAAACCTTAAAAATGTACTAAATTCTAATTCAAAACATTCTTTATATATTATAGCAAACAATTCCTTTTGATTACTTAAAAAAAAAAAAAAAAAAAAAAAAAAAAAAGTATATATCTCAGGAAGAGCAGAAACGAGTCATTGATTGCCTGTAATAATTTGCCTGGTAATGCAGTATGGTTGTATATGCCTAGAAAATATTAGGAAACCAGAAGAAGAAAGATAGAATGCAGTACAACTAATGAAAAAAAAATTATTTAAATGGTTTTTTTAACATTTTAGTGAAGAGAGAAAGGTTCCAATTTTTGAATATTTAAATGAGTTAAAATAAGAATAATTGCAATATAATAAATATATGAAAATTTTAATAGTTTATTTTATGTATACAATAAAAACTATGAGAACTTAATCTGTATAAAACGAAATTATATGTCAGAAATGTTTATGATCCCGACAAAAGGAATACCATATATAAATAATCCCACTAATATGTCAAAACGACTTACCTACACTGTTAAAAATTTGCAGCAAACTGTCCAGTCATTTGACCGTTTTTATAGAAAATGGTTACATAACCATAATTTAACTCTAGTCTGACCATAATATGAGCAATAATATGGTCAGACTAGAGTTAAATTACGGTTATGTAACCATTTTCAATAAAAACGGTCAAATGACTGGACAGTTTGCTGCAAATTTTTAACAGTGTATAAAACGGAAAGAAAATTCCAGTTTCTTGTGATTCTGTCTTAGCAGGCTGTATTTATATATATTTAATGAGTTTTACAAAAAAAAAATTATATTTTTTGAGTAAACCGTAAACTTTTATATCACCGCGTTGCATATTTGCAAAATACATCAAAATCAATGATACTTACTGCAAGCTTTAAAGAACGATCATATTTATTATTTATGTTATCAACATCCCTTTTGCTATGCATTTACAAAACGCACAACATTCAAAGTATCATTCGAAAGCTTTTTGAACCGGTTTCTGACATAGTGTACTCGCAATTCGTTAAAACATGTTTTTCGATTAAAAATTGCAGCTATTTAAAAATTAAATCAGTATTTTTTTTCTTAAATGAAATGAAAAGTTTTCTTAAATTAATGTTGCCTTAAAAATAAAATACTGCTTTATCCATGGTTAGATTAAAAAAAAAAAAAAAAAAAAAAAAAAAAAAAAAGTGGGACGTTTCCGCACGGGCTGATTTACGAGCTTACGATGAAAAAGCAGAATTTAAATGCTTAGAACAAAAAAGACACCATCGATCAATCGAAGCTGTGTTATTTCACATGTAACTTAAAATGTATGCGTTGTTACATTAAATTAACCCTCTCGTTACTGATTTATTTTTTCACAAATAAATTATTGAATTAGCAGAATTAAAATGCTAATAAACATTGCGATAAAGAAAAGTAATTTATGCCATAAATGAAGCCTGGATGCTTAAAAAGACATCACTCAAAATAAAATTTAGTCGAAGGCATTTTCTGGAACATTGCGTTTTATCATTTTAGTTAGGAGCCACATATGACAGTCAGGGGTCTATGAAGTGGGCCAAATAAATAAAAATATTTAAAAGTAAAAAAATTAAATTTCAAATTATAAATAATCCCAATTAAACAAAGTAAAAATTGACGTTTTGACAAAGCAAAAGTTGAAAAACAAATTAAAAATACATTTTCTTTGTTTTTCTAATATTAGAAAGATTATAATGTTGAATTTAGAGTTAGAATAAGCAAAAATGAATTTGATGTCTAATTGATTTATATATTGATATTACCATATATAATTTGTTAAAAGATATATTTCTATATTTGTAAAAAAGCTTTTCAGAGTTTATGCATGCTTAAGGCTGTTCTCAAATCCAAATTGACTTCTTTATGACATATTATTTAGTTAACTTTTGTTCGGAAACGCGTGAAATCGGCAGGTGTTCTTATTTATAAACATTGCAATCAAAAGACGTTTTGCATTTTTTAGTAAAAACAGAATATCTCTCAGAAAATACGGTCAAAGTCGGTGTTTTGAACCGAATTTTCTACGCCGCCACACGAGAAAGGAGAAAAAAGTGTCGTCACGTAACACGAATAGCTTATAACTCGATAAGTAATTTATTTATTAAAATAAGGAAAACTCATTTCCATTCCAAATCTCTTAAATAGTCAGGCCTGCCAATTTTCTGCTTTTATGTGTAAAATGAGTCAGAAAGGTTGGCGTTGTTGAGTAGCTCATTTTAGAACTACCTTAAAATCCAAATATGAACTTTTTTAATGCTGCCCTTGTTTAAGTAAATGATTAAGTAAAAGGAATCAATACCAAATTAAAAAAAATAATTTAATCAGAATAAATAATATAACACCAAATACTAGAAAAAATATTCTTTACAATTATTTTACAGCGTTACGTATTTGTGAAAAAAAAAAAAAAAAAAAAAGGCGAGCTAATATTTACTATACATAAATAAATAATTAAATAAACTTCCGTCATTTGGACAAATTATTGAATAATTATGTCATCTTCACTTTGTTATTTTTGTATGTAAAATTGCAAATAAGTGGTTATTTTTCAGAAAAAAAATTGTAATGAAACACAGCTGAAAAAAAAAAAAAAAAAAAAAAAAGGAGACAACTTCAAATACTGGTTCACGTTCAACACTGAAGGATTTTTGGGTAGAGGGTGAAGCAGATTTTAATTATATGATTATTCTGGAATTCGCACAAAATATGTCGTCGGTATTCTAAAAGTCTAAAATAATTATACTTTCGTTTGGTTTTGCTCCTTAGAATATCACAATAGTGCAATGAAAAGCTGTACTGCTGTATATTATTTCTGTTAATTAACATAATGAATAATTAAGGTAAAATCTATTTTTCGATGAGAAAGAACACATTTTACCTTTCAAATTGACATGAAAAATTAAATTAATTGTAAACTTAAAATTCTAAATTATTGAATATTTTAAACTACTAGTGTCAATAGAAAGAAAAATTAACTCTTGAGATTTTTACACTAAGCTACTGTTTTTCATAAATAATGATCAATATTATTTTTATTGTTCCTTTCAACAGTATAAGTAAACGAGAATCTGGGAAACACGGAAAAAGTGCTCCGATAAAGACACTGTCTGTATTTCAAATAAATTGCACTTTCATATCAATTTCTTAATAAAACTCATATCTATATAATATGTAATTATAAACCAAATAAATAAAAAAATTACATATGCCGATATTTAAAAATGTATATTCACAAAATGTTTTTAAAACTTGGTCTGTTTTTATTTTCTTTATGTCTTATATTTCTAACAACTTAAAATAAATATTTAAAATAATCACTTACACACTAAGTCATAATTCAGACTAACGTTGAAGATGGCAGAATTTTATTAAATTACTAGTCAAATATGCATAAGAAACATACAAAAGGAAATTTTTTTATGGTCCGTGGCATAAAGAATACCAAAGAAATAAGCCTTTTAAGATGGAAAATAGTTCTACCTAAAACGGAAATAATCCTGGTTTCTAGCGATTCTGTATTATCTGGTTTTACTGTAACGAGCAGAGCTTGACAAATGCGGTCACCAGGTCGCTACTGGTGACCAAATTTTTTTGCCTGGCAACCAAGTTCTTTAATCTGGCAAGTCGCTTTTGGTACAAAAATCGGCTTAAGAAATGAGCACAAATGGCATTTTCCTCTTCCCCAATCTTAGGGAAGCAGTGATATACCTCTTCTTTCGTACTTTTAATGCAAGAACCAAATTTAGAAGGTATTTTCCCTCCCATGCACACGAAACGCTTTTCTTTTCCGCACTAGCCAGTTAGCATGTCACATGATTAGAATGTGGGGAGTAGGTTCCTATAAAACTGTAAGAAATACTGTCAATCCAGCTTCTGTGGCATCTAAAATTAGATACAATGAATGCTAATTTGAAGTAAATCCTCTATAAAATTTAATTAAAATTTCAAGAATAAATAATTATTCTTGAATAATTAATAAGGTGCGTAGGGTGCGATAATATATATATATATATAATTTTTTTTTTTTTTTTTTTTTTTTTTTTTTTTGCGACTAGATTTTTTTTTTTTTTTGGCTACCTGATTTTATCAAATTTCTAAAGCCCTGGTAACGAGATTTACTAAATTTCATATTTTCTGTGTAAACCTTGAATAAAATATCTTTTTAATTTTAATGTAAAACTCCAGTCATCTCTTCCTTACAAATTATAAAGATCCCATCGTTTGCAATTTGCACAAAGTTGTTTTAATTCATCCCCCTCCCATTCTCGGAGGAAGAAGTAATCATACCCTTTCAGGCACAATTTTAGAAGATGCAGATTTTTAGTAAATAACATCATATAAGGAAGATTTTGATGGTTTTTGTCCGGTGGGGTTTTTGTCAGTGGAGTTTTTGTCCGTGGGGTTTTTGTCCGCGGAGTTTTTGTTCTGGACTCATTGCATACATACTTAATAATAAAACAAGACATTTTTAGGCAAGTTTTCAGCATTTAGCCAATTTATAAATAAATCTCTTATTCATATGTACGTGATTATATAAATGTGTCGTATGAGTGTGTTTGTTTAAAATTTCCCGTACTCATAAACTTTAGCATGAAATTAAAATTATCATTATTATTATTTTAAATTTAGAATTAAAATAATCCTAAATGAATTTGATTGCAAATGGAAGAAGGTTTTAAAGAAGAAATGGATTAAAAAGCATGTCATGATATTTCAAAATATTTCCCATATATCATTACGTTTAGCATACATAATCATTACATGCGTATATCTATACTAATTCACGATGAATACGAAAATATACCGTACTTATAGATTACGTCAACTGTAGGTTCGTTTGGATAGATTTTTATTTAAATATATAAAATCTTACAAATTCGTTCGAAATAGAGGGTACTGATTCCAAGAAATATTAGTGGTCAAAAAAAGAATGTATCTAAAATACCTCATGAAGTATTTTAGTGATTGAAAACCAGTTTCCCACTCCCTTTCTCGTCTACATATGCTGGAAAATTTAGCGGAAATAGTCTGGTCTCTACAAGTTAATAGGCACCAAACGGAATTTATCAAACAGATGCTTTACCCTAGAGCATGGTGGGGAACAAATATCTACATTTGAGTAATTAGTAAAACAGCTTAAAGACAACGACGAATGTAAATCAAAATAGGAAATTTTATCAAAATAATATAAGATTTTGATATACTATATTCGTATGCAAAATATGAATATGCATCAAAATATATAAAATATGATGTATTCATGTGTTTAAATTTCATAAATCGAAAATTTTCCCCGTTTCTTTTCTTTCTTTTTCTGTTTGTATCTCAAACTTTATAAAAAAAAAAAAAAAAGATGTATCAATTATTAAATGCATGTTTAAATATATATTATAGATAAAACGAAACATTATGATAAAGGAACATAATATTTTGAATTATAATTAATTTTAATTATACAGTTAAATGATATATTATTTTCTTCGGAAAAAAATATGTAAAAATAGTTTTAGATTTATTGTATTTGCATTAAAAGAGTTGAGAGAATAATATATTATCTGAATGGAACAAAGAAAACAAAAGCCATTAATTCATTTTCCACTTGTTTATGTGAGAATGAATCAGATCGGTTATATTAGGAATTAAGTGTCAGAGTTTATCGAAATAATTAATTCAATTTTCTGCAAATCATATTACCTAAGACTTTTGAAATGTTAAATCCAATACTGTTAGAGTAAAGGTTTAGAAATCATATCAAATATTTTTGTTATTGTCTTCCTGGACCGATGAGAAAAAAAATTTCAACCCCTTATAAAAATTCTCGAACGACGCGACGTTTAATCCAGAATTACTATGCTGGTGTAGTATCTGGTAGATTAATATTGTATTGCACCCTATTTTAGTCTATCGAATCAAAACTGGCTACTTTATGACACATCCTTCAATTTATTCGTAAACGCATAAAATTGGCAGGTGCTCTTATTCAGAAACTATGAAATCTATTAGTTTTTCCATTTTTCAATAAAGCTGTGAACACATAACATATTATATAGTATGTATTTTCTAGTGCACTTCAGTAATGTATATAAATTTCATTATATATTTTAGATTTAGATTAAAATATATTCACAAGAGGGAAAATACACAATAGCAACAGTAACGATTACTTAGACTAAGATATTATAACATTCAAATAAATATTCATTAAAATAATTAATGCAGCTTAAAATGGAAGAAAAAAAGGGTTAAAGTCATATTTTTTGAAGATTTATAGAGAAGAGTAGATTTTTGCAGAAATTTCCATGTAATTTATTAAATCGAATAAAGTTACTTTCTGACACATTTTTGAATTCATTTTTGTCCAGACACGCATAAAATCGGCAGGTGTTCTTGTAATGAAACTATGTAATCAAATGTTATTTCCCATATTTTGATCAAGGTAAAATAATTTTCGGAAAATACTGTCAAAGTTGGCTTATTGGATCAACGCGATAGTACGGAAAAGGGAAAAAAAACTTGTTGAAAGATAATAAGAATAGCTTACAATTGAATAAGTAGTTCATTTATAATTTAAAAAAATGGAAAACGCTATTCGATTTCAAATTGTTTCAATAATCATACCTTTCATTTACTTGCCTTTACATTCAGAAATGAGTCATAAAATGTGTCATAAAACTTCGTGTTGTTGAGTAGGAAACTTTAAAACCACCTTAAGGTAAAATCTCCAATAATTCCGTTAACACAGATGATTATTATCGCTCTTACTAATTTCACAAAACATTATTTTGCAAGCTTTTTTTTTTTTTTTTTTTTTTTTTTTTTCTTGCCTTTCTGACACATTTTGGGAACAATTAAATACATTCCCTGCAAGATTTTGACTATGTAGAAAAAACATAACCTGATCCAAGTCCGGCCCGAGTCTGCTAAAAAAAAATTAAATTCGTGCTAAGACACGACGTCACTATCCGATGGCGATGTCTACGCTAGACATATACTTGTGTATCAATGTTGTGAAACTAGCATCGGTTTCTGCAGCACTTTTACACTTATTCTCTCGAAAATCATATTAATTGAAAATGATTCATATTTTATCACTTCGTTTAAAATTTAATATCGGGCCGGACTGGCCCGTGAGCCTATTTAATTTTTTTTCGCTGTCCGACTCGTTTATTTTGTTCATCAGCCCGGTCCGTTTGAAAGCTCTCCTTCATTTCGGGGGCCTCGCCCCGGTGACCTCTAAATCATACCAACAAATATTATGTCTTTATCAATAAAATTTATTTCACAACTGTGTCAGAAAGTAGCAGATGGAAACACGAACACAGAGTTAAATATATTTATTCATCGATTAAAATATTTTTGTTTTTTTGTCACAAACCGTATAATAAAACCTAAGGTTATTCTTAACATGAAAACACTTAATGTTTAATTGCTGTATGATTAAGTAAAAAACTGGTTTTAAAAATCACGAAAAAAAAAAAAGGGAAAGAAAAGAAACATGTCTCTTTCTCCCGATTTTTTAATACACTCTTTTTGAATACTAGAATCAAAAACTGGCGTTCAAACAATGTTTTTCTTATTCAATTTGTATAAATTCACAATATTTTCCTTTCTTAATTTCCTTCTACAATTATTCTGATTTTCACTCGATATTTCACCATTAACTATATCTACTGAAAGTTAAACGCATGTTGTCAACAGACAAACCATTAAAATTTAGAAAAAATACGGACCAGTTTCAAGAATACCTGCCTATTTCTTTTCACCCTACGGGGGTCATCACTTTTAAAATGCCCCTAACAAAATTCAAAGAAATACCGAAACATGTGGTAACCGGTTCATGCATCTGCACTTCAGATTTTAGAAGAAAAATGTTCTTAATTATCTTGCATTTTGAGAGTTGTATCACAAGATAATATAACACAACTCACTTGGCATATTCTGTTGCAGTGTTGCATTCAAATATTCAAAGCAGTTGAAATACCTAGAATAATGTTTTAGCAAAACAAATGTATTTTTAGTCATTGGAGGGAGCTCTATAGAGGAAGCTAGAAGGGGCTCAGCCAATACCATTTTCATGTGGTTACAGGCCCACAAAACAGTGGTGATTTCTCAAAAAGGATTATGTGACAGCTATCTGATGAATCGGTGAGCGGGGAACAATTAACACTTTTTTATGACCCGGCAGATTTTTTGTTGTTAACTGGCAGTAGAAAAAATATTTAAAAAGAAATCACTGTATATATATATATATATATATATTAAATGAACAAAAAACAATTTCCTTTCGGGCTGCATTGAATCCCGTGTTAGTAATATATATAAATATATATATAAACTCAATTCTACTCTTTTAATCTACTTTAAATATTTATGACCAGCAATAATGTCCAAACAACTGAAAATCCAGAAGTTGATAACATCAAAACTAAATGATAATTAAAAAAAAAAAATGAAAATCTTACTGAAAAAATATACGTTACTGCTATTTTATAAAATTCTAATTTGAATTCCATGCCTTAAAAATATAGCCGATTTTTATACATGTATTTATTTTGACTATGTATAAGAATGATAAATTCCATAAATAATATACAACATTTAACAACGCATGACTAAAACTATCAAAACTGAAATATAATAACTATCATCATTAAACTAAGTATAAAGCTGTAAATAAGATGTATATCAACTGATTCCCGAAACTAGATGGATTTATATTAGAAATCATTCTATTTTTTCTTTTTTCTTTCTCCCCCCTTTAGAAAACTATAAACTTTTTTACACAGCCAGGCAGATAAATAATCAGATCGAAAAATAATAATAATAAAAGAATGTTGAACCTAGCTCTATACAAAATAATGAGATTCATTTATACAGCAATTGTTGTATATAAAAACTTCAAAAAAGCTTAATAGGTGTTAAATTGCGTGAAAACTGATAACTTATTTTGAAAAAAGTCAGTAATCTGTTCTATAAATGACACTAAAAGAGAATTAGAATCGCATAAGTACAATTAATATTACAATAAAAATATGATACAAAATTCTTTTACAGAAAATTACTTTTGAAAATAGCAGTTTTCTGAATAAAAAGAGTGTGATAATAACTCTCACTATAGATACAGACATTTTATCAATGATGGATCAAAACACATAAAATATTTTTAAATAAAGGTTTTTCTCCATCTTCATGCTGAAAAAACCAATGCTTATACATCAAAATCTTGCTTTAGATAGTTTTAATATTTTAAATACACACCATTATGGTTAAAATAAATTTAACAACAGAGGCGTGAACTATTTTTCAAATTTAGATGTCTTTAGTAAAGAAAACATAGCGCCTAAAAATGAAACCGTAACTATTTCTAAGTTTGGAAAAACGCAGTATCCAAATACCCAGTAAATACTCAAAATTAATTGAGCTCTACCGAATAACTCACTTGCTCGTTTAAAAATCACATAATTATGTAAAAAGGTGGTAAAAAAAATTACACATTAAAAGACACTTCTAAATTCAAAGATACTATTTCCTTATATATTCCTAAATTTCTTTTTTGTTCAAAAACGCTTAAAATTTACAAGTTCTCTTGCACACAAACAAGGAAATCCAACAGTTTTTCCATTTTTTGATAAAGGAAATGAATATTTAAGAAAATGCTGTCGAAGTTGGCGTATTGAATCTAATTTTTGTCCGTGACCTATGTATAGAAAATATATACATATATATATATATATTATAATAGAATAACAACATGTATATATCACAGTTGCTTCATCAATGCATATATATATATATATAAATTTGAAATACAAATAAATTCAAATTTGTTTTGAGGATAGAAAGTTTCAGTCGTAATTTCGACATATTTATAAATAATGGCATAAACGCCTTAATAATTTAGCAGCATGGAGTGGTTTAAGAAAAGAAAAGCACAAAATAATAATAACTGGCAACACTAGTATACGCTAAATGACGGCTCCTGGTGCGAGGACACCGACTGCGCCACAGTTGCTTCATCAAGGCATCTCTCCAGACCAAACCCAGATTTTGCACATAAGTTTTATTACAAGCGATAGTACGATAAAATTTAGTGAGGTTTGATTTGAATCGCATGAAATGTTAGTACAAAAAATCGATGTGTTGAAAGTTCTGCGAGTGGAAGCTAATGGAAATCATGCCAGTATCTAACTTAAAAAAAAACACTAAACTTGACGCTTATTGTTGGAAATGTAAGAGTTAATAATGCACACAGTGTCACTGAAAGCATGACATTTCAATTCCAGAATGGTTTTTAATCGCAGTATGGTTTAAATAAAAAAAATCTGAGAAATATATTTTCATTACTATTAAAGTTGTAAGATATAAGCTTGCAGATCAAAATCCTCATAAAAACACGCATGATTTTCTTTTCCCGACTTGCAGAGAAGCACACCTTTCTACAATTAACTCACCGAAATAAACAAGACTTGGTTAAACGATCATTCTGGTACAGCAGGTTCCTAGTCCTCTCACCCCCCCCCCCCTCTGACTTCGTACGAAACATCCTTTCAGTAACTTTCAAGATGCTTAAAAAATACACCTTTCTACAATTAACGCTGAGAATGAAACAAGTAATGATGTTCAAAAAACAAAAAGATATAGAATCTGCCTGTTAGAAAAAGTGACATATTTCAAAATTTTAAACAAAATTGCTGGAAAAATTTATTAGAAAAAATATTTTTTTAATGTGTAGGCGACATAAATTAAATATATAAAGCAATGTTAACTAACCGCAGTCAATAAGTCAATTATTTACTATTTGTCAATAATAATCCTTAATTACTATTCCTCAACTAATAATAGCGAGAATTAATTATTATTTTAATTAACAATAGCAAATGTTTAAACATAAGCATATCAAAATCATCACGTTTCAACCCTATTGCTTAAAACATCCTTTCGAATGATTGTCAATGTCCTTCAACCGTTTCAATGACATTATACACTTTGTAATGCAATTTATTGAATTATCGAGTAACCACCCAAAACATCTTAGTTCGAGATTAAGTTACTCGTACTAAGTGTGTGAAATTTCAAAACGAGCAACCCCCGAGTTACTCCTAAAAATGGTACTGTGCGCACGGATACTTTTATTAATAAAAAATGCAAATTTTCTTCAAATGAAAATTTTTTGGTGTTCATAAGTATATTTTGCATATCTTAACATTCTGTAATAATATTTAAATGATATTAATAAAATTTCGATGGGTATTCCAAATGTCGGTAAAAATAACAGTTACTGACGAGGGCGGGTAGGACAGTATGTGTGTGTGTGTGTGTGTGTGTGTGTGTAAAACAAGAAAATTAAGAATTTCTGTAATCGATCTTTACACATGTCACCATTTTAGAAATTATATTGATTCTTAGAATTATATTCTTCTTAGAATGAAAGTAAACTTTTCTACATATTGGTACATGTTAGTATATTCTTCTTGGCGTTATAAAAATAAATGTAAAAACATTCCAGTGAAAGATTTTATCATGAAATGGCTTCTGTTCTAATTTGCGTTTCATATAAAAATTTTCATTTTATGGTAATTATACAATAATATTGCTTTATAAGGAACATTCAAATTTTTTCATGAAATGTTAAAATTTATATGGTTTTTTTTTTTAAATTTGGAATAATTTATTCAATGAGAGTTATCATGTTAAAGTCAAAAACTATGAACATAGAGATCTAATTATAATAACTTTCGTACCACACTGTTTTCGCGTTGGTAACAAAAGAAAAATTGTAATACAAATTTCATTAAATAATATATTTTTTTTCATATTTATATATAATGCACAGAGCAACAAAGAGATGCAAGCAAAAGGACCAAAATCAGTTAAATTAGAAAATTATTAAATTAATCTTTTTACTATAAATGAAATCATATTTTTTCTAAGTAAAAATGAGTACCAAGATAATTATTTGATGCATTTTAATTTAGAAAACTGTGTATCTCTAAAATCATAGCATGAATTGTTTTAAAACATATTCTAAAATAATATAAAAATTAAAATATTTAATAAAAGTCCGACAGTCAAATATTAGAAATATTACAAAATAGATGGTGATCAATTAGTCATTAAATATAAAATCTTCATTATTTTGAAAGAATATATATAACACCAATATTTATATTTTACTTTGTTTTTTAATTAAATACATTTAAAATCAACACCGAAAATATTAACAAAAAGAAAGAAGAACTATTTTAACTTTGTGATTTGAAACATTCGCTGGATTCAGATTTAAGTCGTCTGAGTAAATATTCGAATTTCGAAATAATATATATATAATAGCAGTGTTTATATTTCATTTTGCTTTTTAATTAAATATATTAAAAATCAACATCGAAACTATTAACAAAAGAAAAAAAAAGTACGATTTTCCTTTGTGATTTGTAACGTTATCTGTATTCGGTTTAAGTCTGAGAAAATAAACTTAGGGAAATATTTTGATTTAATTTAAGAATAAAATTATTTCATTTCACTTAAACTTACGAAATAATAAAAAGTATCTATAAATGATAAAGAAAAGAAAAGGCTTTTGCGTTAAGAAATTATACATGGCTGGATTAAATATCAAATAAGTACCTAAATATATTTAAATATTAAATTTTGTAGTCTGTAATATAAGTTTTGCAGCATTTACTGTTAAAACAAGAACTATTTGAGAAGTTTCTTATCGCAGTGAATAGGTTTATTGCCTGAAGTTTAATTATTTTATGTTTTCAATTGTTTCAAAGCTTTCGTGATAAAAGAACAAATTTTATTTAACATTTCTACACAGTAAAGGAAGTTAAAGTATATTAATCTACGAAATTATAAAATAACCACGAACGAAAATGTACAATAAATTCTTCCGAGCTACTCGTGATTTTGAAAAGAGTTCTTTATCATTAGAAACCATATAAACAGATATATCGAGATTTAATAAATCTTTGATAAAACTATACAAAGCTGTCATACGACAGCTTAATATAAGAAGCGAATGTAAGATATACACTGTAAAAAATGACGAATGTTTCTGAATCTAAGAAAATATAATATAATGACGAATAAATTTATAATATAAACTCATCCTTGTTAACCATGACTCTGAACAGTGTTTCTATATCTTTAGAAACCTCAGACATCAATGGCATTTCGAGATTTAAAGAATCATTTAGAAAAACAAAATTTTTCTAGCTGCCCGTAATTTTTGGAAACTTTTACGAGTAGCTTTTAAAGTGTATTAATCAGTTTTCTAAGCCCGGAATATAGCTTTTTCCGATGCTATCCAATCTCAAGTAAGCATTTTCATGTTCAACAAATATGTTTAAGAGACAAACATGTAAAATTAACAGCGTTAACATTAACATTAAAATTACGATTATTTCTTTACTCTTTCATGTATAAATTAACTTATTCCGCTGAAAACGTTTATTTGAGAATGGATGACATTCGATAAATAGGTATTCCCGGCTGAGGAAACTGTTGAATACACTATAAAAACTATTCGGAAACGTTTCTGAAAAATATAAGCAGCTAGAGAAATTTTGTTTTTATAAATAATTTTTTTAATTTTGTAAATGTATTGCTTTCTAGGGATTCAAAAGACAATGGAACACGCTTTTCGGAATTCCGGATAACTCGGAAGTATATATTATTTTCATTCGTGGTTATAGTATATTTTAATAAAATAAGAAACATTGATCATTTTTTACAGTGTACGTATAAATGACACGGTACACGTCAGTCTTGACTAAACGTTCATCGTATAATTCCAGTAAGCTCTTTTAAAAACTCAATATTTTGACTATAATGAATGAAATTATATGAATCAGAATAACTAATTTATTATTTATTTTAGTTTTCTACGGTGTAAAGAAACATTTTTTAATAAAGAAACTGTTGTTATATCTGAAGGTTTATAATGGCTTGATGAACTAAATACGAAAATGAGAAGAGTAAAACATTCCTTAAATTATTAAAGTTTTCAAATTGAAGAAATAGAGAAAAAAAGAGAAATAAATTCCTAATGTTCTTAAGTTCAATAAAAATTACTTTATTAAGTATGTTTAAAAAATCTTGTTCAAATACTCTGTGAAAAAGTCAAATGTTTCTTAAGCTAGGAAAACATAATATAACTATGAACGGACATTTTCAAAAACTTCTTCCGTGTTGCCCAATATTTCAAAAAGTTTTCTTTATATTTAGGAACTAAGAAACCTATATATTTTCAAGATTTAAAGAAGCAATTATAAAATCAAAGATTCCTTTGCTGTCACCGGTTTTCGGAAACGTTCCCGAGTATTTATTATAGTGCATTAATCAGTTTTCTTATTTCAGAATATCGGTTTTTATGTTGCTAACAATTCTCAAGTAAACATTTATATGTTCACACAAACCTGTTTTACAAACAAACATACTAAATCAACAGCTTTAACATTAACATTAAAATTAACATTATTTTATTACTCTTGGATATATAAATTCTATTATGAAACTGAAAATGTTTAATTGAGAATTAATGGCATTCTAAAGATCGATATCCCAGTTTGAGAAAACTGATTGATACATTATACAAACTACGCGGAAATATTTCAGAAAATCAGTGGCAGCATAAACGGTAGGATACAAAAAGCTCGTCAAAATCGTTAGTGCTTTTTTTAAGATAAAATTTCCATAACCACACACACACAAGATTTGTTCGTGTTAGAATATATGATAATTCTTTTAAATACACGATAGAGAAAAGAACAAAGTAACTATAGGTGTTATCATACATTATAATACAAGCAAATCTTGTGTGTATATATATATGACCCATATATATATACGTACATTGCATATATATATATATATATATATATATATATATATATAATATATATATAACTTAATCATATATAATATAACTTAATCAAAATATTCTTTTAATTATTATTCTAAAAATCTTAATCTGTTAAAAGCCATACGTATTTATAAAAACCTTATTCTATTAAATGCAACACTGCTTTTAAAAAGCACCTGCTTAATTTCTTGTTATTTTGAGACATTGAATTTTTATTCTTTTGGAACATTTTGTAATACCATTTTTTATTTCTATTTAATATTATCATTCGGCTTCCCATCATTCCTCGCGTTTTTCCCGCTCAAGGCTTTTTTACCTTTTTTAAAATACCGCGTCTAAAGAAAGAGTTTCACAATACGTCAGGTACACACTCTCTTGGCCTCATTTTTTTCAACCATTAGCGAGCAGGCCCCGACCTTTCTACCCCCTTGTTTCCCTCCGAACATTGCTGCCAGTGGGCTAGCATTTTCGCGCTTCTGTAACCTTGAGAAAAATCTTGGAATATTTATACTGTTGCACTGGCTTCGGAGAGAGACTTTTACACGTATTATAGTTGTCAACTAGAAGCTGTCGCTGGGATTGTCCAAATTGGTTCGTCAGTAGTTGTTCTTGCTCTAATGTGTTTCAAGTTTTAATGAAGTGAAATTACGTAGAGTTGTTCTTCATATCTGTTGTCGAATAAAAGCCATTACTCGTCTATCATGTCTTCCTTCATGCTTTAGGAGAAATTCTTCTAGAATTCATTGCCTCTACTCAGCTCTATCACGATTGCACTTACTCTATATTTTTCAGATGGGCTTGTACTCAGATACGTGTCTTCACTGTTTTAAGTAAATCTAAATAACACCATCTACAAATGTCATGAAGTGATTTTCGTTGATTTCGACTGCGCCAACATGTATCTTCTCATCCGGTAAATTTCATGGGGTTCGGGGACTGAGATTTCGTCCTGAGTGAATGATAGAACGAACGTTTCATATATATATATATGCAAATTTTATCTTAAAAACGGCTCTAACGATTTTGACGAAATTTTGTATCCTACTGTTTTGGGGCACCAGAAAACCATTGGGCTAGGTCACATGTTCGAGAAAATTCGATTAGTGGGTCATTTTGGGTCACCATGGGTCAGGGTCAAGCTAATTGTATCTAAGAAACTGTTCAAACAATTTTGACTAAATTTTGTATCCTACCATTTTCGGGCACGAGAAGACTATTGGGCTGGGTCACATGTTTGAGAACTTTCGATTAGTATGTCATTTTTGGGTCAACGGGGGTCAAGTTAATTTTATCTAAAAATGGCTCTAACGAATTTGATTAAATTTTGTATCTTACGAGATTCGGGCAAGAGAAAATCATTGGGCTAGGTCCCATATTCGAGAAAATTCTATTAGAGGGTCATTTTTGGGTCACTGTGAGTCAAGTTAATTTTATCTAAAAAAAGACTCAGACTATTTAGACTAAATTGTGCATCCTATGGTTTTCCGGCACGATAAGAACAGTTGGGCTTGGTCACAGGTTCGAGAAATTTTGATTAACCCCTTCAGGGGCAAAGTACTCTTGTTGCAAAACTACTGAAATGATTGATTGACACCAGTATTCACGAACGAATTTATTTTTCATTAAGTAAAAGTTTTTCCTCATGTGAATTATAAATTCAAAATTTAACTATAAAATTCTGGTGCCATTTTGGGATTCAAATTAAGTGGTATATATAAAATACCGGTGCCCTTCAAGGGGTTAATGGGTCATTTTGGTCACTGGTCATTATGGGCTCAGCTATTTTTATCTTAAAATCGCCTCAAAGGATATGAACTAAATTTAGTATCCTACAGTTTTAGGGAACAACGGGAAGACTATTGGGCTAGGACACATGTTCGAGAAATTTCGATTAGTGGCTCATTTTGGTCATGTGTCATTATGTGTCAAGCTATTTTTATCTTAAAAACGGCTCAGAGGATTTGAACTAAATTTTTATCCTGCAGTTTTAGGGACCGAGAAGACTATTTGGCTAGGTCACATCTTCGAGAAATTTCGATTAGTAGGTCATTTTGGTCGTGGGTCATTATGGGCCAAGCTATTTTTATCCTAAAAACAGCTCAGAGGATTTGAACTAAATTTAGTATACTGCAGTTTTAGTGACCGAGAAGACAATTGGGCTAGGTCACATCTTCGAGATATTTCGATTAGTAGACCCTTTTGATCGTGGGTCATTAGGGGTCAAGCTATTTTTATCTTAAAAACGGATCAGACGATTTGAACTAAATTTTGTGTCCTGCGGTTTTCGGGAACGATAAAATCATTGGGATAGGTCACATGCTCGAGAAAATCCGATTATTGGGTCCTTATTGGGTCACTGTGTGACAAGCTAATTTTATCTAAAAAGCAACTCAAACTATTTTGACTAAATTTTATATCCTACGGGTTTCGGGCACGAGAAGACAATTGGGGCTTGGTCAAATGTAGCCAAGAGTCAAAGGTATCTAATAGAGACAAACCTTTGCATTATATATGGAACTAGCAAGCTACGCTCGCTATCCATTTCTCTTAACGAACCTTTAATCAAACAAAATATTGACATTTCATAATTCACTTTTATATCTTAACAGAATAATAAGGCTACTATAATTTGTGACTCCTGCTATGGCCAATATACACGTCAGGACACGACGTCATTATCTTTTTACACGTGAAGATTTTGCTATGGTACTCCTCTGTGAAAGTTGGTAATTTTTTTAATTCAATATTTGAAAAATAGTATAATCAGTAGATTTGAAATTTATATGAAAAAATATACAATTTTTTACCTTTCAAAAGCAGTTTGTCTAACAATTTTCTGACATATACTTTTCGAGCTATTATTTTTTTCAGTAACTTCAATTGTTTAATTTTCCGAGATTCATCTGCGGCAAAGATTAGCGAAAAACCTAGTCGTCAGCAACGCATAGCTTTATATTAATATTGTTTTTTTATATTGTTGGAGCAGGGATTGTCACCATCACTTTCGAAATCGGTTCTGTAGTTCCAGAGATTCCATAGAAATTGTAATTTAGAATGATTTTAGAACGCTTTTCGCTCATTTCACCCTTTTAAATTTCGATTTTTTTAAATTTATTTTTAGAGAGCATTTACATATTATAAGTAACTACAATGCCAAATTTTACATTTTTAGCTCCTTCAGTATAAAAAAAGTCACAATTTTCGAACATTTTTCACTCCTGCACCCCATTGGGGTCAGTGGCACCGACATAAAATATAGCCTATGTTGGAGTAGGGATCGTTACCATCAATTTTTCCATTACTTTTGAAATCGGTTCTGTGGTTCCAGAGATTCCAAAGAAATTGTAATTTAGAAAGTTTTTAGAACGCTTTTCTCTCATTTCACCCTTTTAAATATCAATCTTTTTTAATGTGTTCTTTGAGAGCATTACATCTTATAAGTAACTACCATGCCAAATTTCGGGTTTCTAGCTCCTTCAGTATAAAAAAAATCGAAATTTTAGAAATTTTTTCGCTTCTGCACCACACTGGGATTAGTGACACCGACGTAATATATAGCCTATGTTGGAGCAGGGATTGTCACCAAAAATTTGCCACCATCACTTTGAAAAGGGTTCGATAGTTTCAGAGATTCCATAGAAATTGTAATTTAGAATGTTTTTAGAACGCTTTTCGCTCATCTCACAGATTTAAATTTCGAATTTTTTTTAGAATTTGTTCTTAGAGAGCAAGGACATCTTATAAGTAACTACCATGCCAAATTTCATGTTTCTAACACCTTCAGTATAAAAAAATCGAAATTTTAGAACGTTTTTCACTCAGGGTAGTGGCACCGACATGAAATATAGCATATGTTACAGCAGGAACTGTCACCATTAATTTGCCCCCATCACTTTTGAAAACAGTTCTGTAGTTCCAGAAATTCCATAGAAATTGTAATTTAGAGTGTTTTTAGAATGCGTTTCGCTCATCTCACACCCTGTAAATTTCGAATTAGGCCTTCTGTATACTACAGTGGAAACGCTGAAAGCGTCGCTTATTCAGCCTTTTTAATTTAGATTATTAATGTTTAAATTTTAAAATATAACATAATAATTATATTCACCATGTGAATAATAACTTGGATGGTGAAAGGGGGGATACAAAGGATTCTTGTGCTGATCTTACGAAGTGGTTGAATGGCCCAGTTCGATGTCCCATGCCTCGCTATTGATATACATATACATGTATACATGCTTGTACATTTGTAACATATTTTTTCAAAGTGCACTTTTCTTAATATTATTTTTCATTGATATTTTAAAATAGTGTAAGGAATATATATATAAATATATCTGTATGTATTTATTTATTTATTTACATCTAATAATTTATTATTTAATTAAGTGATATTATATGCAAAGGAAATCGCTATGTAAAGCTCATTACTAAATCCATGATATAGTCAATTTTTGTTTACTATATCAAAATGTTTTGGCTGTTTTAATGCAATTGAAGATTTTTTGCACTTATTGCCTTGTATTTATATTTTTTACCCTTATTGTACTTATTTTACTGACTTTTGTATGAAGATTGCATAAATATACAGATAAGAAAAATAGGTTAATTTACCAGATTCTGTTGTACCTCAATTATCCCAATTTGATTTTTTTTTCTCGATATGAAGCGGTCATAACACTCTGTTATTCATAAAAGATGTTAATATGTGTATCAAAAAGTGAAACGTATAAACAAAAAACAAAAATCATGTGTCAAGCATACATTATGAAAATTTTTCCAACACTTCCACAATATTGTAATGAAACTTCACCGATTAAAAAAGCAAAAGAAGATATCAAAGTAAACAATTTAGAAAACGAAAAACACATTTGAAAACCATATTTCGGCAATTATTGTCTGTAGCTGGAAAGCTACTCGAAATATTTTAAGTATCCCTGTACATGATCTATAGATGTGTACAGACTCTTTATTAAGTTCGGAAATAGATATTAGTTACATTAGCACAATCAAGAACATGTCATAGTACACCTCAATAACATATAACCATTACATGCCGATCCGAGTATATTTACGAGAGTTAGAGCGCGGACAGACGGCAGACAGACAAACCGAAGTCGTGAACACTTTGCAACTATGTTGGAAAGTGTTAACAACTACCTTGGAAAGTGTTAACAACTATGTTGGAAAGTCTTAACAACTAGTATATAATAAAATGAACTGACTGATTTTAAAATTCAATAACTTGCAAACAGTGATAAATAATAAAAACAATCATGAAAGAGAGTAATGTTTGATGTCAGGAATTTTTCTTAATTGCGATTTCCGGTTTTAATTACCAATTGCAGAGATAGATGGCGCTGAAAGCAATAGACGCTCAAGCAAGTTCAAAACTGAAATCATCCAGTATTGATGCAAAGGAAGGATGTTTATTGAGTAGGTATGCTTCGTCAATACATTGTTCTTCTTAGGATCTGATTCTGAAACCCATCCACATATTTAATTTCCTTCCTTCGTATCAGTGCTGAGTGATTTCTGATTCTGCCTCGAATGCACGTCTATTGCTGGGAATTCGAACTAAAATTAGGAATCACAGTAAATAAAACACCTGACATTTTACGTTACTCTCCTGCAAGAATTTTTTAAATATCTCTCACCGTTTGAAAGTAATTGAATTTTAAAATCAGTCAGTCGATTGTAGGACAAATGGTATGTTGGAAAGTGTAATAGGATACGTGTTGTGAGTGATTCATGTTGAAAAAAATAATCACATTGTTGTAAATGTATACATTAAAATTCGCTAAATAAACCTATGTTTCGAATCCTGAATAACACTTTTAAACAATCTTCAATCAAAAATCAAAAAGAAAAATGGAAATATGGATCTTAAATTACATTACAACAGTCAAAATATCTTCGAAAACGGGAAAAAGAAATTCACCCTAGCGGAGCACCAAAAATGAGCCTTAACTATCCACTTCCCCAGTATAAAAATTTATTATGATATTTTATTTTCAGCTTAGTAGCTAGATATTATTTTCTTTTTCATTTTCTTTCGTTTTTCTTTCTGTTTTTCTTTTTAACACTTTCCAACCTAGTTCAAAAGTGTTTATGACTTCGGTATGTCCGTCTGCCGTCTGTCCGTACTCTAACTCCTGTAAATATGCTCGGATTGCCCGGCAATTTTTATACGTTATTGTTATTCGTAGCATGTTCCATTTTTTAACTGAAGTGTGTGGCACTTATAGATTTTTTACAGGGACACTCAAAAGAATTCCGTTACATTACGGACTATGGGGAAAAATCATTTGCGGTTTATTTTAATGATATTGCACAATTTCAAACACATTGTAATTGATATATATCACTAAGGTGCATT
Source organism: Maratus michaelseni (assembly GCA_963931845.1). Taxonomy (NCBI): domain Eukaryota; kingdom Metazoa; phylum Arthropoda; class Arachnida; order Araneae; family Salticidae; genus Maratus; species Maratus michaelseni. The sequence goes on from OZ007591.1 coordinate 99,964,188, forward strand.
ACAAGACACTTAATATGGAATAGGGTGTGCATAGCACTTATAGTTACTTTACAGGGACAGTCAAAAGAATTCCGTTACATTACGTCTATGGAGAAAAATCGTTTGCGGTTTAATTAAATAATGTTTCACTATTTTAAACGCATTGAAATTTATATATATCACTAAGGTGCATTACAAGAGGATTACTACAGAATATTGTGTGTATAGCAATCATCGTTCATTTACAGGGACACACAAAAAAATTCTCTACTGTCTGTTAACAATAATTCCTGGAAGTGCGTTTTAAGTTGCTGAACGCGATTTTAAATTTAACTCACTTTTTGTCCATTATTTGGTGTGTATAAATTCTGTAGATTTTATACAGAGCAGCACAAAAGTTCGCGAACACATTTCCGTTTATTGACAAAAACTCCAGAAGGAGAATTTTAAACTGTGCTACGCGTTTCCTAACCAAACTAAAATTTAGCATCCTATGTAGTATATATACAAATCTATACATCATATACAGGGCTGAATAAAACTATTCGGATTTTTTTTCCCGAATATTGTATATGTTGGAAATTCCTGAAATTACGTATTTAAATATGTTATTCGTTTTCCAAATTGTTTACTTAGATGTTATTTTTCAGCTTATTAAACGATAATGATTTGTAAAATTATTTTGAAAGCGTTGGAAAGTGTTACATAATCTATGTTTGACGTATGATTTTTCATTCTTGTTTTTTCTCTGTGTGTGTGTATGTCAAGCTTTTATCTGATAATATTGATATTTCACATATTATATATGTATTTACAGTAACAGAAAATAAAAATGCTATAGATCAGTTATTTTTAATTACAGGTAATTAAGACTACAAATATCATTACAAAATACATTACTGATATTGTTTATTTTGCAATATATATTCTTATTAAAACAATTAATTTTTACAAAGGAAATTATAATCGTAAAGAAAATGCATCAAACGGCAATCTGAAATTATGAAAATGATTAAAATGGAATGTTAATTAAAAAAGAAGAAACATTTTAAAAGAGAAAGACAAAATAATCAGTTTAATTAACTTTCGAATAATATTTCTTTAACCAATTAAAAACTAATAATAAGTACATTCAAGATGTCACTAAAATTTCAATGGAAATGTTATTATTAATATCTGCAGACAATTATGTTTTCTCTATCTATATAGTGATTTTTTCAATTAATCAAGACTGTATGTACATTCTTTGAAAAGTGCTGTACATTTTAGAGATATAACATTTTAATTAAATTAAAATTTGTCATCTGATTGTTAATTTTTGTTAATTTATGATTTTTACAATCTTAATGAAGAAATTTGTTTAGTACCCAGTGAAAATAAAATATGATTTATTAATTCAGTGAAGAGTGTAAAAAATATTGAAATATAAAATAAATTATCTCTGAATTAAAAGTGAACCAAAATAAAACAAATTATAAATAGAATATTGAAATACCAAACACATAAATGACGCTGAGTTTATCAAACCTACAATAAATTGTAATTCCTGTTGTTATAACGGCATCATTTTCCTGTCAAATCCTACAATAAATCATTAACTAAATCAGTTGGTCTTTAATAGCCCAAATTTTATCCATCATATTAGGAAATTTAACAACGCAATGGCGTTCGTATCATTTTTAGCAGTACGGAAGGACATTTCGGGAGAAGTATCAATTGCTTTAAAATACAATGTCAAATTCACTGATATGTTTCATTTGAAAAAACGATCAACGTAATGGGCGAAGCCTGCTAGTTTATATTATTTATTTATTTATTGCTGAAGTGTTATTTTCGGTATGAAATATTAGCCGGGAACAAGCGCTGCAATATTTATTTTGTTTTACGTGAAAACGGGTTAATCATCCATATTCGAGCTACACGCGATGCATTTTTTAAAAATTCATACTTTAAAATTATTATTTTTTTAAATATAAAAAATTAATAAATTAAGATACAGTTTTCAGACAAACTGCTTTTGAAAGTAAATTTTTTTCCCTATTCAACGGTGTAAAAATTATAATTATGAGATATTTAAAAGTAATTAAAATTGCGAAAAGAAAGGAAATTGCTTATTTATCGTTTCCCTCGTCTTCGTGTGATCGAATCTATCGTCGATATGACGTCACCCTTACTCACGGGCATGTTTTTGATTTGTAATACTTTGTAATAATTATTTACTTTCAACGTGTCTTTCAGCATGTTGTTCATTCTTAAAGCACAGTAAAATTTCAATTATTCAAATCCCAGCCAGCCAGATCACCAAATTTTCTGATTGATATAAGAAGGAAAATACTTGTTAAAAAATAAAAGAAAGTAAAATAAAATAAAACGCGGAAATGCGAACTTTATATTTCTGTTTACAGAAATACAATCTCTTTGAAATTCTTATTTAACTCCTTGTGAAAATTTATGTTTAATCAAAATTTTTAAAGTCCATATTTGGTATGCATAAATTGGTGTTTCACTAAATATCAGAGATACAATATTCCTCTGTTTTCCTATTCAAAGAATATTTGAATAACTCACTTCTGCTTTAAATATTGCAATTGGACATGTAAGTAGGTTGTTTTGAATATCGTTAACTGAAGTGGTAGGAGAAAGTAATAAAAATTGGATGGGATTTCCCACTGCTTTTATCATAACATGCATTAGGTTAATTTTTTATTAAATAAAAGAGATTTGAGAGTAATTTTATTTCATATATCATTTTATACAATCACCCTATTTATCCGGATATTATCGAGATAACTGGTGATATTCCGATAACATGCAGATGACCATATAACAAGAGATTAGTGCGTATAATTGATGTTTCAAAATATTTCATAATAATATCTGTAAAGTTAGCCAACAACAGATTTTCGTACCGGATAAATTATTCACAGCTTTTATACAGGGACTTTAATACTAATTTTGTTCATCCAGACGATTTCCGTAATTTCCGGTTCATATGCCGACTCTGTTTTCTACCCATATTTAGATAAAGAAGCGTTAAAGACTGGAATCCGTACGACGATTCAGTAAATGTAGAAGATTTCGCGGAACGTTGTGAATGTAACAGTAACGATGGATATTTACCGTGTGTGTAAAATGTTTCAAAACAGATTTTTTTTTTAATTTTTTTGGTACATTTCAAATCAGATGTAAAAAAGTTTTCTGTTGTGTGTATCATAAAGTTGAAAAGCTAATTAAAAATTCAACAATATTTATCTGTAATTATTTTATTACTAAAAGTAAATAATTATTAAAAAAACACTATTTCTACTTGTGTAAAATCTTTAAGGACAGAAAAATTAAAAAAAGAATACAATAATGAAGAAACAAATATTTAATAACTTGTGCACCTACCATTGCTTTTAATGACAGCAAATATTCTATCTTTCATGGACATTATTAATTTTTGAAACAGTTCGGGAGTGGTTTTGTACTATTCATATTGAATCGTAGATCTGAGTTTTGAAGCTGGGGAAAAACGCCTTCCATTTTTGTAAACTCGTCTTACTAAATCCCCCACAAGTTCTTGATAGAGTTTAGATCAGAACATCTTGGCGGCCATGGCAAAACTGCAATATTTTTCTTCTGGAACTAGAGTTTTGGCGGTTTAGACGCATTTTCTTGCTGATAGATGCAGTTTTCTACTGCCGAAAGTGTTGCAATAGGTGAAAGATGGCCAGAAAGAGATTTTAGATAAGCATTTGAATTAGCTTTTCCAAAGAAATGCAGGTGACCCCACGTTATTAAACGAAAAACAGTGCCATGTCAAAATGGATCCACATCCACCATTTAATTGAAGTTTTAAGAATTTTTTTTTATTTTATCAAATCATGCCAATAATACTTCCAGCCATCAGGACAATCTAAGTTTAATTTTGTTTCATCCGAGAAAATAACCTGCTGCCATTTGTCGTCCCAAATCAGCACTCGTCTGGAAAACTGCGAACTCTGGATTTTGTGTCAAGTCAGTAAAGAATGTTTACACAATTTTGCTGTGTATTGGAAATTCCCAGATCGAGTAATTGTATTGCATAATGTTTTTGAAACATTGAACCCAGTCATTCGTAAAATTTCTTTGATTGAGTTTTTTCCAGTGGATGCTAACTTTAAAACTATGCTTTCATATCTGGATGGCAAGGCTTTAGGTCTGCCTCAAGCGTTTTCTTCTTTCCATACTCGTCTTTTCACCTTATAAAATTGTTGATGGCGGTTTTAGATCTTCTTATCTGTTTTTCAATAGATCAAGACATCATTCTTGACAATGCAAAAGATTCAACACTACCTTTTTCATATTCAGTCAGTTTATTTGCTTTAGGAATTATTAAAGTGACATAACTCTTAATAGAAAACGTTACAAATATCACTATACACAATAGTTTTGAACATACAAATCAATAATAGTTATATGCAAAATTTCTATTAAAAAATAGTACCTTAAAGTTTTTACACAAACAAAAATAACATTTCTTTGCATAAATATTATTTTTTTCACAATTAAAAGCTCACAGATACATTTTGTTGACTTTTTAGTATTTCAACCTTATGATCAACATTAAATTTTCGTTTCAATTATCTCATTTTAAATTTATCAAAAGTTTTACAATTTTTCTCTGTCTTTAAAGGATTTACACGCACTGTAGATTTTGCCAATGTCAGATTTATTAGATCAGCGGTATTTTAGAACTAAATCTTTCTTTGTATTAACATTTTTCTTCTTATGGTATTTGGAAATATAGTAATTTAAATTTTCTCTTCTCATTTCATAGTTGTAAATGTATTCCTAAATTAACGATTAAATATTTTCTAATAAGAAATAATATTATAAATTATAATGATTTTATAAAAATAATTATAGAAAATAAGAAATATCATTTTTAATTATTATAGAAAATATGATATAAATAATAAATTTTGGGGGTTATAATAATAAGGAAAACGTTACTATCGCTATATCTACAAACTGCTATCTTTAGATCTTTGATTATATATCCGATGTATAAGTCGACACTTAAATTTTCTTTGCATTTTGGCGGATGATAAGCATCGACTTATACACCGAAAAATACGGTAAATGAATTATGTTTCTGTCGGTTTTTTAATAGTTTTATTGACACTGTTTCGAGGATATTATCTCTGGAAAACCATTTAAGATTTATTTTATAACTTTTTATCTCATGCAATAAATGTCAAGACACACAAAATTATCGTTAAATAATTATTATCTTACGTGTGGAATTTATATGTTTTTTCTGGACTTCATTCAAATATTTTGTTAAATGTAATTCACATATGCGTTAAAATTTTCAAGTATCGTTAAAATATGTGTAATTTTTGGGAACGAAAACACAGTTCGTACGCCTCAGTGAATTAAATTCTAGATTTTTTTATTTTCCTTAATTCATCAAGACATTTTTCATTTAAATATTGTTATCATTACTTTACAAAAACTTGGTATCGAAATAAACTGAAACCCGTAAGGTGTACGAACCCTAGATAAACACAATAAATCACGTTACTCTAGATGCTGCCTTAAATTTAGCATAACATTTCAAACAAATAAATATGTAGTTAAAACTTCGATGAATTAATGATAAAAACTAATAGAATACAAACAACAAATTAAACAAAAATAATTGTATAATTATCGTATAGATAGACGTTTTCCTCTGTTTTTTGTGAGCAGTCAAACATGTCTAATTGATAGTCTAGTACAGGGGTCGGCAACCTTTTTCGGCTGCGGGTCACAATCAACCAAAATATGTGTATTAAGAAGACGTTTCGGGTCAGTAGTATTTTCATTTTAAGGTCTTTTTTTTAGTGAATCATAAGATAAATTTTATTGAAAAAATAATCATCATACGTCTTTTTAAACTTTAAACACAAAAAATAAAATTATAATTATTATAAAAGGAAACATAACTGAATGAACTTTACTTTCTCTTCAATGGCTCCCCTGACGCAAACATATATATGCATTATAACAAATAAGTGCAATTTTCTGTTACGTTATTTAATAGTTTAGAATTTCTGAATTAAAATTAAACTTTTTTAAAGTTCCAAATTAAACTCGAAATATTTTTTCAATAGAATTTTATTTTTTTATACTTTTTTTCGGAACTTAAGTGGGTCACTTGAAATTATGAAATGGGTCACTCGGTGACCCGCGGTTCATAGGTTGCGGACCCCTGGTCTAGTAAATAGCAATAGCAGTCTCTGAGATAGCGATGGGCTTTTCAAATTTTCTTTTTCTTGGAAAATATCAAAATTTTTAAAGTATATTCTATATTCAATTTATATTCTATCTAAGCGTCATTTATTTCCATGAAATATTCAGTGATACATAATTTAAATATGATACAAAGTTTTATATTTTATCAAACCATTATTATGTAAATAAAAATTACAAAACAAAAAAACTAATCTATGCTTAATTTAGAGAAAGCACTTTATTAAAATTTGTAAATTTCCATAAACTTTCAATTTCACAGATAACTGCGAAATTTAAAATTAAAAATATTATGATTTCACAAAAATATAATTTTATGTATTAAATGTATTAAAGGTTTTTTGATAACGTTTAAATGAAATCTCCCAAAAACAAATAATTTTAATCCCCTAAAATTTGTTTCGCAAAAATGTATTAAAATTAAAGCGAAAAATGTGTAAGTGCTTAAATGATTAATATTTATATTAGTATCGTCTTATTTAAAAGGGAAAGGTAATGCTTAATGTTATTTATCCATCACTGGAAATAAAAACGCATTTAGAACTTCATAATTACTGTAACTGCTAATGCAAAATAACTGGCATGATTATTTTTTTTTTAACTTTAATTTATTTAAAATTGCCTCTCCCTTAAAATCCCCCTCTCGTCTCATGATTTATTTTATTTCAATACATAATTCCACAACATATTATTTTGAAATTAAGGAGAGCATTAAAAGTGTTTGTTTTTCTTTTTGTTTAGGTTAGAATCTTTATTTATTGCCATAGAATTAGTTTATACAAATTACTAAACTTTGACATTATTCTTATATAAAATTTATGGTCTTTTGTATAAACAAATGGAATCAAAACTGCCCGTTTATGTAGCTTCATCGAGGAAGTTTTAATACTTGAAGTTAAATAAAATAATAAAATTATATTAAATAGCATTATAGAAAATCAAACATCAATTTTAAACTCGAAAACCCCATGTGTATCAGGAGTCGCAGGGGTCAATTTTTTGGTACCACTATTTCTAAACAATAATCTTCGTGGTAAATTTCTACAACTTTTGGAAAGAAAAATAATACTCGCGATTGATTTCGAATGATCACGATGAAATCATTCAGGAATATTGTTGTTTTAAATAATAGTAGTAAAAAAATAATAATAATAATCGCACCAATCCCTGATATGTTGAAAAAATAAATAAATTTTTGAAAATGAAAACACTATACAACCGTAGCGGATATGAAAAAGAAAATGTAAAAACTGAGTCGACATTGAAACAATTTGAACAGGGGGAGAAAAATGAGATACGACAGGAATGGTAGAAACAGCAACGTGATTATTTTGGGTATAGATAAGATATATTTTTATCTCTATAAAATCATTCTACGCATCTAAAAAACTTTCGCCTTTAAATGTAACCAGGCGCACTTTTATGCTTTGTGACATACTAACGTCACAAAGTTAAATATCGTTCACTGGATTCCGAGTCGAAAACAAAGTAATGATTTTGACAGTGAACAATATAAGATATTTTATTCGTTGATAAAATGGGAATGGTACACTGTAAAAAATGACCGATGTTTCTTATTTTATGAAAATATGCTAACCACGAACGAAAATATAATATAATCTTCTGAGTTATCCGAAATTTCAAATAGCATGTTACATTGTCTTTTGAATCCCCAGAAACGAATACATCTTCAAAATTTAAAGAATAATTTATAAAAACAAATTATTTTTAGCTGCCCGAATTTTTCAGAAACGTTTCCGAAGGGTTTTTATAGTGTATTAATGAGTGTCCTTAGCCTGGAATACCTGTTTTTCGAATGCTATCAATTCTGAAGTAAACATTTTCATACTCAAAAAAAATGTTTAACAGACAAACATGCAAAATTAACAGCGTTAACAATAACATTAAAATTAAGATTATTTATTTACTCTTTCATGTATAAATTAACTTATGCGGCTGAAAACGTGTACTTGAGAATTGGTAGCATTCGAAAAACAGGTATTCCAGGCTGAGGACACTCATTAATACACTACAAAAACCCTTCGGAAACGTTTCTGAAAAATTCGGGCAGCTAAAAATAATTTGTTTTTATAAATTATTCTTTAAATTTTGAAGATGTATTCGTTTCTGGGGATTCAAAAGACAATGTAACATGCTATTTGAAATGTCGGATAACTCAGAAGATTATATTATATTTTCGTTCGTGGTTATAGCATATTTTCATAAAATAAAAAACATCGGTCATTTTTTACAGTGTAAGATGAACTTTAATCAATATAGTACCAAAATATTTGTCTTCGCTCCTGGAGTGTTAGAGGTTATAGTTATGTAGCATATGCTTCCTGGAATAACCTGAAATCTCCAAAATGCTCATAAACGGTTGTTCTATTTCTCTATATTTAGTGAAGTTTCCTCTCTTAATCAGCATACAAAATATTAATTTTTAGATAATAAAAATTTTAATAACAGCTGCAAAAAATTCAAGATAATCAATTTCTGATATAACTTATGATAACATTTTATAGTTTTTGATAAATTGTGTAATTTTTTTTAAACGAAATTATTTAATTTAAAATTTATAAATGAAATTAATTATGTAACGAGTTCACTTACAAGTAAAACAAAACAAATTTTACTTACAAGTAAAACAAAACAAATTTCACTTACAAGTAAAACAAAACAAATTTCACAAGTTTTTATAATTTTTTTAATAGAAAATATTTTTTTAAATTGTGAATCGACGCATGCTATTTAATCCAGGATACATATTTAATATTAAATTACTTATTTTCATAACATACAAATTATGAAATAAATGCTCAAAAACATCTTCCAAAATCACGTATAAAATTTTCACAGAAATCAATTTCTTGAAGCTTCAAATATGTGAATCGCGGATATTAGTTCACCCTACCAAGCAGTCTTTCAGTTATTCTTAAAAATCTACCCACATTGTAGCTTGTTTTACAAATATTAAAAATGAACTTAAAATTGGGATTTGAAAATTTCACAGCTGAAAACTTCCCAAACTTCTTCATTGAATGACTTTCCTAATGATATTCAAAAGTTAAATTTTCGGGAAAAAAAATATGATGTCCAAATTAGGTGTGCGTATTTAAAATTTCGTATTGAAAGTTTGTTACAATTTCAATATAGAGAGGGCTTCCTACGTCATTTGTTTAACATAAACTGAAAGAAGACATAAATTCTACTCAAATGGCTATCTTTGTTCTCTTGGAGCTACTACTTGCAACATTGTAGCATGTTTTGCAAATATTAAAAATTAACGTAAGATTAGGAGTTCAAAATTTAAATGCTGCATACTTCCTAAACTTCTTTATTAAATAACTTTCCATATGGTATCCAAATTTTCCGAAAAAAAAACAAATATGATGTCCAAATGAGGTGTTCGTTTTGAAAAATCTGTAATGAAAGTTTGTCACATTTTCAATATAGTATTATATATTTATAGTTTTATATATTATACATTTATACATTTATATACAAGGTGTCCGAAAAGTCTGGAAACGTACAAATAACTCGAGAAATGTAGATCGCATTAAAAAAATGGAAAATATGTGTTCAGTATTTTTGAAAAATCTATTTCGGTATATCAAAGTTGTCCCCCAGCGCTGCCTCCTCGGGGGAAAGAGGGCAACTTTGACAGACTAAATGATAACCCCCCCCCCAACTTTTTTATTGCAAATTCGGATTCTAAGAGAAAAAATACGTAACTTATAAATTTAAAAATTTCTTCGGAAAATCGTAAATGACTCTGTAATCAAGTAAAATGCAGTGAGAATCGTTTCCATTGAAAAGTTTGGAAACGGTCAAATAACTCGAGAAATATACATCGGATTGAAAAATAGAAAATGAATGTTTAATATTTTTGAAAAAGTATATTTAGGGAGATCAAAATTGCCCCCCAACTCTGCCCCCTGGAGAGAAAGTGGGGGAGCAACTATGAAATCGTAAATGCCAACCCCCCTTTTTTACTGCATATTCGGATTCTACGGGATAAAATATGTAATTTTGTATTTAACATTTTCTTCGAAAAACCGTAGATGTCACTGTAATTGAGTAAAATGAAGTGAGAATCGTATCCATTGAAAATTTTGGAAACTGCCGAATATCTCGAAAATATACATCGGACTGAAAAACGAAAAAAATACGTATTCAATATTTAAAAAAAATGGCAACATTGATATCCCTAAATAGATTTTTCTAAAATATTGAACACGTATTTTTCCGTTTTTCAATCAGATGTGTATTTCTCGAGTTAATCGACCGTTTCCAGACTTTTCAGAGGAAACGATTCTCAGTGCAATTTACTCGATTACAGTGACATCTACGATATTCCGAAGAAATGATAAATGCAAAAGTTACGTATTTTTTCCCGTAGAATCCGATTGTGCAATAAAAAGGGGGGTTATCATTCAAGATTTCAAAGTTGCCCACTCCTTTCTCCCAGGGGGAAGATTTGAGGGGAAAACTTTGATATCCCTAAATAGATTTTTCTAAGATATTGAACACGTATTTTTCCGTTTTTCAACCCGATGTATATTTCTCGAGTTATTAGACCGTTTCCAGACTTTTCAGTGGAAACGATTCTCAGTGCATTTTACTCGATTACAGTGACATCTACGATATTCCGAAGAAAATGTTAAATGCAAAAGTTAAGTATTTTTTCCCGTAGAATCCGATTGTTTAATAAAAAAGGTGGTTATCATTAAAGATTTCAAAGTTGCCCCTCCTTTCTCCCAGGAGGCAGATTTGAGGGGAAAACTTTGATATCTCTAAATAGATTTTTCAAAAATATTGAACATACATTTTCCCAATTTTCGATCCGATGTATATTTCTCGAGGTATTCGACCGTCTCCAGTCTTTTCAATGTAAACGATTCTCACTGCATTGTACTCGATTCCAGCGCTCTCTACGATTTTCCGAAGAAAATGTTAAGTACAAAACTTACGTATTTTTTCACGTAGAATCCGAATCTAACCAACCCTAGTAAACCATCTAAACTTCGCTTAAGTTTTCATACTCGCTTTGTGCCATCCTCATATCCTTCTGGTTGTTGCATGTAGATTGAATTTTCCGTACAAAAATGCTGTAGATAAATCAAATTGTAAAAAAAAAAAAAAAAATTTTTTTTTCACATGCAATACTCAATACTGCTCGTATTATTTCTAATTTTTCTACTGGTCTAAAAGTTTCAATATAATAAATGCCTCGACATTGACTATAATAAACTTTGATAACAAGCTTGGCTTTATACTTGTTAATACTTCCATCTAAATTTCTTTTAATTCTATAAACCCACTTACATTATACAGCTTTGGCGCCTTCTCGTAAATTAACTAATTCACATGTCTAATTTTCTTTCAAAAAGATTATTTCATTTTCCATCGTTTTCTTCCAATTTTAACTTTGTTTACTGTTAATTGCTTTTATGTATGTTTCAGGATTTTCATTTTCACAAATTAGTGACTCAGCTTCCATTACGCATTCACCAAACTGTGTAAATTTTTGTTTCTTGCCACGTGTTCTTTATTGTATATCTTATTATAGTTTAACTTCTTCATCACTGTCAATTTCACGATCGCTTATATCACCTTATTCTTCATTTTCTTGAAGTTGTCCCTCTTCGTACTTTCCCTCATTAGAAAGATCACTTGTATTTTCTTGTTTATTATCGCTGAATAGTAACTGAATTTCCATTAGCACTTTATCGCATTTTTTTAATTTTTCATTAAAAACTACATTTCTAGATAGAATTATTCTGTTTTCTTCTTTCAGCCAAATTCTGTAACGCTCATCAGAATTGTAACCTACAAAATGACCTTTGATAGCTTTCGTCTCCATTTTCTTCGCTTTTGTACAGGAATATGCGCATAACACGTAGAGCCTATTACACTTAAATGACTTAATCTAGGTTTCTTTTTGATTCACAGTAAGGACTAACATCCTAAACTGAAGATTTTTCCGTTCTATTTAGGATATATATTGCAGAGGTGACTAACTCAGTCCACATTACATTAGAAAAACAAATTTCAGGATTCCAGTATTTGAATGTTCTTGCCATTTTTATAATTGTTCGATTCTCTCTTTCACTTGATCAATTATGTTGTTGTGTAAAAGGTGCAGTACGTCTTTGTGTATTTACTTCTTCATGTAGATGACAAGAAATTCACTATTTTGATTGTTGTTTTCAGCAGCTAAAGCTGAAAATACATTTTTGTTGACTTCAGGTACATACCAGACATCCTTCAGCTGCATTTCTTTACATTTCTCCTCAGCAAAATATTAAAAACAAGTAGTTGATTTTCTAATTGCTGCCAATCTTCCCTTTCTAGCAGTTTTAATGCTTCGAGGACTCAGAAATTGCTTGACATCAGCAAAGTTTTCAGAACAGTTCGTGATATGTTGAGTTGCTCCATCATCAAACCATTAGCAATCGTTTGAATCTGCTTCCGAAGTAGAAATTTCGGAGGAAATAGTCATCTTTGTTCCATTGGCGGTTTTTCTTTATACCTTTATTATCAGTAGTGGGAGACTTTTTGGCTGGTTTTCCATCAGAAATCTATTTTCTACAATTTCTTACACAGTGATCTTTACGATTACAATAGTTGCACATATCTGCTTTATATGATTTCTTGAAAATTTTGAATCTTTATTCTGTTTTTCTAATCTTGAAGCTACTAATGCTTCCTGAAGAGAAATATCATCGTTTTTGGCTTTGATTAATTTCTTTCAAACATACAATGTTGCTCCTTTAACTCATCAAATGTCCTGTCCTCTTTCTTAGACAACAACATTCAGCTAGACTTAAATGCTTCACATTTACGTGGTAAAATCTGCACAATTTTACAAGCTAACATTACATAACTTATTTTCACCTGTATCTTTAAGTCTATTATTTAATTCCCTCCAAAGATTTCTTAACTTAGCTATGTGAGTTGAGACATTATCACCTAACATCCAGTTAAAATACGAAAAATTCTGAAAATATCTTAAATAACTGATATTTTGACGTTGCTTCAAAATGATGCTTTAAGGCTTCCAACACTTCAAATGCTGTTTCTTTATCCATAACCTATTAAAAATATTATCATAACCTATTAAAAATATTGAATGCTGCGAGTCGATTGATTACTATTAATATACATTTATAATAAAAGAAATGCATTATATAGAAAAGAACTTACGAAACGAAAAACTTTTGTAGTATAATTTTAGTAGAACTCCTAATTTATATAAAGACAGTCATTATGCATATTACTTTTTAATATAGCCCGAGCGCAGTTGTTTTCTATTGATAAAACAACAAATCAAAGATCAATGCACATATGCCAAGTTCACGTGAAACAAAATATGAATTAACACATATAAAGCAAAACTTAATTTTAACATTTACATAGTTTCCAGCCTCCCGATTTTTTTCATACCAATACCTTTTATGTAAAAATATTTGTTTTATTTAATCGTACAGTTTCTGCAATTTAATAAAGTGAAAATTTTTGTTAGATTTTACTGGTATTCAAAAAATTGGGAGGCTGGCAGCTATGTATTTATAACATACAATGGTTTTTATTCTTTTTAGTTATCTATGCATAAATAATGTAATAAAAATCTTTGCGCGAAAGTAAGCTATTTTTCCGTTTTCAAAGCCATTCTTTTGTAAAGAATCAAATATATTTTGCGCAAACTGACAAACAAAATAGAAGAATCATGATACTTTTTGGAAAATTATGTTTATAGATAGTAGAAAATTGAAAGCGCATAATAATGCCGAGTCTTTTACACCAGCTATAAAACTTTCACTTTACCTAATATGAATAATTAACTATTGAATATTAATTGGTCATTGTAACTAAAATGACACAAAACTCATATTTCAATTCGAACTGTTATTTATATTTACACTAGTAAGTTGCAACAAATTAGGACAACATAACACACATCAAAACAGACACTCCTAAACAAACATAAACGATATTTTATTAATTTACATTTTTATGCAACAGTAAACAATTTATTACACATATAGTAATGTTTAAAAGACAAATAAAGCTGTCAGAAACGCAAAAGAACATGTAGACCGCGATTGTACTAAGACGTAATTATTACAAAAATGATTGGAAATCGTTAATAGTTTCTTTTTAGACGGGATTCTCACTCCTTGCGGGAATTAAGCACCAGTTTTTTGTAAAAGTAATGATCGCCATGTTTAAATTAAATATTTTTTCATTAAATAAGATAAATATTTCTTTAAAAAACTGATATTCAAACACCCAGAGGTGTAGGAACCCTGTTATACTTTGAATTATATTAACTCAATCTAATTCAATGATAAATAAATCATATCAGTTGAATTTTTTTCAACTGAGTGAAATATGTCCAGTACCACAGTCGAACCAGACCCTTTTCTCTTACTTTAGCTACCAACGCGCTAGCAATAAGCTATCCTTTATAGGTCTGGCAGACACAAGGTTATGTGAGTGAATTGTGTTTACTGGACTTGTCCAGGTTGACAAATAAAGCCAAAAAGTGTTCTGGGTTCTAGTCCCGGCCTGGTCACATTTTCATTTAGTTAGAAAAAAAATTTAAATTAATCAATCTATTAAACTTTATTTCTATGACTCTTTTCTACATAATAAGTACTATTAATTATCAACATAATTAGATTATACTAATTAAGATTTTATCGGGATGCACGTTTATGTTATTGACATATAAATGAAAGTTTCTATAAATACATATGACTCACAATTAAAATGTATTTACCTTAATTTAGGAAACAACTAACTTCAGAAAAAGAAAAACCATAGTTTAAATAGAATTTATTTCTAAATGACACACAATTAAGAAAATTAAGAAATTGTCCCAAAAAAGGAAAACAGTATTGCGAGTTTGTCTATCCCACACAACTATTTAGTTTATAAAAATGTCTGCTTCTTAAATCTTTTACTTTATTTTAATTATTTATTCAGACGTTGACGTTTTAAGCTAGGATTTATCTCTCTCTCCCTGTCCCCCTTTTTTGCTTTAGTCTTTTTAATGACTTGAAACTGTTAAAAGATACATGAATCTTAAAATAGCTAAATTTAATTGTGTTATAACATTTTTATTTTAATTAACTACAAATAAGATGAAAATTGGCTACATCTTGCGTTTGTTATTCTTTTTAGATGCGTTAGTAATTATATAAATACGTAGCACCTATTGTCGTCGCTTGGTCCGTCTGTCTGTCCGTCCGTCCGTCCGTCTGTCTGTCCGTCCGTCCGCATATAACAACGCAAAAACTACCCAACCGAATAGTTTGCAATTTGAAATATATTATCTTTGCAGAATTTTGTCGAGACATTTCAAATTTTATTAAAATCGAATCAAAACTTTAGGAGATATTAATAAAAATATTTATTAAGAAATTTGAATTTTTTATTTTAAATCGGTGCTTTTTTGTTATAGGAGCTTCCGAAGTTTAATCGTCAAGCGACCGAGATACTTATTTTATTACAGAAATTAATCTGCAGGCGATATAATTCATTTCACAGAATTAAAAATCAGAAAAGATCTGAATATTTATGTAACTAGCTATAGTACGAACGCACCTCATTTGTCACGTTTGACGTACAATTTCCAACTTGTTATCTTTTGTTAGAAAACACGTTTCAGAAGGCAGCAGTATGATTAAGAGAATGACTGTTAATAGTGAAAGAATGTGTTGCATTAGTAGATGAAGAGGAAAAGGCTTTGTATAGTTTTATTTACATTTAACTGAATATTGATTATAATTATTAATCTGAAAATTTTAGAGTACTCTCAAAGAAGTTTTAATGAAATCTGAGAAAACAATAAAAATTAAAGCCCAGTTAAGTTCAATTTAATTTCTTAAAGAAAAATAAAACTTTCCATTTTCTAATAAAATAAGCAACATTTATCAGACACATAAACAAACTTCACCATTGAAATTTGCTGTTAATATTAAAGTTATATTTCGCCAAATCTATGGAAAAGAGGACATCTGATGGAAAATTTTTAATGCATCCAAAAAAATCTGAATTAATTATGATGTTCTCGGAAAAAAGTAAATTTTAGGGATTTTCAGAAGAAAAAGTGAAATATCTTTATTAAAATTTATACTTTCGTTTTGAAAATTTGTGTGCACGATTAAATATTTCTCTTAATTCTATAAAATTTCAAGTTTTAGTACAGCTACGGATTTGATGGTACGAAATACCACTTCATAGATAATCTGTTGTCATTAATAAAGAGGATTTCACCTATGGATAAAACTTTACTGCATTTCATAAACAAATGTAAGCATATTTAATTTCTATTAATATTTTTCACACCCGCGACAGAAAAGTGATATTCATTTCACTCAACGAAAAATGGCTGAACGATTTAAGTTAATACTTCTGATCTAAAAAAAAGTTTAATAAGTAGTATTAACTTATTGCACTAAAATTTTTCTTTATACATCTTTAAAATGTTACTTTGTGCTGTGGTTGTAACATTCAAGGGGACCACAAAGCCCTGCTGCCATTTGAAAACGTTATAACTGATGGAATATTTGAGATAAATGTTAATGTGTTTTTCTAAGAGCTGTTAAGTATGTACGTACATTTCAGTTTGGTCCTCTAGTTGTTAATATTAAAACGTTAAGGTAATGATACAGGAAGTCTTCAAAGTCATGTTACCAGTACAGAACATTATAGAGTAACTCCGAGACAGCTGTCGCACCCCTTGTATTTCTTGTAATTATCGCTAGATGACATTCAAACGCAGAGTATAGCTGCATAATGAGAATACTTTTACCAATGTATATCGTGAATCCCATTTCGATCTTTACTTGTAGCTGTACAAACTTTATTTTGAGGAAAGCGCATGCTTCCACTATCCAAATTTTTAAAGACGTTATCCTCTTTAATAAAAAGCTATGCGTTGCTGACGACTGAGATTTTCGCTAATCGTTGCCACAGATTAATCTCAGAAAATGAAACATTTGAAGTTACTGAAAATATTAATTGCTCGAAAAGTATTTGTCAGAAAATTGTTAGACAAACTGCGTTAGAAAGGTAAAAAATTGTATTTTTTTTATATAAATTTCAAATCCACTGATTATGCCATTTTCCAAATATTGAATTTCAAAAATTACCAAATTCCACAATGGAGTACCATAGCGAAACCTTCACGCGTAAAAAATAATGATAACAGCAATGTGTCAGCACGAGTCACAAATTATAGTAGCCTTATTATTCTGTTAAAATATAAAAGAGGATTATGATGTCACGAGTGCATGATTTTTATTTAATTCTCGACAAATACTATATGAGCCATTTCTTTTTAGTTGTGAATAATATAGGTTAATTCACGTTATTAAAAAATGTAGCTATAAAACATATAAATCAATGGAAAACGGTAAGTAATAAATTGTAAACGTAATAGTAAACCTTATTTAAAAAAAACATAACTTAGTGAAATAAGTATCCGTTTTTATGGTATTTTAGGATATTCCAGGTAAAGGTACAGATTACTTTAAAATACAAGGTTAAATTCACCGATATATTTCGTTTGATTCAAGGTTCTTTTGGAGAAACCGACCAGCGCAGCGGGCGTAGTCTGCTAGTGCTTAAATATTTTTTATACGCTAATTACTAAATGGATGCATGATTTCGAAGTCAAATCTAAGTGTAGCGTCTGTATGTTTACGCTGTTTTCCTTTGCGAAGGTAGGCAACTGTGATGTGCTACGTCTGCACTGTACAAAATCGGATATGTGCTGCACTGCAATCCGGTATACATGCCGAGTTTATTTTTTACCGGATTCCGTAATTAATAAAATTTAGTTCATCAGACATTGATGAACGTTCAAACAGTATGAAGTTTACTACACCTAAGGAGAAAAAGAGAAAAATTAAAAAGTAAGAAGGCGAATAAAGATGTAAGTCAAGATGATAATAATGAAAAGTTGGATCACACATGTGACGCAGACGTTCTTTGCAATGAATGTGTAGAAAACTACTCCAAAACTAATAGGAAGTGCGATTGGCTTTCTTGCATCATGTGTCATGTGTTTACATAGATACAGTTTTTTTCCCACAAAGTGTTAATCTGCATAGAGAAAGTAGTCCAACTTTAAACAAAACAATAACAATACCATAATTCTATTACAAGTATATGTTCAGCATGTCAAAAAAGGGGGATATAAGTGTTCATCAATTTTGAATGATTATTATTGAGATATAAATTCCAAAATGTGTACAACGTAATATTAAAGAATATGTTTGCTATTTAGATTTAGCTTATATAATAATTTATATATTTCGTTACATTTTATATGGTAATTTGTATGCATATTTTCGACATTTTGAGCATTTATGCATGTTCTGGATTTAAATTTTTGTTGTAAGAACTATTCATTAACAATGCGATTATTAAATGTCATACATTTAAGCATATGCTTACATTTTTTGCTTCCTATTAGAATCAACTTAATCGAAGATATCTAAAATAAATTTTCGTTTACGTCTTCTGGACATTGGTTATGACAAGTTATGAACATTGCAAAATTAGAAACATTAAGAAATTATATATTAGATAAATGTTAGAGTTATTTTTATTCTACTAGGGGGCTATGCCCCCTGCTCGCTACGCTCACCAGCCCCCGTTCTGATTTCACAGCCTCTTAAAACCTGGTAAAGTATCCTGTTTTAAAAAGATGATGATATCACGAACGGTGACTTTCTTCTGTAATCAGGTTATAATGCATTTTCATTTAACTGGTTATAATGCTTTTTCATTTAATTCATCTTTTTTATTTTTAATATTCATGTGTAAACACAATTTTTATGACGTAATTTTCTTTATTTCCTGCTTTCAACACGTGATCATTTAATTATTATTTTAACTTTCATTATTGTTTTTAATAGTCTCGCGCAAATACATTTCTATTTGAGATTAAACATAATCCTTTGCGCTTATTTAGAAATTGGCAACAATATAAAAAAATGACTTTTTCAATAAAAGATTTTTTACTCGATTTTTAAGGATTTTTTGAGTTTTTATTGTTCGACCGTGATATATTTTTTTAATTTCTGACAGATTGTTATATTTCGCGTCTGGTGGTATGATTTTCGAATCCGTAGGATGACTAGAAAAAAAGTGATAGCTCCTCAAAAAAAGTCCCTAGTAAAAAAGCGATGAGATTAACCCGGAATATCTACGCAGAATTTGATTGATCCATTTCGTTTTTGGCTCAGTTCCAGATTACTTTTTTTTAATATAGAAGGATTACATGCGCTAGGCGGCTCTGTCCCCTACACGCTATCCTCGACAATTCCCATCCAGTCACCCAGACACTGCAAGCTCTAAAAATATGCTAATTTAGTCTGCTTTAAAAAGATTACGCAAGATTAACTTATAATTCAACGACCAGGGGCAATCTTCTGTAATCGTGTTGCCATTAATTCCCCTTTGACTTGGGGATTTTTCCGTTCTTAAAACCGAATCAACTGCTGACGCGACAGCTAACGGCTGTTTTCGTGAATAATTAAATATGATCAATTAAACATTTGAAAATCAGCTTGTATAAAATGGCTAAGCATACGAAAATTATTTTAAATAAGGCGTTATAAATGTATCGATTTAATTATGGTGTAATTTTCAACAAAGTTTTCTTTCTCATTTTAACATTTGCGTGTAAATACATTTTTCATTGAAAGGAAATATTATTATTTGCGCTGTTATAATATTTAGCAACAATAGGCAAATGATGACTTTATCGAAATATGAAATAAAACTCTCGTGTGAATATATTTTTAGATTAAAACTGTTTGGAATAGTATTATTTGTGCTTTTTTTAAACATGACATTTAATGCTTTTAAAACGTAATAATTTAGTATTCATTATAAAGTTTTCTTTCTATTTTTTTTAAATTCCTACTATTAGCTCACACTCTCTATATATATATATCTTGTTGGAATTTTCAATCGTTAATAAAATATTTTCTATTCATCCATTCAAGTTCAAATAAATTTTTTTAAACTTGTACTGGATGACAATTGATGTTAATACAGTTTTTTCAAATATTAATTTATTAATTAAATTTAATTAATTAATTTTAATTTTTATATGGGAGAAAAAAAATTCTCCCATTGTTTTCATAAATGAAATGAAAGATTTATCTCAAATTAGGGATGCCAACAAAAAATAAAATACCGCAACGATGATTATAAAATAATGTTCAATAAAGATAACGTAGGACATTAATGCTGTACGGGTTTATTTTATATATTTATGATTAAAAAGTAGGAATTGACTTAATTTGTTTTTATATTACTTGTTAATATTTATGTGTAAATACATTTTTTAATTGAAAGGAAATACTATTATTTGCGCTGTTTTAAAATCTGGCAACAGTGGGTAAAAAATTACTCTTTCGAGATATGAAATAAATCTCTCGTGTAAATAAAATTTTAAATTGAAACTGTTTGACATTATTATTATTGGGGATTTTTTAAATATGACGTAATATCCCCCATCTAATTATTATTTTAAATCTTTCTTTCTATTTTTAATATTCAATTGTAAATAACTTTTAAATTGAAAGGGAATATATCATTATTTGAGCTGTTTTAAAATTTGGCAACATTAAGAAAAAAAAATTACCTTTTCGAAATATGAAATAAATCTCTATTGCTAAAATTTTGAACACAAGATTTTTAAAAAACCCTCAAAAAATTATTCCAAACCAAATTTTAAAAAATGGTTGCACACTGCATGAAACAAGCTCATCAAGAATGTGCCTGCGGAAGATGGGTAAATTGCTATGAATGGTTTATGATCCTCTAAAACCTTTATTAACATAACCTATTTTGGCCAATTTCATAAGTGAAAAATGCTTAAAGTAATTCTTCGATTTAAAAACTGTCTGTTTCAACATGTTTATCGAACATTTCTCCATAAAAGTATAAATTTTCATATTTTTATAAAATGGTTTCTTGATATAAGCTGAGAGAGTTCCTCGGTCACAAAAAAATTATTACAATTTATTACAAATTATAAATTTATTACAAACAAAACGACAGCGACAGTGGTGGTTACTTTTTTCCAATAGAGAGATGCTAAATACTATTAAGTGAGCGATATTCTTATGTATTTCACGATTCAATGCCATTACTCTCATTAACAATAAATTGTTAAATCATAAGTCTAATAACTTTAGTCGCGATATAGCTCAATCTGCAAAAAAAAAATCTGAACATTAACACGCCAATCTCGCGTTTAGGAAGACAAATTTGTATCTGGAGTGATTGAGGATTTGTAAATCGAATGAATGAAAATATATAAGTTGGAGACTTCCAAATATTTTTCAAAAATAAATATGAGTACGGTCTATACAAAGAATATATCATTATAACGGTATACAAACTATAAACAAATCATTTTGATCCAAGAAGATTTATCCTGAAAATTTTATTAAACTTGGTTGAATTTATGAGAATGGATGGTTTAAAATCAATCACATTTATATAATATAATGCACCAAAATAAAAGATGAAATTTTTATTTCAAGTATAAAAATTTTATTGAAAGTCCTTTTAGTCTTTTTGATTTATTTGCATTTCAAATCTTATTTCGAAATCTTAAAGACTTCCCTTTAAAAGGGATGCGTTATGTGCATGTGACATATTTACTGCAATCTAATCATAAGAAAATATTTAATTCTTTTGTCAATATTCTATTTTTATTTACGTCTGTTTTTAGCCGACTGCAAAAAAAAAAAAAATCATGTAAATATATTCAAGTATTTCTTGTGCTTAATTAAGGCAATTAAGCTTCTTTTATCATATTAAGTTACGTTTTAATTTTTATAATAAAAAGATTATTTACTCATGGGCTTTATTTAAAAAAAATAACTGCATTAATTATTTTTTTTAATTTAATGTTACATAAAAAATAATTTTTATTGTTGTACTTTTTTAAATAATTTTTTTTCATAGATGTTTGAATTCGGTTTATTTCTTTACTTGAGAAAGAAACACGATATTTTTAATTGTGTAAATGCTTTTTGATATTTAACTTTTTTGAATTTATATTTTACTTTTCTACTGTTATAAATATTTACGCAGTCCAAACCAAGTCCCACTTAAAATTATTTTAAATATATTTTGCGATTCATGTAATGTTAGTTGTTTTTACCATTAAAATCAACTAATTTTTAAATTGCTTTAGACCATAGGTTAAAGAAAAAATGACACCTGAATTCATTCTTACGTTTATATAAAAATAAAGATTATAATATCAACTTTTTTTATATTTTATCAATCACGTATTTTGTTTTATCTCTGACGTCAGTTCATCTGAAATGTATTAATTGCTGAACATTCGGCTATCTGAATTTCATAATTAAATATATTTTCATAAGTTACCAATCTAGTAATATAAGAAATAATGTACTATTTAATGACTAAAGAAGTAAGAAAATTAATAGTGGCCAAGTAAAATACACATATTAATAACTTTTTAATACATATGTGCATGTATTAACTATGGCTTAAATATGGGTTAAACTGTTATGTGCTGATACGTGTTTCATTTAAATTGAATATCGTACTAGCAGGCAAATCCATATACCGAAATTCATAATTTTTTAACGTCACTATGAAAGATAATGTTACTAATATTTTTATCATTTCAAATATCGCTAATTCCCTAATCTGCATTCGATTTCTTTGAATATGATTCTTGTTTATATAATCAGCCTTTAAAAAGTGAAGGTACAAACAGATGTTTATCTAATTTTTAAACAAATAACGCAAAACATAAACTTTGGTACACAGGCATCATATTATGACTATGAGGCATCATAATACAACATAACAATAACAAACAGAAAGAGAAACTTCCTTAATGTGCACAGTAAATCCAAAATGATATAGGTTAACTCTAGGATAGATGACCATAGTTTTTAAAGATTGAAATAAAAATTCTTAGAATGCAAGTGCAAGAACAATTTATGCACATTTAAAATTCTTATACAGATACTCATAATATTTTGGGCAAAAAATAATTAAATATTGAGAACAAAATGTGGGAAACAAAATTGAAATTAAAATGGCAGATGGTCATCTCTCCTTCAAATCGATGAGAGATAGCCATCCAATACAAGAAAGAAAAAGTGAGGTTAAAATAGCAAAAAATAGTACATTTCATAGGTGACACAGTTATATACACAATCATAAAAAACATATTATAGCAGTTTGTAAAGATATCACAGAAAATTAGTGAATAAAATTCGAATAAACAAGATTTGAAGTATAATTTCAAAACTTCACTTTTCGTAAAATTTTACCACATTTTTAGCAAAGGTCTTGAACGTTTGGACAAGTTTCATGGAACCAATTCAGGCACCTTATTCATTGTATCCAGTCATCCTTTTTGGTTGTGGTATGGTATTCTTCTCCACAACCGACACAGTGATCTTCATTCAATTCTATTCCATCAGAATCTGTAGAATCTGATAATTTCAAACGTATTTAATCTTCTTCGCTGCAGAAAGTGTCATGTTTTTGTTTTTATCTCGCGTTTATTTTAGATTTTTTTTAACGATTTTAAGCTTATTTACCAACTTTATCTATTTCTGGGATGAACGTTCCCGACGTTTTACTATATTTTCTGGTGATTTCAAAACTATAGACCTGCTGAGTACGTTTTCTAACTGTTTTTGTCATTGTTACATCAGGAACTGGAGCAATATCATACTTTTGTTGGTGATGGTACATAATGAGTTTTTGATGTGCTCTGTCGGGGTTCAAATTATCCTATTTCAGTGTTTCGCGCGATTCGATTCCGGACCTGACACTATCTTGCGTTTCTGGTGTTGAGACAATGTTTTTATCTGGAATTCTTTCAGAAGCTAACAACTGTATAAACGTGAAATCAGGAATAACATTTGAATTTAAAGGATAAATCCCCGCTGCTTTGTAGCTTGAAATTGCGTTATCTGAAGTTGCTAATTTTCTGCAGGATATATATTAAGCAGTTCTCTAAATTGCAGTCTTGTAATGCGACGTTTAGAGGAGTTGTGAGCCAATTTCTACACGCGTTATAAATACTATATTTAATAACCTAAACACGGCTCTGTCCAGAGGTTGAAGGTAATGTATTGTATGGGGAGGCAGTGACAAAAGTACAATACTGTGTGAATTAACAAATGTCAACATTTCTACTGACGTAGTGTAGGAGGTGTGACCATCAAATATCAGCAATGTTACACCACTTGGTTTCCGCGGAACAAAATTATCTTTGATGCACTGAGAAAATAATGAACTATTAGTATATGCAGACATTTGAGACATATAAACAACTGCTCCAGGTGGCATTCGATCTTCATATTCCATCTTTTTATTTTTACCCTTTTGCACACAAACTGGTGAGAGAAAGCATCCTTCAGCGTTACAACAAGCTATTACAGTGATGGATTCGTCTTTTCTAACGAAGTTCATGAATAAACCGCTTTCCTGCCTTTTTCGGCTAAAACCAAGCCAGGTCGATTGTTCAAGTGCAATCCGGACTCATGCGTGTTACAATGTTCGAGGGTTTATCAAACAACTCATTTTCTTCCAAAGTGTCATAGAGTAGTTTGCAGTAGGTGTCTATTTCTTCACGATTCATGGCTTCACTTCTCGCAAGCGATACACCTTTAGCTTTTCTCAGTGATTTATGAGAATGATTATTTAGGAATAGTCTTAGCCAAATATACACAGCCTTCTCACTTTGATCATTAAAACGGTGCTTTACAGCCAGTTTTTTTGGCAAATTCAAAAGCGAGAATTCCCCCATCATCTCGAGTAAATGGAAATAATTGTTTCTGCATTTGTTTAATGTGTTTTACTAATCTTTCTTTGTTTTCATTTTCAAACATCGGACCAGGGCACATGTGCCTTTATTGGAATTATTGGTTTTCAATCGGCGCTCCAAAATCTTGCGTGAAATGTAAAATGCTTCAGACGCTCTTTCTACCGAATATGATCCCGTTTTTACAGTCTCTATTGCCTTAGAATAATCATTTTGACTCCAGGTCCCTCGATTTGAATGAGGCTTTCTTATGTATTTATTCGGCATCTTGAAAACTGAAAAAAATACATCGTATTATATTATTACTATTGAAATATTTATATTAGTTAAATTTAAACAATTATATCAATTAATATAATTATAAACATAAGAGTTATATACGTATTTTAAATATAATTATATTTAGTTAAAATCCTCACTCCATATAATTTTGAAAGATTAAAGTTGGTCATCTCTTCTAGATTTGATTTGGCCATCTATCCTGAAATTGGAGGACAGATGACCACCCAATTTAAAGCGTCACTCCGCCATTGTACGTCTTTGTTTTAGGCTTAGAAGCAAAGATTGGATTATATACGTGCCTTAAAAGTCCGTATAGTACAGAAAATGTAACGTACGTACTGCAAAACATTCAGATATCTAACTCAACAAAAATATTCAACCACTAAATTAAATGCGCATTAAAATTTCACTTACTTTTTATAATCGAAAAACACAGCTGCACGTCACAATGAATGAACGCGTTGAACAATTTACTACGAATAAAGTTTATGCTGCCATCTATGATCAAGTTTTGGAAATATTTAGACTGTCCATCTCTCCTCTATGGCCATCTATCCTAGAGTTACCCTACATAAAACAGGCCGCAGTGTAGCAATCAAGCACAACTCTACATACTATAAAACAAGCTCTCATTCTGGCAATGAGGCTCTTGACGATAATTGGTCACTACAAATCCTGCCCACATTAGTGTGCATTTTACGCCATGAGACCGTGGGAGGCAGTTAACATTTTGCCATAACTCTTACAATAATATCTCAAACACGCTCTGTAGAAATAGTCTTCAACATTCCACGCTCGTGGGCCATTTTAGAAAATATTGAAGTTAAGCGGGTCACAATAGAACAGCAAAATAGCACAGGCAAAAAATGTACACATTCATACTTTTTTTTCAATACCGGCAGAAAGAAACTTCTATAAGTGTTGAGGAGTCGAAAATTTCCATTTGCTTCTTCATTCATATATATATATATATTTGTATGATATTTGGACGTAATATTAAATTTTGTCAGCAGTAATTCTACGCAATTGCCTTATTTAGTAGCTTTAATAATAACAGAAATAATGATAATAATTATTTGTCAGGTTGCAGTCTGTTAAAAGAACTAACTACGAATACTATGTTTACCACAGTACCATTTTGATACATGGTACATGTATGAAAAAAAAAACTTTCAACGACACATTAGTTCTATCTCAAAGTATTCTATGAAATATGATACTGGATGCAACCGATGGATAATAAGATGGATTATTAAGTATTACGCATGGATTAGGATTTGGAGTAGGCGTATGCATATTACAAAGTACACCAACTTCGATTCTCTTTTACAAATAGTAACACCCACTTTTAGCATCGTACTTGGGATTCTTTTATCGAATCAATACGAAAAAGAATATAAATTACGCAATTTTTATCATTTTATTCATTTTTATAAATTTTACTCTATAACAAAAAAAAAATAGTTCAATTTCTATAATTTTTATAATTTTAATACTTTTTGATCCCTTGCTGAAGCAACACCCGGCCCGACGCAACAGTTTAGCCTATCATGAACAGCGTTCGCCTGTTTTTCAACTATATCACAAACGTTTTTAAGAGCCTACACTAGTCACGTGAAAGAATGCTCAAGCTAATGTTAAGTCTATGGGAAAGTTATTTTCAAAGTTCTCGCTCGCATTTTACTATTTTTAAATTATTTATTTTTGAATAGGATAGCGGAGGTCAATTTCTAACGTTGTTAGTTTGTACTTTTCAATTTTTGTTGCCGTTTTTGTATAAGCGGACATTTTCTTTTGGAAAAAGGTTGGAACCGGTTCTGAAAGTGAAAGAGCCCTTATATAAAAAAACTGGAACCAAAATCGAAAAAGTAAAAACTAACAACGTTACACATTAACCTCAGCTATCCTATGCAAAAAGAAATCATTAAAATATAATAAAATATGAGCGAGAAATTTGAAAATAACGTTCCCAGAGACTTAACATTAGCCAGCGCGTTTCTTCGCCTGACTAGTGTACTCTCTTAATGACTACGAATGTTCCCTCTCTTCAGCATTTATTCTACACATATAGTTGGATTTGACATACTAACACGCCTCGAAAGTTTTTATTCGATTTCACGGAAAACTTTTATTTTTTTTATTATGACATGGCGGACCATTAAAATACTCTTTTCGAGCCACCCGTCGTACATGGAGCTTCGTTTGAAGAAACTTACTGTATAGGATTGAGGTTCTTTGACATTGCGCGCCAATCCATACAATGAATATTGATTGTTTATATCTCTATCAAAGAACCATTGACAAGTTTTACGGTGTGTAGACTCACAGTAGTCAACCATAAATGAAATCTGGACCGACTGCTATTCGAAAAAGCCATACATAAGGTTGCCTCGAATTTTACCACTATGCGGCCATAATATCCACGTCCAAGTACCTCCCAATATCATTACAAAATTGTCAATACCTCGAATGTGGATAGATAATAGTATATGCATCATGCTCTTTCCAGATGTAGATTTGGTGGGGAAACTGGTAGTATTGGCTCGTATTTCAAGAAAATATGGCTCCAATTTTACTGTCTCTAATTAAGTAAGATGCGTGTGTTCGGCTTCACGAAGGACTTTACTCTTCTATATGTATATGCCTATTCTCCTAATAAACTCATTGACTTTTATCGAAAAAAATATTTTTTTTCTGCAGTATATTACTTATAATTAGTATGATGAAAATTCTTTTGTCCATATACAAAATGTGCAATGATATATTACTAATGGATATATTACTAAATCATTTGTGCAATCTAATAAATTAAATTTTATATTTGAAAAGCGAGTGATGTCAATAATATTATGCGATTTTTAAGCTGATCATAAACTGTATTAGAAGTATTATTCAGTTTTTTGATGCTGTTAATGTCAAGTAACAGCGTTAAAACACATATTCAAATGATTAAATTGTTTCAATTGCCTACAGGGGAAAAATGCATTTACAATTAAGTTTGTCAAAACATTTATCTGTAAAATGTTAACAGGAAAACAATCACTGCATGCAAGCTGAAGATAGCTATCTAACAAAACATTTATTATGTTTTTTGCCGCATTAAGCATATATGAAATCCGGTTAGATTTATTTTTTCTGATTTTATTAACATCAAGAAAAAGGGGACTTTTTCACGTCAACAAGTTTCAAAACACTAAATATTATTTAATTAAATATAAAAGGCAATTTTATAAGTCACATAGCCAAAATAAGAACTTATAATTATATGTATGAGATTTCGTTCAGAATATTCGCTATCAAGTGCATAGATAGTCCTATTTTCTATTAATTTAAAACAAAGCGTCACCCTGCAGAAACATTATTTAATGCATAATTTTGATATGTTATTATAATATTCCACATTTTAAAATACTTTTTCTTTATTTCGTCAATACTTCTTAATGAGTATTAATATTTTTGTAGTATTAAGCATATATGAAATTCGGTTCTATTTATTTTTTCTGATTTTATTAACATCAAGAAAAAGGCGACTTTTTCACGTCAACAAGATTCAAAACACTAAATATTATTTAATTAAATATAAAAGGCAATTTTACAAGTCATATAGCCAAAATAAGAACCTATAATCATATGTATGAGATTTCGTTCAGAATATCCGCTATCAAGTGCACAGATAGTCCTATGTTCTATTAATTTAAAACAAAGCATCACCCTGCAGATACATTATTTAATGCATAATTTTGATTATTTATTATCATATTCCACGTTTTAAAATATGTTCTATTTAATTCGTCAATACTTCTTAATGAGTATTTTCCAATTTATGCTCATCAATCCGATATAAGTAAACAAATAACAAACATTGTATGCGTCATCTTTCGGACAAAATTTACAGAAAATCCCTTATAGATTTTAAATGACTTTCGAAAATGTAAATTGGAATGTAAATGTATTTGATTCGAATTTAAGTTCAATTTAATTGCATTGCATTTATATTATATATATGATGAGATTCAAGTGCATTTTGAAATGCAATGTAGCCTTGAATCATTACAAAGATTTCTAATTCTAAATAGCTTTTCCACTACATCCAATTAATACGGCTTTATCGAGTTTTAGAACGTTTTGTCCATTATTTACTTGGTATCATAAGCTGAAGCCTTTCAATGTAATGTGAGAATAATAATAATGATTTAAAATAAGAACTAAATTGAAGAAGCATTTTTTTTCCCAAAAGGAAACTATAGATTTCGGTGTAGAAAAATGATTTACCGAAGCAACAAAGCATTTGGAAGAATGCAACATAAATAATCGAAAATCTAATTGCTTTCCGGTATCAATCAATTAATATGTTAGTTGTATGAGAACTGCTTAATAAACCCTTTACATCATTAAAGGTACTCAATTCTAAAATGTGTTGCTTTTCTACTTCAATAATCTGGCACAAAACTCATCTAGGTATTGCCGATGGTTTTAACAATATATCCGTTTTGTCAATGTTAGCTTACAAAGAATGGATGGATTTTTTTTGTAAAATTTCAAATACAACAAACACAATGTCAAAGAATTTTTAATTCTTCCAAAATACGAATACATATACGAATTATAACTATGATTAAATAACAAATATTCTCATTCAATCGTTATTTTTGCATTAAATAATGTTATTTACGAATCGACTGTTTTACTTTTCATAAAAATGTATTTTTAATAATTTTATAAACATTGGCGCATTTTTCTTTAGTTATGCAAATTTTTCTCCACGTCTCAACAGCTAATTCCTAAGTCGTTAATTTTAGAAGTATAATGCCAACTGCAGAAATGTTTCAATTATTGTTCTTCATAATCTTAGAAGCTACTTAACTTTATATGTATTAAAGATACGGAATTTAAATTTTTACACGGTTCTTCTGTCCGATAAATTGAAGTTAGATAAATGAATTACGTCAACACAAATATGTACCATTGTTCTTTTAAGACCAAATTTTACCAAAATATGATACTTTGAATTTTATGAATTTTCATTTTTTAAAAGAATTAAAAATAAAGAGACGCACTTAGAATAACAGTTTGTTTAAGAATACCTTTATAATCTACTACTGCTCCAATTTTTCTTGTTAATCCACACTTCGTAGTAAAAATATCTTTAAAAAATTTTTCAATATAATCTTTTAAAATTCATAAATTCAAATAAAATTTTATACAAAGACCGAGAGAAATTTTGTCTATTTTCTAATAAATGTATTTATGCACTTTTTCAAAAAAAAAAAAAGTATAGCTTCTAGATCCTACGCTGCAAATCTATTCTTAAAAGCGCCCATACTGCTTATAAAAAAGTAAATAACATGTTATTACTCTGTCTGTTATTTTCAGCATTACAGCTCTTAATAAATAATTCTCAAAATAAGTCTTTGATGTAAATCTATGCCACTTGTTTTTCTAAAATAACTACAAAACGTAATATATAATTACTTTATTCGGAATATTTTTTAAAATAGCATCGGAAAATGAAAATTAAAAAATTAATAACGTTTTACACACACACGCACACACCACACACACACATATTATATATATATTTGACGTATAATATTCTGCTGCCTTGAGCAAATTTGTATGGAGTACATTTTGTTTCGGATTGTGAATATTTTCATTGCCTTTTACCTTTGATACTTATTTTTTATAGCCCAATTTTGGGTTAAAAATAATTCTACATTTTGAAAAGATTTATAATATTAATTTTATTACATTTCTTATTATAAGCAAGAAATCATGTTCACAGTGCAAAAGAACGGAGAATGACGAAAATTATATTTTGCAGATTACGCAATTTTGATGTAATTATACTAGAAAGCCTTTATAAGAAAATGATGACACACGGGCAATAAAACTCCATGGGTTCATGGCATTTTGGATGAAAATTTGGTGAGCTTGCCATTAATGCCAAGATAATGTTTGTTTCCTTCTCTAACTCGTCTAACCGAATTCATCAAGGCGAGTATCGTCACATTGCGTAGTGTGGGTTTCTCTGGTTTGAACAAAAACTTTTAATCTGAGCATATGCCCTGTAATTTTCAGACTCCATGTCCATAATGCCATGTTCTAGCACAGTCCATTCATTTACATTTTAAACAATTAAAAAATATATTATTTCATTCGGACCAATAATATTAAAAACCGAATTCATCAAGTCGAGTATCGTCACATTGCGTAGTGTGGGTTTCTCTGGTTTGAACAAAAACTTTTAATATGAGCATATGCCCTGTAATTTTCAGACTCCATGTTCATAATGCAATGTTCTAGCACAGTCCATTCATTTACATTTTAAACAATTTAAAAAAATATTATTTCATTCGGACCAATAATATTAAAAACCGAATTCATCAAGGCGAGTATCGTCACATTGCGTAGTGTGGGTTTCTCTGGTTTGAACAAAAACTTTTAATATGAGCATATGCCTTGTAATTTTCAGACTCCATGTTCATAATGCCATGTTCTAGCACAGTCCATTCATTAACATTTTAAACAATTTAAAAAAATATTATTTCATTCGGACCAATAATATTAAAAACTGAATTCATCAAGGCGAGTATCGTCACATTGCGTAGTGTGGGTTTCTCTGGTTTGAACAAAAACTTTTAATATGAGCATATGCCCTGTAATTTTCCGACTCCATGTTCATAATGCCATGTTCTAGCACAGTCCATTCATTTACATTTTAAACAATTTAAAAAAATATTATTTAATTCGGACCAATAATATTAAAAACCGAACTCATCAAGGCGAGTATCGTCACATTGCGTAGTCTGGGTTTCTCTGGTTTGAACAAAAACTTTTAATATGAGCATATGCCCTGTAATTTTCAGGCTCCATAGTCATAATGCCATGTTCTAGCACAGTCCATTCATTTACAATTTAAAAAATTTAAAAAAATATTATTTCATTCGGACCAATAATATTAAAAACCGAATTCATCAAGGCGAGTATTGTCACAATGCGTAGTGTGGGTTTCTCGGGTTTGAACAAAAACTTTTAATATGAGCATATGCCTTGTAATTTTCAGACTCCATGTTCATAATTTTCAGACTCCATGTTCTAGCACAGTTCATTCACTTACATTTTAAACAATTTAAAAAAAGTATTATTTCATTCGGACCAACAATATTAAAATCCGTCACATTTTTTATAATAATGTTAGTAAATGTGCAGGTAAGTCACGTGGATATTTTCTACATACCCTTTTTTTTAAGAGAATGTAAACTAAAAATCATTAAATCGATTTATTGAAACAAAACAAAATAAACATATTTGATCATCATTTTGGATAGCAGACGATATTTTTACCGCTTTCTTTCTCTCTTTTCACAAAAATGGAGTAATTTAGTTTTTACAAGAACTTCGTTCAAAGTTACAAAATAATTAATATCTAGGAAACGAATTCAAATTTTAAAATTCAGAGAGCTTATATGACACCCTTGGATCCATGCGGATAACTAATGTTAATTTCATCCAGCTGCATGTCATATGCTTAGAGGAGTAATTGTGAAATACAAATAGACAGTCAGATTCTAATATAATAGACTGATCAACTTTTGTTAGAAATATATGATCAATATAGCTGCTATGCTCATTTTATTGTGTATTTATTTATTTATTTTTTACAATTCTCATAATTTTTTTCATCATTAATGCAGCATTTCTTTTTAAATTGAAAATGTAGAGTAGACGTGCCAGTAATGGACACCCTTCAAAGTTTTATGGTTTATAAAAAAATAACCAATAAAAATTTAGCTTTTAAATATTTTTTTCATAATTTTTCCTTGCAGGTTTTATAATCTACGTTACTGTTGACACGTTTAATTAAACCAATCAGGAGGCAGAACATAATGTTTCACAGTTCCACACTTTGTCAGTGAAAATCTTAATAAACTGAAGAGTTGGCTTTAATTAATTTATTTATACCTTTTTTTTTATTTTCTTGCAAAAAATTGTATGTTTTTGTTTTGATAGTAATAGCAAACTTTGAATTTTATATACTAATAGTCATTTACAAACTTTTATTTTTTTAAGTTTTAGGGCCTCTGTCCGTTACTGGAATGCTTAATTAGTCGATTGCCAGTAATGGACATCCCCATGTGGACATTTCTAAAAGTGCAATTTCAGTAATGTTCATAATGCTTAATTTAATTTTTAAACTGCTAAATTATTGTACTCTAATTTAATTTTTAAATGTACTTACCAAAATTTAATAACATTATATATATATATATAAATAGCTGCTTTTAATTATTTCATGCAGTTAATAAAATTTGTAACATTGCAATGAAATTAAAGTTTTTTTAAAAACGTGACTTGCATATTTTATAATCTGGTAGTCAATCAAACCAGTCAGGCAGCAAACATTGTTTAAGGGCATATGTAAAGGAGGAGCTGAAGAAGCTCAAGCCCTCTCCATTTGAATAAATACAATTTTTTAAGTCACACAAGTTTTAAAATTCTATCATTTTCTGTCTTAAATGTTTGATTATTCATCTCTGACAAAACAAATCTGTACATTAAAAAAGTATAATATTAATTATTTTTTGTAGTAATGAAATTCGTAATTCAGCAGATTAGGTGCCTCAAATGTCAATTGTGCAGCATTATTTTTAAAACATTTTATTTAGTATTTGAAATATTCAACGCGCAATAGGACAAATATTTCATATTTGTAATATTAATTACTACAAGTAATATATCAAGTAATACTAAAAAATTATGGGAATTGCGATTCCAATGCACTAATACTCCAGAACATATTTTTTTTTACTCTCAAAATTTTTATAAATGTTATACTTTGAAATTTAATATTTTAAATATTCCATCTAAACTAATTGAAATATTAATCTGTGATAATGAAAGTAATTTAAGCAATGAATTATTCTCATAAATATTTTATTAATTATATTATGGATATCCTAATTATTAAATTTATTTGAAAATCTATATATTTAAAACGCTAAGCGATTTCTTTCGACAATCCGTGAGAACAAACTACTGCATCAAATTACACCATTCTTTTTTTTAATGAAGATATTTGGACACAGATTTGTTATCGTGCATTCGTTTGTTCGAAAATTTAATTAATTAGCTGTAATTTTCAATTAAACATTTACTTCTGCTTATGACGTCATAAAGTCGACAACTCCCACTTTTGTAAGGCATAGAGTTTAATTCTCTGAACTCTGTGGTTAGCCAATCTTTTGACATTAGCTAATATCAACTAGGTAATATTTTAACATTGAAATATAAAATCTTAAAATCTTACTCTAAATTAGCTAGAATATAATCATAATAAAATATCTAAACATAAACATATCAATATGAATAACAAATCTCACGTAAAATGTTCCAATTTAAATTATTCCAATTGAAACAAGATTTGGAGAGTTATCCCTGACGCCCAGCTTACATAAAAGTACCTACTTTATTTTATTTATTTACACACATATTCAATTTTATTATAAAACACCAGGTAATTACCAGGTAATACAAAGCAAAAATTGTCATTTAGGCGCCGAAAATTAACCCCGATGCGTCTGCGATATCTGTCCCGATTTAATCATAATTGTTTTGGTTGCACCACATATTGCAAAATTAATTAAATCCATGATTATTGTTTCTTTCTCATATTTAAAATAAGAAAATTGGTATTTCTCTATTACCCCGTCGACCACTTTTCATAACAAAAATCTATCGCCAAACTGTAACGCCAAATAAACCGGAGAACGTTGCCATTGGAATATCAAAATAAATAAATAAATAAAATATAATAATTTAAGGACACGGTTGTTATTTTAATTAATGAAATAATTAATAAATCAGTAAAACATAATGAAAAATAGACGCAAATGTCGAATTAAAAACCACGTAATGACTTAACAAACACATATAATGCTTCTGACATCAAGTAAATCGGACTGCATTTTTGGCGTTTAATTTTACAGTTTGGCGATAGTTTTTTGTTATGAAAAGTGGTCGGCCGGATAATAGAGAAGTACCAGAAAATTTAATGCTTAACGAAATTCAATTATTTGATCGATCGCAAATTTTGGTTCTTTTCCGTTATACCGACACCATGGCATACATGTAAATGTATGCTTGGCGACAATGGTATCCGTATAACCGAAAAATACCCAAATTTTTTTTAGTTCGGGCTATACTAAAAACAAACATTTTACAGGTAACAAAAAAATCGCCAAAAATGACTGCTTCATCCGCAGTTATGACAGCAAAGTTGGAAAAAAATCTAATAACATGAATTTTACAACGTTTATGCGAAACACCACAGAGAACACACGCTATTTTTATATAAGTAGGGTATATTTAAAAGAATAAGAAAACTAACAACCTTCAATAATATAATGCAGGAAAAAGTAAACAAATAAGTGATTCAGCAAATCTTAAAAATATGTATTTCGTAATATAACTATAAAATGCAGAAAAATATTCTTGTACCATCAAAAATATTCATTATCCCGTCGTAATTCCGTTCATTATCCCGTCGTCCCATTAAGAAAAAAAAACTGTATCCAAATTAGGTACTTTTCGGTTAGCCGGCACCAGTAATATATATATATATATATATATGCGCCAGTGAAGTATATATATATGTATATATATATATATATATATACTTCACTGGCGCCCAGCTAACCGAAAAGTACCCCAAATAATTCGCCCGACTGTAGCGCCCAATAAACAAACGGAAGAAAGTTGCCATTAAATCTCAAAAATAAAAATAATAATAAAAAAATAATTAGGAAAAGCCCCATTTACTAAAGTATTTTTTATCACTAACCTTAAATAATAAAATTTACAATATATTCCTGAAAACATAATCAAAAATAATCTTGGATATTTATTTATTTACCTTATTTCTCTTAATTATGGAAAATGAATAATTATCCTGATTATGTAAAGGAACTGAAGAAACCATACAAATAAATTACACTTGAAAACATTAAAAATCTCCCTTATCTGCAGATTGATTTATAATTGTAAAAAAATATTCTTCATCTTTACATAAAAATTGATTAGCTTAAAACAATGGATGCGTTTCAGAAGATATGGATTTGAAACGAACAATGATTAAAGAATAAATTTTAAAAATTTTGATCAAAACATTTTAAACCTTTTTTTTTAACGTCGAATTTCGATGGTGCGTTTGGGGAGATGCAATGCACATGCGCATAGGAACTCATTCCGTTGCATTATCACAGGGGGGGGGGGGATGTGTGCTTTATTTACTATGTTCTTTTATTGACTGAATATGAGATGAACGTAGGGATATACTATTTGTATGATACTGCATAGGTCCAGGAAATTTTCTTTCTTGCCGTGGGGAATATGGCGGTAATGTCAAACTGATTTGCATTTTGTTTACGGATTGTTTGTTTGGAGTTTGCATCGGAAATAGTACTATAATTCACTGGGGGGAAAAACTTTTAAAATAAAATATTTGAAAGACTGTTCTTATGTAATAAAGAAACTTATTTTACTAATATTGTTATTGTAATTTTTTTCCGTCAAGTTTTGACGGGTTCCATCTAGTGACTATTAATTTAATTAATATGATTTCGTTAAATTCTGGTTCTAAATACAATCATAAAAACAATTATCTATTACTTTTTGTAGCGCGTCCATTACTAGAACAGAAAGTGGCCATTACTGGAATTTTGGGTATTTTGATTTATTTCTGTTATTTACAATTAAATTTTGATTCCCATTAGAAAATGTGACTATGAGAATGGTTAAATAATTTTGATAGATTAATATAATATTAAACAAACAAGAATATAATAATTATAACTATTAATTAAAAATAATTTTTAAAGAAACTCCTTAAATGTATCTATTATTGGTACATCTACCCTGTATATTGTAACAGATACTTTCAGATTCAATTAATAGCTCATCAACTGAAATCTGTGTCAATTTAGAGATTCGATAATTTTTGTTATACGAATTAGTAAGTTATTATTTTTTTTTCAAAGGTATATTATCTGTGTATATATTGTTTGGGAAAATAGTTTAAGAAATGGAGATGTAAATCGCGTAGTCTTAAATGGTGACTTTAAAAAAAAATACAAAACAGTTCCAAAACTTGCAAAGTAAAGCTTCTGAACGATAAACATAATGAGCGTGAGTTTTGCTTAAATTAAAATAATTCTAAGGCGCTACTGCTGTGTCATTTTTAAGGAAATGTTGGGCTTTGTAAATCTTTATTATTATTATTAAGACCATAGAGTTATAAAACTATTTATGAATGTACATTGACACACAAATATTTTAAATATATGAAAAAATGTAAAACACACACACACACATATGTATACTAGTATTAAAAAATGCTCTGAAGAGCACCAAAAAAGGTTAATATGTTTAAGTATGAAAAAGGGTTGGACAAGTGCTTCTAATTGAGCATGAGAAAGGAAAGGGGTTCCTTCTTGGCTGCAGCTCACTGTCAATGCCAACTTTTGAAAAAATCATATTCGCGCTTTTTCATATAAAAGAAATTTGCGGTACTGTAGTAAAACTTTCCAACGTGCTTTATATTTCAACTGCACTGTTCTACTGTTGTACTGTGCGTGCGTCTGCAATGCAACTTTGTACAGTGCACTGTGTACCATTATTGATCTACAGACTATACTACACTGTACACTCCTATTATACTTTTGAGCCTCAGTGCACATCCGCACTGTTTCTTTGTACTTCCGTATTAAAGGTATATGCGCCTAATGTTCGTTAATAACTTACATATGCATTGCTGTACTGCATATTGCATTGTGGAGCCACAGCCACTTGCATATAATTTCAATCAATGAATGCATTATACTGTATTGCGTGCATATGTGAAATTGTTCCTGTTCAGAATGCTGCATCACTCTGCACTGCAATACAAATCAATTTTCTGCGCAGTTCTACACTGCAGGCATGCTTGGTAGCACTGCATGAGTGTGATACGCTGCAGGAACTAAGGATTTTGGTACTATGTCGCCTTACATTCATGTCTAATCAAGCTGCGTCTTTACTGACTACGTCTTTAAACTATACATTTTTATCGTAACTGTGACTGATTTCATTTATATGGAAAAAGCGCGAATATGATTTTTTCAAAAGTTGGCATTGACAGTGAGCTGCAGCCAAGAAGGAACCCCTTTCCTTTCTCATGCTCAATTAGAAGCACTTGTCCAACCCTTTTTCATACTTAAACATATTAACCTTTTTTGGTGCTCTTCAGAGCAATTTTAATACTAGTCATTTAATTTTTTTGATAAAAACTAAAGATTTTTTAATATTTTGAAAAGCAAAAAATTTTGCTATTGTCAAAATTTTATTGTTACATTGTTTTTACAAATCGCTGACTGTTCATCGCCAAAGTAGCATTTTTTCATGTCTACCTGCTCTCTCAAATGTCAGGGGACCGTCACATCAATAATTAAATGGTGGTTTTCCATAGCTATTACCTCATAAAGAAACTGGATTCTATAATTGTCTCGGTCGTATCCATGGACTGTTTCTGTTGCACTGAAGTCGCCTGCTATAGGCTCAGTTGTTCTTTCAGTGGTATCTTTCCTTATTACCCTTGTTAGTCTTTCTTAAAATCGCTGAATAGGACCAAATATTAGGTTCTGATAATTATACTAACGATCAGTTCAGTGATGATGCTATAAAAATTGAGTTTTGATTTTGCATCGTTATTTGGTGCATGAGACTGTTATTTAAGAAAGTTATGCCGCGATATATATATATTTTTATGTATATAACACAATGTTCATTGTTAGCTCACTGTATTCAAATTCGTACCAAAAGTTGAATGCACCAACACCACCAAACAATTGTTTCACTTTGTTTAAAAGCAGTTCCTGAAATTAAAATTGGGCCTTTACGGGTGCTAGCTGCAATAAATCCCCAAACAAAATAATGTTTTTGCCACCAAAACAGTAATCTCGCTTGTTTTTACAACATTCGCCATATCGTTAGCTGATCATCGCTAAAGTACATTCGAAACCATACTGTACTCATCGATAATTACTAAATCCAATGATTTCCATTGTTGCTTAAATAATTTCAAATCGTCAGAATCAAGCTTAAATTATTCTGCTTCATTCGTATGTTGGACGGGCAATTTGAAAAACTTGTGAATTGTACTTCTTCCAATGCTGAAGGCAGCAATTCTCGTTGGTGCTAGTACTGCAGCAGCATCAGTATTGTGATTACTCATTAAACGAACTTTTTGACTGAGTAATTAAATCAGAAAGCTTTTTCCTCTACCAGCAACTGCGCGTACAATGTGATTTATGGGTGGAACAGACGGGTCTTTCTTTTGTTCTTCTATGTGCTTTATAATTGATTAGAATATTTTCCTTTGGTCAGCATCCATTTTTGTTTGGTCAATTTATCTTCATTAATAAAAATTTCCTGGTGAGTTTCAGTGTTATCAGAATTTGCAGCTATCATATCAACGTCTTCATTTGGTTCTTCGATATTTTAAAGCTGGTTGTGTAAATCACTCTCTTGTTGCAACTTTTCAGCCAAGTCGATTGCAGCTTGTAATCGTTGTTTTGTTTCGTGACATTCTTCCATCTCTGAAAGTTTTTTCACATTGTGCTCAAAGGATTCACGGTAGAGTTTAAATTCGCCCAATAGTCCTTCTTCGTTTCGCCAAGGCTTGAACAACATCAGCAAAGAATGATGATAGTACAACTCAATTCCAGCGTCCGTTTTCGTGTTATGATAGGGCGTTTTCAAAACAACTGGTTTCAAACGTTTTCTGAACCAACTGTGGTTTTTTTTAAATTCGCAATATGTATATATATATATATACAAATATAATATATATATATATATTCTACAGACTTTGGTTTATTTCTTTCGTATTAGTACCTAGTGGCCAATTCGTATAAACACATGTTTTCCAATTTGTCATGTCGATTCATGTAATAATCATCAATAAAATTCCGACAGTAAATTTCAGTAGATCGTTCATCCTCTTTTGCCAATAAAACCAAATCATGGTGACTTTCAGTCTTCTTCGTCGGTCTTTTTTCGTGCTGGTATTTAAGTATTGCAGAGCATCCCATGAATAGAAACATTTATGGCCAAGAATTTTGTCTACGGCTTCGTAACTTCCAGTTTCTCGACTAATCAAGTTTTATCTGGCAAAAGCGCGTAATCTGGCACCGAGACTTTTGTTTTCGTCAATGGTCTTCCAAATCTCTTCCTTACGATTTTATTTTCGGTTTGGTTATATAACGCGTAATGTAACAATTTAACACCAAACTGGGTTCTCCAACAAACTGGATGTCAATATTGGTGGCTCACACGAACAAAATCGCGGGATTATAATCATTAATCCAAGTTTGTTTTTCTGATCGTTTCAAACCACATAACTTTGTAACATGGTGTCCACCTTTTCGAGATAAAATGCAGTCTTTAACAGAATTTAAAGTTCAATGTTTCACCAAACCATACATGAAAATTATGTGTAATAATACGCAGCCTGATTATGGCACATTATCCATGACCTTTTAGATGCTAATAATGATAGATTTTCTAATATTCCGTAATCGAGTCTACAGACAATGTTAGCGAGAAACAAAAAAATGAGGTACTTTTCGGCTAGCCAGGAGTCAGTGAAATATATATATATATGTATATATGTGTGTATGTGTATATATATACTTCACTAGCAGCTGGTTAACCGAAAAGTACCAAAAGATATTATAGCAACAATATGGATACAGTGTAAATGTGGATATGATTGAAGGTTTTTCACAAGATCGCAACAACCACATCAAACATTTATCGCCAATAAGAGCCCACTAAATTTACCGGCACAGGATTTTTCCTTTTATTGTATAACAATTATTTGTTTTCTTATTTTAAGTACTAGCCGCCACTGGCGACCAGTTTGGTCTCCCTTAAATGCATGTTAAGCTTTGTAACACGTTACTTTTATTCATAATTTATTTTTTTTAATCCTTCGCCAAACCGGAAGATTCTAATAGACAAATCAAGAACTTTTGCCATCAAGGTAGCATTTCGCATATTTTTTGTTGTTATGTATTTCAGCTTTCTTGACAAAACTGCTTAACCCATTTACGCATTTATGCTTCATGACCGTTTGCTTATGAGTTGCAATATGTTCGCTAATGCGGAAATTCTTAAACATATTAAGTAATTTTCCGTAATTGGGTCCATTGCCAATTCGCGTATTTTAGTTAATACGATTTGATGCAATGAAGTCTATTTTGTAAAAGTTTTTTTGAACTATCTTATTGTTGCTAATATATATTTTTTTTGTTTCTCGCTAACTTTGGCTGTAGATTCGATTTCAGAAGATTAGAAAGTCTATCATTTTTCTCATCTAAAACGTTTTGAATAATTTGCCATAATCGGGCTGCATATTATTACACGTAATTTCGGATACAGCTGTCGCAGACGCCACGGCGTATCATTTTGGCTCCAAAATGGCGATTTTATGCGTGGGCAATCCGGCAGTTTCGGCTAGATTTCGCTTGGTATGGCAACCCGATAGAGCAGATTCCGTATGTTTTATAATAAATTAAATATTGTGTGTTTAATAATAAATTGATCATTGTGTATGTTTTATAATAAAATTGTGTGTGTTTTTAATATAAAATAAAATATTTCATAATAAAATAAAAGTAACATGCTGTTTTAGCAATCTCTAACAGGTACCTGAAAATGGGGTTTTCCGCCAAAATGGCGCAAAACAAAAATCGGCGTTAACCCCGATGCGTCTGAGAAATCTTTTCCATTTTAAAAATGCTATTTGGGCCCAAATAACCTAAAAGTACTTAATGATGTTACGGATTTAATAAATGTATATTGTGTTTTGAACGCGATTGGTCCTTAACAATGGTAAATATGATTGGTGACTAATAATCATTTTCGGTAATCTCTCTTCCTGGCTCTCTTCCCATAATACATAAATACCAAATTAACTGACGAATCGTTTCGAAATTTGATTCATTAAATATATTACGTAAGTTGTATTTGTTTACATTCAGCTTACGGCAAGAAAAGATTTGGAAGAAAGTTGAGTTGTATAGCACATAATTATGGTAAACTTTGATTGTCTCACTGGTGCGAATTATTTATTTATTTATTTATTTACTAGCAAGCTACGCCCGCTACGCTGGTCAATTTCTCTTAACGAACCTTTAATCAAACAAAATATTGACATTTCATAATTCACTTTTATATTTTAACAGAATAATAAGGATACTATAATTTGTGACTCGTGCTATAGTCAATATACACGTCAGGACACGTCGCCCTTATCATTATCTTTTTACGCGTGAAGGTTTCGCTATGGTACTCTATTGTGAAATTTGGTAATTTTAGAAATTCAATAATTGAAAAATCGCAGAATCATTAGATCATTTTTCTTTAGAAATTGTTCTTAGAGCGCATTTAGATCTTATAAATAACAATCATGCCGAACTTGAAGTTTCTAGCTCCTTCAGCATCGCAAAAATCGAATTTTAGAACGTTTTTCGCTTCTGCACCCCCCTCGGGGTAGTGGCACCGACATAAAATATAGCCTATGTTGGAGCAGGGATTGTCACCATCCATTTGCCACCATCACTTTTGAAATCGCTTTAGTAGTTCCAGACATTCCATACAAATTGTAATTTAGAATGTATTTAGAAAATTTTTTGCTTATTTCAGCCTTTTAAATTTCGAATTTTTTTAGATTTTGTTCTTATAGAGCATTTAAATCTTGTAAGTAACGACCATACAAAATGTCAAGTTCCTAACTCCTTCATTATTGAAAATATCATAATTTTGGAATGTTTTTCGCTCCTGCACCCTCTGCGGGCAGTGGCACCGACAAAAAATTTAGCATATGTTGGAGCAGGGACTGTCACCATCCATTTGCCACAATCACTTTTGAAATCGGTTCTGTAGTTTCAGAGATTCCATAGAAATTGTAATTTAGAATGTTTTTAGAACGCTTCTTCCTCATCTCACCCTTTTAAATTGCGAATGTTTTTATAATTTGTTCTTAGAGAGCATTTACATCTTATAAGTAACTACCATACCAAATTTGATACTTCTATCTCCTTCAGTACACAAAAAAATCGAAATTTTAGAACGTTTTTCGCTCCGGCACCCCCCTGGGGGTGGTGGAACCGACATAAAATATAGCCTATGTTGGAGCAGGGATTGTCACCATTAATTTGCCACCATCACTTTTAAAATCGCTTCAGTGGTTCCAGAGATTACCCCCTACAAACAAACAAACAAACAAACAAACAATCTTTACTACTTTATATATTAGTATAGATAAGGGGGAATTAGCCCCTTGTTCCCCCCCTTTATACTTAACCAATCAATCCCGAAAACTAATCAGAGATGCGCCTTAACACAGTGAACCTATAAATAAAAT
Organism: Maratus michaelseni; assembly: GCA_963931845.1. NCBI lineage: Eukaryota > Metazoa > Arthropoda > Arachnida > Araneae > Salticidae > Maratus > Maratus michaelseni. The sequence goes on from OZ007591.1 coordinate 100,008,041, forward strand.
TTGAAGGAAATGGGATAATTCTGCATGAAAAACCCATTTACATAAATTAAGGGGGGTATTAGCCCCCCGTTGCCCCTCTTTATACTTAATCAATCAATCCCGAATACTAATCAGGGAAGCGTCTTAACCCAATGAATCTATAAACAAATTTTGAAGCAAATAGAATAATTCTGCATGAAAAACCCATTTATATAAATTAAGGGGGGGATTATCCCCTGTTCCCCCCTTTATACTTAACCAATCAATCCCGAAAACTAATCAGGGAAGCGCCTTAACACAGTGAACCTATAAACAAAATTTGAAGGAAAACGGAATAATTCTGCATGAAAAACCCATTTATATAAATTAAGGGGGGATTAGCCCCCCGATCCCCCCCCCTTTATACTTAACTAATCAATCCCGAAAACTAATCAGGGAAGCGCCTTAACTCAGTGAACCTATAAACAAAATTTGAAGGAAAACAGAATAATTCTGCATGAAAAACCCATTTATATAAACTAAGGGGGGGATTAGCCCCCCCCCCCGTTCCCCCCTTTATACTCAGCCAATCAATCCCGAAAATTATCATGCAAGCGCCTTAACACAGTGAACCTATAAACAAAATTTGAAGGAAAACGGAATAATTCTGCATGAAAAACCCATTTATATAAATTAAGGGGGGGATTAGCCCCCCGTTCCCCCCTTTATACTTAACCAATCAATCCCGAAAAGTAATCAGGGAAGCGTCTTAACCCAATGAACCTATAAACAAAATTTGAAGGAAAACGGAATAATTCTGCATGAAAAACCCATTTATATAAATTAAGGGGGGGAATTAGCCCCCCGATCCCCCCCCCCCTTTATATTAACTAATCAATCCCGAAAACTAATCAGGGAAGCGCCTTAACACAGTGAACCTATAAACAAAATTTGAAGGAAAACGGAATAATTCTGCATGAAAAACCCATTTATATAAATTAAGGTTTATACTTAACCAATCAATCCCGAAAAGTAATCAGGGAAGCGTCTTAACCCAATGAACCTATAAACAAAATTTGAAGGAAAACGGAATAATTCTGCATGAAAAACCCATTTATATAAATTAAGGGGGAACTAGACCCTCGTTCCCCCCCTTTATACTTGACCAGTCAATCCCGAAAACTAATCAGGGAAGCGCCTTAACTCAGTGAACCTATAAACAAGATTTGAAGGAAAACGGAATAATTCTGCATGAAAAACCATTTATATAAATTAAGGGGGGGGGGAATTAGCCCCTTGTTCCCCCCCTTTTATACTTAACCAATCAATCCCGAAAACTAATCAGGGAAGCGCCTTAACACAGTGAACCTATAAACAAAATTTGAAGGAAAACGGATATTTCTATGAAGAGTTATCGCATTACGTACGTACATACATGCATACAGAACCGGCTGCCAAGCTCTCAGGGCTTGACAGCCAGTGTGATATCTGAAAAATCGCAATTTTAGAACGTTTTTTGCTCCTGCACCCCCTGGGGTTAGTGGCACCGACAAAAAATATAGCCTATGTTGGAGCAATCTGAAAAATCGCAATTTTAGAACGTTTTTTGCTCCTGCACCCCCCGGGGTTAGTGGCACCGACAAAAAATATAGCCTATGTTGGAGCAGGGGTTGTCACCATCAATTTGCCACCATCACTTTTGAAATCGGTTCGGTAGTTCCAGAGATTACCCCCTACAAACAAACAAACAAGATTTACTCCTTTATAATATTAGTATAGATTTTTTGACACCAGGTAGCGGTCCAAAAATTCATTCGCGGAGAACTTGCTTTATGAACGATTACCTCCATGGTTTAATATTTTAAACATTCATGACGACAAATGAATGTTTTTCTTTTGTTGTTGTTTACTTTCATGGATAGAGCATTTGAACTGCGAACCTAATTTTAACTGAAGTTATTGCAGAATATATACATAATTGAATGTAAGTCATCTCTCAAATATTAATTTATTTTGAACGATATTTCCAAAAATGTAACTCTCATGCAGTTTTATTTGAAAAAATAATTTTGAATAAAAATGTCCACCTGGCATATGAAAAGTGAAGCGGACATCCCGGAACCGTTGATGACAGTCCATGACTTACGGTTTTATTATATAGATATATTTGTATTTTAATTTTAATAGAATAGTGCTTAAAAGTCTGTAATTTTCAAATGTTATATTTTTCAAATGCTCACTTTGGTTTCAATATTGTTGTTTTTTTCAAGTGTTTTGATTCACGGGAATTTCAATTTGCGCTTACTATTACGCTTGGCGACAATGTTTTTTGTATAACGGAAAAGTACCGAAAAATGTTTTACATCTCTATAATAAAAGCCTAAGTCATGTGACTGTCATCAACAGTTCCCGGATGTCCAACTTCACTTTTTCATATACCAGGCGGCCATTTTTATTAAAAATTATTTTTTCGAATAAAACTGCACGAAAGTTACATTTTTAGAAAAATCGTTCAAAATAATTTAATATTTGAGAGATGACTTACGTTCAATTATGTATATATTCTGCAATAATTTCAGTTAAAATTAGGTTCACAGTTCAAATTCTCTATCCATGAAAGTAAACAACAACAAACAAAAAAAAAAAACATTTATTCGCCGTGAACGTTTAAAATATTAAACCATGTAGGTAATGCTTCGTAAAGCAAGTTCTCCGTGAATGATTTTTTGGACTGCTGCCTGTGTCATAAATAATTCGCACCAGTGAGACAATCAAAGTTTACCGTAATTATGTGCTATACAACTCAACTTCCTTGATGTATGCTGAATGTAACCAAATAAAACTCATGTAATAATATTTAATGAATCAAATTTAGAAACGAATTATCGGTTATTTTGATATTTATGTAATTATAATACTTGCCAGGAAGAGAGATCACCGAAAATGATTGTTAATCACCAATCATATTTATCATTGTTAATGACCAATCTCGTTCAAAACAGTAATTTAATATACATTTATAAAATATATAACACCATTAAACACTTTTAGGTTATTTGGGCGCAAATCTCGCCAATAGCATTTTTAAAATTGCCAATACCTTCTTTTATTTTTCGCGTGTGCACATTAGAAACGATGCTTTGATTTTGAAATCAAATGTTTTGATGGAACAGCTGTCGCAGACGCACTGGGGTTGGCGCGATTTTCGTTTTGCGTCATTTTGGCGAGAAAACCCCATTTTCAAGTACCGGTTAGAAATTGCTAAAACAGCATGTTGCTTTTATTTTATTATGAAATAGTTTATTTTATATTAAAAAACACACAATGTTATTATAAAACACACACAATGATTAATATATTATAAAACACACAATATTTAATTTATTATAAAACATACGGAATATGCTCTACCGGGTTAACATACGAAGTAAAATCTTGCCAAAACAGCCGGGTTGCCCAGCCATAAAATCCCCAATTTGGAGCCAAAATGATACACCGGTTTGTCTGCGACAGCTGTACCTAAAAGCACCCATCATTAAAAGTGATAAATAATACGGAATCAAACTAAAATTGTACAAAAAATAATTTAGTATACATTTATTAAACACATAAATCATATCGATGGCTTTTTCTACATATTTACGATGGTAGTTTTACTGTCGGTATGTTGTATTCATCGGAATGAATATGAGATATATATTCTAATCACACACACCGTACATATATATATCTATAGCTACTATAGCAATAAAAGCGTCTTTAATTGTTTTTTATATTTTTATTACATAATATTAACTATAGAGTGACAATAGAGAGAAAAAACGGGTTTCTGTAATTAGAATTACAGGCGCCAACATTGGTGCAGCGTATTTACATGTTACAGACCTTAATAGTCAGTAGACATTAAGCAGAAATGCCAAAGTAAGAGAATTACGCAATTATAAAAACTCCTAAACTATATCAAGAAAGGAGAGCAGAGAAAAACAGAGATCGGCATCTAGAAGGAAGTTCGTGAATTTTAATCAGATTGTACGTCACGGGTCAAAAGTTCTGACAGCAAATAGAGTTTAAATGGAATGTGATTAAAACTGAGCTGCACCAGCAGGCGCCTCAGTGTGCCCGTCAGGCACATCAATCGCCTTACTCAAGTCCTGAGGGACTTTTAGCACGCACGACCAGGAGAGTTCCTGTATGCGCTACGGTTTTGGGAGCGCCGCCACCTGCTGACCACTACCATTCTCTTCCAAAAGTTCAATGTTTCACTAAACCATACTCGAAAATTACGTGTAATAATATGCAGCCGATTACGGCGCATTATTCAAGACGTTTTAGATGAGAATAATGTTAGATTTTCTAATCTTCCGTAATCGAATCTACAGCCAAAGTTAGCGAGAAACAAAAAAATATTAGCAACAATATGGTTCAGTTTAAATGTGGATATCATTAAAGACTTTCACAAAACAGACTTCATTGCATCAAATCGTATTAACTGAAATACGCCAATTGGCATTGGACCCAATTACGGAAAATTACTTAATATGTTTAAGAACCTCCGCATTAGCGAATATATTGAAACTGATAAGCAAACCGACACGAAGCATAAATGCTTAAGTTGGTTGAGGGGTTTTTGTCAAGAAAGATGAAATACCTAACAACAAAAAATATGTGAAATGCTACCATGATCGCAAAAATTCTTGATTTGTCTATTAGAATCTCCGGTTTGGCAAAGAACTAAGGAAAAAAAATTATGAATAAAAGTAGCGTTTTACAATGCTTAACATACATTTAAGGGAGCCCAAACTGGTCGCCAGTGGCGGCTAGTTCAATAAATAACAAATCAAAATGTTTGGCACGGTTTGCATGACAACACGATTTATAGACAACATCTGCTCGGGCAGGGTTGAAATAATTGGCGCATTAGCAAACATTTTGGCATGGTGTTGGTATAACGGAAAAGTACCAAAATAAAAGATACAGCATAAGCTATACAGGAACGACTTAATAACGACGACATTGAAAATTGGGTACTTCTCTATCATCCCGTCGACCACTTTTCATAACAAAATACTATCGCCAACTCAAAGATTAAACGCCAAAAATGCAGTCCCATTTACTTGATGTCAGAAGCATTATACGTGTTTGTCATGTCATCAAGTGGTTTTTAATTCGACATTTGCGTGTATTATTCACTATGTTTTACTGACTTATTAGTTATTTCATTAATTAAAATAACAATTGTGTCCGTAAATTCTTATATTTTATTTATTTATTTATTTTGATATTCTAGTGGCAACGTTCTCCCTTTTATTTGGCGTTACAGTTTGACGATAGATTTTTGTTATAAAAAGTGGTCGACGGGATAATAGTACCGAAAATTGCTTGCCGCATATTTTACGTGAATTAGATGAAATTATGAAACACAATTCTTTTACATAAGCATATAAAATGCTTAGTGAGTTTGAACGTGAATAGCAGGAGCCTGTTAGGCGATGTAATTTTCCAATATATATATTTCCTGATTGTCGATTAATAGTATATATGAGTATTATTTCAAATTTAATGTGAAAACCACGATTTCTACCTACGATTACTGTCCTATAACGGGCATTTACGCTAGTATGAAAATAAAAACAAATAAGCATGTTTGTCACGTGATTTAATTAATTTGAATGAATTCTGTTACATACATAATAATAATATATTTATTTAAACTTTCGTGCAAACGTGCGCGTTTGCTACGATAAAAAAAAAAAAAAAAAAAAAAAAAAAAGAAAAACCAATGTTCAACCGAAGCTTTACGACATAAATTCGATTTTCTCAGCGACCGTCAAACATACAAAGATAAAAAAAAACCTATTTTAAGTTTTACCAAGAGGAAAAAAATAAAACAAAAACGAAGTTAATCCGGCCAGTGGAAGTTTAGCTACAGTTTGTTGAACTTTTCGTCTTCATTTTTTCGTTTAAAGTTAAATAATTAACTACAGTAAGCTACAATATTTTTTTGAATGCTATCATTTTATTCGTCTCGTCGAATTCTATCTTTTAAAAAAAATCATTGTCGTTTGTCAACTGGTTCGCCAGAAATTTCAGAAAAACGTTTGCACTTTCTATTTCTTAAACATATTATAGCAAACGCTACCGCGTTTGCTATGATATATTAAAGATATAGATTTTAATTTTCTTTAAAAACAAATTTAAATGTTCTTTTTCTAATTTGTTATTTTTATCTCTTAGTTTTTCATTATTATTTTTCATAAATATATTTTGAAAAATTTGTGTTAAAGTTTTTACGTTCGTTAATATTTTTATTTTTTATAAATATATCTGTGAAATATATTGATTTTTATGAAAAGTTCAAAGTTTTGCATGCCAAAACAGAGCTTTTAAAAGCTAAATTTAAATTTAATTTAAAATGAATACACAGACTTCTTGTATATAAGCATGTAATAAGCTATTACAGATTGTTCAAAAATTAAACTCATGTTTATAAGCATAGGTCATTTCAAAGAAAAGATAATCTGAAATAAAAACACGTTTTGAGAAAACGATATTTAAAGCAGTTTTAGCACTTATCTTTAACCAGTTTGATTTTTTAAAACGCTTGTAATTTTTGAAAATATTAACCTAGACTAATACGATATATGGATATTGTTCAAAATTGAACATAGAATATTAAAATGAGAAATTTGATTGATTCTAATGTGTTCCAAACTCCACACTCTCCTTAAATGAAATAAAACTAATGGAGTGAAAAAGAAATCATTTCTCATACGCTTGTGAATAATTGAAAAGTATTGTAACTTAAATAAACTTATCATCGTGAATTATTTTCAAATGGATGGAAAACGTATTTTGCACTTAAAATAGATTTAATGTAGATTATTAAGAGGATCAGGCAGATTTGAAATGATGAAAGTTGACTGAAGTTTGATCGTGGATTAGAAAGTATGCAGACTTTCTAGTTTATACTACAACTTATTTCTCCATTTATTTATTATATTTTATAGATATAAAAAATATTTGTTAGCAAGAGAAAAAAAAAGTAGCAAATATTTTAGTATTGTGTGATACATTTAACATTTCAAAATTAGTTTTGACACGATTTTGAAGCCCAACTTTCATATTTTCTATTATATTTAGTTCCTTAGTTAAAAATCTAAAATAAAATATATTGTTCCTTTTAAAAACAAAGACAAAACTTTTTTCTTTACTCGTAAGATTAACATATCCGTGCACTTTTACTCCACCGATGGGGTAACTGGAATTTTTATCACTAATTATTTATATATAAAAATGTGATAAACTAATCACATAATTTAATTATTACACATAATCCGGGCTTGACAAATATGGTCGCCAGGTCACCACTGGCGACCAAATATTTTTATCTGGCGACCAAGTTATTTAATCTAATGGGGTTTTTGTTGAACAAAAATTGACCTAAGCTTTCTTGAAATGAGCGCAAATGCCACCCCCCCCCCCCTTCTCCCTTTCCCAATATTAAAAAATAAACTTTGAAACTATATTCACATAAAAAATATTTTTAACTTTTGTTTTTAATTTGGCAAAAATAAGTTCCTCAAATGAAATTTTAAAATAATCAAATCAGAATTATTTGAGACTTTGACAGAAAAATAGGTTAAAACTTGTTTTTCTGCTTCACTATTTCGTCGATGATTGTTCTGGGTTACATTCGATGATTGTAACCTCAGCAGATATAGGTTTTGTAGCATTCAACTATCCGGACATTTGAAGCATTCGGCAATCAGCATTTTCCGAACATGCCGGTTAATTCACTCTTTTCAGTATTTATTTATTTTTTTATTTATTTTTGTGGACTTTTATAAGTTTCATTAGAAAACTTAGTTTATATTATCTTTCTAAACTATGTAACTAATAATTCTAAACAATGCCTGTTATTATTTTTCCTCAATTAATTCATAAAATCTTTTGTGCTTTTTAAAAATTAATGACGAGGAAGGAGGGGGTAGTAAATATTTTTTAATGGCTACTAGAATTTTTTTCTTGCTACTAGATTTTTTCAAATTTGTAAAGCCCTGCACATAATGATATTATGGTAAAAGGATGAATGCACAGTATGTACGCAAACATTGCATTCTGTTGTAGATTCTTCTCCAACAGAATTGATTTCATCCAGGGGTGGAAAAACTACATTTAATTGTAGTTAACTACAACTGCAACTACTTTTTATGAAAAATAGCAACTACAAACTACTTTTCAAAAGTAGTCACTACTTCACTACTTACAGATTTTGTCAAAGGATTTTATTTACACTTGAAACGGAAAACACGGATTAAATAATGTAGTGACCTCTCGTTATATTGCGTCTGCCGGCATATAATTAAATAAGTCCTATATAACCGAGGCCATTAAAAAATTAAGAAAAATTGTATACAAGAAAATGTTTTGTGTTTGTTTCCAAAATGTTACAGTTTATACACATGTTATCAATTTCTTAGCGAAATTAAAATAATTAAAAATTAGCAAAAATCTCCCCAAATTAGGCATATTTGGACTCTTTTAAGCCTATTGGGTAATCATTCATAATCGTGCCTACTGCCAATACACTAAATAGCAAACGTTATTTGGAGCTATAAAATATTTTTTGTGATAGCTTTTTGTTCTCAATTTCCAGAAATCGTAATATTTTAGGATCGTTTTACTACTTTAATTTCTTTAGATTAACCACCTCGTTTGACGAGTGATTTTATCCTATTTTTAAAATTATATTAACTTTTCAACAACGAAACATCCACATCTGTTCTAGAAAAGTAATAATACCTCATGTAAGAAATATACATATACAAATGTAAACTCATGATACGAGGCATGAATCTAAATTACACGTTCAATGTTTTAGTAGTTTTCGTTTGAAAAAAAAATGTCGGTAATCATTCTATAGTAGTTAAGCGGTATTTTTATCAAAATAAATCCTAATTTATGTCAATAGAATACTAAAATCACCGGAAAATTATTTATTTTGCTAATAAAATATTGCAGCAAAATAGTGCGAATTACTTGAATTTTATTATTTTGATATTATTTGAAATATGATTGCTGAACAACTAATAAATTAAAGAGCAAAGTAAAAATAAATGCCTTTTAAAATTTGTAAAAAATATGATAATAAAATGTTTTATATTTCCCTGTACAGATGCAAAAAGTTTTTCAATGATTTAAACAATTAATTTCTAAATTCTAATAAACGCATCGGCAAATTTTCAAGGCTATTGCATATATTTAAAACCTCCGTATCGAAAATTTAACATCCATAATTTTACGTTTAAGTCCATTATTCAAATATGCAATTTTCATTTCAGTTAAAAATGAAATTTGAAAATCATCTGCATTCCCATAGGAAAGCATTATGACGTAAAAAGAAATGTTTCATATTTTTCGAAAGAATCAACCAAATTTAATCAAAAACTATACAGTTAAATCCGGGTACTTCAACAACATACCTATCAAAAATCCGCCTAATCGGATATTTTTTGTCGCAGTTATCGCGGAACAGATAAACAGACAGACGGAAACCAATAATGTATCGCGTCTCCACAGTGAGAATCAACTGACGTTTCGGCAATTCGGATTAGGATTTTAAGACATAAGATATTTTACGCTTTAAAAGTAATATTGTTGTCGTCGTACACAGAACGTTTTGTGGCATTTTCAGTGGTAGAAGGATTGTAATAATCTCAAGACAGTTTTGATTTATATGTGGCGCCGTAATTTGGATCCCGGGTCAGATAACGGCCCTAATTACGTACTGCACAGACAAGCAACTTACTCCCAGGGCCCGACAATGGGGCACTGGGCACAAAATGATCTTATCCCCCATTCATATACTATGCAGCAAGTTGAAATATTTTATAAATGTTTTATATTTCACTTTAAATTTTATTATTGTTTTGCATGAAACTCAAACTTAAATTTGTTATTTTCTGGCGTATCCACAAATTCAATTTTATTCATAAATGCACGAAATTTGCGGGTATTTTTATGGCGAGTAATGGAATAGCATTTCCCATTTTTGTTTTATAAAGCAAATTATATTTCAGAAAGTACTACTTAATATACCTCAAGGTATTCAACACCTTAGAGAAAAAACGCTGTTCAATTCCGTGGCAATTAAAATGTGATATCTACAAATTCTTTACATATATAGACAAAACGTATTCTCTGATTGTGTCTAGAACATTTCAATTGCCAATAGTAAGAGAAAAAAAATTGAGAACACGTTTAAATAACTTTTAAATTTATGCATAATTGGACATTTTTTAAACATAATTTTTCGTTCTTTAGTATTAATATCGTGCTATAGTACAATATTTAATTATGTAAAAAATGAAACTTAACTGCAACTATTATTTAATCCTTTGTCTTCAGAATTGGGGACCCCAAACTTATGTAGCCCAGAGCCCTAACCATTGTGCGCATGCCTTAATTTGACCCTGCTCACGCCCCCGAGGACTTTGAATTCATGACAAATTTACCACCCTCCAAATACTGTTAGCGTACATAGCGAAATTTAGCTGTCACAGATCCTCTATCGCCGGCATGTCAACCTTTCTGTAAGCAAGGGCACACCTTAGATTGTGACACACAATGCAGAGCGCCATTATTAACATCATTTCGAAAAATGCAAGAATATTATCTTCCTTTAGCAGTGATAGCAATACCTGCACGTCTGCAAGATACACATACATCTCGCAGTGGTAATCATTGGCGACCTCCGATGGAGGTGGCTCATCTAAATAATTGAACAAAAATTATATAGTAAATATTTAACGTTTAATTTTGAGGATTTGGGGGGGGGGGGAGGTATGTCAGGGTCTTTTGCAAGTAAAGGTACTAAAAACCTTAATAACACCTGTAATTAAAAAAGCGCACCTATATTAATTTTTTTTGAGATAAAATAACTTTGGAGAGGAATTTTTGTTTTAAAGAACTCTAGAAAAATGAAACATTCGAAGAGGCGCCTAGAGAACCTTCAAAGGGTGCCGCTCGTTGAACAGCCCAGCTACAACACGCAATTCTCCGATCACAAGTCTGGCGCGTTCTTCCTACTGAACTATTGTAATATTTTAAATGAAATAAAAGACGATTGAAAAAAAATCTTCTTTTTTTTCCAACTTTAGAGAAAACACTTAAATATCGATATTCAAAAACATACATATGTCAAGATTTTTCAAGCAATTAGTCATTAATAGTGACTAAACTTTTCATTTTTTAGCTCACAGGCTATCAAAGCCTGAAAGTTAATGTGCCCACTGGTTCTGTATGTGTACGTATGTATGTACGTATGTATGTACGTAACGCGATAACTCTTGATAGAAATATTCGTTTTGCTTGAAATTTTGGTTATAGGTTTATAGTGATACGGCGCTTCCCTGATTGGTTTTAGGGGTTCATTGGTTAAGTATAAGGGGGGGAACTAGGGGCTAATCCCCCCTTAATTTAGATAAATGTGTTTTTCATGCCAAATTATCCGAATTTATTAAAATTTGGTTTATAGGCTCATTGGTATAAGGCGCTTCCCTGATTAGTTTTGGGGGTTCATTGGTTAAGTATAAAAGGGGAACGGGAGGGTTAATCCCCCCTTAATTTAGATAAATGAGTTTTTCATGCAGAATTATCCAATTTGCTTCAAATTTCGTATACAGATTCATTATGGTAAGGCGCTTCCCTGATTAGTTTTGAGGGTTCATTGGTTAAGTATAAAGGGGGAAACGGAGGCGAATTCCCTCGTTAATTTATTGTCAATCTCTTTCTTTTTCGTGGGGCATTATCCTTTGAAATAAGAGTATAATATACAATTAGTGTGAATAGCCTGTGAGCTCAATGCCATCAGTTTAAATGGGCACTTTTCTTTTTCTATACCAATATTATAAAGAAGTAACGATTGTTTTTTTGTTTGTGTGTGTGTTTGAAGGGGGTAATCTCTGGAACTACCGAAGCAATTTCAAAAGAGATGGTGGCAAATTGATGGTGACAATCCCTGCTCCACCATAGGCTATGTTTTATGTCGGTGCCACTACCCCCAGGGGGTGCAGGAGCGAAAAACGTTCTAAAATTTCGATTTTGTTTATACTAAAGGAGCTAGAAACATGAAATTTGGCATGGTAGTTACTTATAAGATGTAAATGCTCTCTAAGAACAAATTCTGAAAAAGTTTTAATTTAAAAGGGTGAGATGAGCGAAAAGCGTTCAAAAACATTCTAAATTACAATTTCAATGGAATCTCTGGAACTACAGAACCATTTTCAAAAGTGATGGTGGCAAATTGATGGTGACAGTCATTGCTTCAATATAGGCTATATTTTGTGTCGGTGCCACTACCCCAGGGGGGTGCAGGAACGAAAAACGTTCTAAAATTTCGATTTTTTTTTTGCTGAATGAGCTAGAAACAAGAAATTTGTCATGGTAGTTACTTATAAGATGTAAATGCTCTCTAAGAACAAATTCTAAAAAAATTCGAAATTTAAAAGGGTGAGCTGAGCAAAAAGCGTTCTAAAAATGTTCTAAATTACAATTTCTACGGAATCTCTGGAAATACAGAATCCTTTTCACAAGTGATGGTGGCAAATTGATGGTGACAGTCCTTGCTCCAACATAGGCTATATTTTATGACGGTGACACTACCCCAGGGGGGTGGGGGAGCGAAAAACGTTCTAAAATTTCGATTTTTTTTTTGCTGAATGAGCTAGAAACATGAAATTTGGCATGGTAGTTACTTATAAGATGTAAATGCTCTCTAAGAACAAATTCTAAAAAAAATCGAAATATTAAAGGGTGAGATGAGTGAAAAGCGTTCTAAACACATTCTAAATTAAACTTTCTATGGAATCTCTGGAACTACCGAAGCGATTTCAAAAGTGATGGTGGCAAATTGATGGTGACAGTCCTTGCTTCAACTTAGGCTATATTTTATGTCGGTGCCACTACCCCAGGGGGTGCAAGAGCGAAAAACATTTTAAAATTTCGAATTTTTTCTTACTGAAGGAGCTAGAAACATGAAATTTGGCATCGTAGTTACTTGTAAGATGTAAATGCTCTCTAAGAACAGTTTCTAAAAAGTTCGAAATTTAAAAGTGTGAAATGAGCTAAATGTGTTCGAAAAACATTCTAAATTACAATTTCTAAGGAATCTTTGAAACTGCCGAACCGATTTTAAACATAATGCTCGCAAATTTATCGTGACAGTCTGTGCTATAACACAGGTTATATTTTATGTCAGTGCCACTACCCTCAGGTGGTTGCAAGAGCGAAGAAAGTTCTAAAATTGCAATTTTTATTATACTGAAGAGATTAGAAACTTGAAATTGGTAAAGATAGTAACTTATAAGATATACATGCTCTCTAAGGTCAATTTTAAAAAAATTCGAATTTTAAAAGAGTGATATGAAGGAAAACTGTTCTAAAAAAAATCTAAATTACGATTTCTATGGAATTGTTAAGGACAGAAACTTGAAATTTAACATGGCTGATACCTTTTAAGACACAAGTGCACACACAGAACAGTGTTTTAAATTAAATCGACATTTAAATGTGTGATAGAGGAAAAAAGTTCTAAATTACGATTTTTTTTTAAATTAACAGGATTAGAAACTTCAAATTTAGCATGGCGGTTACTTTAAGATACAAATGCTCGCTAGCAATGGTTTGTAAAGAAATTCAAAATTTCAAAGGGTGAAATGAGCGAAAAGCGTTTAAAAAGCGATCTAAATTGCAATTTCTATGGAATTGTTAGGGGTAGAAACTTAAAATTTTACATGGCTGCTGATTTGGTCGTGAAGAACACTTTAAAAAAAATCGAAATTTAAAAGAGTGAAATGCACGAGAAGCGTTCTAAAAACGTTCTAAATTACAATTTATTTGGAACTATTAAGGCTAGAAACTTAAAATTTCGCCTGGCTGTTACTCATGTAAATGATCACACAGAACATTTTACTAAAATGCGACATGTGAAAGGACAGGAGCAAAAAAAAAGAAAAAAACGTACTAAAATTGCAATTTATGTGATACAGCTGGTATAGCAGCTTTGTACTTGATATGGTGGTTGCTCTTAAAATGGAAATGTTCGCTAAGACAGGTTTCTAAAAAATTCGACATTTAACATGCTGAAATGAGCGGAAAATAGTCTAAAAACGTATTACATTATGATTTAATTGGATTTATTCGGGTGTGAAACTGGAAATTTTTGTATAGTTGTAACTTTTAAGATGCAGACGCTCGGTATAAACAGTCTATTGAAAATTCGAAGTTTAAAGGTGTAAACTGAGCGGAAAACGTTATAAAATATGTTTTTTTTTCTAAATTGTTAGCTATCGAAACTTAGAATTTAACATGCCTGTTATTTTTTAAACGTAAATGCTTCCACAGAACAGTTTTTTCAAAATTCGAAATTTAAAAAACGTGTAAAAGCAAAAAACATTCCAAAATTGCGATTTTCGTGATGTTGCTGGTATAGGAAGTTGAAATTTGGCATGGTAGATATTTTTAAGATTTCCGTTCTCGCTAAAAACGGTTTCCATAAAAAAAAAATCGAAAATTAAAAAAGTGAAATAAGCTGAAAAAGTTCTAAAAACATTTTAAACAATGATTTATCTGAAATTGTTAGGGATAGAAACTTCAAATTTTACATGGCTGTTACGTTAGAGACACAAATGCATCCATAGAACAGTTTTTAAAAATTTTGAAATTTTCATGGGAGCAGAAACAGAAAAGTTTTAAAATTACAATTTCTGTGATATAGTCATTACAGAAATCTGCTTAATTAGTGTGGCTTAATTAGTAATTTCTGAATTATCTATGGCAGTAAAATTTCCTCTAATAAAAATAGGCCAACGAATACCACTTGGTATTTTTCAGGAATTACGCGAGCAAAGCCGCGGGTTTTGCTAGTATTTAATAATTAAGGTCTCTTTAGAACACACGAATAAACTTTTAGATAACGATTAAAACTTTTTTTTTTCGTGTATTGTAGCAATAATTTTTCTTTTGATGAAAAGGAAAAAAATTATACTTCATACATTGTTTCATAGCACAAATAGTTACTATATTCATTTGTAAGCCATTTTCTATCTTTGTATTAATTTCTTTTTTTTAAATAAGCGGAAGTTTGATTGAGATATTTTCCAAAAGAATTCTAACTATAAGGGATTTTAAACATTTTGAAATATTCTGTTTCTTCAGTAAGATAATTAATCATGGGCAGATCCTGGATGTAGTGAAGCATCAATGTGCATCCAGTTATAAGAGGCAAATACGTCGAAATCCACGCTTTTTAATGAACTTGAAACAAAGGAGGTTGTACAAATAGTTTGTATTAATTTGTTTGTTACTATATATCTACAAATGTTTCAATTTTGACAATTATTTTTTTACTAAAATAAAATATACATTTACATGCTATGGATAAAAAGTCCTTGAAATCTTTTAATAACAAACCAACTATTTTTATATAATTTCTAACGGTGACATTCTCAAGGTCTAAAAATAATAAGTGCACGAAACTAGTCGTTTTGTTATTAAAAGATTTTAAAGACTTTTTTATATGTACTGTAATCACCTTTAACATGCAAAATGTATATTTTATTTTAGTGATAACTGATTTTTATTACCTAATTCTATATTTATTTTCTGTTGTTGAAAATATCTCGTTTTAGTGATTCTCCTATTATAATTTTTACAGGGATCCAAAATTGTATTATTTATCTTCTTACCCGATTTCTTATCTTTTTTTAACACTTTCCCCAGCATAGTTCAAAAGTGTTCATAAATTCGGTTTGTCTGGCCATCTGTCTGTCTGTCTCTTCGTCTGTCTGCCTGCTCCTCTGTCCGCGCTCAAACTCACTTAAATATAGTCAGATTGGCATGTAATTGATATATATTATTGAGGTTTACCATGGCATGTTTGCTATTGAAAATGGAGTGTTCATCATTGTTAGGCGCACTCGTTTGCAGGAGCACTCGAAAGAACTCCGTTACATTATGGTCTATAGGTAAAAATTATTTACAGTGCATTTTAATACTGTTATAGTATTTTAAACATAATTAAATTCGTGTGCATCTATGATGTGCACAACAAGATGCTTAATATAGAATATGGTGTTCATAGCATTTTTCGTTTACTTTCGTTTACACACAAAAGAATATAGTTATAGTACTGTCTATGAGCAATAGGGTGGAGCGAAAAAAATTAATTTTTTTTTACAAAAAACGGGTAGGTGCCAAAAGTTGCCTTTATACTAGTACATCAAATATCTGGAATTTTACCGCTGAAAAAAAATGGCTTGAGTCTGCGCTTTTGGTCCAAATGTCGAAATTTTGTATAAAATTTGACAATTTTTCAAAAATAATAAAAATTTTCTGTAGAACTGATTATGATTTAATAGTGTCATTTGAACCTTTATTAATAAAGATTTAAAATATTGAAACGATAAAACGATATCTTTATTATTTTTAACTGGAGCAAAATTGACAAATTTCGGTAAAAAAGGGGAGTTGCCATTCTGGTACAGCATACAACGACTCGTTGAAAAAAAATTATTAGAAGGAAGATTAAATAAAGAAGCACCGCAATTAGAACATGCTGCATGTGAAATTGAAATAATCGAATCAGTATGCAATGATTCAATAATTGATACAATTGAATTCCCATCTTCATCCTCCTATACCGAAACTCGAATGAAGTTTGAAACTTTTTCTAGAGCATGTGATATCTATAAAATTTCTGATCGGTCTGCTGCAGGTCTTGCTTCAGCGGTTCTTCAGGATTGTGTATGTACAGCAAATGACACTGGAAAACATAATGTACCCGTACCCGTACCGTTACAGATAGAAGCAAGGTTAGGCGGGAAAGCCAATCGGCTTGTTCGTCTCAACGTAAAGAACAGAACCCTAAAACAGAAATAAGAGCCTTACATTTCGACTCTTGAAAAGATGACACAATGTGTATAGAAAAGATAATTGATAAACATGCGTATCGTAGAATTATGAAAGAAGAACGTGTTACTATCTTAGAAGAGCCTGGCTCCAAATATTTGGAGTAATTTTGCCTAACATTTCCTCATCTGGAGCATCAAAAAAAAATTTTAAATGCATATCAAAGTTTTTAAAAGATAAAAATATTGATTTGTCCAGCCTCTCCTGCTTGAGTTGTGATGGGTGTCCGGTGTCTTGTGAATACGGGGAAGCATACTGAAGTAATCCGCCGTATGGAAGAGAAGCTTGAAAGACCATTGCAGTGGATCATATGCCAGCTCCAGTTAAATGAATTGCCTCTGCATCATTTGTTAGGCATGATCGATGGGAAAACTTCTGGCCCAAATGTATTAGGGAAATTTTTGTCCACGTGCCATGCACTCCCTATTGCAGTTTTTGAAACTATAAAGAGTAATTTAGAAAACATATTTCCTGAAATCGATGAAAAGGCACTCAGCACAGACCAGAAATACCTGCTGGAGATTTGCAGAGCTATTTCACCAGGATATTGCTCTAAAGAACTAGCGAATAGGAGCCCAGGAAAATTGTCCCACGCAATATGGCTCACAACTACGAATATAATCCTTCACCTTAATTATTCGCATTGACTGCGCGTCAGAGTCTCTATTTTCACTCACAAAGTATGTTATATAAGTTTATGCCAGGATGGTTTACCATCAAATGTAATCCACAGCTAAAGAATGTATCTAAAACCTTATGGAAATCTACTCGGCTACTAAACAACACAGCAAACGCCATAAAACAAATAGTTAAAAAAGTTATTCAGGACAATGGCACACTCAGCGCAAATTCTGAATGCAATCACATTAAACAACTAGCTGCTCATCCCATAATAAATGCAAGAGGTAGAATAAATGATGAGATACGCAAATTTGAAATACTGACAATCAACATTGAAGCAGATGATTATATAAATCTAATTGATTGAAAAATTATTGCGGTAACAGGACCCCCAATCACTATGCGGTTATCGAATGCAAGTTTGTTGAAGATAATAGACGGCTGTATAGATTCCCGTACTAACACCCCCAATTAGTTACTTTGCATGCCTTCTCATACTCAAGCAGTAGAAAGATACGTGAAGGAAGTCACAGCCAGTATCCTCCAAAGTCTGTGGATACGAAAAAAGAGATGAATACACCTAGACTAGGTTGATATACAGAAAACTCGTACCAGTCTGATAAAAAATCACAATTCATTGTATAAATAAAACATTGTGCTCAGATGGTAGGGTGGTTGTGCTGGTTACGTGTGGGACATGATATGCACCCACCTCCACTCCTGGGTAGATGTAAAAGCAACTAACGAAGAGCTGCATTCAAAACAACGATTCGTTGTATGCTGTACCAGAATGAAAACGCCCCTTTTTTACCGAAATTCGTCAGTTTTGCTCCAGTTATACAGAATAAAGATATCATTTTATCGTTTCAATATTTTAAATCTTTATTAATAAAGGTTCAAATGACACTTTTAAATCATAACCAGTTCTACATAAATTTTTATTTTTTTTGAAAAATTGTCAAATTTTACCCAAAATTTCGACATTTGGACTAAAAGCGCAGACTCTAGGCATTTTTTTTCAGCGGTAAAATTTCAGGTATTTAATGTACTAGTATAAAGGCAACTTTTGGCACCTACCCGTTTTTTGTAAAAAAAATTTCACTTTTTTCGCTCCACCCTAATGAGCAATAAGTGCTAGAAATGCGTTTAAAATTGCGGTATACGTTTTTCAATTTGACTAACATTTTGTATATTACTTGGTGTGCATAAATTATATAGTTCTTATTACACAGGTCAGCACAAAAGAACTGGAGTTAATTCCCGCTCATTACTGAAATAGGATTTTCAAATGTGTTACGCATTTTCCAAACTGTTTACTTAGATATATATCACCTTTCACCGTATTAAACGCTAAAGTTTTGGTACAGTATTCTAAATGTGTTTGAAAGTGTTTCATAATCTATGCTTGATGCATTTATTTATCTTTCTTGTTTACGTTGTAGGCTGTAATTTTAGAAAGGCTTGTTAATCGCGTCGAAATATCAATATGTTGTTTACTTGGCATATCCTTTCAATAATGATAAATAAGGACATAAAAAACTAAAATTTGTCTTTTTACTTCACTAAATTTAATACATATAAATGAAATAATTTCCAAATATTTTTTAAATATTCTGTTGTTTTCTACACTAAATTTTAAAGTTAACTAAAATAGCCATTATGAAATGCATTATTCATATTAGGAAAATTAAATCATTTTTTAATTTTTATAACAAGCGCTATGTAAATTCTTTATAAAACAATAAAACTTCGCTTATAATTCGTCAATATTATTATTAGGTGTACTTTTAACAAATGCCACTCTTATCATGAAATGTAAATATTTTCAAAACAGACTTATATAAAAATTCGTATTTAGTTAGAAAGTCAGTTTACTTTAGCTTAAACAAGCTTACAAAAATATGCCAAAATCCTTGTCTGTGACAGAGATATTACTTTAGTCACCTTCAATATTATATGCTTTTAATCATTCGATGTATATATATATATATATATATATATATATATATATATATATATATATATTAGATTAATCAAATGTAAAACATCCTGTTTAACTTTTCCGGCAAGCGAGCTCTGTCGTAAATTTTAATACAAATGTGATTTTTCTAAACTTTTCTTGTCACAAATGGCACCGATTTTAAAATTCAAATTTTACTTCTGATACTCTTATATTTGTGTATAAATGTTCTTCTAATATGTGTCTTTTTACTGTTATGAAATATCTCGAACTTATAACAGAGTGACTTTGACGCACAAAAAATTCGTCACGAGCTTGTTCGTAGAAATAATTTATGCGCGCATGATCAGAGGTTAACATATTTAAACCTATATATTGTTAAACAAGAACGAAAAATCATGCGTCAACCATAGATTATGTAACACTTTCCAACGCTTCCAAAATAATATTACAAATCATTACCGTTTAATAAGCTGAAAGATAACATCTAAGTAAACAATTTGGAAAACGCATAACATATTTAAAAACGTAATTTCGGGAACTTCCAACATATACAATATTCGGAAAAAATATCTGAATACTTTTATTCAGCCCTGTATATGATCTATTGATTTGTATATATACTAATTTGGATGCTAAATTTTAGTTTAGTTAAGAAACGCGTAGCACAGTTTAAAATTCTCCTTCTGGAGTTTATGTCAATAAACGGAAATGCGTTCGGGAACTTTTGTGCTGCCCTGAAAATGATCTACAGAATTTATACACACCAAATAATAGACAAAAAGTGAGTTAAATTTAAAATCGCGTTCAGCCACTTAAAACGCACTTCCAGGAATTAATGTTAACAGAGAGTAGAGAATGATTTTGTGTGTCCCTGTAAATGAACGATGACCGCTATACACACAATATTCTGTAGTAAGCCTCTTTTAAAGCACCTTAGTGGTACATATAAATTTAAATGCGTTTAAAATAGTGAAACATTATTTAATTAAACCGCAAACGATTTTTCTCCATAGACGTAATGTAACGGAATTCTTTTGACTGTCCCTGTAAAGTAATAAGTTCTATGCACACCATATTCTATATTAAGCTTCTTGTAATGCACCTTAGAGATATATATCAATTACAATGGGTTTGAAATTGTGTAACATCATTAAAATATACCGCAAGTGATTATTCCCTATAGATCGTAATGTAACGGAATTCTTTTGAGTGTCCCTGTAAGAAAACTATAAGTGCTACACACTTCAGTTGAAATAGGAAACATGCTATAGATAACGACAATAACATATAAAAATTGCAGGGCAATCCGAGCATATTTACGGGAGTTAGAGCACGGGCAGACAACCAGACGGCCATACGGCAGACAAACCGAAGTCATAAACACTTTTCAACTAGGTTGGAAAGTGTTAAAAAGACAAATTTTTCAAAATCTTTGAAAATGTACGATAACTCTTCCGAGTTACCCATGATTCCGAAATCGATCTTTATTTTTAGAAATATCAGAAATCCATATAATTCCAAGCATTTATAAAATTAAAAATTCTTTTGGTGGCACTGAAAATTTCGGAAATATTTTCGAGTATGTTTACAGCGTATTAATCAGTATTCTCAAACTAGAATATAGGTTTTAGGATGCTATCAATTCGCAATTAAACTTTTCATCAGCGCAATTGAATTTACACATGTAAGAGTAACAAATTAATATTAAACTTTATGTTAATAATAATCCTCTTAATTTATCATGTGTATCTGTAAAACGTGTTTGTTGAATATGAAATTATATACTTGAGAATTTATAGCATCCCAATAAAATATATTCCGGGTTGAGAAATCTGATTAATACACTATAAAAACTAATCAGAAATGTTTCTTAAAATATCCGTGATAACGAAATAAACTTTTTTTTTTTAAATGCATCTTTAAATCTGAAAGATATATTACTTTCTCAGATTCAAAATATAAAGAACGCTTTTCGCAATTTTGGTTACTCGGAAGAGATTATTGCGTATTTTCGTGCGTGATTATATGCGTCTTTTTTTTACAGTGCATAGGATAAAATATTATTTTTCTCCATACAATGATTTAATCAGTAAAGAAAATTAATCATTATCAAAGAGAAAAACAGAAGATCTAGGTGGCCTCGACTTACTTTGTATTTTTTTCATCCCCAATAAATGTAATATCTCTTAGCGCTTATGTTTAAAGATACGTTTTTATCCTTTATAATTCATCAATATTAGTATTTTTAACTAAAGCCACTCTTATAATGAAATGTAAATATTTTCAAATCTCAGACTTATATAAATTCCGTATTTAGTTAGAAAATTCGTTTTACTTCAGCTTCAACAAGCCTACACAATTACTCCGAAGTCCATGTCTGTGACAGAAATATTATTTGTTGCCTTTGAATATTTGCATAATAATACGTAGGAAAAGTAAGATAAATTCTGAAAAATGCAAATCCAAATTAATATGCGGCAGGAATCCTTATTACTTACAAACGTCGAAGAAATTCCGTGTTACTTATGGCAGAGAACATCGATTATTAAAAGAATCCATTCTTGTACTATTGTTGTATTGTTGGTGAGAATATACGCTATTTATCGAAAATAAAAATTAAAAGCTACCTACTTTTACATCATAAAAATAGATTAAATAAATGCTAGTTCAATCATAATTGTGACAGATTTATCATTAATCATTATTACTTTCATTTGTGGGAGTAAGTCTATTATATGTATTGTAACAATATATAATTGTGTTTATATGTTATAAGTTCTCAGTAACTATAAAATGGATGTAAAAACGTAAGACAAATGTTAAAATTTAAGATGGTTTTGAGCATGTAAAATTATTGTATGCAAAAATATAAGAAACGGGAAGATGCAGATTCACTCAAAAAATTAAATGAACGTTGCAACCCTTATGGAAAATGTAACAATCAATGAAAAATATCAAAACTTTTGGAGTAATGTATATGTTACGGTCAATATTATTAATCCGGTCATTATTAATAATAACCGGCCCTTATGTCCGGTCATTATTAATAATAAGCATATTGACCGTAACATATATATACAATGATAAAGTGTTTTGATAAACATACACATTACATTGATGACATATTTTCGATACTGACATATATAGTAGATATTTTTGAAAATCACATTTTTATAATGATAATGAACATTTTTATGTCTTATTTCTGTTTTCCACAATATGGTATTACTATATATATATATATATATATATATATATATATATATATATATATATTAACTTAAAATATTTGATATTTTAAAAAGATTGTTACGTTTTCGATAATGGTTCATTCAATTCTTTTGAAGAATTGTATGGAAATACTGAGTGGCCAAAATATTACGAACACCACATTACACAAGACTAATAGTGTGATGAACCTTGCTGTTGTAGCGTGCTTAAGGGTCTTGTAGAGGATACGGGTATGATTAGCTTGATCCTGAACTGTAATGCGCTGGAACCGTTTACGTGGTAGCTATCTTCTGTTGCTGCATCATTACGAGTCATTTACCTGGCACTTTTTACGTCTGCACGTGATTTCAGCACACTATTCTTCTTTTACATTCAAAGCGTTTTTCCTGAGCTGTCCTTTGAAGACTCGGGTGTACGAAAAAAGTATTATTATAAAAAGCACTTTCAGAGATACTGGAACCGGGTTTTCAGACGGTCACAATCATGCTACTTTCAAAGTTACTCAAATACCTTGTTTTCCCCATGAGTATACGACTTACATTCACTGATACTTCTGACCAGGGAAAAGCATTCTATCAGAAAATCTGATTTACTACATCTGTACACATACTGGAAGAACGAGTCTAAGTTTGGGAGGAGTTCTGTCTCTAATATTTTAGCTACTCAGGATGTACAAATAATGTATTAAATATTGTGTATTAAGCGTAAATATATTTTTAAATTTATAAGTACCTATAAAGCAACCACTGTAATATAGGGTCATCGAAAAAGGTGTCCCTGATTTTAAAAATAAATTGTGCGAGAAATATGCATTCAATCGATACGAAAACAATGTGAAATTTTAGACCAATGTGATGGAGTTTTGGCAGTGGTGATTGCGTTGACCTTGACGTGACTGCGTGCATGCATCGACGCCACTTCGTGACGCGATGCATTTCACTCATCAGTCAGTTCACGGCACTCATGGTGAGTGTACAGCGAAAAGCAAAGTGCGTGTTGTGATACGCCAAGTGTAAATCTGTTCTTGTGGTACAACGTCATTTTCGCCGTTCTTATGGAGAGGATTCACCTACGAACAAAACCACTGTTTGTTGGTTTAATCAGTTTATAGAAACCGCATATGTTTGCCGAGAAATAGAAGGAATTCATATGGAGGTTTTCTAAGTAATATAAAAAAAAATTCAAAGATTTTTACAATCTAACAGTGTAAAAATAAATGGTTTATCTTTATTAAGACCTTCGTTATTTTAATTCAAAATCAAGGACACCTTTTTCGATGACCCTGTACTTAATAAATTTGCCTAATAAGGCATTTTGTTTCTAGTTTTTTTGTTTTGTTCTTGTTTTTGTTTTTTTTGTCGGTTTTTTTTAATTCTTTGCGATAATATTTAAAGTAAGAATGGTAAAATATAAAGAATAAAAAGTAATTTAAAAAATGCGTCTAAAAGTAATTGCAAGAAAAAATTGATAATATTTTAAGCTATCTATTCGTTAAATAGGGTTAATAAAACATCTTACGCAACATGTTTTCTTTTTTTAGAAAGTTTGTTAATGATTTTCTTCTTGACAACTATTTTAAAATGCATTTAATAATTTGACAGTTCATTTTACGATAAATTTATCCACGGCGTTTACTTCAACACTCTTACATCCAAAAGCAAAAAAATAGTTTCCTTTGTAAAAGAATATTAGATTAAATAAATAGTTTTATCGCATTTTTTTATATAATTAATGACAACTCATTTTCTGACGCCTACAGCTGAAACAGTGATTAA
Source organism: Maratus michaelseni (assembly GCA_963931845.1). NCBI lineage: Eukaryota > Metazoa > Arthropoda > Arachnida > Araneae > Salticidae > Maratus > Maratus michaelseni. The sequence continues at coordinate 100,032,557 of OZ007591.1, forward strand.
CGAAAATTGTCGTGCCACTGTGATAATCTACACTTTAGACAGAGACACGTTCTGCTTTATGATTACGGTTTAAGACAGTGTGAAATTGTAATTCATAAAGTTTTTTTTTATAATCACCAGTTTTTGCCATTTCATAAAAATGTAGAGAGAAATAAAGTTCTGTTCAGGAAAGCTTTTAAAAATTCTCACCTGCTAAACGCTAAATATAGATTAACTGCCGGCCAATCAGTATTGAAGGCAACATTAATTTAATTTTTACTAAGAAAGCGTTCATTAGGAAGACTCCATTCACTCTAGATATACGATAACTTAATTATTATTTTCAGTTTCACAAATGCATATGAACAGCGAATTCCGTCTCTAATACACACCTGTTTGACTTTATAAAATATGAACTAAATTTCACTGAACTACCTCACCTATAAGCCTTTTAAATATTATGTAATTCACGCATGAAATACTTTTAAGCGTAATGATGAAAGTTTTGAATTTAAGAGAACAGCTCCGATATATTTTATGTCTATAAAATTCAATATACACTAGAATATTTAAATATGAATTTTTGTTTTGACGTCCGAAAATACTGTTTGAATTTTTATATACAGGGTGTCCGAAAAGTCTTATCCTGACTGATTACAAAATTTATGCATCTTTGTTATATATAAGATAGACATGTGAAACTTGCGTCTTTGTTGATAAACTAACAATTTTTTTGTTGTTGCAGGTTTACATAACGTGGCTGTAGTATAGCCGTGTCAGTGTCTAAAAAACAGACCACGTACCGAGAACTAGACGACCATCAAACTCAGCTGAAAGGATGGAAGAACTTAGACAGTCTTTTCTAAGAAGTCTCCAGTATCAGTGTCTAAGGAAACAGACCACGTACCGAGACCTAGCCAACCATCAAACTCAGTTGAAAGAATAGAAGAAGAAAGACAGTTTTTTTTTTTTTTTTTTTTTTTTTTTTTTGCGAAGTCTCCAGTGCCAGTGTCCAAGAAAACAAGCCACGTACCGAGAACTTGCCGACCATCAACCTCAGCGAAAAGGATGGAAGAAGTGAGACAACCTTTTTAAAGAAGTCTCCAGTATCAGTGTCTAAGAAAACAGACCACGTACCGAGAACTAGCCAACCATCAAACTCAGTTGAAAGAATAGAAGAAGAAAGACAGTTTTTTTTTTTTTTTTTTGCGAAGTCTCCAGTGCCAGTGTCCAAGAAAACAAGCCACGTACCGAGAACTTGCCGACCATCAACCTCAGCGAAAAGGATGGAAGAAGTGAGACAACCTTTTTAAAGAAGTCTCCAGTATCAGTGTCTAAGAAAACAGACCACGTACCGAGAACTAGCCAACCATCAAACTCAGTTGAAAGAATAGAAGAAGAAAGACAGTTTTTTTTTTTTTTTTTGCGAAGTCTCCAGTGCCAGTGTCCAAGAAAACAAGCCACGTACCGAGAACTTGCCGACCATCAACCTCAGCGAAAAGGATGGAAGAAGTGAGACAACCTTTTTAAAGAAGTCTCCAGTATCAGTGTCTAAGAAAACAGACCACGTACCGAGAACTAGCCAACCATCAAACTCAGTTGAAAGGATAGAAGAAGAGAGACAGTTTTTTTCCGAAGTCTCCAGTATCAGTGTCTAAGAAAACAGACCACGTACCGAGAACTAGCCGAAGTTTTGTTACAGTATTCTGAATGTATTTGAAAATGTTTATTAATCTAATGTTTGAAGCATGAATTTTCGTTCTTGTTTAGTTGAATGCCCACAGTCATCTGATAAAGTGATACATGTTTTTTTCTTAAATAAATTTTATGTCTCAATAACACTTGTTTTCGGGACTGGAAAATTTTTACTGTGAGTATTTAATCGTTTTTATTTAAATCGCTAATTCATAACATGAATCAGATAATAACCTGAAATACTCGTAACTGTGTATTTCTGTAGATATTTCAATTAACAATACAGTAATCGCTGCGAGAAGGAATTAGCTCGGATAGCCGGAAAGTAAATGATTAATAAATGGCTGCAGAATTGATTTCATTGGGGTAGTGAGCGATCATTATGTTAACATATTGCTCGTTTTATAATAATTCGTGCAGCTGTTCCAACTAAGCGCCATAATAGTCTTTAAAAATACAATCAGATAAATGCTTTGGAATGTTCGAATCTCATAATCTAGGATAAAGGAGATTCACTGAAATGTTAAATTGTTTGAAATACTATTAGACGAAATGATATATTTAAGTGCCTATTAAATGGGAGGGCATGAAATGGGAAATGCTCCTTGATAGCAAAGTTTTCATGATGTTGGCTTATTAGTAAGTTGATTCTGTAAATTTTTAACCTCACTATCCTGGAAATTTTAAGAAAACATGCCGCGATACGCACTTTTATTTCTAAAATATTGATTATGATCCACATTTATGACCATGGCTGATGTCTTACTACTATTTCAGCATCCTTAATAGGAGCAGCCAGCATTGCTATTTATGTTTTATAAAACGTAAAACGACACTAAAAACGGAAAAATACTTTTTTAGTGCTGGAAACCTCCGAAGGTTCATACAGTTCAAAGTATCACAACTCCGTAAATTTTTGTCATAAAATTATTAATTTTTTACTGTTTGAATTGCTAGAACATGATAAAAGTATTTCTAAATATAACTTATACACTGCAAAAAAAGTGTTGATTTTACAGTATAACACTGACATCCCAGCTGCCAGTATTATACCGTAAAATTAACAGTAATAAACAGTAAAATAAGCAGTACTGCTTATTTTACTGTTTATTACTGTTAATTTTTCGGTATAACACTAGCAGCTGGGGTGCCAGTATTATAAAGTAAAATCAACAATTTTTTTTTCAGTGTAGGACCCAGGGACTGTATAAAATTTTAAATTTAGCAACTCAGTAACTTTAGCATAGGTTTTGTAACATAGTTACTTTAGTAACTATGTAAGTACATTATTGATTATTGTACATTTTTATAGGCACACTTTTGGAATTTTTTAATATGCAAAAAAAAACTATTTTAATATACATTGGATTTTCATATGATGAATGACATTTGAAACAACTTTGCAATTAGAAATATGGGTATAAAACTAACGGTTTGGGAATTAGCCATTAGTCAACGATAACAGAGGGCACCCTGTGTATAAATAACGTGTTTACATAGAAGTACTTCGATTATACATCTTACAATTTTTGAAGGACAATATTTGCATTTAATATAACATTAGTTTAAAGTAACTGATTAAAACATTCTATGACGATTATTTCCGCCAGCTCTTTCCAAACGAGAAGTTCAGAACAATTTCATTAAGAGCGATGTCAAAATGTTTTCCCACACTTTTTCTTGGAATTTTCTCATTTCAGAAATGTAAGAAATAAAAATATTTTCTTCCAATAATTTATACAGAAGCAAAAAGAAAAAAAAAATTCACTCTATTTTCTCCAAAATAATTGAATTCCCAAATCATTCAACGATAAAAAAATGTGCAAAAAAAAATAACTTTGAATTACAATAAAAAATAAAGATAAACTTTTTTTTTCTAAAATAGTTGAAAATGTAATATTTTTTATAAAACAACTCATATTTCATGATCACCTTATTTAACAAACGTTTTAGTTTTTCTGATTTCTATCGCTTGGTCAATATAGAACGCTGATAGGATGCAATAACTATAAAATTTAAACTGTTAGCTTCAAATTTCTAAGCAGATTTCAACTTATTTTTGAAAATTTTCAAAGTTTAAACGTTTTTACCGATCAATATTCGTACACCGAAACATAGGGCGTAGTCAGTACTTGGGAGTGTAATCTCCTGGAAACAATGCGCTTCTGTGATATACAGTGGTGGCCAAAAGTGTGGACATTTTTTGAAAATTTCATGTTTTTCAACTTTGTGTGCTTGTAGAATATATTAATTTTCACTTAAATACAAACGTTTATATATCAAATTGAAGGTCATTTAATGTAGAATTCAATAATAAAAACAGTATTACAATATCTGTATTACAAAAAAAGTTATGCAACTAATAGTAAGATCTATCTTAGATTTGCATTTTTTTAAAGTGATACTTACACAGTCAATACTTAGTAGGATAACCCTTATTTTTTAAGATAGCTTCACAGCGTCTTTTCATCGAGTGAACGAGTGTTTGGAGTTCATCTTTCGTAATCAAATGGTGCCAAGAATCAATTATAGATTCAATAAGTTGTCTTTTATTGGATGGACTTTTTTTCGTACAAGAATTTTCAAACCTCGCCACAAATCTTCAATTGGATTGAGATCAGGGCTGTTTCCTGTCCATGGTAATATATCTATGCCTTTATTTTGAAACCATGCTTTGCATATTTTTGCTGTGTGGCATGGAGCTGAATCCTGCTGAAAAATAAATGGTGCGTTGTTGGGGAAGAGATCCCTGATGGAAGGTATCAATTTTGGTTCCAGGACAGTTTCGATGTATTTTTTGGCATTCAGGATGCCATCAATCACTTGAATTCGGCCCACACCATCTGCAGACATACATGCCCAAATCATGACATTTGTTGGGTTTTTTGTAGTTGCTTCAATGCAATCAGGATGAAGTGCTTCTCCTACTCTACGTCTCACGTATTTTCTACCATCACTACCAAAGAGCGATATTTTACTCTCATCGCTCCAGATTAGTTGCTTCCATTGATTTTCTGACCATTTAATGCTTTCTTTTGCCCACTTAACTCGTTTTTCGCGTTGTTTTTGATTTAAATATATTTTTTTCCTTGGAATTCTAGCTTGTAGTCCAAATCCTGATAACCTTCTTCTTATTGTTCTTGAACTTACTGCAATACCCGCTGCATTCATTTCACATCTAATGGCATCTGATGAAATTTTTATATCTTGAAGGCATAGCCGTTTAATTTTTCTATCGGCAGTAGCACTTGTGCATTTTTTTCGGCCTGATTTGGCCTTATTTTCCACTGATTTCGTTTTTTCATAACGTAAACAGAATTTTCGTACACCAGAACAAGTCACTGAACCACCAACTTGTCTTGCAATTTCAGCATAAGAGAGGCCATTTTCTCTCAATATGACAATTCGGCTTCTTTTTTAACACTTTCCAACCTAGTTGAAAAGTGTTTATGACTTCGGTTTGTCTGGCCGTCTGGCCGTCTGCCGTCTGGCCGTCTGCCGTCTGGCCGTCTGGCCGTCTGCCGTCTGCCGTCTGCCGTCTGTCCGTGCTCTAACTCCCGTAAATATGCTCGGATTGCCCTGCAAATTTTATATGTTATAATCGTTATCTATAGCATGTTCCCTATTTCAACGGAAGTGTGTAGCACTTATAGTTTTTTTACAGGGACACTCAAAAGAATTCCGTTACATTGCGGTCTATGGGGAAAAATCATTTGCGGTTTATTTAAATAATGTTTCAATACTTTAAACGCATTGAAATTTATATATATCACTAAGGTGCATTAGAAGAAGCTTAATATGGAATAGGGTGTGCATAGCACTTATACTTACTTTACAGGGACAGTCAAAAGAATTCCGTTACATTACGTCTATGGAGAAAAATCGTCTGCGGTTTATTTAAATAATGTTTCACTATTTTAAACGCATTGAAATTTATATAAGGTTCATTACAAGAGACTTACTACAGAATATTGTGTGTATAGCAGTCATCGTTCATTTACAGGGACACACAAAAGAATTCTCTACTGTATGTTAACAATAATTCCTGGAAGTGCGTTTTAAGTTACTGAATGCGATTTTAATTTTAAATCGCTTTTTGTATATTACGTGGTGTGTATAAATTCTGTAGATCCTATACAGGGAAGTACAAAAGTTCGGGAACACATTTCCGTATTATTTAACTCCAGACGGAGAATTTTAAACTGTGCTACGTGTTTCCTAACTGAACTAAAATTTAGCATCCTATGTAGTATATATACAAATCTATAGATCCTATACAGGGCTGAATAAAGTATTCGGATTACTTAGATGTTATCTTTTAGCTTATAAAAGAGTATGATTCGTAAAATTATTTTGGAAGCGTTGGAAAGTGTTACATAATCTATGCTTGACGCATGATTTTTCGTTCTTGTTTAGATGTCCAATTAGTTCTTCTTGTTGATGACATTGTTTAAAATTAGTTTAATTGAAAAAAGGACTTTAAATATTCAAAAACAGCAATACTCTATTTAATTGTACTAGTATGCATCATTCCGCAAAATATTTCCACAACAATAACTCTTTTACCATCCAAATAACCTAAACTATAGTTACAGACATTTGATTGGTCCCCAGAACAGTGTTTGTGATTGGCTAGTACGCTTTTATTAAAAACACGTCCTTATTCAAAACGATTTGTGTTTGTTTGTTCTACTAAAATGAGCATAACTTTTTTTGTAATACAGATATTGTAATACTGTTTTTATTACTACATTCTACATTAAATTACCTTTAATTTGATATATAAACGTTTGTATTTAAGGGAAAATTAATATATTCTACAAGCACACAAAGTTGAAAAACATAAAACTTTCAAAAAATGTCCAAACTTTTGGCCACCACTGTAAGTGTAAATGTTACATATCTGTACGAAATCCCCCTGGTGTGCAGCCCTAACAGCGACCGGAGGTACTGTTTTTAAAACTGGTAGACGGGAGGTGCCGTTTTTGAGCTTCATAAGAATATTCATAGTAAATATATGTTATTTCATCAAACATTGTTAGTATTATGCATAAAATCGACACTAATAATCTTCTAATAACATATATACGAAAAAATTTTTTTTAAAAACCACAAGATATCAGATAAATAAATAAATAAATAAACCATTATTCAATAGCAAATGAAATTAGATCATAAAGCAATGGACAAAACTCAGCAAAAAAAACGTAATTTATGGATGATTGAACAGGATGAGAAGTGCTTTGCAAAGACTGCTACATTTCATTTCACCAAGAAACACAAAATGGCTAAAAATGCTTTGTCATTGCATTAATATATGTGATGAAAGAAAAAAATGTTTGGTGCTGCCACTACCACTGTTAAATAACAGGAAAAGCTGAAACTACAGGCTGTAGTTAAATGATATATCTGGTGCGTCCATCTATTAGGAAAAAAGAAAAGCTGGAATTAAAAACAACTTTGGCATAAAATAAATTTTAAACAAAGTAGTAATGAATGTAAATAAAATTTAGAAAGTGATGAAGCCTAAAGGATGTAAATAAAATTTAGATAGTTATAAAGATGAAATGGGAAGATAGTATATATATATATGTATACTATCTCGGTAAGTTTAACAGAAGTTGTTATCCCGTTGCCTAGAATAATTTTTTAATTAAATAAATAATATTCAATTATTTAAAAAAAGATAGTAAATATACATTTTTTATCTAATTAAAGTACTAGAGTTATATGAACTGCATAAATATTAACATTAGAACAAGCATTATAGATTGCATAATCTTTTATTTAAATTTCAAACAATGGAGAAATTTTCCGAGTTTTGATTATGATAATACTCTATTTGGTATTCATATTTGGAAGTATTATGTATAACTTTTCAGGAACGACCAAATAAATTTAATGAATTCAGAAAGAAAAAGATGAAATAGAAAATTGGTAAAATTCCTGTTTTAAAATATAATTTTAAATATTATCTTAACATCTTTTAAATTTAATATCTAATCTCTATCAATATTATAAGTGTTCTAAATGAATGTTTTTGTTAAATGATAATAAAATAACTGGAGAAGGCAAATATTTGTAGATCTTCTTTTTCCTCCAGATGTGAATAATAACAGACGACTATAATTTAGCAATTAATTAACAGCTCTAATCATCAGTGAACAATAACAGAGATTAGTTTACCCAATTAGGTAACACACCTCATGCAAAAAGATTTTTATTTCAGTGATGTAAATATTGAAGAAGCATAAGATTTTATACCTACTTGTTTCCATATTTACATCACTGATTTAAAAGTATATTTGCAGAAAGATTTTTACTTTTGGGGGGTTATCAATTCTATATCAATCATTACCTGATGATGAGTGCTTCTAATCCATTTCTCTCGAAAGTGTTGTCGTGTGTTATAAATCACTCCCTCGAATAAAAGGAAGTTCTACATATATATACTGTATATATTCTTTGTTAAGTCGTTTCCTCATACAATTTATTAATCGTTGTTTATTAATCTCTGGGATCAAGAAAAAATTGAGATTTCAATTTTTGGTTTCAAAATTACTATTTCTCTTATGGATTTTTACGACTAGTCGTTAGACCGCTTGTGCCCTGATGGATTTGTTGCTATTTTGATATGAAATTACTCATAAAATTTTACTGGACTTCGTCTTAGAGTAAAAATCTGTACATACTGCATTTCGGTAACCCTAAGAAAACTATTGCTGCGCAAACATCTTACTTGAAATTGGCGATTGTTTCATCATATTTCTCAAATATAATAAATGTCATCTAGAAATCGAAACATTTTGATAACTGTTGGTTTTTTTGCCTTTGGAGGAAACCTCAATTACACCTTATCATTTCCCATCCCTATGCATTCTCAGGATAAAAATATCGGTTGATAAAAATCTTATGATGAAATTTGTATAAATTAGATCGCATTATTACACACATACATATACACAATTATGCACGTATATATATATGTATGAACTGTGAGAAATACATGGTCACTTTCGCTGCTGACCAAAACATTAAACAAAAAACATTGTGAAATTTTTATTTATGTCGGTATTTAAAGGACTAAATCTCACTATACAGGATTTTAATTGATATGCGAAATTCGATATTTGTCAATTATAAAATGAAAAATGCTCGAAACATATGTAATTAAGTACAGTAGCACATTTTTCGAATTACAATGCATCTGTATATTACATACTTACTGTAAGATTTACTAATTCACTTATGTGAATAAGATTGTTTGACATTTTTGATTAATAATTTTGTACTTACCTGTAAGTACTGACGTTTTTTCTCTGTTTTGTATTGTTGTCAGTATGAGGCGTGCTCAAATGAAACTCTCTCGACAGTTCTAGTAAAACATGAATAAAGGAAACACAAATTGAATGAAATACAAAGGATAGTATATATTTAAGCTTAGAGCATACACATTTGTTTAGAAAAAGTCATCCATAGCGTTGAGACACGCATCCCATTGTTTGGGAAAGCGTCGAATGGCGTCAACGAATAAAGATTTCAGTCGTTGTTTGAATCATTTAATTCACTTGCCAAGTAAAGAATGCTTCATCGACGGTTCATTTGAACCGCAATGTCAATATCCGTAATCAGTGTCTAGGTAACACCTTTGTGCGCCTGACCAGGACGCGGCAAATCCGTCGTTTCTTCACGACCGTTGCGGAACTTTCGCCACCAATTCGTAACTGTTGTTTTTGATAAGCACTTTGCTCCATACACAGCAACCATTCTCTGATTAATCTTTACAGGTTTGCATCCCTCTGCCGATAAAATTGTATTACTTCACGTTGGTGTTGTTTGGACGGAATCGTAATCACTTCATACATCTTTAACATGCTTCCACCTTCAAACAACGAAAGCAGAATGACTGTTTCGCAACGCAATGCATGCTGCACACATATAACGTTACTTGTTCTCGCGCATTTCCCACCTTATGCGCCAACTGGTCAATTTGCAAGCTTCGCATGGGTTGCATTTGCACACGCTTAATATTCTTTTTTCGATATTATGCCCCCACTGCGTTATGCATCCAGTATACCGTGGTTTAGAGCTTTAATGTATTATGATTTAGTGTTTTAAGTTTTGTAGGATAATATTTTTTCAAGTGTGATGCCATATATAATTGTCTGATGTTTGTAACTGATTCAAATTAAGTATTCAAGAAACACTAAATTTAAAGAAACTTATTTTTTACATTATGAGGAAGATTTTGGAAGATATAATATTATTTTTACGTAACTTAAAAGAAAAAAAAATCAAATTTGTCAGACAATTAGACATTTTGTTTTTGAAGGACTAACTTATTCAAGTAATAAGTAATTAAGTAAAAAAGAAAAAGAAGCAGTAGTAAAACATTTTTGATTACCGATGGCTTGTAAGTTTTAACCCTTTCCGGCGCGGAATAAATCTGTTTGTAAAATAATGAAATAATGGACTGACACCAGATTTTACAAACAATTTCCTCAAAAAATTTTTCCTTACTTTATAAAACGAAAATTTTAATTAAATATTCTTGGTGCCGTTTGTCAGTTTTGGAATTAAAATTAGGTGTCCTTTTTTGTGACCACCGCCTGCTAAAGGGTTAATCAGGGTTCGTACGGTTCAGGGAATTTTCCAGGAGTGTTACCAGTATTTTTTTTATAGAAAAAGAAATCTAGGTTAAACTCAAGAAACTTCGTCTTCTTTTAAAGAGAGATTTTCTGTAAGAAAATTCTGGTAACGAAGAATTTCCTAGTCGCAAAATTCCAGGAGGCGTACGAACCCTGGTTAATGCACGAACAGTAAGTAGTTAATAAATATTTACCATTCCATTTAAGGAGTTAATAGCATACACTATTACTCAAGAAGGAGTATCCCACTTAATTCAACAATATGTTTGTGGTACGCCCTTCGAGGCAGGCAACTTGAAAAGGGGCCATAATACAGATTTTACAAACAAATACTACAATTTATCTATAAAATTAAGCAGGGAATTAACAGCGACGCGGATGGATTTAATGCAGATGATCATAAATAAGCTCACTTTAAGAATGACTGAGAGAGAGAGGGGGGGGGAACCTTTCCCAAAACCCGAATTTCACAAGAAAACTAATAAATCCGAGGGCGAGATGAGTTTCAAATCCACTGAATCCATCTATTACTGCAGTATATACAGCTACTACACAACCACCGCTGCCTAATTAATCTATGAATGCAAAAATAACCGTGACAACCAGATTCTCGCAGTTATATAAGTTCTTTTTCAAACGTAAGGAAATGACAGAATAAGTCTCAATCATGCATAAAAGTTTAAATTCGGTCAACACGAGCGCACGCGAAATCTCAAAACTCACCTATCCACTACCCATATGAAGAGGAGCTAGGCACTCTTCCATGTGTTAAATATAATAAATATAAAAATTATTAAATGATAAAATCTTTCTTGCAGTCTTCAGCAGCTAAACAACAGGAAGAGTATAAAACTAGTGACGTTAAGTACATCATTCTTTAATCTTTACATGTCCATTCACCGCAACGCAATCTATTAGCAAAAAACTTATATTATAAACAAAATATTTATTAGCATTTTTATAAAACATGTCAAAAAATTAATCTCCATACATAATTCAGGCAGCAATAAGTAATATCAGAAAGAACTGAACGAAAATAAATATAAATACATATATATATATAGGGTTTTTAATGTATTTTTATGTTAATTAGTGCACAAATAACAAATTTTTATGACATTTCGCTTAAAATATGTCTGCTTGACAAGTAAAAATATGTCACATTATACATCTCAAAAAACCATTTAGATCGAATTACTCTGTTTAACGTAAAAATTTATTCGATATTTGAACCACTCAAGTAAAAAAATAATCTTAGAAAAAATTTTCTCGAAAAAAAATAACAAGTGAAAACCACGAATATAATTATTCTATAAAAAAGAAGCTAGAAAATTCCGTTGTATAAAAAAAAAACCTTCCTTCAACAAAATATGTCTTGTAACTTTCGGAATTTATGAAGAGAGTAAACAAGTGAAATAAATTACCTATGGAATTTTTATTATCTCTTTAACAGATAATTAAATTTCCATTATAAATCATGATGGAATATTTTTTTTACGAATCTTTTTGCACTATTTTTTTAATTTTGTATGGAAACATTCTTTTCTTGTGGTTTAGAAATAAATTTTTTGTCAGAGTGTTTAAGTTAATTCTAAATTTTATTTTGTATTTACTAAGGTTTCTTGTATTGCATTGTAGTATACTGTCACAATTTTTTTTAGGGAAACTTTTGACTCTCATTTTAAGTTCGTGATTTATAAAACGGCATATATTTTATTATTATAGTTTAAAAACAATAATAAAGATATTGTATTGAAAATTGTTAACCGTTAGATAAAATACTTTTTGTGCAAATTATTTAAATAAGTGTCTGAAAACTACGTGATTTAAATTCTGTACTCAAAAAAAAAAAAAAAAAAAAAAAAAAAGATATACGTAATAATACTTATTGTTAACAAATTCTACACAAAATATGAACTGAACGTACTTTCTTTTTTTACATGATAAAAAAAGGAGTGGGCTCGAAGCCGCATCGGTTCAAATGTATATAGTGAACGCTTCTTGCCCCTCCCTTTCAGACTTTTTGATGTTTTTAATTTATGTCTTTCCCTTAAAGAATATAGCATATTTTTAATTTCTCAATTGTCCCTCCATAGTCGGTGTACGCGGAAAGGTCTTTTCCGTAGTGAATGTAGGCTTTGGCCGACTAGCAGTCGTAAACGACTATGGATAACACCGTCAGAAGTTTTTTAAAGCAATATTCTTTAACTAAAGCTAATGGGATATTTAACAGATACGATTGAACCTAAGCAGTTTCAAGCCCACTCACTGGTCTATTTTTACTTAAATAAGAAAGAAAAATCATGCGTCAAGCATAAATTATGAAACACTTGTTAACACATAGGATATAAGTGCAATCCCGGGGGAAGACGCAAATCCACCGCCTACTGTAACATACACTAACAGTACAATGAATCGTACATTACTATAGTATTTACAGTATAATATAGCAGTTAATAATTTATAAAGCATTATTGCAACCAAATAAGCATTTTTTTTCAAATGAAAGGTTTTTAAAACAATATTGAATACACTGAGAAAAATCACACTTTCGAATCTGAATAAATCTATGTTTTTATTTTGTTATGAAACTTTTTATTTCAAATATGACGACCGATTGCTTTCAATTCTGAAATACCAGAAATACTCAGAATATTGAAACATGTACATACTCAAAACTGAGCACATAGAAGTCAGTTCATACTCTTTTTTGAAACATGGACATATTCAAAAATGATTAGGATCAGTTCATGCTCATTTTTGAAACATGGACACACTCAAATATGAGCACGTGATGCTTTATTCTTGAGTGTGTGCATGTTTTCAGAAATGAGTATATACATGTTTCAAACATGAGTATTTTTGATTAGGAGTCATTTTGACTATGCGACATACTCGTATTTCAGTATGTTTTGCTCAGTTTTGAAAATATCGTTTTTAGAATGTACTAATTTACGTACAATGATTAATTCAGAACACTAAGATATTAACACACAAACAAATAATAGATGCAAGTGATACTGTTCTTTATTTCCATAATTTTCATACTTTACACTATAAATCGCAGACTTAACATACACTAAATATATTTACATCACACAGACGCAATGCTTAATTAAAAGCACCAAGATGTTAACACACAATCAAATATTAAATACATGTAATACTGTCCTTAACTTCCGTAATTTTAATACATTGCACTGTGAATCACGGTTATCAATTACAATCATTATTTCAGTTATTGTGTGTTTATATATACTTGCGAAATTATGAATTTAATTACAATACTCATTAGAAGATAATTAATTAACTCTTCTTAAAAATGCTTAGAAGATATGTAAATGGAAGGAAATTAATAATTTGAAAAAAGAAAAATATATATAGATATATACGTCCAATGTTCAAATAATAGATTCACATTTACCTTGAGCACTATATGTTAAAAAATTAGAATACACAAATTTTAATTGTACTACAAAAATATTATGAGAATGCAGAACAAGAATAATAATACAAAATTAACTATTTACAATCTTTACAAAAAATGCACATTTGTGCCACTTTTACAGATTCTGCAACTTATTTGTATCTCATAGCTGACAGAAGGGATGGAAATAGAAATAGAATCCCAACTAATTAAGGAAAAACTTAGAGTAGGAGAGTGACAAGAACTCAGAAAAGAAAGGATTTGAGAAAATGAATTCGTTTGACTCTACAAATTTCATGGAGTCTATGAAGCGCCTAAGCAAAACTGGCCTCAATCAGGTAAGCCAGTCAGTCCTTAAGTGAGATCGTTCGCGGTTTTTTTTACATGAAACTGAGATGTTAACGTGCATTCTATGACGGAATGTAGTGAAGTTGATTGTTTCCCACGGATAAAAAGCTGAGATTATCTTTTGTTTATGTGGAGCAGATGTTGTTGAAATGGACCGCGATTAATCAGAAAGAGGAAAATATATATGTTGTGTAAGAAGAAGTTTGTAGAGATTTCTGGAAGGGAGTCTCTTGTCTGACCCACCTGTTCTAGTGAAACAGTCTTCGCAAGCGTTGTATGACTGTTTGTTTAAGTGTGTGTTTTAGGTATGATGTCGGGAGGGGAAGGAATTTACGCGGGACAGTCTTGTCCCTAACCGCTGACTTCGCCATCTGATCCGCCAGTTCATTACCCACTACGCCTGAATGACCCTTTTAAATAAAAGTAATGTCTAAGTAAACAAGGGTGGGGGACGACAAGGGATGACCACCCCAGGAGGTAACCCAGCTTTCGCTTTAGAGTATAAGTGCAATCCCGGGGCGAAGACACAAACTCATTGTTTACTTTAACATACACAATTACAAAATTCCAAATATAAATTGTAAATATTAAAGGATTATAATTGTAAATAATAATAGATATTTTAAAGTAATTATCAAAATAAATAAAGTTAAACAAAGTCTGAGCAAAATTTGCGGAACAATATTTTACGGGTCGTAATGTCAATGTCTATACGTCAGTTAATGTAGCATTAATAATTAAGAAAAAAGGTAGTATTGCTCAGGGCAAAAGAAAAATATTGTAAACAAAATACTTAAGTAAAAAGTACACAAACCCGGAAAATGATTAATAATATAAATTGTCAACACTAAAAAGAAAGGAAAACACTCATTTGGAAAACGTATAACACACTTTGAAACCGAATGCTAGCAATTCCCGTATATAGTCGGAAAAGTATCCGAATTCTTATGTTTAAAGCTATATATTATCTATAGATCCCTATATACTACAAAGTATTCCCCTATAGCATATTCCACCAATAAACGGCAACGAACTCGAGATCTTTTGTGCATTCTTGTATATTTTCTATAGAATTTCTATACAAAATGTAATATGCAAAAAATAAGTTAAATTTAAAAACGCACTTCCAGCAAATATTATTCAATTATTATTCATAGACAGTACAGTAACCGAATAATTTTGTGACCCTGTAAATTAACAATTAGTGCTACAATCTAAAAACGACATTTTTAAAACTGAGCAAAAAATACTCAAATCTGAGTATGTCGCATCATCCAAATGGCTCCGAATCAAAATTACTCAAGTTTGAAACATGTATATACTCATAATGAACAGAGGAAAGTATATTCAACTAGGTAAATTATATCCAACGGTTGGAGTATCATAGTTGAGATTTTTCCAACAGAGCAAAAATATGCGGGGACCAGGACTCAAACCTTGGGTACTTTGGTTTTCCGTACCAACGCTCTCCCTACTGAGCTATCCCGGCTATTTTCGCTCTGTTGGAAAAATCTCAACTATGATACTTCAAACATTGGGTATAATTTACCTAGTTGAATGTACTTTCCTCTGTTCATTATGGCCTAATTACATGGTATACAGGAGTTTCCGTGCCATTTCAAATTCATCATGTAAAATACTATAGTTATAGCTCAGATAAATGAAATTAGCGCTGCAGTTCACAGCCTTGTCCAACAAATAAGAGTGAGATATTCCAGCCGGGATATCGTCGGGATAGCTCAGTAGGGAAAGCGTTGGCACGGCAAGCCAAAGTACACAGGTTCGAGTCCTGGTCCTGGCATATTTTCGCTCTGTTGGAAAAATCTCAACTACGATACTCCAACCATTGGATGTATATACTCATTTCTGAAAAGATGCACACACTCAAGAATGAAACATCATGTGGTCATGTTTTACTATGTCCATGTTTCAAAAATGAGCATGAAGTGACTTCTCTTTTTTGAGCATGTCCATGTTTGAAAAATGACTTTGAACTGACTTCTATGTGATCAGTTTTGCGTATGTCCATGTTTCAATACTCTGAGTATTTCTGAATTATAATTGAAATATTTTATATTTTTATAATTAAAAGCATTGGGTCGACATATTTGAAACAAAAAGTTTCATAACAAAATGTAAAAATCGATTTACTCAGATTTGAAAGTGTCATTTTTCTCAGTGCATGTACACCTTATTCTATTGTAAACCTCTTGTAATGAACCTTAGTTGGTTGGTTGAATGGAGTTTTATGGCACAAAGTCCCTTTAGGGACATGCTTCTCCATAAACAAGTGCAGTGAACCTCAGTGTAGTGTAGTGCAAACAAATGTAGTGAATCCATATATCAATTTCAATATGTTTAAAACAGTGTAGCATTATTAAAATACAATGCAAACGACTTTTATCCATAAACCGTAATGTGATAGAATTATTTTGAGTGTCCTTGTAAAAGAACTATAAATGTTACACACTTCATTTTCGCTACCAAACAAACCATAGTAAACCTAAATAACACATACCGATTGCATTGCAATCCGAGCATATTTACTTGAGTTAGGGTACAGACAGACGGATGGTATACAACACATAGCAAACGGAATTCATAAACAATTTTTAACTATATTAGAAGGTGTTAAAATTGAAATCGAGCGCATTTGAAAATTTAGACTTGTGCTCGGAGATATTATAAATCGAGTAAAGACTCAAAACCGAGTAAGTTTGAAATAACCATTGTCAACTGTCCTGTTATGCTTCTGTCGTATAATATAAATTCTTGAATTAATACATTTTCTCATGTTTAACGTAAATGAAAAAATATATATTAATATTTTTTACAGCAGTTTTAATATTCAAATTCAATTAATTTTGAAAACAAGTTATTGTACATCTCTAGGTATTAGTTAAACAGAAAATTGTGTCTTTTTTCCTCATTTAGAATAAGCGGTAAATTTTATAGATTCATAAACGGACATTAAATGTTTTTAGTTGTAAGATAAAGAATACAGCTGATCTATTTTAAAATTACACTATTATAATGTGAGTAAAAATTAAAAAAGGAAAATCTGAATCGAGAAACAATATCCTTCGACTTCTGAAGAAAGAATAATTACCTAATTGAAAATCAATGAACTAAATTTATATATTTTTAATAAATATTTCATAACGCATAATGCAAAACAAATTTCTCGAGTTGTTTTAAGATCTTGAACGGACCTTCGTAAGTCGGATGTAAAGACCTCTTACATCCGACATAGACTTCTCGAAACAAACAAATGGCTGCAATTCTTTAGTTCTTTTGGAACGTATATATTTTGCTGTCCAGCCGTAAAGGCTGAATGGGTCTCAAAGTATACATAATTTGCTGTAGCTTCGTTATATAAATCGGTGGGTCTGGTAACGGGCTATCTTCATACAACTGGCCCGGAAGCCGTGAAGTTGTTCCGTATGTTAGTTCAGCTGTGGACGCAACAAGGTCTTCTGCTTACCTCTATTGTATTTTATCCTGTAAGGCGGACCAAAACAAAAACCCATGTCTGAATAAAAGCCGAGCAACAGTTTCAGCTGTAGAATCTCCAATATGTATTGACTCTGGCCATCAGGGTAAATCTATCAATCATGGTTAAACAATATCTGAATCTATGTACTAAAGACAAAGGATCTATGATGTCCATGCGTATATGCTCAAATATCTCATCTGATACTAGAAATGGCATCAAACGAAACTTAATATGTAAATCTACCTTAGTCTTTTGACATGGTATGTACGCTCTACACCACACAGCAACATCTTTACTTAGCCCTGTCCAAATGTATTTTGAACGACAACCCATGTATTGACTCAAACACCTTATATCGCATAATCTGAGGACATAAAACCTATTTATCTAGCCAGAAGTTTGACAATAGAATAATATCTTGGCATCCGGCATTTGTACTTTAGTTAATTTTCTACTAAATTCAACTTTTCCGTCCAAAATAGCTTTTAGCTCCACAACCTCTGTTTTCAACTTTTCTCACAATTCAAAAACTGCAAAATTGCAAGCGACAAAATTGAATCTCACAAATTCTTGATAAACGGTCAGCAACAAAATTTCCATTTTCCGACAAATAACGTGTATATGTAGTAAACCGGGATATAAAGTACGAAGTCTTCTAGGGAAACATTTCTCTTTTTTCTGCTGAAATGCAAAAATTAGGGGTTTATGATCCACGTACAACGTAAATACCCGAACCTCCAACATATGCCTAAAATATCGGATCACAGAATATGCCGCGAACAATTCCCAGTGATAAGTTGAATATTTGCACTGTGCAAGGTATAACTTACGTGAGAAAAATCCGAAAGGTTTTGGAGAAACCATTGGAGGACCATTGAGGGAAACATCCTGCAACACCCCAACCATAGCAAAATTACTGCAATCATTTATAAGTGCAAGTTTCGCATCTTGAAAAGGAGCTATAGCAATGTCGCTATAGCAATGTCAAGCTATAGCAATGTCGCATTAGTTATAGCTTGCTTAACTTGCTCAAAACTACTCTCTGCATCCGCTTCCCACTGAATTTCTCTTTTATGCCACTTTTTCACTTCATTTAAGAACACTCGCTATTAAGATAACATCAAGATAAGGAAAACAATACTCCAAACCTCGTAGTACCTCATTTATGAAACTTTGAAACGTTTGCACTGCAGAGCACAAGCCAAAGTTTAAAAATGGAAATTCAAATAAACCAAAAGAAGTTATAATAGCAGAATTACGCATAACGGGGGCATGAACCAGAATTTGGTGGTATACTCAGACTAAATACACTTTTTTTCCTACTAACATATACGTAAAAACCTGAATAAAAGGAAGGAATGGGGTAGCTGTCCTGCACTGTAATTCGATTAAGCGCCCTGTAATCACCCGTTGGCTTCCAATCTGACACGCCTTTAGGGACGTATGCAATTTACTGATCCAATTACTTTTAGATGGCCTACAGATACTTTTCTCTATCATATAAACAATTTCCAGCTTAGCTTTTCGGAATTACGCTGGATGTAACTAACGAGCTCTAGCTGTAACAGGGAGCCCACAGTAGAAATAAAACGAACTGTATCATGTTTTACATGTCTATTGTCAGTATTATTCGACTGGTAATCTCTTTATATTTTTTAGTAGCCTTATATATGTAGTATCGCCAACTTACGCGATCACGAGCAGAAGAGTTAGTCACAGGATCTAAGAAACAATGTTTTCTTAAATCAACCAGTACACCAAAATGCTACAAAAAGTATTCGACAATAATCAGTTTAGTTACCTCATCTATTATAAATGGCCATTGCAATTTACGTTTCAAACCCAAATCCAGTATCAATAGTTTAGTACTGTAACTGAATATTTTAGTGTCATTAGTGGCATACAGCGTAAAATCCCTCTTACTAGTATTTTAAACTAAAACTGACCTCGGAAATAATGAAACATCGCTGCCAGTATCTATCAAAAAAGCTGAATTTTGTACAGCAATAACATAAAGTCTGCGACCAAAGGCCATATGTGCAGTAGCCGCCGCTACTCCTACGAGTAATGCTCGTTTTTTGGTTGGTAAGCGCGCGAAAGAATATACTTTCAATTCTTTTCCCGAAATCGAAATTGATACCAACATAGCCATGCCTCTCCTTTGACCTATCCTTTGAATTAAATGAGTTCCGTTTTCATGGTTTCCTAGGTTATTTGGGACAAGAACCCGCTCTAACCAGCCTTGAAATTTCTTCAACCTGCAATCGCAGCTGCTCCACTCGATACCAGAGAGTTAACACTTACCTGCTTCCATACACAAATCCTGTCCGCCATCTCCGCTAATTTATTTAAACTTTCAGTACTGACAGACATAGTTGTTTGTACCAATACCGATAACCTGTCAAGCCATATATTTTTCAAAAAAAATCATGGTCAACATGGCCTTCACTTAACTCTTTTATTTTACACAACATCATTGAGTAGGACATATCACAGAGTTTTAATTGCCCAAATAATATCTTAACCTCTCGATTCTGAGAAAGTTCAAATTCCGATAATAACCGTGATTTAAGAGCTTTCTACGGTTCCTCTGGTGGGTTACACACAATATCGGAGGCAAAAGACAAAGTTTCAGCATCAAAAGATGCACTTAAATGATCAATTTTAGTTTGTTCAACCGAGATTCCTGCCATTCTAAAATTAGGGTCAAGCTGCACAAAAAATAACTTTGATTTACTGGGCCAAAAATTGGGAACGTTCACCGACAGTCTACAACATCCTGTATTTTTACTCGCCCTTCATTAGTTTCTTTAAGAATGTCGTACGGCATCTCTCATAATATCAAAAGACATCAAAAGCAATCTCAAAATTCTGAACAAACCAAACATTCAATCAAAATGGGAAAAGTGTAAAACATACAACAGCAATATCAAAATTCTGAACAAACTAACCATTCAATCAAAAGGGAAAAAGTTGAAAACATCTAACTCCCCAGAAGATAAATGCAAGAGGGAATAAACAATTCTAAGTCTCATACCTGCATCTTGAAAAACATCCTAATAGCCTTTCTGAGAATTTGTTGGTGAAAACATCATCTTAATCACAGCTTTGAACATGTACACCGGGTCACCAGATTGTAGCAAAACGGTTAATGCCATTTGTCACTGTACAACTATTTACTAAAACAGAAATCATATGAAATGTGCAAATTACAAACAAACAAAAGAAGTACAAACTTAACATATTAAACATCAATATTATGTGTCATGCTGGCCAGCAGCATTTCGAAACACCACATCTCCAGTGTCGGTGGCGTACGAAAGTCCGCGAACGGATCTTTGCAGCATTTTTATTTATCTTCGGATCTTGGCAGTGCCTGTGCAGATGGTGCTGTTGGACTGCAACAGCGCCATCTGCACAAGCACTGCAACAGCGCCATCTGCTTGATCACGTTCGACCTCTACCCAATGGTGTATCAATGTCTTGGACGTTCGCGTTCACTTGCTGTGTCGTCTTTCGCCCATAGCCGTTCAACGCTTCGCCTGTATGCAAAGCCCTGAGTTTTTTCCTGGAGGGCTTTTTGAAGCTTAGAAAGCGGTATGACAAATGTCCCAATATACTGGGTACTTATGTGGAAAAATAAAGTTATGTTTTATTTTTATTGTTTCATTACATTTTTTATCTTTCATACACACCTCTGTCCACAGTCGTCTGAGGAAACTTATTTTACGACTTCCCCTCGTAGCTTTCATCTTCAAACTTTCATTTTGAACACTCTTTCAATTTACTCTGCCTATTTATCTCTAACAGGTAAAATAATAAGGCTTTTTAGACATCCTGTAGAAGTGTTTTTATAATCTGTAAATACATGAAATAGAATTCCAGACATGTTTCTTATCGTTTATTTTTTAAGCATACGCATAAATTTTGTACAAAGTAAAGTATCCGAATAAATTAGTAACACATACTTTTACGTATATATTACTTATACAATTTTTTTTTTCAATGGTGTACTATCTAATAAAAAAAACTTTAACCTGAAATTAACGCGACAGTTAACAAAACTATGAAGTAATTCTAAGGTTTCGAAGTTATTTTCAGCTATAAAGAAGCATAAAAATAAATAAATATTAATGATTTCCCCTGTGGAACTGAAAAAATTAATAAGTTAAAGGTCATACTTATATATTCTTTTTTGAAATTCTCTTTATATAATGGAAAAGAAAAGTAGAATTAAGAATTGCAAATCCCTTTATTTTATAAACTTTTTGTAATTTTTAATTATATACAGAGCAGAATATTGTAAAAAACTGCAATTTTTATACATAATTCTACTTTTTTAAATTTTTATCCAATTATTTATGTTTTTACATAACTTATTTGGTATTAAAGTTTGTTGTATGATTATTTCTTTAAATTAGCAAAAATTAACATCGAAGATTATGTAACAAAACTCTAGCTATATGTTGAACAAAAATGGCAGTTTTCTACATTTTTTTGGGGGGGGAGGGGGAATTAGGGTATGCAGGCTTGATTTTTCTTTTTATCCACATGTTTCAGTTCAATTATTTTAAGATTAAAATCTCATTTCAAATCTCATTTTTCTAAATTAGTATTTTTTTATATATTTTTTATGACTACGTAACAAAATTTAAATGTAACTATAACATTTCACTCATGCAAAAAATTTTCCATGTGTATGCCATCTAAGTTTTACAACATATAATTATTAAAAATAAAATTATTTTTCCACTAGATCTTTATAAAAGTAAATTTAAAAAAGGGGTTTTCAATTATTGTTTCGTTACTTATGTTGGAAATAATGAGATGTAAGTACATCTAGCAAAATAATAATAATAATAATAATAATAATTACTTTATTCAAGTTTTATTTATTTTTTTTGGTGTTTCATAATACTTTGATTCTAATCACCATCTTCTAGTTATTTTTCATTACAAAGAATAAAATAAGCGTATTGGAATTTTATATTTTAATTAGTTGCTATTCGCTTAGCTGTTTTCTAAATATTCTTTTTTTATTTTGTTTTTAATATTAAAGCTTAAAATCGCATTTTTTAGAATAGATGTCTTAATAAATTACGTTTTGTAATAAACCAATAATGTTAAATAATATAAAAGAAATACTTTAATGAAATTCATTTAATGAAATAAAACTAGGAAAAAAAGATATGCTAAATGAAGTTGCTTAAAATAGCAATTTTTAGAATACATATCTTAGCAAACTACTCTGTGTAATAAACCAAGAATATTCCATAAAGAAAAGGAAATTTCTTTAAAGTATTTCTAATAATGAAATAAAACATTTCCTCGATCACATGTCTAAAATTAAATGCACTTACAAATGCATTAGTTCTTCTGGATGTTCAATCTTTCTCTTAAATTATCTGAAATGTCCAGGGTATTATTATCCAATAGGTCGCGAATTGGACAAGTCTTTTCAATAAATAAGAATCAATTTGAGGCATATAGTTACATATATGGAAAAACATTACAGACAATAAAAACAATCCTTCCCAAAAAATTTAAAACTAACAAAAAAGCTTTATATAAAAATTCATGAAACTCCTAGAATACATTTGAAGTTCTAACATATACTCATTATTTTCCTATCAAACTGATGTGTAAACATTATTTCCCAAAAAGAAATTCAAAAGTGTCAAAAGTGTCCCAAAAAGAAATTAAAATTCTTTCAAATGTTAAAAATCTTACCTGGGATCCTTACAAATTGAGATAAACACAGAATAAAGTTCAATTATTCTTAAAATTATGTTTTTCATATTTAATAATTAATACATTTTTGTTTCAAAAACAATTTGAATAAATATGTACCAGGATGACAAAAGCTATACTTTCCATAAATGAGCAACACTTTTGAACGAAATATTTTCTGCACGGGTTGCATTACAACATAACACCGTAATATATTTTTTTTTTTTTCAGTTTCTCAAATTAAGAAAGAATTGTGTTTAGATTCTAGAGGGAATATTATTTAAGTGCAAAGATTTTGTTTTCTTTTTCTGCGACCGACACAAAATATAATTAACTGTATTTTAAAATTAAAAAGACTAAAACTTCGAAACAATCGTGTGAAATGCAAACGTAATTTTTTTAGTACTTTTTTGCATATTCTTCTAAGTACTTTATTTATATTTTAGTTTTAAGGAATTTAAATGTCGCTGCATTTAAATGACGAAACTTTACTTGAATATTCATAAAGGTTTTACATAAAACAGTTTCATTTTTACAAAAAAAATATGTACAATTATTTCTCTTATAACTTTCTAGAAGTTCTTTTTTAAAATATGGTTTCAACGAACTAAGATTGTCTTTAAGAAAATATTATTTTTTTCTATGTAAATTGAATTTTAAGCAATTATAAATAATTCATTAACAATAATATATCAACAGTTGTACGTATGTATGTTTTTTTAGATGGAATTGTTTTAGATAGTTTTCGTAATGGTTTCAAATAGAGGAAACAGAAAAAAGGTGAAATAGTTCTTTTCAACTGTTTGTGTATATATTTTTTTTAATTAAGCTCATGACCGTTTTGTTATCTTAAAAATATAAGAAATAGTTTAATACCGTTATAAATGTATTTTAAAAGCATTAGTATTTTTTAAAAACAATAAAACAAATAATGTTAATATAATAATTTAACATGAATATAAAAACATATGAATTCTATAAAATTATCTATAGAAAATTTTAACTATTTTCAAGAATTTATTTCACAAAAATATCTAAACAAATAAAGTCCTAAAAACGTAAAAACAAATCAAAATTTTGCTTTGAATTTTACTTTATTTTTAAATGTTATATTTTTAGATTATATTTAGCCATGCAGTGTGCCGAATGAACTTTTTCTATTTGCTATATGCTATAAGTAAATATCTGAAAAATGAGAAAATGCTTAATATAGATTGCTCAGAAATATTGACTTTTCCACTTCTTGATAGCGTAAGAGTGTTATTAAATGTTGAAAATTCATTTTAGAAAGTACATACAACTTCTTTCTCTGCCTACTTTAAACAAGAAGAATAAAGTTTGCGCAGAACCAATTACTCTATTAAAAAAAGTTTGCAATACGCTGTATATCGTGTTCCGTAAATATCATATATTTACATATTAAAGTTTGTAAAATGTAAACAAAAAATATACCATGATATTAATGTGTGATTTAGTTTTCAAATAACAAAATATATACATACATACTTGAAAAGCTTTTACGCTTCATGCTCTTCTATTTTATGTTTAATGCTAAAAAATTCTATATCAATTTATTATGCGAAATATATATTAAATTAATTACAATTTAAAATGTTTTCTGTATTTATTGTTGATTATGAATGCTGTACGTAAGAAGTGCAGCCATATTCTAAATGTTAATACAGGTAAAATGATTTTAATCAATTTAACACATAGGGCATTCTCTGCAAAAGAATACCTTATACAATAATACACATGTAGCTGTGATCTTTGCTAATGGATATTGCAATAAAATTTTGTAATATGCTTTATAATAATTTAAGTTGTACAAAAACAATTATGTGAAATTTATGAATGACAAGAAACGTCAGCATTCTGAAATTTATTATTATTATCATTATTATTAGTAGTAGTAGTAGTAGCATTGTTATTAATTATTCTTATTATTGTCATTAAAGTTAAAATACATATTTAAAAATTAGTTTTCTTAGTGTATAAAAACAGCAAAATATTTTAAAAGGTTTAACTTTTTAGTATGTTTACATAAATTACAATATTTTAAATAATTATTGAAAGATTAGACCTTAAATACATAAACCATTTTATAATATTCTTTATATATGAATTTGTGAAATATTTCTAAAAGAAAAACAAACTTAACGTGTTTTAAATTTAATTCCTATCTCAAATATCATAATGTAAATAAAGGGTATCCCATTAAGACCACCCAAACTCTGCACTCCCAGTTTCTTCGGTTGGAGAACATAAAAAATGGCGCAAAGAAGTATACCTCTACGACCTATAGTTTTCGAGAAAAATGTGGAAGAATAGTATGATGTCATATCCGGTGCAAGGGAAAAAAACTTTATTGGAAACATTAACATCGTTATTTGCATATGTTTACGTAGGCAGATGTTCAAATTGTCTACCACGCAAATCGAGGCTTGCATGCGCCGCGCCGTGGAATGACAGTTCTTTGAATGGTATTTACAAGGCTGCATCAAGTAGCTACCGGTAATATTTGCATTGTGATAATGTACTACGCTCGTGAATATTGTGACATGTGCTTTATCGTCGATCAATGCAATAGTAATGCCCTACGAACAGCTAGGGACATTATTTTGAAAATGTCGAAATATTATTTATCATACAATAAATAATATCTCACCATTCCTGTTTCCAATAAAGTTTTTTTCTTGCTCTGAATATGACGTCACGTCACACTCTACTTTCGTAGTTTTCTCGAAAACTATGGGTTTCGTATAAATATAGTTAGTGGACCTTTTTTTTTTTTTTTTTTTTTTTTTTTTACTCCAAGTGAGGAATATGGCGGTCTTGATGAGACACACTGCATATGTATATATAAAATATATTTCTTCAAAATTTCTTTATTAACTTTACTTTGTGTAAATGCCTTATTGCTACAATGATACTAAATATGCATCCATTAATTATAAACTTAGGTAACACCATGTATATTTAATATTAATATTTTATTGTTAATTATAGAAATTTGTAGATGGAAACTGGCTTGATATATAAACTTTAAATCGAAAACTTCATATTAAAATAAATCAAATCTGACACTGTATCTTAGAAGCATATTTATTCTGTAATGTAATATTTACTCCATACTATAGCAAAATAATTCATTTGTGGGAATGACTGTAAATAATTCATTTTATTAAAACATAAATTAGTAGATACATGTTTGAAAATAAATTGTAAGAAATAAAAGTAAGAAATATACTTTATTTTATGATGAATACTTTAAAAGTAGGTTATTTGATATTGTTAGATTAAGTATAATAATAAGACGGACAGAGCTATATTATTGACGTGAAACTTCTCATAAGGCGTAGCTGTTGTAAGGTGTCGCGTCAATTCATCTCGCACAATTCATCGCGGAACAATTCATCGCGCACAATTCGTCGCAGCGTCAATTCGTCGCGAGCTCAATTCGTCGCGGCTCAATTCGTCGCGACGTCAATTCGTCGCAGCGAAAACGCACAGTTCATCGCGGAATAATTCATCGCGCACAATTCGTCACAGCGTCAATTCGTCGCGGGCTCAATTCGTCGTGTGCTCAACTCCTCGTGACGTCAATTCGTCGTGGTATCAATTCGCCGCGACGTCAATTCGTTGCAGCGAAAATGTCTTTGAAGGCTATTATGATAAAAATAAGGATAATTTAGTAAAATTATTTAATGATAATTTGTGTTTTAGATATACAGAATTATAACTAACATTTTAAAGGTGATTTCGGAGGAATTTTTTTTATAAGTGATTTTTTGGGGAATTTCCTTATTGTGAACATGAAAGTTTAATGAATAAGAGCAAGTCATTTCTTATTTAAATTAGAGATAGAATAAATATTGCTTTAGATAACCGAAAAAATGGCGAAGGATTTTGGATAAAATCACCCAGATCATGAAAAAATGACAAATACAAATGCTAGAATTTTTTTTTAATTATTAGTTGACATATGTGTACTCAGGGTACAACCCCACCCATCCCTTATATTTGAAAGAATTAGGAAGTAAAAAAATATTGAGAGATGTAAACATAAAATACTTTTTGTGATTGTGATTGAACTGATTGCTGCATGAATGCAATTTCATTAAGTAGTATTTTTGTTTTATAAGTTTTTTCATTTATTTCATCTATACTAATAAAAGGAAAGTATTTATCTGTCTGAGTTCTGTGTAAGTGTGCGTGATGACAAGCGAAATCTACCGCACGTAGAAGTCTGAAAATTTGGGTGTGGATAGTCCAAGGCAAGTCCTACAGATCTGACGCTCAGATTTTTAATATTTTATGAGCCGGGGACCCTAGGGCCCTTTTAAGGTTTTTGCATCTAAATTGTTAATAACTTGCCCCATTTTCATCTGATCTTCCTTCTTTTTGTGGGCCTTTCTCATTAATTCCCCGCCCATTTCTACATTTCAGTTAGCACCCTGGCCCCCTGGGGCCCGATGCGGTGTTGACTTGAATCTTTTGTGCGCCATGCATTTTTCACCCTCTCAATGCCTAACTTTTAAGTTGAGTCTTCGACTCCTTTCCCCGGGCCAACACCTTCATATTTTTATTGTGGCACTAGGGCCCTTTTTTAGCATTTCTTTCAAATTTTATTCTAATGATTAATTTATACCTTATGCTTAATTTCGACTAATTGAAGATCTAAAGCGCTACGTACTAGGATCTTTTAAGATGTTTTCCTCTTAAGGCCTTACTCAAAACTATCATTTGGCCATTTTTGGGACCTCTAATATAGCTAGCTCCCTTAAAAATCGACCTATCCACTAGTTTTTTTTTTTTTAATGTAACTGTTTTGGACTTCCAGCTATTATATGAACGACAAAAAATTTTCTCGGACAAGTCCCGGGCCCCCTGGGCACCTTAAAATGTTTGTGCCTTAAGTTATTAATAAATTGCCCCATTTTTTCTCTCCATTAGGCTTTTCTCCCATTTCTATGTTCCCGTTAAGACCCGGGGCCCCGTGGGACTCGGTATAGGGGCACCGTTGAAGTTTTTGTGCATTTTTAATAACTTGCACCTTTAAATCCGACTTTTATTCATTTTTTGTGCCTTTTCTCCATTTAGTTATTCCTACATTTCTACATTCCAGTTAGGACCCTGGGGGCCGACTCGAGGCACCCTTGAACTTTTTGTGTGCTATGCATTTTTCACCCCCATAATTCTGTCACCCTCTTACTAAGCGACTTTAAAGTTTAGCCTTGGATTACTCTCCCCGGGTCACCACGCTTATATTTTTATTGGGCCTTTAGGGCCCTTTTTTAAGCATTTCTTTAAATTTTGTTCTAATGATTAACTTATACCCTATGTTTAATTCCGACTAATTGAAGTTCTAAAGCGCTAAGTACCAGGATCTTTTAAGATGTTTTAATCTTAGCTCAAAACTATCAGTTAGTGCCCTTTGTTAGCTTCCCTTAAAAATCGGCCGATTCACTAGCTTTTTTTTGTCTGACAACTACTTAGGACTTCCAACTACTACTTGAACGACAAAAAATATCTCGGACCTCAGCTACCACCAATTTTGAATATTAATCACTTTTTTGGGCCCCTCTATGCAGCTTCTTTTAAAAGAGTCATAGAAGCTTGAGTTCTGTTTATGGTTATTATCACGGGCACGGAAAACACCGGGTGGGTCACCTAGTGAGAAAGTAAACCATAATTTTATTATATTTTAATTATTTTCATCCACTAATGCTGCTTGTTGTATTCAGTAAATGTTTCCAATTTATGATTTTTTACTTTCTTCTATAGAAGAAAGTATTGTAATCAGAATTTTTTTCGACTGAATGGCTATAAGTTAACCTGTTTTCGAGTAGCCATTCGAGTAACCATTATAATTCAAATTATATTAAAATAAAAATGTAAAAAAAAATCGATAGTCGATACCAAAGTGATTGAGTAATAATGTCAGCAAAGATTCACACTGTTGAGCGAGTCTATGTTCTTTATTTTTAACACTTTCCTAACATAGTTGATAAGTGTTTATGAATTCAGTTTGTCTGTCTGTCTGTCCGTTCTCTAACTCACGTAAATATACTCAGATTGTCCCGCAATTGATATATGTTATTGATGTTCACTATGGCATGTTCGGCATTGAAAATGAAGTGTGTCGCGCTTATAGTTACTTTAAAGGGACACTCAAAAGAGTTCTGTTATATTACGGTCTGTAGAGGAAAATCCTTTGCGGATTATTTAAATGATGTTATACTGTTTTTAATATATTGAAATTAATGCATATCACTGAGAGTTGCATTACATGGGACTTTCTTACTATAGATTGCTGTGTGCATATCATTCATTGTTCATTTACAGGGACACACAAAAGAATTCTGTTAAAGTTCTGTCTGTTAACAATAATTGCTGGAAGTGCGTTTTCAGTTGCGGTGCGTTATTTTAAATTTAACTAAATTTTTATCTATTACTTGGTGTGTATAAATTCTACAGATCATACACAAGACAGCACAAAATATCTCGATCACATTTCCGTTTATTGACGAAAATTTCAGAAGGGGGATTTTAAACTGCGCTTTGTGTTTACAAACTGAACAAAATTTTATCATTCTATCATATATATTCTAATACGAGGAAATCTTGTGTGTGGTTATATGTATATATATATATATATATATATGCAAATTTTTTTTAAAAATGGCTCTAACGATTTTGTATCTTACCGTTTTGGGCCACCAGAAAACCATTGGGCTAGGTCACATGTTCGAGAATTTTTGATTAGTAGGTTACCATGGGTAAGGGTCAAGCTAATTGTATCTAAATAACGGCTCAGACTATTTTGACTGAGTTTTTTATATCCTGAGAGTTTCATGCACGAGAAGACAATTGGCTTGGTCACATGTTCGGGAAAATTTGATTAGTGGATCATTTTGGCCATGATATTTAAACTCAAAGCTAATTTTTACCGAGCATAGCTCGGTCTTCCCTGCTCGTGCATTATATATACAAATCTATTTATCATATACAGGAATGCACGAAAGAATTCGAATATTTTTTTAATGTTGTTGGTAATTCCTGAAATTGGGTTTTTAAATATGTTATGTTTATTCCAATTTATTTACGTAGACATCATCTTTCATCTTATTAAACGGTAAAGATTTGTTAAAGTATATTGGAAGTGTTGGAAAGTTTTATATAACCTATATATTGATGCCTTGATGCATGAGTTTTCGTATTTCTTTTTTTAAAAACAGCTTTAAATAATGTAATGGAACAATAAAATTAGAAATTTTATTTCCTCTTTTAAACATTCACCCCATATGAAAAAGTAATAGTTCAAACATTCTTTTTCAGATATTAATAATAATATATTTTTCATATATTCTTTTCGTATAGTTTCATTCACTGTAATTCGGAAATTACTAAGTTTTTAGTGCAGATGTGTTTGCCACATTTTTAAGAACATTTATTATGTATGTGGATGAGCGAGCATTTGTGATGTTTATTTGAAATGCGTAATTTTTCACTAACTTTAAGGCTCGATCCATGCTAAAATCAGTAAAATGTGTCCCGACGCAACAATCAAAGGCGGATCCAGCCCTGCAATTAGACGGGGAGACATAGCTCCTTCTTTTTTTTTCTTTTTTTTTTGGGGGGGGGGGGATCACATCTTTTAATAAGCAACTTTTATATTAAAGGCTGGCAGTTGCCATATCCAAAATGACTACTTTTCTGAAACTTTTAAAAAGTCATTTTCCTTAGTGAAAATATAAAAATTTACACATTTTATTCAGATACCAAGAAATTGAAGAATTTCCCATTTTCTTATAAAGGCAAAGAATCATCCCTAAAATGAGCATTTTAAGACAATTTTTAAGACCTGGCAGTTCTAGAAATGCCGTCATGAGGAAGCAAATGGCTGATGTGGCCTTAAATTCAGATTAAAACACCTATTTTACGGAGATTTCCCCGAAAGTTTTTTTGCCTTTATCGAAAAATGGAAAACGCTATTCAATTATATTTGTTCTGAATACGTGCACTTGTAATTGTGTTGCATCTGGTATTAAAAATGATTTCATGGATCTTTCAGAAATTACCTAATTTGGATTTGAGTAGAGCTTCAGACAGTTGGAAAGATTCTCTTAGTTGAGCAAGGGGAAAATTTAAAAGAATTTAATATATATTTTAAAAATATTCTTTAGAAGTTTTCTTTGTGCAGGGGGGCGGTCATAAACCCATGACCACTTCCTTGGATCAGCCGTTGGCAACAATCTTTGTAAAAAGTACAGCTAATTTATTCTTAGAATAATGATGATTTGAAACTATTTTTAATACTTTATGGCCCAAAATATGAATTCATGAAAATTTCATCTTCTAAAGTATTTTTCGTGAATTTTTGAAACCACATTAGAAGATTTACATAATCATTTAGTCAATTTTAGAAGGATTTTGCCAATTAAAATTAATAAACCAAAGCTGAATGTGTATAGGGATTACGTGCAATATTTATATCTCCACTCAAATTTTTTAATAAAAAAAATATTTTTTTAATTTATAGAACTAGGAAATGTACAAATATTAGAATAGAAATACAAAAAATTTTAAGAACTGAAACTTTTAACTCACCATCTTCCAGCATCAAGAAAGCTGAAAAGATGCAAATGAAAGAGAAATCATCCTTTTAAATATATTTTTATTTTGCGCAATCAACAATGCTTTTGGAACAAGATAAAGGAAAGTATCTTTAACTCATTGTATACTGTATTACTACTAGTCGATGTATTAAATGAATTTTATAACAAGTTTTTTTCAATGATACTTTAAAGTACTGTTGGGGCATAAAATGTTAAAGAATAGTATAATTATTTTTATAGTTTTTGTTTATAGTCCCTTTATTTATAGTCTTTGAAGCATGATAAACATTTTGATATTGTTGATAGATCTACAGCTACTAAAAGTGCAGCACTGCGAAATAAAAATACAATACATATATGATAATTAAATGGGTTTTTTTTTTTCTACTTATTTTCTTCATGTCTGAACCTTTATTCTCCACCACGTTTTAATTTCTCTTTTAAATACCATATAACTTCAATTTGTTTTCAAAGATGTGAAGGGTTTTGGAATAGAAACATAATTTATGTTGATTTTTAGATTATTTGAATCAAATAAAAGTCATATCAAAAGTGATATGTTAATTAACAAATTTCCTCAAAAATATTCACTAATATAATCATTTTAAAAACTTTTCTTCGACACGAAAACTTAAATCAATTTCCGTGAAAGTAATAAATGTAAAATAGAATAAATAGAAATACTAATATAGAATAACAAAGAAAAAAATTTGTTCAACACTGAATTTTATTGAAAAAGTATAAAATTTCAAGCTCATCAAAAAAATTTAAATAATCATATATACATAAACAAAAATACGCAAATTGTGATTATCAAAACTATTTTATTGATTGTTCATATACTACACTAACGATTACACGACACAAAAGAGAATAAATACCCTGTTTATTAATGATTTCAATGATATATACATAATATAAAAAATATACGAGTGATATAAAGATACTACAAATTTTATTTGCACAATTTGCGCGCACAAAAGCATACTTACTACTCTTTTCAAAATCAAATTAGAATATTTAAAATATTATTAGTAAATTCTAAGAATTGACACTTTCTTCATATAAAAGAAATAAAACATCTTTAGACTTGCAAACAGTACTTAAAATATTGTACACTGAAAGAATTTTTGTAATTTAAAAGATTATCAAAATGTAAATGTTTTCATATTAAAAATTAATTTCCTTTACAATTCTGAGATTTTCAAAACCAAAACAATAAATAAAAAGAATTATTCAGTAACTCTGTTTACATTCAAATGCATTACTTAGATCACAAAATCAAATGATAGCATCAAAATCATATAATAGCTACAAAATCAAATGATATATATATATATATATATATATATATTAAAACTTTCGAACGAATGAACCAAATGTAACTAAAAACTATACAGCTAATTCCGGGTACCTCGCCAACATATATACAAAAAATCAACCTAATCGGATCATTTTTGTGGCAGTTATCGCGGAACAGACAGACAGACAGACAGACAGATGGAAGCCAAAAACTTTTCGGGTCTCCACAGTTAGCCTCAACTAACGTTTCGACAATAATGGTAAGCATAGTTTAGAGTTATTAAATGAGCAACAGTTACTACTATTGATAGAAATTGTAGGCAAGTAGCATATTGATTGTAAATAAATAAATAAATAATCTTAGCTTATTTATAAACCAGCTTCGATTAATAAAAAAAAAATGTGTTTATAAAATAAATCCCAATACAAGAAATATCAAAATTAATTACGTTTACAAAATAACTGAACGGTTATTATGTCATTTACAGGAAAAACATTGCTAAAACAAAACTATGCCAAAATAATCTTGATGATCAAAAGCGATCTTGCGACCGCATTTGTCAAGCCCTGCACACACATATATACACACACATTTACACAAATAATAAATAAAAAAATATATATTTTAGTTTCCTTTATAATTCTGAGACTTTCACTTTGAGCAGGCGTTTTTAACTTTTTATAATACAGTTTTTTTTTGTTTTTTTTTATTGCATTAACTTTTACGAAATTACAATTATAGGGACATTATTTCTGATCTTTTTTTCAATATTCAGATTCGGAACAATAACTTGCATTTTGATAAGTCTCATTGAAAACTTTTAATCTTTAAATGAAAACAATAAAGGTTTTAAGATTGATGATTCCTAGATAGGTATCATATTCTGGCTATAAAGATACTGAATAGCGGCAATCGGGTAAGCATTTATTTATTTATTTTTACTAACTCGTATATACGTCGACACCCCCTTTTCAACTCCCAAATTTTGTCTAAAATTCTTCGACTTATACACGCGTGCATACGGTATATTCATTTACGTATATATATATACATATTTACACAAATAATAAATTAAAAATATATTTTAGTTTCCTTTCTAATTCTCTCTTCTGCGCGAATTTATTTTCTATTGTATTAACTTTTACGAAATCACTACATAGTATAAAACAAAGTCGCTTTTTCTGTCCCTATATCCCTATGTACGCTTAAATCTTTAAAACTGCGCAACGGATTTAGATGCGGTTTTTTTTAATAGATAGGTAGTGATTCAAGGGGAAGGTTTATATGTATAATAACATCCATTAAATAGTGGAGAAATACTGTTATTTTTGAGGTTTTTAATGTGATGTCGTAAATAATTTCATTTTTTTCCGCTTATACATTGCAAACGCAGGCTGAACCCTACAAGATTTATCAAAATAATGTACTAATTATTGTACACATTAAAAAGGTCTACAGAAAACACAAAGAGATGAAGGTTTTCAAGGTTAACCCGAAGCAAAGCGAGGGAGCGCCGCTAGTTACAGAATAAATAAAAAATAATTAATTGATTATTTAATTAAAACTATTTTTTTCCTTTGACTATTTTTTTTATTTATTGCTTCTATAATGGAATCGGGATTTCTGATAGGAAGAGATCGTGGGAATCTGGGATCGATTAGTTCTGGTAATAAGCAAACGAAATAAAAATTAATTAGTTTCTCTTCCATATTAATTTTCCAAAACTGTGGGTCTCTTTGAATATTTTCCGTTTTAATGCCCAGGGGCGTCCATAACACAAAAAGACAAAATTCTCGTTTGGAAATTTTCAGCTGACCCTGAATTTGAAAATAATGTTTATGACGAGTATTTATTCCCACTATTTCCTTTTTTTTTCTTATCTATTTTCCAAAAAGTTACTTTTATGGAAAATATGGCTTCTTCAGGGGTTATCTCAGAGCAGGATGATGGGCATTTTACTTCTACAATTCCATTGTCATTTATGAGCCCGTCAGGCGTAGCAGCTAAAAAGTTAAACTAATTTGTTTGATTCACGGATAATTCGGTAATCACTAGGCACATGTGTTTGCCACATTTTTAAGGTAGTTCTAAAATAACCTGCTCAACGACACGAAGCTTTCTGACACATTTTGGGGCTCATTTTTAAACGCAAAAGCATAAAATTGGCAGGCTTGACTATTGAAGCGATTTGGAATAGAAATGGGTTTCCATTTTTTTCCAAACAGAAACGAATTAAATAATATGTCATAAAGTAGTCAGTTTGGATTTGAGAACAGCCAAGAACATTTGTTACATATGAAGGAGTGAGCATTTATAACGCTTGTTTGAAATGCAGAAATTTTCACTAACTTTGAGGCGGTTCTCAAATTCTCCGATTTCAACAAACGCGAAACTTTCTTTTAAACATAAATTGGCAGGCCTGACTATTAAAGCGATTTGAAATCGAATACGTTTTCCATGTTTTGATAAACAAGTTACTTTTTGATTTATAAGCGATTTTTGTCATCGGACGACAGATTTTTCTTCTTTCCCGGCGTGTCGCGTCCGGAAATCGGTTCAAAACGCCGAATTCGATAGTATTTTCTGAAAGATCTTTTGCCTTTACCAAAAAAATGTAAAACGCTATTCGATTGCATAGTTTCTGAATAAGAACAACTGCCAATTTCATGTGTTTCCGAAGAAAAATTAATTCTGAAATGTGTCAGAAAGTAAGTCCTCTGGATTTGAAAACAGCTTTAAACAAAATATACGGCTGACAAAAAATTGTTTTCTGACACACTTATTTATGAAGCTATATAAAGATATACAATAATTGTCTTTTAGTTTACAGCATAAATATTTAATATTTTCGTAAGAAACGTTAAAACTAATTCAGTAAGAATTATGTAAAATAATAGAAAAAAGGTACTATAGAAAATTTAAATACGAATGTATTTATTCTCTGGCTATATCTATCTATTCATTTTTAATGACACTTGCCACTGTATGTTTGTTTTTTTCCCGAGAAAGGGTGAATAAATGATAGTTCTAGTATTTTTCTTTAGCAAATAAGCACTTTTTCATTTTGCTATTGTAGACAATTAAAAAAAAATATCGGATATTAAACTTCATAGTTGAGGCGTGAAAAAAAGCTTTATCGATCCCAAATCAATAATGTTTTTTAAAAATCTTTATGATGCCTAGTAAAACAAATAATCAGCATCTATTTACATCATTCAAAAAGCTATTTTTAAAAATTTCTTCTCTGCTTTCAAAATGAAATTTGCAGCTTCCTACAAGTTGCATATAACTAGCCAAGGGCTAAGTTTCACACATTAGGTGGTCTTTCTTATCGCTCCATGAGGATTTTCCCCGTTTGAATACCCGCTGAGTTCCCCGAAAGATAGGGTGGCAACTTAGATGGTGCGGGCATTTTAATTGTTTCGAATTTTTTTAAAAAGACAGTACTATTTTTTTAGAATTGTAGCACCGATTTAATTTTTTTAAGCAAAATAAAAAGCATTTTTGGAAAGCTAAATAATCAGGCTACGATTGTCTCGTTACCAAATTTTAAAATGTCAAACAGATTTTTCGCGATAAGACACTAAACATGAATCTTTAATAATCCTATAATAACGCACTTATATCACATTAAAATTAAAAAAATAAAATAAAATTTGAAAGGAGCGTGCATAATTTAAATGTACAGGTTTTGAAAGTTACAAAAATTACTAAATTCGAACAAAATGCGAAAAGATGACACTTCTAAATTTATCTCATTGAAATAACATTAGCTGATCTATCTGGGAGAATCAGTGAAGTAGCTCCTTAAGTAGGAAAGATGACGAGAGGTCAGGTAGTGGACTTTGTGTTCCCGAACCGGTCACTTTTTCTGGAAGTATACCGGAAGCATGGCCCCTGACTGGTGGGGGCAGTGATGAATCCCGATCTCCGCGTAAGCAAGAATCTCTGGTTAATGTGGTCCTCTACAGCCGCAAGTCGATCCTAGGTTAGGAGAGTTCCGCTAGTTAGGAGGGTTCCCTAGTTACGAGGGTTCCCCTGGAAGCCCCTTCTCATCTGCTGGTGGTCATATAATTAGTTTGGCGCGTAATTAACTCTATTATTGTTGTAACTCGTAGGCACTTGTAACCTAAAAATATATTTGTTGTATTCCTCACCTACACCCGGCTAAAGGAAAAACGCCTTTAAATTAATTTATTCATTTATAATTAAAATCTAAAAATATTAAAATGATGTGTTATCATTGAAAGCACGCCTGTGTACGTAATAATTCTAGCATACCAGTAAATGAGCGAAAACATATTTACAATATTTCATTTTTAAATGCATGGACCAAGTTAAGTTAAATAAAAAAAGTGTAATAAGGGACAGATTAGGGTTAGAATTGGGGCAGATTTCCTACTGATTTGTGTGATGCCCCTTTAAATATTTCTTCAATTATTTAGATTTTAAAAAACTTGAAAATTTCTGCGTGTGACAAGATACGAAACCTAAAGAATACATTAAAGTAAAAAATATCTAATGTAATGGAAAATATAAGAGAACAAAGCATTTTATGTCAAATTAAAATAGCGGTTGCCAAACCCTACTAGATGATTACGATCATGAGGTTGAAACATGGTTTGCGCTTATCCCATTACATACTGCTAAAATATAATGAAAATTTCCCTAATGCTGATGCAAATTCATGCACTGTGGATATTCGTATAAAATTTTCTATATTGTGTTTATTTATCATTTATTCAATTAAAAACTTATCCAAAATTTACAAAATAATTATAAAATTAAATTAATTCGTATAAATCGGAAGTCAAATCTTTAAAGTTTCTTCAAAATACATGACTGATCAACCAAAAAATTACATTTATTAGCATTAAGTCAAATGAAAGTTAAGAAGAACGAAAAATCATGCGTCAAGCATAGAATATGTAACACTTTCCAACGCTTCCAAAATAATTTTACAAATCATACCGTTTAATAAGCTGAAAGATAACATCTAAGTAAACAATTTGAAAAACGCATAACATATTTAAAAACATAATTTCAGGAATTTCCAACGCATACAATATTCGGAAAAATATCCGAATACTTTTATTCAGCCCTGTATATGATCTATAGATTTGTGTATATACTACATAGGATGCTAAATTTTAGTTCAGTTAAGAAACGCGTAGCACAGTTTAAAATTCTTCTTCTGGAGTTTCTGTCAATAAACGGAAATGTGTTCGCGAACTTTTGTGCTTCCCTGTATATGATCTACAGAATTTATACGCACCCCGTAATAAACAAAAAGTGAGTTAAATTTAAAATCGCGTTCAGTAACTTAAAACGCACTTCCAGGAATTATTGTTAGCAGACAGTAGAGAATTTTTTGTGTGTCCCTGTAAATGAACGATGACTGCTATACACACAATATTCTGTAGTAAGCCTCTTGTAATGCACCTTAGTGATATATATAAATTTCAATGCGTTTAAAATAGTGAAACATTAGTTAAATAAACCGCAGACGATTTTTCTCCATAGACGTAATGTAACGGAATTCTTTTGACTGTCCCTGTAAAGTAACTATAAGTGCTATGTACACCCTATTCCATATTAAGCTTCTTGTAATGCACCTTAGTGATATATATCAATTACGAGGTGTTTGCAATTGTGTAACATCATTAAAATAAACCGCAAATGATTTTTCCCCATAGCCGTAATGTAACGGCATTCTTTTGAGTGTCTCTGTAAAAAACTATAAGTGCTACACACTTCAGTTGAAATAGGGAACGTGCTATAGATAACTACAATAACATATAAAAATTGCAAGGCAATCCGAGCATATTTACGGGAGTTAGAGAACGGACAGACGGCCATACGGCCAGACAAACCGAAGTCATAAACACTTTACAACTAGGTTGGAAAGTGTTAAAAAGGAATCAGTGAATTGCAGATTACGTTACGTTCGTACTTAAAACAAGTTGGAAATTGTACGTCAAACGTGACAAATGAGGTGCGTTCGTACTATAGCTAGTTATATAAATATTCAGATCTTTTCTGATGTTTAATTCTGTGAAATGAATTATATCGTCTGCAGATTAATTTCTGTAATAAAATAAGTATCTCGGGCGCTTGATCATTAAACTTCGGAAGCTCCTATAACAAAAAAGCACCGATTTAAAAAAAAATTCAAATTTCTTAATAAATATTTTTATTAAGAAATTATTATCTCCTGAAGTTTTGATTCGATTTTAATAAAATTTGAAATGTCCCGACAAAATTCTGCAAAGATAATATATTTTAAATTGCAAACCATTCAGTTGGGTAGTTTTTGTGTTGTTGTATGCGGACGGACGGACAGACAGACAGACGGACAGACAGACAGACGGACGGACAGACGGACGGAAAAAGCGACGACAATAGGTGCTACGTATTTATATAATTACGAACGCACCTAAAAAGTATATAAGTAACACACATTTTTCTTACATGTGAAAACAGAAACTGTCAATGACAGAATCTTAATCTAAAGAAGATTTTTATAAAATTCCC
This sequence comes from Maratus michaelseni, assembly GCA_963931845.1. Taxonomy (NCBI): domain Eukaryota; kingdom Metazoa; phylum Arthropoda; class Arachnida; order Araneae; family Salticidae; genus Maratus; species Maratus michaelseni. The sequence continues at coordinate 100,072,338 of OZ007591.1, forward strand.
GGCGATTCCGTTTTCTTGTAATTTATTGTACTTTTATTTCTAGCTGTAGTTATTGTTTTACCCAAAATAAAATTTAAGAAAATCAAACATAAAACATTTGTTTGATATCATTCAACGATTTAAAAGCTGCAAATCTCCAAAACATTTTCATTAGAAAAGTGGTATTTTCTTTCATTAAAATTCCTATGATATACTTAATAAAAACCGTTTTTATCGAAGCAACGTATTGAACCTTAATTTAGCTTAAATTGCTATCCTTATTCAGATCTGCAGAGTAATAAAACTCAATCATTAAAATAAATTCTAAAGTATTCAGAAATTTTGAATAAGATACTCGTCCTACATTTATTTAAATTGGAAAGATCAGTGTGAAATGATCAATTCTGAATTTAAATTCAGAATCCTTTTTGAAGTGATGAAGACTGCAAATGTTAAACATTCAAATCTGTTAAATTTTATCTTAAGATCAGAAAAAAATCGTATCGTTTTCTAATATAAATCTTTAAATAGATTATTTGAAAGTCAACAAATCTAAAGAATATTTTTATCTTTGGTGTTCCGCAGAATAAAAAGACGTGAATTTCATTTTATGAAATGTTGGAATTTCATAAATTATCAAACTCCTTTAAAACAAATAAAATATTTTAATTATTCAAAAATCGTTTTTCTTATACAGTAAACTCTGTCTAAGGCGGAATCAATCGGGACCGAGGAAATTTTCCGCCGTACACAATATTCCGCCTTATGCAAAACAGCCAAAATAAATAAATAAAATACATATGCGCAAGTCATATTTTTATGTTCGTAATCTTTAGTACAGTTTTTTAAATGAAATTATACGTCTTATTAAATTTATTATTAATCTCAAAAACATTATATGAATAATAAAATAAATAGTAGTACCAATGATAAATTTCTTCAATTTTAAAAGTTAATGAAAATCATTTACCTTAACAACTACTTCATATTTCACATAATGGCATAGTAGTTTTTAAACAGTCGAAAAATAATCTTTTATCGATGCTTGTTTTGTCTTTCTTTTTACCAAGCATTTTTCAGTAGCACATTGCAAGTTCGTTATTATGGGTATCAATTCTTCAAGAAATTATTTTTATCTTAAGAATTTTTATCTTTAGAATTTATCAAGAAAAAAATTTTCGAGATACCTAATGCTTCTCAAAGCGTCTTGATATGTTTGAATTTCTCCATTGTCTTCATGGTTTTCATAGTCGTGCTCATCTTCATTTTCACTAGCACTTTCCAAATCTTGATATCGTTGAATCAAAATGTCCACAGAAGTGTTAGCTTCAGTAGTACACACTATATTGTTAGATGATACGTATTCTTCTTCATTAATTTTTTCATTGCTGTGAACACATTTTAAGTCATCTATAAGATTTTGTAACTCATTTTCCTCCAACTGGTCAACTGATTCATGGCCATTTTCTGACACAAAACCAGCTTTTCTAAAACAATGAACAATTTTTTCAGGCGACATTTCTGAGCAGGATTTGGCAATCCATTTTACAGCATCTAAAACACTTATATTTTTTACCATTTCGGTGGCAGAAGAGCAATTATCTAAAGACGCAATAATGGACCACAAGTGATATTTTTTGTAATGGATTTTCATCATTTTTGTAACTCCTTAATACATAGGTTGTATTACTGCAGTAGTATTTGCGGGAAGAAATTGTAATTTTACATTCGATAGTTCGAAATTGGCATGACAAGGTGCATATCGAGAAATAAAAAAAATTTTCGATTTTCTTTGATCATACGGTTATTGAATTCAGTCAGCCATCCCTCCATTTTGGCAGTCGACATCCACGATATATATTTTTTTTAGATCTCCAAATCACAGGCAGTTTATCAATGTTCACGTTCTTAAAACATCGCGGCTTTTGCGATTTTCCCATCACTAAGGGCTTTTCTAAACTGTCCTCCATATTCACGCAAAGCAAGACAGTGACACGCTCTTTGGAGTTTTTACCACCGTGGCATTCACTTCCTGTTTTTGCAAGGGACTTAGTGGACAACACACGATAAAAGAGTCGCAATTGTATATGTTCTTAGATTGATATCCTTCAATCAGTAGAGGAAAATTTATTTTCCATTCCTGAATTTCTTGGTCTGGGACTTCTTTTGACTCTCCGCAAACTTCCTTCATGGCAATATTGTGTCGATTAAAGAAACTCATTAACCATCCAGTAGAAGCCTTGAAATCCGTTTTACCTAATTTTTCGGCTATCTCTTTCGCCTTTTCACGCATCAGTGTTCCAGGTATGGGCAAATTTTTAGCTCTAGCGTTAGAAAACCATTCAAGTGTTAATGCATCAATGTCTTCATTTTTCACAGCACCTTTCCACTTTCTGTTGGATGATTTGCTTTCCAATTCCTTTTCCAACTCTGTTCTTCTTTTTATAGCATCATAAATTTGTGTTTTACCGCATTTAAATTTAATACAAAGATCTTTTACAGAATATTTTTTTCTTTTAATTTAATAACTTCTATTTTATCCCGCAGAGATAGCGTATTGAGTTTAGATTTTGAAGCCATTTTTTACTATCACTTAGTAATATCAGTAGACAATATAAAATGAGGAAGAACAAATAACACGTGCAGCGACCTCGTTTTCTTACCATGTGATTTATTGAAATAAAACATACGTCACTTCGAATTCATCTCCCATCCCCTTCCCCTCTGAGACCACAACCAGTGCCTCATACAGAATGTAAATGATTGTAGCTTCCCCCCCCTCTCCCTCTCACATTAGACAAAGAGTTATGGCGACCAAATGACTGATTGCCATAAACAATGATCAGAACTCAAAATCCGAAGAAAGTAAAACAAGTGATATCCTTTCGCTAATACAATGGAAAAGAGAGAAATGTTAATGTATAGGAATTTTTTTATCAATTTATTTTTCTGAATAATTAATTGAGATAAATGTAAAAAATGTACGTGGTATGATGTTTTTTCTTTCTTTTTGTAAGAGGAAAAACATTTTGCTTATAATGAGAAATAATGGAATACAAAATTATTCCTTAAATATTTAAACATTTTCCGGTCTGATGAATCAACTTTATTGATCTACTAGCTAACCCGCCCGGCGTTGCCCGGGCCCGAGATAATTACATTCTCAGAGAAAGGCGTTAACCCCCTCCCTCCCCATACCCGCAAATATAATGATTAATTTGTTCAAGAGAACCACCGTCACGTACATTAACGCGATCATTAAAAAATGAATTACATTTTTCTGATAATTAGAACATAACGAAGACGCTACGCTAAAATAGCCGGCAGATGACACCCCTTCCCGACCTCAATTTCAATCTATATCTTAATTAGTTACCTAAATATTTGTTCATTAGTAAAATTTGGCAATTATTTCCTTTCATTTTCGCAAACTAAGTAAGAGGGATCGGCCAGAGAAACAGATCTCTTTGAAGTTCAGTTTTTAATGAAAGCCGATCCCTGTCTGAAAATTTCTCGGATCGTTTTCAAAGGCGCCGGCAGTTTTTTGCATAAATTAAAAAAATTACCAACCGAATTTTTCAAAAATCACATAGTCAGATACAGAATATTTTTTTACATATGCTCAGAAATTTTCAAATTGATATCTCAATTAGTTTTCTTAAAATTCGCTAATTAGTTAAATAATTTCGATTTCGTTCATTTCCGGTCGCAAATCCAATGCGCCAGTCCGTTTCTTTCGCCATTTTGATTTAAAAGTTGGCATTTTAGAAGCGATGGTTAACGATAATCTAATTAATATCTAGGCTAATTATCAAAATATTAAAATTCTGAGGCTCAGGTGCACATGGCCAGACCTTGGACTATCTACACCTAAATTTCCCTCCTTTTAGGTGGGCTAGATTTTCCTAGCCATCGCCAACAGACACACAGACACACAGAGCGAAACTTTCTTTTATTAGTATAGATTACGAAATTTAATTAAAATGTTAAGCATTTGATGTATGTATATCAGTTTTGAAGTTTCATAAACCAAATGCCTTTCATTTTTTAATTTTTTTTTCGTCTTATGCAAAATTTTGATTTCAATGGGACTTTAAAAACCTTTCCGTTTCCGCGTTAGGCAAATTCCGGCTTATGGAGCATGAATTAATGTTATTTCCTATGTGTTTGCCGGGACTTGACAAATTTTCCGCGTTAGACAAAATTCCGGCTTACACAGAGTCCGCCTTAGACAGAATTTACTGTATTTTGTTGGTATGGCAGTAAAATTTAAATATAAAAGATACGAAAAATCTTCATCCACACAAGCCCACAAACAGAAATACAAACAGGAGCGAGCCAGATACAAGCTTCAAATCCAAAAAGCCAAAC